>JAWNPN010000035.1:9150833-10384166 GCA_035047485.1 Drosophila peninsularis | reverse complement strand
CAAGAGCTGCAGTTGGTTCGTATATATGTATATATATATACATGTGTGTATGTGTGCGTGTGTGTGTGTCTGTGCTTGATTGTGTGTGTAAGTGCATCATTAGACAAGCTAGAGCGTCGCACACTTGACACGACTCTTAAACACAGCCAATGGCAATGCAAACAGCATATTTTCTGTTCTTTTTTTGCTTGACTCTTTTTCGGTATTGATAAAATTTTGAAGTGTGAAGTGCGCGTTGTGATTTCTCAGCTAAAACGAGTCGCAATCGCCGTTGCAGTCGTGTCGCAGTCTCAGTCGAGCCTCAAGTTTTGGCCAAGTGCATAAATATTTATTACGCATACGCAGCGTGTGACAGCATATATATATAAACGCTCATATATATATATATTTATTGTGTGCTTTTCGCGTTTTCACCTTGAGTTTTCAGTTTCAGTTTTCTGTGAAACGTGTTCGACGCACAACTGGTTTTTGTTGCTGCTGCGTTTCTCAGGCGACATTCGCGAGGCTGCGAATTTTTGTAACTGAAACGCACTCAAAAGCCATATAGATAGATTTTGTATTGATAGATTGAGTGCAGCGCAACATGTCGACGCAAGTGTCCAGCAATTTATTGGCGGGTAAGCTAAATGAAAAATACAGAGAAACAAAATGAAAAACAAGCTGCCAAATGCGAGTGCAAAAAACACATTTTGGTCAGACACGTCGCGCATAAAAATTATAGCTCCACATATGAAACTTAGACATGTGTTTGTTGTCGGCGAGATCTACGAAAATGGCCAAGACGAACAGCTGCCAACCATAAAAGAGAAATACTCGATGAATTACATAAAAAGTGAAACCTAAAGCAAATGCTAAGGCGGGTCTATATGAGGATCTGATCTGGCTAAGGATTAAGTGTTGTACTTTAGAGTGAATAGAGTTAGTCTAAAATTACTGTGCAGTTATCAATCATCTGGTAACACACAAGAAGAAGAAAATATCTTAAAAAATGACTAAAATACCTGTCGTACTTGAATTTCTCGTCAAGTGCCTTGACTGAACTATTCACATGCTCAGCCAACTAAATAGTAAAGCAAAAGGGGTTCGAGCCCTAAACAGAAATATACAGATAGGGCTGTAAGTGGCCCTCTTTAGATAAGTGAACTGAATAAACAAGTCACTCGCTCAAGCAGCTCATTAAATGATAGTTTAAATCATTGCCAACCAATAGTCTCATAAATGCAAGTTAAGCTCGTGATTCCCGACAAATTAGTTATCTAATTCAGAACTCACTTAACAAATGGTCACAACTTCAAAGTTTTATAAAGACGAGAGTCATAAATCAAAACAGGCAAGCGCCACTTAAAATTAATATTAAGAGTTGATTGTAAAATATATGCAAAAATAGAAAATATGTTAATAAAATGCTGAAAATAATAAATATGATTAAATCATTAAAATTTAATTAAGCAAAGTATAAAAATATATAAATTTTTTTTTTAATATTTAAAGTTTAAAATTAAAAAAAGCATTAAAAGTTTATTATAATAATAATAAAAATATTATAAAAATATTTTAAAAATGATAAAATATGCTAACCAACTTATATATAACATAAGTTGATTACACAAAACTATAAGAAATAAATACTAAAGCTGCTCATAAAAAACTGATAATAATAAATATTACTGATATACAGACTGCAAGAACTACATGGCTCAACAATTTGATCAATGTTCAAAGATATATCAGCCATAACATATGTAATAATAAAACACTATCTCCCTCTCTGTCTATCTATCCATCACCCTCCAGAGTGTATATGAAATGTCTATTTGCTGGCAAAAATGAATAATTGGTGCAATTGGTTTAGTGGGTTTTGCTCTCTTAAAACCATCTGTTCGGCTGTTCATCTGTGCACCCGTTCAACTTTGTTTGCTTTGTCTCGTTTTCAGATGATGAATTGCAAGCATTTTACTGTTTACTGTTTGTGCATGCAGTCAAGCGAGTTCTGCTCGTTGTTGCTGTTGATATATCATCAAAAGCTTAAGAAGTGCGAGAGTAGCCTATATACGAGCTAGACGAGAGACGCAAAGCTGTAAAACTGCTAACTAGACGCAATTATAGTGCAAGCAGATAGACAGATGCAGAGATACATAGATACATTTTGTATATGCAGCTGCACTTTGCCGTCTGCTGTGTATTTTAGTTGATGTGTGGGCTGCTGGATAGCCCCAGCCGAATAAGATACCTCACAACCGTCGCCGTCTTTCTTATCCTCTCCGGAGCACATTTCCATGTCCCACAAAATATTCGATTTGCCGAGACAGATAGAAACTAAAAAAGTGCTGACGCAAAAGTTTATATGCATTGTGTGGACAACACATTCCCCAGCTGATACAATGACTGTGACAATGATGATGATGATGATTACGATGTGGATGAGGATGATTACAATGACGTTGATATGAGCAGAAGCGCATCCGGCATCAGCAGCGGGTTGTCTGTTACATTTCCTCTGCTCTCTACCTTAGCTGCCTTCCTTCTCCTCTCTCTCCGTGTGTCTCTATTAGCTATTTAATATAATTAATGTTCGCTGTGAAGCCAAAATGTGAAGCACCTCCTCTCCTCCGCCCACATCTGAGTGCCACATCCTGTGTGTACTTAAGTTAATGAGCACAAACATGAAAGCCAAACTGGCACACAGGACATTGTCCTCAATAGAGACATAGCAACTGAAGTCCAGCCGGGCTAGCTAAATGAACGAAACAATTTTCATTAATTTAACACCATTCCACAAAAAACGTTTTCACTTTGACTATTCCCAAGTTTGAAAGACAGCGTCGAATGATTAGAAAGTTGATCAAGCGCATGGTTAATTGTTTGAAATTCAGGTTAGCTTGTGACTGGGCGGAGCTTAAAAGTTTTTTTTTTACACATTAATGTAATTAGTCAAGCGAATAGTGTAAGCTTACAACGATTCTATCCAAACTGGAAATGAATAAAATGTAATGTGAAAATTCTTATTGACGCCAGCTGATTTTCTAGTGTTGTGCAACTAATAACAGATTTAGCGATTATTTCAATAAACGACTTATTGGCGCTCATTACTATTCATTTTACTCCATCATGTGATGCACAGATCTTTAATTAAAATCCAGTTTGTTCAAAATAACTCAAAATTACATGACATATATTATTATAGGTAAACATTTATTCTTGGGCAATTTATATTTTTGGCTGTCGATGAGTTATCGATATTAATCATAGCTCCTTTTAGCTATTTAAATTATGTTCACTACAATTACAGTTCACTGTTAAAGCTTAAAGAGTGATGCAAATCTATCGATTGTGTGGGATCTACGATAGTTCTCTTAAATCACAAGTCTAATTTTTGTATAAGAAATTGAATCAAAATATTATTAAAACTTGCATAAATATACATTAACATGGAACTTATTCCGTCCTTTGGCTTACTCTCATACTCATATACTTTGCGCAAAGATAAGTCTCTTATCCCATTTTAATTATGAAATGCTAACTTCTATTTTTACTAATTGTAGCGGAACCACCAGCAGTACAAAGCACACGCCGCAAATCAGTGTTCGCCGAAGCTTACGATCCGGAGGCGGATGATGATGATGATGGCGCAACTGCCGTATTCCCCAAGACAGATGAACAGCGGGCGCGTCTCATCGAGTCGGTGAAGAATGTGCTGCTCTTCCGTTCGCTCGAGAAGGAACAGGTGCTTACACATCCTTTCCATCTCGTCTCCCTCCCCTCATCCACAACTCATAAATCTCTCGCATATTTCGGTGCAAATTCCACACACAAAACACAACCAGAACATGAAAGCCAAAGAGTTGCTACCGCAAAACCGAATCACGTTGTATGCGGTTAGCTGAGTAGGTGTAAGTGTGTGTGTTATGTGCGGTGTTACCCCCTCTCTCTCTCTTTCTCCCTCCTCTGTCTTTCTGTAAGCACCTTCATAATGCCCTTTGGCTATTTTTCTCTGCTTGTTGCAGATGAATCAAGTGCTGGATGCGATGTTCGAGCGAAAGGTGCAGCCAGGCGATTTCATCATACGCCAGGGCGATGATGGCGATAATTTTTATGTTATTGAATCGTGAGTATAGCCAACGAGGAATAAAATGCTAACAAATTGCGTAAAGGTCGTGTGTGGGCACGCTCCAATAAGTAGGCAGCATTAATTTGCGAGCCTCAGACGGCGTGTGCTCAATTAATTTGCATTTGTAATATTCACGCAAATTCGCTCTCTTTCACTTATTGATTCTCTGTCTCTCTGTTACAGTGGCATCTATAAGGTCTATATAAATGATAAGCACATTAGCACCTATACCCACACCGGACTATTTGGTGAATTAGCGCTGCTCTACAATATGCCCAGGTAAACAAATATCTATTATTAATTGGCTTGTATCTTTCAGCTCGTATTTGTTAGATAAACACGCATCTATTTATATATCTGCTAATAATGTAGACTTCATCCGAATTGTTGACACCCACTGTCTACGCATGAAACGTGCTAATTTTTCCAATATTTTCATCTCAATTTGACACTTGGCAATTTTCATAGCGTGAATTCCCAATAATTTGATGGGATGCTTAACTTGTTTGCAATGGAAATTTTTGGAAAAATATAGATAAATAAATAGACTGATGAAAATTTATATCTAAGCTCAAGTTTATGTAAGCCAGTCCGGCAATATTTCTATGGTCCAGATTTAGATCATTTTGGAATTTCGAGTCGATTTTGCAAAAAAAAAAACGATAACATATATTAATTGTTTTTTTTTTTTTATTATTAAAAATGTGTATATTTTATTTAAACTATTTTTCTATTACCTAATATGGCAACTTAATCTAGTTATATCTAGGGGGGAAAAACTATGACAGCTCACATATGTGATTCTTAACTGTTACTATATTAATTGTTAAAAATCCAAATACAAATTAATCACCGCAACTGCCGCGCCTAAGAGTATGCAACAAATTTTTATTTGTTTTGTTTACTTTTTTTTATATATTTATTTTACGCTGACTTTTTTTAGCGTCATGCTACTTATTTCTGCTCGCCTGGTATTCAGGCAGAATTCCGCGTAAATTACGCGCATTTGCGAGTAACAGAGCGCTGTTAATTAACATAATATGCTTATGTTAACTAACAGACCTATATTAATAACATAATATGCTTATGTTAACTAACATAACTATGTTAATAACATTACAGATTTATGTTAATTAACATAAATCTGCGCATATCAAGAAAATTATGTTAATTAACATACATATGTTAACAACATAACATAACTGTTAATGTTAATTAACATAATTATGTTATTGTCATGTAAACGAAATGTTAACTCAAATGGCTATTTTAACGCAATGTAAACTCAAGTGGCTATGCTTATGTTAAAGAAAAATCATTATGTTAAGCCACGTGTTTCACCTTGCTGATCGTTTCTGTGCGCCTGGTATTTGAGTGGCATTTGAGAGCATTTTGAGTGAATTTTTGAAATGAGAGCTCAAGAGCCACGTCAGACGGCCTTGAAACAAAAATTTATTTCGAGCGGTACTGTCGTTGCTCTACTCATTTCTGTTCGCCTGGTATTTTAGCGACATTTCGCTTACATTTCGATGGAATTTTGTGTAGAAAAAACTGGCGACTTAAATGTGCCATGTCATTCGACCTTGAAGCAAAAATTTATTTTATGCTGATCTAGCGTTGTTCTACTCATTTCTGTTCGCCTGGTATTTTAGCGACATTTCGCTTACATTTCGATGGAATTTTGTGTAGAAAAAACTGGCGACTTAAATGTGCCATGTCATTCGACCTTGAAGCAAAAATTTATTTTATGCTGATCTAGCGTTGTTCTACTCATTTCTGTTCGCCTGGTATTTTAGCGACATTTCGCTTACATTTCGATGGAATTTTGTGTAGAAAAAACTGGCGACTTAAATGTGCCACGTCATGCGACCTTGAAGCAAAAATTTATTTATTTTGCGCCGATTCTTAGCGTCGTTCTACTCATTTCTGTTCGCCTGGTATTTGAGTGGAATTTTGAGTAAACAAAAATTGATCACGGGCGAAACGTCAGACGACCTTGAATCAAAAATGTTTTTATTTTGTACTGTGTACGTCGATCTGCTCATTTCTGGGCGCCTGGTATTTAAGCAAAATTTCGCACAAAAACACATTGATTTTGTATTTATATACAATTTATTTATATTTTTCAACATTTACATAGTTGTAAGTATAATTCAAATTATGTTTCATAATATTTAAGTAAAGCTATATCATATAATTATATAATTTTCATATATGTATATAACATTTTATCGTACATTTGATCATAACATAATTAATAAGTAAGACAATTAATTATATATTTATAATTCTAATAATAGGGCGGCTACAGTGCAAGCAGAAACCGTTGGGCTACTCTGGGCCATGGATCGTCAGACATTCCGACGCATATTGCTCAAGTCGGCGTTCAAGAAGCGAAAAATGTACGAGGAGCTGCTGAACAGTGTGCCCATGCTAAAGGCGCTGCAGGTGAGAATCAGATCAAAGATATATATTAAAATATGATTATATAATACACTTACCTTTTGACATTTAAGAACTACGAGCGTATGAATTTGGCCGATGCTTTGGTCACGAAGACCTACGAGGATGGCGAGCGCATCATCAAGCAGGGTAAGATTGCAGCTGGATAATCAATTGATAACTGAAAAGAAAAAAAGTTAAATATTAATAATAATAATGATAAAACTAAGTAATGATAAATGATACATTATTCATAATTTATTGTCGTATTATTAATTGATTGATTGTTTCATTGGCCAGGTGACGCCGCTGATGGCATGTACTTCATCGAGGAGGGCACTGTGTCGGTGCGCATGGATCAGGATGATACCGAAATCGAGATATCCCAGCTGGGCAAGGGTCAATACTTTGGTGAACTGGCCCTGGTCACACACCGGCCAAGGGCTGCTTCAGTTTACGCCACGGACGGCACCGTAAAGCTCGCATGTAAGTCCCAGCTAAAGCTTAACGGGCAATCCATTTAGTGCGCCTCGCTTCCAGCCAGCTATTTTAATGCTTCTTATTTTGTTTTTATTTTCTGTTTATTTGTTTATGCACTTATCCTGGCGCTCATTTGTGCACTTGTGCTTTGTGTTTTATGTTATGTTTTGTGTTCTGTCGTGTCGTGCGTAATGTGTGTGTAATTCTGTGTGTGTAGTTTTGGATGTTGTTTGCTTTGAGCGACTGCTGGGACGCTGCAGCAACCTACTGCAGCGCGGCATATGCGACTATCGCTATCTGGAGCTCGATCTGCGCGCCTACTTTGACAGCCTGCAGTCCATCTAATTGGGCATTAGTTATTATCCAGTTGCTACCAAAAGGGGAAGCGGGGTGATGTATACCAAAACATGCCATGCAATACCTGTGTGTGCACACACTTGTTTAGCACTCGCACCTTTGTTCAATCACTTAATACTATACTATATATAAATATACATGTATATTCCAACACTGTTAAATCTAGTTGTAAGCCGTTAAAGCATATGTGAAAATGGCATGGAAAGGCGATCATTTAGATAATGGAAGTTTAAAGTTGTAAAAGTTGCAGCTAAGAGAGAAAGAGGGCGAGAGAGTGCGAGTCTAAGAGATAGAGAAGGGGAGTAGGGGGAAAGTAAAAGAGTTAGAAAAGGCAAAGAGAACTAGAAGCGAGTCTTAGAAGAGAGCACTAAAAAAGTAAGCAAAGAAAAACAGCTAGAGCAGTTAACTAAAGACAAAGGCTAGAGGGTGAAAGTTATATACAGACATGTGGAAGAAATATGTATGACAGAAAATGATATAGGAGCCATAGATAAAGGAAGACATAGAATAAGCTATAAAGAAAAAGAGGTAACTGAATTAGAGAATAACTTAATTTTTAACTTTCTGAGAATCACATAGAAGAGACTTGCCTTTACACTTTATACTAGATTAATCGAACCCCCCTTAGGACACATACACAAACGTGTTGCACCTGTTCAACTCACCCCCCTTCTCCCTTGTTGCTATTCAGTAGTTTATGCTTAAGTTTTAATTATAATTAAATTCCGTCCCAGTCCTGGACACAGATGCCTTCGAGCGTATCCTGGGCTTCCTCACCGACGTGCTCAAGCGCAATATTCTGATGTACGAACAAATGTTCACCGAAATGGCACGCCGCAATACAAATCTGTGAAATAGGTGGCCCACACTCAGTTATTATGAATTTTGTTTTTAAATAATATTAATATTTTAATTAAGTTTGTATGTTTGTAAGCCTGCAAAGAAAAAAGAAAATTTGTTGTGGAACTAAGGAAGTGAGAAGATGGAGCGGAAGAGCTGTCATTAAAAATTTTACAGTGCCGAGCAAAGTTCAATTTATATGCTGTTTATTTATATTTTTATTATTGTTGCTCGCACACACACACACACCCACACACACACACGCACACATAGAGAGAAAAGGCATACAAAACATCAAGTATGCGCAACGTTTGCCTACCCCACAGCTAAAAGTCTGCTGCCGACACAGACAAGCAAAAGTATATCCCTGCATATATATAAAGTATATATATATCCACATATATAAATAAAAGATTTCAATTGTGATTGGTAAGCGCAGCTCTATATAATATTTACGAGTTGAGGCGCCTGTGGTTGGGTGTACACATACGTATAGAGGGCAGTGTGAATTCCTATGGGTCAACTGCGGTCTTTGATCTCTGGGCATGCCGGCATAATTTTCTGTCTCGTATACTAATATAATTTATTAATTTATAAAAAGAAAACGAAAAAGCATGTTTTATTTATGTGTGTGCCTCTTCTGTCTAACGCACATCTGGCATATATTAATAATATTTATTTATTTATATTCAATTCTCTTCAAACAGTTCTCGATGTGAGAGCATTTGAGCGTCTGCTCGGTCCCTGCATGGATATTATGAAGCGCAACATTGATGACTATGAATCGCAGCTGGTTAAAATATTTGGCAGCAAAAATAATATCACCGATACACGATAAAAAGTCTGAAACAACAACAACCACAAATCAACAACAATAACAGTAACAACAGCAACAACAACCAACAACAGCAACCAGGCTAATGGGTTTTTCGAAGAGGACTCTGCACAAAACTAAACGAACGGCATGCACACAACAACAATAACATCAAGAAACCAACAACCAATACAAGCGCAAACCAAACACACACACACATTGGACCCTATATATAAATATAAAAGTTAAAAGTTAAAAAAAGCTAAACTTGATTTAAATTATGTTTTAAGCTGAGGCTGGTTAATGAAATACGAAAAACAATGATAATGATAATACGCTAATGATAATGATAATCATAATGAGTTGAGCACACACACACGCAAACACACAACTATTGTATGTATGTATTAGCAATTGTAATTTAATGTATTTAATTGGATAAAACAAAAAACAAAAATCGAAAATAAATTTTTGCCCACTTTGTGTGTCCTCAGCTCAAATTAAGGACGTGTTAAGAGTGCATAGTTAATAGTCTTGTTTTTTCTTAATTTTAAACTATTATTATTATTATTATTATTATAATACTAATTTGTTATCGCTTGATTTACGCATAATTTAGCACAATATATAGAAGAAGAAAAACAAAAAAAAAACACTAAGCAAAGTCCCTTTTTTGTCATAAGTTTCTAGAAAAAACCATAAAACTTTGCAACTTACATATATATATATATATATCAAAGAAAACACATCAAGCAAAAGAGTTTATATCTACAAAATACAAATTTAAATACTTATATATATATATATATATCATATATATATATAAGTAACAAAACAAAAAAAAACCCAAACACATCTAATTTATTTATAAAATAAAGTAAAACAAAAAGAAGCAAGAAATCATTGTACTAGTCTATATATCTATATATCTATATATATATATAATATATATATATATATATATATATATATATATATATATATATATATATATATATATATATATATATATATATGTATAAATTTGCAAGAAAAACAACCTTTTGAAATTGTTTTAAAGTATATATATATATATATAATTGATACACGCATTATAACGTAATCCCCAAACTTCTTTGTAACGAAAGGAAAAGTTTATTGAAATCAAGCTTTGTTTTTTGGTCTTCCTCCCAAGGATTGAAAGCTCTATAACAAACGAAAACCAAATACGATCTCAATATAAGCAAAATGAATTTCCAAATTATCTAAAAATCATTTCTCAATTTCAATTGGCTCTACAAAAAGGCTAAAGGCACAATCAATCTATGTTGCATGGGATCAAAACTTAGAAAGAAAACTAAAATTCGATATATATAGTATATATGATATATATCTAGCGGAGCATACGTACATATTTTGCAGATCTGCTCAGCACATTTATAAATAGATCGTTCTTTTTCTGTTTTTGGGCTAGACAGGAGTGTACTTCTTATAGAGTATCGTAGTTAGAGCGAAGCAAAGCAATATAAAAGCAAAGGCCTAGATGTGTACTTAGTAGAGTTTTCATTTTGATTTCCTACTCTTCATTTCTTAACTATCCCTATCCCTGTCCTATTCCAAACTCTACTCTAACCACATACATGCATATGTATATATATATATATGTATATATGTATATATATATATATATATATATGTGTGTGTTTACATATACTGAATGAGCTTAATATATATATATATTTGGTAAACCCAAAACTCCAGTACTTTATAAAGTTTACTTTATTGTTTATAAAATGCGTAACTAAAACAAATCCTAGACCGTTAATCAAATAACTTTGTAGCTATGTAAAGCATATTATAAACAATTTAACTGGCATACCAACAGTCGACAAGGTGTTCACAAATAAAACCATAAATATCTAAAGAAAAACTACAAATATATGAAGGCAAATATCATAAATTAAAAAAAAAAAAAAACAAAAACTTGTTAAATGTGACATAAAAATAAAACAGAAACAAAAAAAATGAAAAGAAAATAAAATCAACAAAAAAATATGTTTAATCCTACATAATTGGTGTCTAGTCTATGTTCAAGACTTTAAAAGCAACAAATTCTTGAAAACAAAAACATATTTAATTATATCAGAATAACAAAAATAAAAGCTAAAACATAATAGAAATTATAAAAGCGAACCTAATTATATAAGAAAAGCTGAAAGTGCTGGACATTTTCTTCCATATAGACAACACACAACACGCATATACACAAATACGCACACACACAACCACACACCCACACACACGCACACACACAACAAAAAGTTAAGCAAAGCTCAAAGAATTTTCACAGAACGCGCTAAAAATAAAATTGAAAACAAACATAAATAATTAAAAACTATTTGTATTTTAATTGTTGTGTTGTAATTATTGCATAAAGCGTATTTAATTATGTATGTGTAACAAAAAGAAATGAAAAAAAAAAACAATATGTATGTATTTAATGAGCATATTTAAAGTGTAGACACTGCAAAAACAAATATAAAACCAAAAAAAAAAAAAAAAAACAAATATAAGAAAACAAAATGAGAAAAAAGCATATGAAAATTTGATTGGAACTTTGCAATAGGCGTTTATAAATTAAGAACAAATTTAATCAATTGAAACGCCACACAGAAGCTGCAAACAAAACAAAACAAAAATCGAGAGAAAACCCCAAAATGATAAAAAAAAAACTTCAATTTGTTTGCTTTTAATTTAACCAAACGCCAAAATTTGAATTTTTGTGTCATTTAAGCGCAGCAACAATTGGCATGGATATATCGTATATAGCATACTAAGTTATAGGATTGTGAAACTATTCTTCAGATATCACGTTATGTGCCACAGAACAAGAACCGTGTGTGCAGAGGCAAAACATGACGAAATGAATACAAGTTTAATAAAAGCGATAAAACACAAAAATTGAGTTGTTTTTATTTTCAATAGAGGAATCGAGGGAGAAGTGGGTAGTTGACTTCAACATCAAGAGAGAAGGGGTAGTATATGGGGATGTAGTATAAGGCGATGGCTCCTTCATCTCATAGAGTGACGGATTGCAGGTAATATCTAGTGTGTAAGAAATATCTGTTGAGCCAAGCACTCATATCAGCATCAATTTGGTATGCAAGTTAGACAGCAGGGTATTGAGCAGTCGAGCATACATTTTGCAATCTTAAAGCCTAACTCATTACTATCTAAATCACTCAAGTCGTATACACTTGTTTTTACACGCCATTCGACAGTCGGAAAGGGAATTCCCATGACTATCGTTCTTCATTCAGCATTCATTTAGCTTAAGTCTTAAGCCATATATGTGTGCTATATAGCTCTTCTCCGTACAGAGCACTGCCAGTTAAGTAAAATAGTTGCAGAAGCATAAAGCGAAAGCATCACAGTACGTACCCTGTCCCACGTATCCTATAGCAATATTTTACTCATATTCACAGAACATACATGGTCCAGCTCACTACTCATAAAAAAAACACGAGACATACACAAACACATCTTTATTTATAGGGTATAGCCAAGTCGCGCACCATTGACAAGTCAATTTCCAAGTGGAAATCCTCTCCGAGTTCCGCCTACTTAATTGGCAAATGGTAAATGCTCCGACTTTATAATTTTTATTCACTTAAAAACGTAGCTCCAAATACACTTATAATTTTACGATGTTTAATATATGTATGTATTTATCATTATATGTATGTGTATATGTGTATTGTTTATTATCATTATAATGTATATAGAACTCCGATATCGGTCGCTCAGCTAACGCCGATAATGCACGAATGATAAGTGAGGCTAATCTTTAATGGGTTTATGCGCCAATTACAAAATATTCAATTTGATCCAAAGTAATGGTATCAAATTTTAAAGTTTTTATATCCTTTTATGCTGATTGTAGTGGTTACTGTTGCTGTGGATTTTCTTGTTGTTGTCGTCTTATGAATGTGCTGTTCTTGTTATTAGTGCTGCTGTTGCTACTGCTGCTGCTGCTGCTGGCCTCTTCTGCCTCCTGGCGCCGAATGTTCGTTTAAAATTGTTTTGTTACTCTTGGTTTTTGTTAGTTTCGGTTTTCTTGTTCTTTTTGTTTTTGTAGGAGGAAAAATTCATTTAAAAAATTGTGTTTCTTTTTGTCTTGATTAAAACTAATAATCTAACTGTAAAGATCATCATCGCCATTGTCGCCCGGCGAGTTAACTGGCATATTGGTGCCAGACCCTGAGGTGTTGCCGGCATTGCCGGGGAATCTGAAAACGAGCCAAAGAAAACAATATTAAATAACCACTTATATAAAGTTAATAATGTCAGCTTACCTGAAGTTCTGGCCAAAGCCGCGCGACTGCTGTAGAGTCTGAGCAAACATCTCGTATTTGCGAATGTCATTGTCCGAAACGGAGCGACGAGCAAACTTCATTGCCTCCTCAAAGTGAGCGCGTGTTATCTCTGGAACTGGATCATCCTCGTCCATCTATGAAATTTTCAAATTTAATTATAAATATTTTTCCAACAATTCATTTCTGTTCGACTTACATCCATAGCAGAGTTCTGGTTCTCGGCGCGATCCTTTTCACGGCGTATTTCAGCCTCGATAGCCTGGCGAATGGCCAGCTTGCACGCACGTTGACAGATCTCGGTCAAGTCAGCACCCGAGAAGCCTTGCGTCACCTTGGCAATGTATGTTAGATCCACTTCCTTGGCCAACGGCGACTTGCGCAAATTGGCCTTCAATATAGCCTCGCGAGACTTGTCATCGGGCAATGGAATATAGATCAGTTGATCCAAGCGACCCGGACGCAAGATAGCCGGATCGATAATGTCTGGCCGATTGGTGGCTCCAATAATGAAGACGTTCTTCTTGGCACCCATGCCGTCCATTTCAGTTAGGATCTGATTGATTACACGATCAGCAGCACCGCCAGCATCGCCGACATTACCACCACGTGCCTTGGCAATAGAGTCCAACTCATCGAAGAAGAGCACACATGGTGCAGCCGAGCGAGCCTTGTCGAAAATGTCGCGAACATTGGCCTCAGATTCACCGAACCACATGGTCAACAACTCGGGTCCCTTTACCGAAATAAAATTCGCCTGACACTCGTTGGCAATGGCCTTGGCCAGCAGCGTCTTACCACAGCCAGGTGGTCCATAGAAGAGAACGCCTCGGCTGGGCTGCATGCCAAACTTGAGGAACTTGTCGGGATGCTCGACTGGATACTGGACGAGCTCCTGCAGCTCCTTCTTCACATTTTCCAAGCCGCCAATATCTGTCCAAGTGGTGTTGGGCACCTCCACAACCGTTTCACGCAACGCCGACGGACTGGACTTGGTCATCGCATAGCGGAAGTTCTCCATGGTGACAGCCAGCGAAGCCAGCACTTCGGCATCAATTTTATCATCCTCCAGATCAATTAGATCCATCTTCTCACGAATTTGTTGAAGAGCTGCTTCCGAGCAGAGCGAAGCCAAATCGGCACCCACATGACCATGACTTTCGGCAGCAATCTGCTCGAGATCAACATCCTCGTGCAACTTCATGTTCTTGGTGTGTATCCGCAACACCTCCAGACGACCGGTGGCATCGGGAATGCCAATATCGATCTCACGGTCGAAACGACCAAAGCGACGCAGCGCCGGGTCAATGGAATTGGGCCGGTTGGTAGCGGCCATGACAATCAAATGGGAGCTCTTCTTCATGCCATCCATAAGCGTCAGCAGCTGTGAAACAATGCGACGCTCCACCTCGCCGTGGGTCTTGTCACGCTTGGGCGCAATCGCGTCGATCTCATCAATGAATATAATAGCTGGCGAATTCTTTTCAGCCTCCTCGAATGCCTTACGCAGATTCGATTCGGATTCACCGGCTAACTTAGACATGATCTCCGGTCCGTTGATCAAAAAGAAGAACGCACCAGTCTCATTAGCAACAGCGCGAGCAATCAACGTCTTACCAGTACCAGGTGGACCGTACATGAGAATGCCACGCGGTGGCTTCACACCAATCGCCTTAAAAAGAGACGGATGCCGCAGGGGCAGCTCAACCATCTCCTTAATCTGAGCAAGTTGCTTACGACATCCACCGATATCATCGTAGCCCACAGCATTCAAAGACTCCTCCTCCTCCTAAAGTAGAGTTAGAGGAGTTATAGAAATATATATATAGAAACTAAGGTTCAGAGCAGCGGGCAAAAGAACGGAAAATTCCAAGGTAAAATATAGATAGTCGCCCACTGTGCTGGTTATCTAAAGATGATGCGCTTACCTCACGCTTGATCGGCTCACCATCGCAGAAGATGACCGTTTCGGGTGCCACAATGCAGTAGGGTTCCGGATCAGTGAGCACTACTTTGAACTCGATTGGCCGCATGGCGGCGCGTACAATGAAATTATCGCCCATGTGAATGGGACGATAGGCCTCCAGAAAATAGGGTTTCAAATAGATCTCAAAGAGATTGCCGGTAACACCCTCAGTAGTATCATCAATGGGCAAAATGCGCACGCGTTTGCCATACTTGACATCCGGACAAGATTGCACGGAAACAACATCCGAGAGATGTACGCACAGATTGTTGCGTACAACACGATTCATGCGTATCTTCTCATCCGGGCAGTTATCATCCGACAGGACAATGCAGACAGTCTCCTTGCGGCGTTTGCCCTTCAGGATGACAGTGTCGCCACGGAAGAGCTGCAGCTCATCCATTTTCGCCTAAATACAAGCGGATACGTTTAGCCAAACGACGAATATGCTGACGTGGCTCTACAAGATTGGGGTTCAAGTGCTTACCTGCGATAGCGACACGACGGAATTGTCATCATTTTGCGCCTCCTCTACAATCAGACGATTAGGGCGATCCTTGCGCTTCAAAATTGCAGTGGCCAGGTCTTCACTATATGGAATTTACGAAATTAAGTCAAGCAATCAATAAAAAATAAAATTGAAAATAAAATAATGATCCTCCCTAGGTGCGCACCGTTTTTCGCTGGAAAACTGCGGCTTTGGCAGATCACAAGGATCTTTCTTGGCTAGCTCATCATCCTGTTCGCTGCGATAGTTGCGCACCATGTCGCTTATATCGACATCCATGCTATTGTCTACATTATAACTGTTCATATTATTTTTGTTGCTGTTGTTGTCGCCGGTGTCCGCGAGCGTACGTTTCGAGCTGCTGCCAGCATTATTGTCATCGTTGCCGCTGGACATGATTCTTCTTTTTCTCTTTTACTGTAATCCGCGCTTAGTTCTTTCGATTTCGATTTCGAATTCGATTTCCAAAGAAAACAAAAAAGAAAAGACAACAACAACAAGCAAAATACAGGAAACAGCTTGCAACGTTGTCGTTGTTAACAACAAACTAAAAGACTGTAATTCGAAAGGCACACTTGGATAATATTTGAAAAAGGCAACGAATATATCTCCCCCAAATATCCGTCGACAAAGAAATTGGAAAAGGGCTACAACAACACCGACAAATGGCGAATTTATGCGTCTTGGCATAATTTCGCAATCAAAGATCTTAAGTATAAATTTAATTTTATCACTTAAAACTATTCGAAATATAACCTCAACTTAAGTGAATAATCATATTTTAGTCAAATTTTACATTTTAGTTTCCACTTCATTTCCCTATGTGGCCTTTGGTTTTTTTTTCATAGGGCCAATGACTGCGCGAAATTGAAGCTAAGAGTCGGCATTCGTTTGCCGCTGTTTATTGCTACATATACACTTACCCCTTGGAATCAGCCATAGTATATGATTTGTGATGAAACTTTTGAACTTAAATATACAAATTGGCGCGTTTAACTTTTATTATATGCCTTTAAAAATCGAGCACAAGTTTTGTAAAAAAATCACAAATGATTTAGCTAAATGTTCGCATGGGCTGCCAACTTGACTGGTGCTAACGAGTTGGCAGCTTGGTGTATGAAAAGTGCTGAGTTGTGTGATAATTAGGGTTGGTACTTTATGCAAGAATTAAATATCGATATTTAAATGAATGCAACCCAGCGATATTACCAATGTTGCCACTTTGATGCTAGCTAATTTAACGGCTTTTTATCATAGTGCATTTAAATGGGAAATTAATTTATTTTTGGATCTCATTTAAGGAAATTTGTTTATTCCACTGTTCTTGTATAAAGACATATATAAATACATATACATTTATAGTTCTTATGTTAATATTGAATACAAAATATGCCATTTGACATTTTGTGCAAAATTACACTGTTACATACACAAATCTGTAGAACGGAAACGATTAAATGCGTTATTGTTTCAAATTGTTTTACATAATTTTGTTTAATTGTTACTTCGTATTTCTTTTTTATTTTTGGTGTGGTATTTGTGGAGAGTATTGTTCGATATCGGACATTTAGCCAGCATGCACAGACTGAAACGAAGAATAAAGAGATAAATCAAATTAAGGCCAAATCATATAAATAGAAATCGAATTAGAAAGAAAAAAATCCGATATATATATATATATATATACATATATGCAGAAAAACATATGTAATCATAGAACTTCATATAATGTTTGCTACATTTCTCTACCAAGTCTTTTGATTGCCATTTGTTTTACATTTTGTGTGTTTTCTTTGCTGTATTCTTTGATCGTAGTTTCTGCTCTTAGATAAACTCTGAATTGGAACGTACCCTGGCAATATCCACGCCAGTTATGTTCTTCACCAGCTCCGGCACCTTGTTGACAATCTGCAAGACCTCACCGGTTAGCTTGGCTGCTCCAACGTCGCCCTGGCCACTGGAAATCATGGTAATCTTTCTGGCCTGCGACAAGGGCGCAGCTACCTCGGCGGCCACCTTTAGGCAAAGGAGAATAAATGTTAATAAAGTCAGTTCACAACTATAGTTAAATTCTCGGCGCACCTTTGGCAGCGTATCCAGCAGCATCTCCACCATGGCTGCTTCACGGTATTCACGCCAAGCATCTGCCTTCTGTGCCATTTGCTCAGCCTCTGCCTTGGCCTTCGCTGCAATGGCGAATGCCTCAGCTTCGCCACGTATCTTGATCTATAAAAACGAAAAGAGTTTGTAATTATCTAATTTAGCTATTCAGCTAATTATCAAACTCACCGATTCAGCCTCAGCTTCAGCCTCCATTACGACACGCAGTTTATTGGCCTCGGCCAATTTTTCGAGACGATATTTCTCAGCTTCAGCTGGGCAGCGAACGGTGGCATCCAGCTCCTTCTCACGTCGCATAATTTCCTGCTCCTGCACGGCAATCTCCTGTGTGCGCTCAATGACCTTCACTTGCATCTGTTCCTCCTTGATACGCTGCTTAGTCTTAGCCGCTTGCAGCTCATAGGCCATGTCAGCTTCGGCCTTCTTTGTCTGCACTTCCAGATCGTAGGCAGCGCGCTTCAGTTCGAAGTCACGTTGGGCCTTGGCAATGTCAGTGTCGTTAAGGAAACGAGCAGCCATGCGCTGCTCCTCAGCAATAGCCTCCTTTATGTGTGCCTCAGCACGTGCCTCTGCTTCGCCAATGCGAGCATCGCGCTTCACTTCAGCTGTGCGCGCCATGCCCAAGGATTTCAAATAGCCCTGCAAAGAGAAGCATATGATTCGTATTACAAAAAGGTGTCAATAGCTGACAGTTGAAGGGACTCCACAATAAGGAACAACTCTATACGCACCTTGGAGTCGCCCTGGTTAGTTAAACCATGAGTCGATATGTACACGCATGCAAAAATAATGAATATATATTTCGATTACTCAAAGAAGGAAACGAAAGACCCGTTTCTCAATTATATCCTATCAACTGCATGCCCAGAGAGCAATATCTAATGCAAATATCAACCTAATCTTTAGATGAGCTCACCTCCTCGTCACGCAGATCCTTGATGGTGTAGGAAACCACGGTGATGCCCATGTTGGCCAAATCACTGGAAGCCACCTCGAATACCTGCTTGCTGAACTTCTTGCGGTCCTTGTAGATCTCCTCCACGGTCATGGAGCCCATAATCGCACGCTGATGTCCCTCCAATGTGACCAGAGCAATATGATTAATTTCTGACTCGGATTTGCCTAGAAACTGCTCACAGGCAGTCAACAACATGTCTTCATTTTGGCCCTGCACCTTCACCTGGGCAATGCCGGTCACAGAGATTGGCACACCTTGGCTGGTGTATACGCACGGGCTCTCCACCTGCAGTGTCATTGTGTTCAATGAAATGCTACAACAAACAATCAGGGACCGTTAGTTTGTGACATCATGCTTGAAGGTCAAATTAATTACCGTTGTACTTGTTGAATCGATGGCCAGACAAAGGCGCGACCGCCAGGCACCAACAAAGGCTTCATATAACAGCATCCTTGCAGAAATGGAATTGAAAATCGAAATAAATATATATTTTAATGTTTACAATCTGACCAAAACAAAACAAATACACCGGCAGCTCTGTATACACACACATAAACACAGGCACGCGCACACACACATATATATATATATACATGGAATCGCTATCTATGTATGTGTGCAACGGCGTTCGTTTGGGTGCGCACGCACGGCTTCGGTCTGTCACAATTAGCTTGTACATAAAAATCGATAAGCAGTGACGTCATTGGTGGGTGCTGCCCCGTTGCTATTTTATTTACAAATTTAAACAATTTGTTATTCTTAGTTTGCCATAATATTTACCTGACACAACTAGCGCCTCATTCGGCCCACAAGTAACAAAGCCCCAAGTCATATTTATAAACTAAAATTATTTCAATATTCGATTATCGTTTAGCAGTTGGAATTTCTACTGCTTTTGCTCGTCGCTCGTTCCCTTTGGTATTTATAAATATAAAAACCGCACGAAAAAAAGTACCGATTATAATTATATATATATATATATATATATATATCGCAATCAAAATAATACACTATTATACATATATGTAAATATATATATAGCAACGGGCTCCGCACTTTAGCTATACGAAGGCGAAACGCGACCGGTCCGTCAAGAACACAAAAAGCAACTAAAAAAAAAAACCTAAATGGAACGCGAGTGCGCAGTGCGCATTAGATTTAACCCTTAAGTGAGACTGTGGGAATTTCTCACACTTGATTTGTTTATAATTTCGGTATGTATATTTATGAAGATTTATTCTATAAATATTAAGTGAACTAGGTACAGTTGCAATTGTTTTTGGTTCTTACATTTACTTAATGTATATTTAAAATATTACAACTGATGGCATTTGGTAAAAACTATCTTAATAGAATTGCAATGAATTGAGAATAAAAACAATGTGTATAAACTAAAAATACGTTCCTAAAATATACATACAATTTATATATTATATTTTATTATATATTATTGAAACAGTCGTAAGAACTAGAAGTGAACTTTGATTGCCACATTAATGACCCGACGAGGAGCTTTCTGTGAAAAACGGATGCTGCATTGCGGCTTCCGCACTAATTCTCTGATTCGGACGGCAAACTAGGAGTTTTTGAAGTAAATCACGGCCCTTAGTATTCAGTCTTGGTACAAGTTGGCTCCATGATGTAATTGGTGGAAAAGCTAAAAAAGAAAATATATATAAAGCTGATCTTTTCTTCATCTTTGTTTGATTCCCTCGACTTACATGGAAGCGCAACATAGTCAGATAGATGCGAGACACCGGGCCAAGATTCCTCAGTTGGTGTGCCAAGCACCCGAAATATTTTCAGCAATTGATCAAGTACATCGGAACCAGGAAACAGCGGACGTCCAGCGTCAGCTAATTCAGCCAATATGCAACCCGCTGACCACATATCGATGCTTGTCGTATAGAGTTTGGCACCGAACAGCACATCGGGTGGACGATACCAGAGCGTCACCACCTCGGCAGAGTAGCATTTAACGGGTATGCCAAAGGCACGCGCCAATCCAAAGTCAGCCAGCTTCAGCTCTCCATTTTTGTTGATGAGCAAGTTTTGGGGCTTCAAGTCCCGATGCAGCACATTGTGACTAACATAGTAGAATAGATTAAAATGGCAATTGCAATGTGCGTAACACCCACCTGTGACAGAAGGCCAAGCCGCGCAACAGTTGCAGCATAAAGCTTCGGCAAACGGCCATATCGATTTCTCCATTCAAACTGTCAAAATATTTTTTCAGGTCCTGATCGCAGTGCTCAAATACCAATGTCAATTTTTTATCGGAGTGCAACACATCACAGAGCCGAACAATATTTTTGTGCTTCAGTTCCTAAATGTTAGCGACGTGACGTGAACGTGTATTAAAAAAATAGAGCAGACTTCTCATCTGGTATTCAGTTGCAAAACAAACCTTTAGTAAGCATATTTCTCTCAGCGCGGAACTAGGCACTCCTTCGTCGTCTTCATCTAAACGTACTCTTTTAAGTGCCACGATTTCCATAGTATCTCGATTGCGGCCCTTGAACACCGTACCGTAAGTACCCTCACCAATTTTCTCCATTTTATCATATTTTTGCATGTTTATAAAATATTTCTGTCGCGATTAGCTGAAAACCCGTGGACGTTGCCAGACCGTCATTTAATCAGCTGTTTTTTTTTTTAAATCGTCTTCAATACGTCTCTTACCAACATTAGTCGCGTGAAGTTGGCTGCGAACGCAAAAACGAGTCGTCTGACATTTAACGGCTGCTGTCGAAAAATAGGAAAAAGTGCAGGTACTCAAGATAAAACAAAATTGGAAAAATTGTTGGCTTAACTTTTTTCCCATCTCTTTTCTTTTTTAGTAAAAAATGGAGGCTCTAAACGATGATGCACTCATTCAGATACTGAGCTATTTGGATCTTAAATCGCAGCAAGTAATGTTAGCATTGCATCCACGTTTCTATAATTTGATGTCGATTGTCTGGAGCGCCCAGTATAAAACCGTAAAGATGTCCCTTTACGACGCTAAGTTTTCGATTGACCACTTGCGTCATTTCTTTCGAAGCATTTCCAAAACAGTGCAAGTCATGCACGTGAGAATGATGACCGCGGAGCAATATCGTGTGCTCCTTGGATTCATTTTTCCAAAAGTTTACGATTTTCGTTTTGCAACAATGCCGAGTAAATTGCTCTCTGATTCGGATATACCAAAATTGATATTGACATTTCCAAATTTGACAACATTCAGTCCTCAAGGCAACTTTTCGGGCAGATATTTTACCGACTTCCCATTATTGGAGCGTCTAACATTGACCTACTGTAGACACTTCAGTGTTGAAAATCTAGCAAACGTCATGAAAGAACGTAAGCTAAAGGAGATAAAACTATGCTTGTTTGATCGTAAGACTGTCGAAGCAAGTACTATATGTCTGCCCGCAGACTCCATGTCAAATCTGGAGTCCATTAAACTGGAGCTGGATGAGTTGCCCTGGTTCGAGGACCACCTAGAGAGACTGAATAGCCTTAGCGAGCTGACCATTTGTGGCCCTAGATTTATGGACACACTTCCTTTACTATGCCGCAAGTTAGGTTGCCTAACCCAAAACCATCATTTCAAGATATTGGAAACATGCAACATCACCGACACTTTGTGCACCGTAATTGGATCGAAGCTACGTGTGGACGCACTTAAAATCGTTACAGATAACTATCTATTGGATGACATGGGCTACTTTACGCCTTCCAACTTTGACTACATAAAAGAATTGTATTTCAAGAGCTGCTGCATTCAGGAGAAGCAATATTTAAATAATCTTATGCACAATATTGTCAATGTCAACATTATCAGTTTTGAGCAATGTGTTTTTACATTTGATAATTACCAATTTGTCGTAGCTAAAATAGTTGAGAAACGTGACAAACTTTTGAAGGTCAATTTGTTTCAAAATACTTGTGTATTAACTGTAAGTATTTCCTATCGATTCGAAGAATACCCATAATATTGATTGTATATGTTGTACAAAAACAGCCATGGAAATTTATTAAAATCGGTCAACACCCTTTACTGGAATTCATCGATGGTAAAAACTTTGAATACACATATGAACCTATTTACATGACGTTCAACTAAATACGAAATACACTATAACTATATAATAACGATACATTGATAAAAATGTCAAAGTCAAGTACAAATTTAACATATACCTATCTAGTTTTGTCTGAATAAAATATCAAATCACGCCTTCATCCATAAATTATCATAAAATTTGAATCTTACTTAGGTGGCTCTTTGTCGTCGAACACAATTATTTTCAAATGTAACGGCAGATAACATTGCGTGCGTTCTGTAAATACGTTGTACGATAACAGCCCGTTAACAGGTATGTTATTCACACTTTTTGATTCGTTAACTGGTTCCGCTGGTTCACGCAAATGGTCACTGCGAACCAAACGCATTCGCTGTAAATTAATTCGGTAGAAAAATAAGTAAAATAAAATAGAAGTTCATTACTTTGTGCATTTAATTTAGTTTGCACGTTAACCAGTTAACAAAAGATATACTTGGGTAAGTTCCATGCTGCTGCGCATAGTGAATGAAAGGTGAAATTTTATGCTCATTTGGACACCTTTGTCAACGCTTATTTGCGCAAAATAATAAGTTCCAAGTGTTTATTGTTGTTGGTAGGCCAGCAGCACACAAATACATAGAAATTGGCTCGCTTGGCGCTGACAGAACAAGAACCAGTGGAAAACGGAGAGCACAACAACAGCAACAGCAAAAAACAGAACAGTAATAAGAACAACAACAAACGTGTGCGCCAGCGATCACAGTGAAATGGCTAATACAAATATGATTACTAGCAATCATAACAGTAACAGCAGCAGCACCGCCTACACTTACAACAATTACAACAGTGTTAGTGCTGACAGCGGCAACAGCAGTGGCAGCAACGGCGGCAACGGAGGTGGCAACGAGGTGCAAACGCTTCGCGATGTCTGTAACATGCTCAATACGGGAGCTCCGGTCAGCTATATGATACCAACAGGTGGTTGTGTATACGATCACATTATAACGATGATGCGCGGCCTTAACCTGCAGGACGACGGCATTCTTCTAAATAACAAAATTAAAGCCATCGAAGCCGATTTCTGCAATATTGTGCGCGACGAGTCGATGCTATGGTATGTATATATTAGCATAGTCTTTGTGTGTGTGCGTGTGTGTATGTAGGTATTTGCATCGTCGTCCATTGATGATTAATACATAGGTATATATGTATAGCGCTGTGTATACGTACATTTATTTCCGTATATATATGATATTGACACATATTGTATGTATGTGTGTAGGTGTCTACGTCAGAGCTAGTTTTAATATTTACAACTATCTGTAAGCGATGTCGCAATTCGCTTAAACTTTTAGAACTAAGAGAGAGAGAGTGAAAATAAGAAAAAATAAACAAATTTCCCGCCAATTGGATAAAGAACTATTCTCTCGAAGACTAAATACCCTTTCAAATTGGTACAAGCAAATTATTAAAACAAAAGTTTAATCAGCATTGTATTTGCGTGTTCTACATAAATAATTAGTTCGATTAAGTGCAATTTTCCAGTTGGTAACAATATTTCGAAGCAGTTAGTTGTCTCTTTCACTATGTCAATACACAATTGTTATCCAAATAAAGCCCCCTTCTTTATCATAATCAGGGCTGCAGCATACAGATAACCGGTTCCCAAGTTAACAGTGAAAATAATAACATATCTTTTTAAATGCCAATTGCAGTGAATCCATGGACTACATGAACAACAAAGCCTTAACCGACGCTGAGACAGCGTTGAAGTTTGCCCTATTGTTCTCCTCGCGCAACTTTGACGCCCTGGCGATGAATGAGACAAAAGTGAGGAGCGCCATGCTAAAGATCCTGGAGACGAACTACATCAATGCCGATGCGTATCGACAGCACGATAAGAATCGATTGTACAATTCGATAACCTTGCTGGGCGAGTACTACAATCGAGTGCGTCTTGCGAACAATGCTCCCATCACAATTCTAGGCAATTCGCTCCTCACTTTACTAACGCGCGAAATCAACGACATTTCCGTTGTTATGAGTACGCGCCTAGCACGTTTAGTGCTTTCACAAATCACACTAAACGGCGAAATTATGCGCACGCTTCACAAGACAGAAATCGATCAGTTGCTCTACCATGTCAGGCGACATCTGATCATGCAGCCAGCGCTGACGGACAAAGTTAAGGCGATGCTGTTAATGGTGCTTGACTTGTTTTATAGCCATTTCAAGAATGTAGGCAATGAGCTGGAGGCCATGTACACAAACTATTTGGCTATCGACGAGGACGAGGATGAGGGCTTCAATAACACTAATAACAACAACAACAGCAGCAATAGCAACAGCAATGGTGCCGAAACACAGCCACAGACAGACTCGTTCAGTGGACAAAGTGCGGCTACCGGTTACAGCGACGAGGAGAATGGCAGCAGTGCTAACACCTCTGCCCAGGAAGCTCCCAAGAAGTGGAGCGAGCAGGTCTGCGAAGATTCGCTATGCGACGTTGTTTATGGCGAGACACCGGCCAATGGCGACGACCAGCAACAGTTTAACGACAATGCTGGCAATACCTATCAAAGTCACGACTCCTCCAGTTCCAGCCGTCAAGCCAGACGTGGCTATCAGCCGCGCCATGTGCCGCGTCCGTTAAAGCAGACTCACGCACAGGCACCTCACGCAGAGTAAGTTGTCCATGACTAATCCGCCTGGCACACTAATTTCTCTCTTTCCACTTGCTTGCAGCAATGGCAACTCCGATCAGTATGCATCCATGGCCAGCAGCGAGGATCGCGATGAGTCAAAGCCACTGCCAAGCTGGCGCAAGACACGTTTCAATCGTGGCAATGATGGCGAGCAGTCGAATGGACGTTCCCGTCATGATCAACAGCGTCGTTATAGCATCAGCTGCGACGACGATCATCAGAGTGTGCGCAGCGAAGGTCGCGGCGGTAATTTGCGCTTGTACAGCATAGATGATCGTAGAAAGCATTCAGAGGAGCGGTACGAGCGCAATCTAGGCGGCGGCAGCAACTACAACAATATTGTGAACTCCAATTGGGATCAGCGCGATGATCGCAGCGAACGTTCCTACATAAGTAATTATGAGCGTGGCAATAGCTACAAACGCGGCGGTCGCTACAACAGTCACAATCGCAACACGTACGACAAACCGCCCCGTTTCCAAAAGCAGCAGCAACAGCAGCAGCAACATCAGCAGCAGCAACAACAACATCAACAGCAGCAGCAACAACCACAACAACAACACAACCAACAACACAAAATACACAGTGAAACTTGGCGTCGCTCAAATACAGCGATTAACAATGCATATCAGGATGAGAATTGTGCTTACAATTCAAATGGACCCGAATCGAACAGTCGCAGCTCTTCGCGTGCCCGTACGCTGCCACGTCCGCCCAAATCTCAAATGGACGATGGTGGCAGGAAGCCCAATTCGAGCTATCGTTACAGCCAGAGTCCGTCGCGTGGTGCAGGCAGCGCACCGCGCAACTTTCCGCGTTACAGCAGTCAGAGCAGCTTAGCCAGCGAGGCTTCCAGCACGTTTGATCGACGCCAACAACCAACGCGCTCACATCAGCATCAACATCAACCGCAGCGTCATCGCAACTTTACACGTCGCTCACAGCCCAACATACACCAGCCGCAGGAGCCAAGCACACAGCAACAACAGCAGCCGCAGCCTCATTCGAATGCTGACAACTGGCATGGAGATGGTGGCAAGGATGAGAGTGAGCTGGTGCGTAATGCCCAGCAGACAACACAATATATGAATTATCTGTCCGCACAGAAATGAGAACGACGATCACGCTGCAAAAGCAAACAGCAGCGTTGTCATCGTCGTCGCAGCACCAGGAACTACAAATGCATGGAGTGATTACAAAGAAACAAGGCAAATAAGCACGAGTACGATTTTTGTAAAATAATTGTTTTAAAATTGAAAGTCTGCAACGAGATTTAGTTTCTAACGTTTTTAAAAAGCTGCCCAATTCTCTCTATCTCTCTACTTTTCTTGCTACACTCATGTAATCAATTATTATTTTGCTTTCCAATTGGTTGATTTATTTTCGTTTACTTGTATTACAATAATAATTTAGTTTTTTTTATACACAAGTATATTTGGGATATTAAGACCATAATTTCAATTGTATAGTTTATAATTGTGCCGTTCATATAAACTGTTGTAAACAATGTAGTAGCGACGTTTCTAATCTACAAATTGAGCTCAAATGTTTTGAACCTAACTCGTGGCCATTTTGCATCTAATCTCCAATTTCCCCGCCTCAAATAACAAACAAATACAACAAATATGAAATGACATCAAACGTAAACACAAATCAAGATAGGCTCAAGTAACAATTGTAAATCGCAAGTATATATATATATATATATATATATATATATATATATATATATATATATATATATAATAAATCGGAAACAATTTATGCTTATCCATAAACAAAATGTAAATATCTATTGTAGTCGACGACGGATCGATCAACATATATATATATATATATATAAACATCCACACATAAATCCATAGACCCACATGCATACATACACACATATACATAAATATATATATAGGTACACACACATATATAAAGAGAAAATCATGTTTTATAAAATTTTTGTTAGAAACTAAGTACAAAAGTCATAAACATGAAACAAAAATCCTATTTCTAATATAATTGTATGAATAAAATGAGAAAATTATGTTGTTTAAATGTTACATGCACGTTACCCACGTTGTATTTTAGCAAAATATATATATGTACATATATATAACAAAATGTCATGTTACAGAATGTGCAGAAAATTTATTAAAAGCATTAGATTATAACACACAGACACGTATACATGCAGACCTTAAAGAAAGTTATTATAAATAATTCTGGAAAAAAGCGAATTGCATTATTAGAGTGACGAGTTCGCTGAAACAACAAAGCTGCTAAGCAAGATAAACAGTTGTGACAGGAATTCGTCAGATATACGTATTTTAAGCATAACAAAAGTTTAAACCATAGTTAATATATATATGTATACACATATACAAACACATAGTCTAACAATAACAATTTTAATAAATATATTTCCAAGACTTTGATTTTGAAATATTAAATACATATAGAATATTTAAGGCGGATCATAGAAAGTAATACGGAATTAAAATAATCCAATTGGACACACCATGTGCTCAATTGGAGTATGCCAGATTCGATTCAGCGCTCGGCCTGCTCTTTAGGCGTGACAACCAGTACTTCATAGTTTCGGTTGGAGACCTCGTCGCGTTGATGGGGCATGTATATAACACGATGGGAGGGATGTACTTTGCCGAGCAGCGTCAGGCCCGCATGCACAGAGCGAGCGGTATATAGCGGCTCACCCAGTTCCGAGTAACCTGTTTTAAGGCTACCTGGCGGCACTTCACCATTCGCTGCAGCCACCCATTTAAGTTCACAATCCGTTAGTACCAGCAGTTCCACCTCTGAGTTCAGAAGATGCGCACTGCAGTTCCAGGGTGTGTAGACAGCTTTCTTTTGCGGCACATAATTGGCGGGCAGCAGATCCTCATGCAAATATACGCGCGCTACATATGTATCGAAGCCCTCGTGATCGGTGCCACATTGGACAGCACCCTCAAGCAAAGCGGAAGGAACGGGTTCATCCAAATCGATGGGTATCCATTGGATCTGACAGCGTTCCACTTCCTCCGCCTCGGTGTATTCGGCAAAATTCAAATAAATGCGATGCACACGCTGACGATGGCAAATGGCCCGGCATTGAGGGCAGCTCAACGAGCGGGCTAGCCACCGGTTAAGGCAATTCTTGTGGAAAACATGGCCGCAACTAGATGTTGAAAATATTATATCATTCGCTTTGTAAAACTCATTACAAATTCCACACAACACATTTAATGTTTCAGTTGATTGTGTTGATTCCGCTTCTGGTTCTGCTTCCATCCTGACTGCTCTTTTGTTTGAATTTTGTCTGTCTATTATCTCCGGACGTCTATGTGTACTTCATCAGATTAACCATCTATTGTTTATTATGAGAAAATGCGTATTTCATCACCTGCAAACAAAGAGTACTGAGAATCGGTGTTTTGTTTTTATTTGTTAATTGCAGTTTACTCAAATAATCGATGAGCTCGTTATCGGTTATCGAAGACAATAAATTGGTAGCCCTGGTCAGCTGCACGTTGTTTTTATTGTTGGTTTTGATTTTAGTGTAAATATGCAGCGAAAAGATCCAAATCCATTTCTGAAACTCGGCTTACGGCCGTGGTTGGCCAAACAGTTGACCAAATTAGGTAAGCTAAATGTGCATATAAAGGAAGCTACATATCTATCGTAATCTGTATTCCACAGGTTTGAAGGGCGTAACTCCTATACAGGAGAATTGCATACCAGCCATTTTATCCGGCAAGGATTGTATAGGAGCAGCTAAAACGGGCTCGGGCAAGACCTTTGCCTTTGCTCTGCCAATTTTAGAGAAACTGAGCGAGGAGCCAGTCAGTCATTTCGCCCTGGTGCTAACGCCCACACACGAGTTGGCCTACCAAATCTCCGAACAGTTCCTCGTTGCGGGCCAGCCCATGGGAGTGCGCGTGTGCGTTGTCTCTGGTGGAACAGATCAGATGATTGAGAGCCAAAAGCTAATGCAGCGACCACACATTGTAGTGGCATTGCCGGGCCGCCTGGCTGATCACCTAACTGGCTGTGACACGTTCACGTTTGATAATCTCAAGTATCTGGTAGTGGATGAAGCGGATCGCATGCTGAATGGTGACTTTGATGAGAGCCTGGCCATAATAGAACGCTGCTTGCCTAAATCCCGACAGAATCTATTCTTCTCTGCCACTATGAAGGACTTTATGAAGGAGTCAAGCATATTTCCCATAGCTAAAGATGTGAGTATATCCTGGAGCTGTTTGCATTGATGATTTAATTTTGATGGTTTTTTTCTTTTGTAGTTAATAGAATGGTCTCAGGATTCGGATGTGGCCACTGTGGAGACACTTGAACAGCGTTATTTGCTCTGTGCTGACTACGATCGTGATATGGTGCTCATTGAAGCGCTGCGAAAGTTTCGAGAGGAAAATGAAAATGCGAATGTCATGATATTTACCAATACAAAAAAGTGGGTTTACTTGATATATTTATAATGTCACAGAGACTAAATTGTATACCCAACCAGATACTGTCAACTTCTGTCGATGACGCTCACCAGCATGGAAATCGAGAATGTGTGCCTGCATGGCTTCATGCGACAAAAGGAACGAGTAGCAGCGCTAAGTCGCTTCAAGTCCAATCACATACGCACGTTAATTGCTACAGATGTGGCTGCACGTGGATTAGATATTCCCAGTGTGCAACTGGTAATCAATCATATGTTGCCACGTACTGCTAAGGAATATATCCATCGAGTGGGGCGAACAGCACGAGCGGGTCGCAACGGCTTAGCTATATCCATATTTCGTTTTCCACGCGATCTCGAATTGCTGGGCGCCATTGAAGCAGAAATTAATTGCAAGCTAACAGAGTATCCTGTAGATCGTAGGTGATTAGGCTTAATATTATCTACAGTATTAACTGAGTTAATCTTCTTTAGAGCGCATGGTGGAACGCATATTCATGCAGGTGAATGTCACAAGGCGTGAATCGGAGATGCAACTGGATAACAATGACTTCGATGAGCGTGCTCAGAACTACAGACGGAAAACGTGGATTATGGAGGGCAAGGATCCCGATGAAATGGAGGCACTGTGAGTAAACCAAATAGCTACTAGGCGATTAATCAAATTCTTCAATTCGTTTGCAGCTACCGCAAGAAACAAAAGGATAAGCTGCGCGAAATACGCCGCAAGCGTAAACAGCAGCAGGCGGAAATGAGCACCAGCGAGGAGGGAAAGGCTTTACTGAATGACGAACGATTCAATACCCTGGACAGTGCGCGCTTTGAGAAGAAGTTTAAGAAACGACCAGCAAAAGATACAACCGATAAAAAGACGCTAGGAAAGTTGAGTAAAACAAACGCAAGCAAAGCCAAAGCGAAATCAAAATCAAAATCAAACATAAATTGATCTTGAATATGTCTATATGTATATAAACAAATATATATATATATATATATATATATATATATATATATATATATATATATATATATATATATATATATATATATATATATATGAATGTGTATTTTTTAATAACAAATAACTTTTGAGCTTACACCTAATAAGCAGTTACGGTTCATATAAATATGTAAGTAATTTCAATGAACGTAAATTCAGACATGTTCACAAAATGCAGCCGTAGCAGCCTTTAATTTGAATATGAAGCAGGCACTTTTCTTGGGTTTAGTTTATCATTTTCACTTTTTCAGTCTAGGGCGATGGTCAACAGCGCATCTTCAGGATAAATCTCAAGCAGCACCTTGGCGCCATCGTTAAACGGATACGAGATGCTGCCATCAATGACCAGATCTGCATAGGGAAAAAGAAATTAGGATTCAATGTTCATTCAATTTAGATTGGACTTGGCTACTCACTGGCATCGATGCAGTGCGATTTTATAAACACGGTCTGCACAAAGTCCCGTGCCTTAAATGTCTTAGGCGAGGGCCAAACGCCCACACAGATCTGCTCCCGTATGGAGTAGCATAAGCGGGGATCATCCGGTGGGAAGAGCAGTCCCTGATTGTAACGGTGAGCAATTTCCTCAATATTTTCGCGCAATTGCAGCATTTGCGGTGTCGAGCTATTGGGCAGGGATTGGAGCAGATCGTCCACATCGCTGCTCGTAATCCGATTGATGCTCGTGTGCCACGAGGTGGAGCCAGTGCCCGTGCTGACGCACAGACCCGAGCACTTTGTCTTATTAATCACATCCTGATGATTGAGCACCAGCTGCAAGTGAGACACACGTGCCGAGAGTTGCTCTCCAATGAACACCTTAAGGGGGGGAGGTGAGAGGATTAGCTATACTGAATTGCTTTGTTAAGAGAAAACATTTACCTCGTTCAACGCCAAATACGGCAGAATACGCTTCATTTTGGCTTTATACTTGTCAGCCATGTGATCATCCAACAGCTCTGGCGCTGTGTCCACCTGCTCCATTTTAACCGCCGTATGCCTGAATAGATCCGTGGACTCGGGGATGGTCCCATTGTTGCCCAGCAGGGTGGTGCGTATGCGTGAACGATGCACCCACTTGAAGTCGCCCTAGAGAAAAAGAGATTTGCGTTAGCTAAAGACGCGAAGATATGGTATAAGATAAGGACTCACGCTTTTTATGCGATTGACTGCCTCCTCGGGATTCTCAGAGTAGTGTTTAGGCAGCAGCAGGCGTCCCTCCGAGTGCTGTGGATCGGAGTTGAAGCCAACAATTGGCGTTTTCTGCTGGCTGAGGGCGAAGAGGGGACTGGCACGATTCGCCGATAGCAGAAAGGTGCCATCGCCGCCAACGGGCACAATTACATCCGCCCAGCTCATCACATCCTTGCTCAGAGAGCTTCTAAATTCAAGTCTGCTTGTTTAATAAAGTCAAACAGCAGCCGCAAACAGGGACACGTTATGTGGATGGCGGTAATCAACAAAATTTGTAGTTGGATGACAATGACGATCGATCAATTTATATATGGAACAGACATCCAAACACAAACACAACAAGGCCACACACACACACACAACGAAGAGTTAGTTATATATTGGTTTATGTACTTGTCATGGGTTCCACAAAACATCTCATCTACCCACCTGCTGGAGAGCTTCACCTCGCAGCCCACGTTCCTGAAACTGCGCACGATGCGCCGCTCGAAGTCCTTGTGCAGATTATGCAAGTAGAGCACGTTCTCCACATCGGTGCCGCGATCCCGCAGCTTCTGCTCCAGCTGTTCGCGCGACAGCTCCGGATGACGCAGTTGCTCGATCTCATAGCGGGAGAGCTTCGTCACAATCAAGGCGCGTGTCAGCTTAAAATTCGCGGGCGAAAAGTTCGCATATTCTGAACAGACGCAAGACATTTGAGTTAAATATTTTATTAAAGTATTTATTATTATTTTGCTATGAGTGCTGCCGCTGCCTGACACAAGTTGCTGAATTTTGAGATTGCTGTTGAAATTTGTTGAATGATAATCAATTTGATAATTAAGCATTTTTTTGCTGCTCTAGATAATCTTTTAATAACGAGTAAGAAAACTCTAGTCAGTGGTGGCCGACTAGAGCATACCCTGAGCGAAGAACCGCTATTCCGTAAATTCTTTTTTTCTTTTATATGTATGTACATATGTATGTACATCACAAGCAACACATACACACACGCAAACACACTCTGCTAACTGCGCAGTTGACGTAGCGACTGCACTTGGGCTGCCCATGTTATGGGAAATTAAATGTTTAATAACTTCTATTCTGGATGGACTTTTCTAATTAAACTTTCATTGATTCTGTCATTGGCATGTATGTATGTATTTACCAAAGCAGTATTCGAAAACCGTGTTTTTGAAATATTAGGGCGAGGGGGCGTGGCATCCAAAATTTAAAAATATCTAAATTGTATTAAACACACATGAATCTAAGAACAAATTTTGAAGACACTTGCTATAAAGATGAACTAGATAGATAGAATCATAGTTGAATATCGATTTCGTTTTTAATCGATATTATTAAATCGGAAATAGTTATAGAATTTTTGAAACAAGCTTGATCTGCGCGTGCTATAGACGAATCTCCAAAAAAAAATTCAAGTCTCTAGCTCTTATAGGTTCTGAGCTCGTCGCGCTCACACATACGGACAGGCTCAGCTCCTCGAGCTGATCAAGAATATATATACTTTATGCGGTCCCACGCCTCCTTCTCATACATTTATTACATACATTTCAACAAAACCATTATACCCTGATTTCGCAATGGGCTCAGGGTATAAAAATGATTCCACACAATCACAAGCTCTGGAGCCTTTGGCTGATAATAAACGGAAGCGTAATTAAAAAAAGTTAAATATATACATATGTATAAAATAAGGCAGACAAAGTAAACAACCAAAAAAATGAAATAAAATAAAGAACAGATTTACCTTTAACACATTGCTTGAGCAATTGCTGGGACTTCAACATGCTGAGCGTTGCTGAATGAAATGGTATTTATTTATTATTGTTCTTCAACACGATTTCTACATCTACTAAACTAAAATCGTTTTCGATAACAAAGTATATGTTTTTTTTTTGCCCACTCTTTGCGCTTTTATTTCTCTTACATTGAGTAATGTACAAAATTGAGGCAAATTGTAGGTTATTAATTAAATTACAACTAACGATCAAATTGTCAGAGTGAAAAAGCGTTATCCGTAGCCGCTGAACATTTTCTTATATATATATTTGACGTCCACTTCGCTACGCTTTATTAGATTTACTGATTGATTGTTATTCCAGCTTTGCTCGACGTCGTCACAACTCTCGTGTATGAATATTCGCTTCGTTTTGCCGTCATTTATCGCTATTTTGTTTCTATTTGTGTTCGCTTTCGGTTTACATCTCTTTACTGACAGCTTAGTTCTTGTTGTGCATTGCTGATAAGCGCGGCACGGCCTTTTGCTTATCAGCCAAAAATAATAATAAAACAAAAATACATTTACTTTCAGTCGTTTCCCTGTATGTGTGTGTATGATTGCGAGCCAGTAAATTGCCATTCACAACGAATGCCGATTTCTTCTTCTTATTAGCTTACGCCTACGCACTATTCGCATTAGACATTCTCCTGGAACGAAAACTTTTGCACTCATTTGAAAAACAACTTAAGCGATAAAAAAAAAAAAAATTAAAAATAGCGTTTTCTTCAGCTTAGCTAATTGCATCGAAAATCAGTAATTTGCGAATCGGGTCCAAGTGGTTCATCTGTGGTTCGATCAATTTTATTCTGTTAAACAATAATTATATTTATATGTTGATATTTTAAAATAAAACACATTTACCTGTATCACCGCCAACTTATGCTGTATATGTGAATTCAAAACGGGGTTAAAGTAAAGTTGGCCCAGCAAGTTGATCGCTTTCTCGGCCACGTCGGCGATATTGACACCCACAGACATATCCACGTCCATCAGGTCTGCCAGACGCAGTGTTTCCGAAGCAACAATTTGTTTATTTGATACATGGGCCAACTCATTCGATGGCCGTGCCAGAGGTTGTTGGCTGTCACCCATACGGTTAACTAGATTATTATTGCCAATATTATTATTATTTATATGTAGCATATTATTATTATTGGTGGCTATATTATTAGTATTGCTTATATTATATTTTTCTGTATTATGGTCATTTTCAATTCTAATATTAATGTTATTATCATTAGAAATATTTTTATCATTACTGCTATTATTATTTTGAATTTCTGTTATTTGATTGGCCGAAGCAGGAACTTGAGTAGCTGAATCGATTACGGAAGTAAGCGGGTTTGAGCCCATTTGCCACTTGGCTTTTTGTTTATACAATTCAAAGAAATTTTTGTTCGGATTGTTGAGCGCGTTAGTTTTTGAAATTGAAAGTGAGTTAATTTTATGAATTGCGCAACTCGCTTGAAGCTGCATGAAATTTCCAAAGTGAGCGTTGTAATTCATTAGCACCCGCTGCGGCTTTTGGTTGCGGTTTTTAGAATTATTATTTCGGATATTGTTATTGTTACAGTTGTTGTGATTACTATTTCGTTTATTCCTAAATCCATTGTACGCGTTCCGCAAACTGTGCGCCGTGGGATTCTGACCACGGTGGTGATGGCGTCCGATATTATGGCCCAGGCGATTATGTACGGAGTTACGAGTATAATGATTCCTAAAGTTATACAGCCTACGGTGGTTCTTCCTGTTGCTGTTATTCCTGTTATTGTTGTTGTTTTTGTTGTTATTGTGACGATAAAAGCGACGTCGATTTTGAAAGTTATGTTGATAGTGGAGGCGCCCGTTTTGTGCTCTTGGCGGATTACGCGGCGCATCCATTGGTACCAAAGGAGCAGCGCCTTGAGGACGATTCACATTAATTGGATTTATGCGCCACTGTGCTGAAGAAGCAGGTGTATCTGTTGGTGGCGTTTCTACTGGCTTATTTGTACCCATTGCCTCTTCTTCATACAACTGATTAAACTCATTAGTTTCAAAGCTAATTTGACTTATATTTGCATCATCGATGGACAATTCTAGCTCATCCACTTTATCGGATTCCTCTTCCTCTAATTCCTCTAATTCCTCTTTACCTTCAGGCGCGTCACTCTTATAAGATACTAAATGAGCCGCTTGTCGGTGGAATCCATAAGGTTTTGGAATGTTTGGTTTGGGTTCTACAAAGTCATCATAATATTTTTCTTGAAAAAAAAGAGTATAATATTGGAGTATAATATATTTTCCCTCATTATATGTAGTGTTTTTTCTGATTATTTTAATTTTTATGTTATATTACCGAGTGGCATCGAAATTTCTGATTCATTATACGAAGTCATCGCGTTGAGTTATTGTGTTATTGTCCCCAATCACCGCACGAAAAATTCTTCAAATTACAAAAATTGAGAAGCGCACAGCAAGACGAAATTTGACAGAGGAACAGTTATAAATTTGACGGTCATGCATGTGTGTGTCAGGGTAGCATTACAAAATAATCGAAAATAATTGGTCTTCTTAAATTCAAGCAGGAATATTACAACACTGCTGTTGAGTAAGTGCAGCCAACTTTCCGAATATCCGTCACTTTAATTCTGACCGAAGAACGTGCTGCGTGTGCAACGATTAAATTATTAAAATGTAAGTAAATTAAAACGATGGAAGTTAATATTGCAGCAAATATAACTGTGCTAAGTGTATACCAAGCTTTTTTACAGAACTCAAAGCGGCAATAGCAAATTTGAGTACAAGACAATTACCCAAAGCCAGCTATAATTAAATTTGTAGTCACATGGCTTGGGGTTTGCATCCTGCTGCTGTACATTTTATTTTTCTTTCTTAAGGTTACTATGTCAACTAAACATCTTTTTGTTTTATAGGTGAACTTTTATACTAGCCGGCTAAGGCAGGCCTTGATTGGATTTGGTAAGATATATTTTTTCTGTACATACATATGTATGTACATACATATGTATGTATGTATGTAGATTTCTATTATGCGAACTCGAGTCGCTGGTGTAAAGATCATAACTTTAGCTAGTGCTTTTTTCTGTTCGCAGAGCAAATGCGCTTCGCCCAAGCATAACCCAAATAGATATAAAAAATTTGCGGTGCATATTTTTTCGCGAAGCCAACATATCCATTTCTATAAAATGTAACCGTTTTTGATTAGATTTCAATTTTACTTATGTACATATATTTTTTATATTTACAGATAACATATGACATTATTTGTGGATTTGCAGCTATAATGATAAAGGTATGAGATATTCTTTTTAGATAACTATTTAATGCAAATTTTCTCTGATGAAAACATTATTTTCTGACACCTCTTATGAATCAATGTGATTCCACTGTTATTTAATTACTGAAGTTATCATTAAAAATAATTTTGTTATTTGTGTTTAAGCACTTTTTAATCAAGAATTTTCTTTGTAGGTTATAGCTGTACGCAAAGCTGTCTGAAATGCATAAACCTAGAGCAGAATTCATAATTTGGGTTAGTATTATTTAGCTGAGTTCTCTTAGCGTATTGTATTTGCAATGATGATCACTTAAACCATTCACAGACAGCATATAAAAGTTAAGCGCTGACAAACTTCTTCAATATTCTTTTGTTGTAAGGGAGTCTTGCTTAGCCGGTTATGTACCCTGGTTAATAAATTGGCACTGAGTTCTTATACCAAATACCTACTTTTTGTAATTTATAAGCAAAAATTTATACTTTGCTTTTTCTTGCAGATGCTGCTGGAAATGTTGGCACAGCTTGTCCATTGTAATACTCTAAATGTATATGCATTTCATAAATAAAACCAACTGTTGACATTAAAAATCGTTTTTTACTAGATTGGCACGCTCTCTTAAGGCTAACTCCTGATTCTGTTTAGCAATCATGCGATCACCTTTTGATTTTTTGCCTATGCCCAGCTTGGGCAGTCCACGATTGAGTCCTTCAAGGAGCACACATGCTTTGCATGGCTGCTGTGAGGAGACGAAGCCACAGCGCTCGCAAATTCCGCGCACAGGCTTCTTTACTGTATCCTTGAAGTGCAATTGTTCGCCCGAATAGATAATGTCCATTATAACCGACGGACGCACCTTCTCAAGATCCTTGAGAAAAGCTCGTGCGTGTCCCCGGTAAGCATTTGGAGCAAATACGCACTCGGTGGAGAAGTAAACCAGCTTTTTGTAGTGCGCATACATGACGATCTCCTTCTCGTAGCTGTACTTCAGTGGTTTCACTCTGGGTATCGAATCCTCCCCGCCACCTGTGCGAATATCCGTGCAGCGTCGTAGTCGCGCCGTGTCGCCTCGCAGAATATTCATTATCACCGTCTCGGCAATATCGTCCGCATTATGCCCAGTGGCAATGCTGTCCACGCCCAGTAACTTTGCTCCTCTGTCCAATGCCTGGCGACGAAATACGCCACAGAACGTACAATTGTTGGAGCGACCAATTTGCGCCACAATGCGATCCATAGTCCAGCCGTAAAGTTCTTCGTAGGACAGGATTTTCAGTGGCATCTGATAATCATCACGATTTTGTTTCACCGTTTCTAGACTGTCGTCTCGATAGCCTGTGATGCCCTCATCAATGGAGAGCAGCGTCAAATCCAATCCATAATCATAGCGTTCATTGAGTAGCTTTAACCTGAAATGAGAGAGATTAGTTAGGTTATAAGCAGCTTCAGTCAGACTTACACATGCGCCAGAACTGTGGAGTCCTTGCCACCGCTGGCGGCAACGGCAACCTTCTCGCCCCGTCGAAAAAGCTTGCTTGAGGTAATTGTGTGATGGATCTCAGCCTCGAAGGCAGCAAAGAAGCAGGCCTTGCACAAAGCATCGCCGGTTTTAGGGCGCTGCAAAAATATCGATTAATATATTGATTCATATATTATTTGTCTCTGCATCACTTACCTTTAAGCTAGCCTTGTTGCCACATTTGGCTTTGCAATCTATGGGCATTTTTTATTCAATAATTAATGTTTATAAACAACGTGCAATGGCTATTGCACAGCTGCTATCGATAACAAAATTCAGTGTTGACTAATGTCACTTAAGAATAAAAGGGTTACTGCTTAAACTTGTTTCGCCTATTGTGAATGGAAAAATAATAAAGTTTTAATTATAGCAACATCAAATTATTATCTATAAAATATAATCTTCATTCAAATTTAAAAAATCAGAATTATATTTTGTCATATTTCGTTTAATCAGTATTGATTTGTAATTTTAACAAAGGACTACCCCTAATATGCAGTTTACTGGGAATGAAAACAAGTATTTGGAATTATGACTTTAGATGATGAAAGCGAACAATATGTACACCAAAAATTGCATCGTAGCCGCGGCAAATGCGGTATTTAATGCTTCTTATAAATTATAGCTATGTATTAAAAGTTAAATTTATCAAAACGCAGCAATCTACGCCTGCCAATCGGATGTATACGTCGTGCCGAAGCAGAAATCCAATTCTCATGCTGGAACACCAATCTCCGCAATGGCTGAGGGCGACAATAGTTTCTCACTTGATATTGAGCACGATGCCTGGTTTCATATAGCCATGCACTTGGATCCCGAAGATGTGCAGACTTTTGCCTTGGTCTGCAAACAGGCTGCCAAGCTGGTGAACTCTCGAGTCTTCTGGCGTAATATGTACAAACGCCATTGCCTGGGCAGCACAGCCAAGGGCTGGAACTTGGAGCTGCCTGCCCAGTTGCAGCTGGAACAAATATGTAACTGTGATATGAAAACTCTGCGTGCTAACGTTATTGAAGCGCTTTACCACTGCTATAGTCCACTAAAGACACGATTGGAGCTGGGCTACAGCCTGGACTGGTTGCTGCATCGCACGTTCATGTCATGCTCGCAGCAACAATACCAATGCTTGTGGATTATATGCTACGCAATGCGAAATCAACAGACTACACCGCTTAGAGGCTTAGTCGAAGATAGAACTGGCCTGGCGCAGGCGGACAACGACGTGGTCAACGACTGGGAAGCTTTGGCAGATGATGCTGAGCTATCTACAGCGACCACTAACAATTCCTCCTTTCGTCACGAAGGTGTTGTGCTCCTGATTGTGGTGTGCCGACAATTTGTGCCGCTGCCGCTGCAGTTGCTTTACAATCAGCAACAGTCGCTCTTTCGCCTGAACGCCACGCGCGAATTGCTTTGCACGGATATGCGGGCCAAGAACTTGGAGCTAGACTTTGTCGAGGACAATAGCAGCAACAGTAGTCTGAGTGTTACTGTTAAATATTCACGCATTGAGAAGTACAAGGTACTGCCCTGGTGGCATCCAGATTTTAAAAGGTTTCTTAAATAAAATTCGAAATATTTTAATGTATAATAAAATATGTATGTCCGCGTTGCAGAAGAGCTTATCCAGGCTATGTTACTGAATAAGGAAGTTAATCTACATGTCGATATATTGAATATTGTATTGCCCTATCCTTTGTTAACAGATATTTTTATAGTTTATAACTATTCTAATGTATATAAATATTCTAGGATATAATATGATCTTCTTCAAGCCGTCAGCAAAAGGTCAGCTACATCAATTTTTTAGTATAAAAAAACCTTTATCAATTCCGTCGCTATTGTAACAATCAGGTGATAGAATATGAAGTGTTGTGTGGCAGAAGAGACCTTATCTCATATTGTGGTGCATTCGTGTATACAATATAGAAGTCGGATGACAAGACGAGAAACATATGTTATACATTGTTTGTTTACTACCGGAGAGGCTGCCATTTGAATTGCAGATAAACTATCGTAATTTCAGACCCATAGAAAGGCAAATAGAACATATTTACGTAATTTTATAAAAGCGATTTGTTTTCATTCGTTTTAAAGGATATACAACTGGAAGATTATTGGATATATACATACACACATTCAACTTAAACTTATTTGTGAGTTACATACAAAAAAACATCTAGAGGTGTTCTTTTTTTAGTTGTGTTGTCTTTTGTTAGAATTGGAGCTAAGCCACGGCGTGGTTTGTTGTTCTAGAAAGACGTGCTTCTAATTACACTTTGCCCAGTAGATCGTGTCCATACGGCTTCTTGCGGTAGCCGCCTTTGAAGGCGAACAGCTTAAAGGCCACCACCATCATCACAATGCAGAAGGCATAGAGAAACATGCCCATGCGCATATCCATGTCGGAGAAGACGTTCGAGATCTGACGCTTCTGTCGCATAGTATCCAGCGTCTCGTGCAGCAGCTCCGCCCGCTGCACACCGAAGCGACTGACAAACTGTGGATTGTGAATGTTCTTCAGGAAGCCGAGCACCGCATCCTTGTTCCAGTCAACTGACAGATTCTCCTGCGATGCGGTCGCTGGCGCATTGCGGCACTGGGCACAGCTGTTGGCACTGGGAAATTGTTGCTTGGGGAATTGTGGATCCTCGGTGGCGTCGCCGGCCAGACGCTGATTAACTTCATTATGCGCTGCCCACAGCCAGAGCACGGCTTCGTCTTTCGTTGCAACGTTCCAGATTTTACGACGTGTTGCCATTGCCTGAAACGGAAAAGTGGATAACTCGTTTCAGTTGCACTTGTATCAATAAAAACAGCTGCTGCTAAGCCAACAATGTAGGTCGCTTAGGTTAATACGGAAAACAAACACCACAATTAACAATTACGTAATATTCAAGTTAATAAAGTATTTTCTTAAATGTATAAAAAACATAAACTTAATCAGCCACAGCATGTTTTTTTTTTAGGAAAATATAATACAAGTTCTTTGACCCCACATAAATATATATATGTATATGCCCAATCAGCATAAGTATTTAGCAAAAACTTGACATCTGTATAAGCTTTAAGCTATGTAGTTTAACTAGAGCAAGTCTAGACACGTACATATAGGTTCATATATGACAAATATTTTTAAATATCATTTTCTCTTATTCAAAACTGTTTTCACTTTAGTTATTGTTTTTCTCTGTCAAATAAAGTTTATGCTCAATATGCTAATGCAATTATCGTGAGTTAGAGTCTATTAAGTAACTATTAACTTGTTTACTGGTTTTGGTGCATATTGTAATGAGTAAGCACGTATTACTCATTTGTATATATGGATATATAATATAGTTGATAGCGCTTTTCCTTAATTGTCTTCAAAGTATAAGTGTAATAGCCTAATCAAATATTTCTATATATAATGTGCGACTGTATAAGTTGGACTACTCCAATTGACATTATATTCTTATCTTCTGAAAGAGTATATATATATTTACGAGGTTAAAAGCCTAGGTATTTCCATACTTATATATAAGGGGATTTTACCGCTTTTAATTTTGTGAGCTTGCAAAAAAACTTCATTTAAATAGAGAAAAGCTTTTAAAGTGGAAATATTTTCAGACTAAACATATGGAAATAGCTCGGATTCTTTAGATATGGATATATGGCATATTCACTATATTAAGATAGATAAGCTAAGATAACAAGTATGCACTTTGAGATCTGCCAAATATTTATATATACCATATACATACCATATATCATATACCATATAACATATATCATATTTGAGGATAATTTCCTACCTATCAGTTCTTCTACATTTAATAACATACGTATATAAATAAATAATATTGTAAACAAAAATAAAACTCCGCGTCTCTTTACTCTTTTCTTTCGTTAAGACCGCTTATCTAAAATATTTGTATATGCCGGAACAATAGAAAAAAGAATAACATCAACAAACTTTTTGATAAATAAAGCCTGTGCCAGCAATTCTTGTTTAACAACGCAGTTCATGCCAACAAATTACTTATAAAGTAATTTATATATAACTAACTATATATATAATATATAAAAAGCTCTAGAGCGGCACCCTTAGCTGCGCGGAGGTCAATGCTGATCTCATAGTGAAAGCGTATACTACAATAATACACGTAGGCAAATATCTGAATTGCCTTTTGTGTGTGTGTGTCATAGAAGTTGATAGGGACTGACTCACCTGGAAGTGTTCGCTGCAGTCGGTGCAGCCGAAAAAGTTCTTGATATAGCCATGCATAGCCTGGAGCACTTCCAGGGGATCCTGCGACTCCTCGTTGCTCGCTGCCTGCACACTCATAAAGTGGAAGAGCGTCCACAGAGAGCAGCTGTAGCCACGGAAATGCGGACTGGAGCCCGCGCAGCCCACGTACTGTGTGCTGGAGTAGGCTGGGCCCAGCTTCGTTTCCAGTCGTCGCATCTCATCCTCAAACTCTTTGCCCGTCAGCTTCTGATTGAATTGCACCGCGAAATCCTTCAGTTTGGCAACGAGCTCACGTCCATTTGTGCCCAGTGGATTATAACGTTGGAGTACGGTGAGGAAGCGTTGCAGAGCCAGCAGCCGATCTCCGCTTATCTCGTTCACTTTGGACACCTCGTTGTGCAGGATGGTACGTATGGCCTGCTCCAGATCTGCCTGATAAATGAGATGTTTGTTGCGTTGGACTTCCTTGATAATCTGCTTCAGCGAATCATTCGAGCTGTCGCTGCTTGGGTGCTGGGGCTCAGCTTGGGTCTGCTTCAATGGCTTCGGTGGTCTGGGTGTAAAGTTCAGAGCGCGAAGCGCATCTTCTATAGATTTGGCATAGGCATCGCTGCTCTGACTCGCCGGCGTATGCAGCTTCACGTTACCCTGTCGATCCACAAGCGCCAGCTGCTGCTGATTGATGTCTAGCGTAAATTTGGCTGCAACGGCCGGATCGCTGAAGCGACGCACCTGGACGGCGGGCCACTGGAGCAGGAATAGTGCCGTTTCGGCAGCCAGTGTGGAATTCTCTGGTTCATAGATGAGCGCAACATATTCCCGCAGGCTGTTGAGGCCCTCAAAGAGGTCCGATGCGCTCTCATTTTCCGTTACGGCCACAAAATTTGGCCAATATGTATTGTTCATGGTCTGATTCTCGGCAGCAACCATGCCAGCCAGCAGGCTGCGTATTTCCTCAGGCTTCTGGGACTCCAGCTTCAAGCCATATTGATTGGCACTGGGCTGAAAGCCTGGTCGCATGTAACGCAGTGTTGGATAACCCATTACCTCGTAATTGCGGCAAATGCCATTATTCTCTTCGGCTGCACAGTCAATGGCGCTGACAATGACAACTTCCTGCCAGGCGTGCAGCTGCTCGGCAATCTGTTTGTAGGTGGGCGCAAATCGTCGACAATGCCCGCAATATGTATTGTAGAATTCGACGAGCGAGCCGCGATTCTGCTCGAGCACAGTTTCATTGAAATTGGCCACTGTCAGCTTGACCACCTTATCGGTGTCATCGTACAGGCCGAGCTCCTCGTCCACCGGCGCTGATTGTTGTTTTAATATCGCCTCGTATCGGTTGAGTGGGACGCCAGCAGTGATCAATTCCAGAATACATAATAATATTGTTAAGCATGCCAGCTGCGCACCTTGTCGAGTCATTGTCTTTTGGCCGTGTTCGCTGAGTTTAGAGGTGTTCAGTGCGCAATGCAATGAGAACGACTGATACGATATTTCCTACCGTAGCATTTGGAATGTTTTATGGTTTCAATGATTTTGATTAGCCACACACCGTATTTTCGCACTCTCTCTCCTCTGTTTCTTATTCTTCTTCTCATTTACGTACGCTCGCGCTAATAGCTCTTAATAGAGATGAGCACTTTCAGTAAATAAGTGACTCAGTCACGGTCACAGTCGAAGTCAGCTCGTGAATCAAGCTGGAACTGTTGAATGTTTTAACTATTTGCGGTAGGGTGCTTCCATACTGAGATTAGCTTAATTTAATTGTTGTGCCAATAATAGCGAAGAATGAAAAATCATTAAGGTAGGGTGAGCATGGCAGCACTATTATTCAATAGCGTTAGCTGGACTTTATATTGTAAGCGACCAAATGAGGCATTAAGTTATTGAGGTAGGGCGTACACCTGACAAATGTTATTGGACTTGGTTGATTAAAAAACTATATGTAACAGGTTTGCAGACATTGATATACTTTAAGGCGGACCCAAATGGTTGTGTTGACTTGCTCAGCCAATGTCAATATTAAAGAGCGTTGCCATAGTGAGCTTACAAATATACAAAATAAAAAATATATATTTCTCAATATACAATGTGAAAAATAAGTAGAACTTTAACATTATGTTAATTTAATTATACAATTCGTTTGCAATATGAAATTGTGCTTTCACAATAAATCACAGTTTGCTCGTTTTAATGGGATAGCGCTCACACATTAACAATCATCGATATATGTAATATGCTACTATCGATTAGCCGAAATTCGATATTAACATATTGTCAAGAGTACATCACTTGCATGTCAAACAAATTTTGAAAGTGTTAAAAAATTAGATTAGTTTAGTGACGTTAAGATGATATTACGACCATTACATAGGGCCTTTTGGCCACGCTCTGCAGGCGACGGAGTATGCTTTATGCTTATTGCGATTGGTGTGCCGCTAACCTACATATTTCAAGTGACAGTTATTATGCCTGAGCTGCACAACGTTGGCAGTTTTTGGTATACAACAATTTGGCTCGCCGGCATCTTTTTCGTCTTCAATATAACGTCCAATTTATTGGCTTGTATGCTGGTGGATACCTCCATTAGGAGTAAGTAGCTGAACACTATATGAGATTTATTGTATTTCTAATGTTTTGCTTTACAGTGCATATCTTGAAGCCACCGCTGGAGCCGAATCTGCTCAGCCGCTGGCATATGTGTGACAGCTGCCAGGCGCTGGTGCCTCCACGTTCGTGGCACTGCGAGACCTGTGATGTGTGCGTGCTGAAGCGGAATCATCATTGCCGTTTCACCTGCTGCTGCATCGGACATCACAATTATCGCTATTTTTTCTATTTCCTATTTTACATGGGGTTGGGAGCTCTCTACGTGACAATCAATGCCAGCATTTATCTGTGGTATCTTCACGCCGACTATTATTGGCGCCCCTACACATTAGTGACAATCCTTGTGCCTGCTATCAGCCTGACTGTACACGCCAGCTGGGAGAACTTCTATCTTGTGATATATGAGCTGAATATCTTGGCGTTCGGCATGTCCACGCTAATGCTTATCTTTCATCGGCCCATCTTTCAGCGCGGCGCCGTGATGAAGGATCGTTTAAACAACGCATACAATCTCGGCTTGCGTGGCAACATGGAAATGGTGCTGGGCAAACGCATGTATTGGACCTGGTTGTCGCCCTTCGTGCGCAGCGAACTGCCGCACGATGGGGTCAACTGGCTGCCACTGACCAAAGAAGAATGAATCTAAATCCACTTCAGCGACTAGTCTTATATTCCTAAGTAATCTCATGATCTAGCACAAATATGTCGAATTTTAGTATTACACAATGCATTCATTCCTTGCATTTATTTAACATTTTATATTTATCGAAAATTATAAAAACGAATTTAATGACTATTAACATTCACTTGGTTTTTATTTCGTGAGAAATCCTTCGCCGACAAGGGATTTCAGCTTCGCCAAGTGCACTTCGTTGAGGGTGAAGCCCTCGTGAATGCGTTTTGCCAGCGCACTCGTTTCCATGTTGTTCTCCACGGCATACTGAAGCGCCATCAATGCCTGGCTGGGCGATTTGTTTAGAACTGTCGCCTCCACATACTCAAACAGAGCACTGTCTGCAGGTGTGCCGGGAATGCGATGCTGCTGTTTGTCGATGTAGGTAAACACCTCGGTAGCCTTGTCGAAGCTGCTGTTGCCGCGTACGAGTAGGGTCAGTATGTCGCCCAGTATTTGGCCAGTGAAGGAGACTTTCTTGATCCGCTTAGCCGACTCCTCGATCTTATTGTACATATCCAAGGCCACGTTGGCGCACTGCTCGGGAAGCTGCTGCTGGGAAGGCAACTCAGGATTTGGTCGATTGTCGACCATAATTCGGAGCACGTAAAGCAACAGACTCTCGCGATGAGTGTGATCGAAAATAACCATGTCCGACCATATGCGAGGCACGTGCTCAACAGCTCCATTGATTTCGATAGCTCTAAGGATCTCCTCCATGATACCCGGCTCGGGTATGTAGATGTTTGGCACCAGAACATCATAGGTGCGCATGAAGTCTTCAATGGATTCGGTCTGGCAGAGCAGCGCCAAGTAATTGCGATAGTAAATGCCCTCCTTAAAGGAGTCGCCTATCAGATCGTAGTTGTTCCCAGTGTGCAGCAGCTCATCCACCCTCTTGGCCAAGGCCTTGTCATGTAAATGATTGCGGCATATATCCATGGCCGTGGCAAAGAAGTACGTATCCTTCGCATGCTCTACCTTGAACTCTTTGGCGCCAATATCATTCAGAATGTCTATGATGACGTGCGAGACAGGCGCGCGTTCCCGGCAGAATATAATCAAGAGGTAGTAATAAGAGCCCAGACTAGGCGATATTCCCAGTTGCTTGAATTCGGGCAGCACCTTCAGTGCTGAGCTGCGCGCCAATTTGAAGTTTCCAAACGTGCTAATGCACTGAAGGATTGCATTTAGCGTGCCCAGATTTGGGTTCAGCTGCTGTTCGGCCATTTGGTTCAGCAACGACGTGCACATCTGCCAGCGCTGCTCGGCTGTATCCTTGATGAAGCTAACAATTTGTATGATCGAATTATACGTATTAGTGTCCAGCTGGATCTGCTTCTCATTGGCTTCCTGGAGCAGGGCAAAGGCACGCTCACACTGCAAATATTTGGCCATGCCGCGTATGAGCGCCGCATAGGATTCGGGCGTCTTTGGATCTATAGCTCCATAGAGTTTCTCAGCTAATTCGCCATCCTTCCAGGTTTTGCCGTGGCGTTCACGTCGACGATTGTTTTGCATGAACCAGCGCTCCTCAATGTATTCTTCTGGCAACGGCTCTTCGTTGTTGTAGAAGCAGACCAGCTCTAATAGACTCTGTTTCATCGCATTAGTGATCTTAATGCCCTTTTGTTCCAATAGATTATACACTAGCACAGCATCTTTCAGCTCACCCTGGGAGGTGAGAAATTGCAGTGAACTCGCATCCACCTCCGATTCCTCCGTGTAGACCATGGATGGTGCAAACTTTTCGATGGGTGGCTGGGCTTCTTGGTGCTGTAGGGAGGTAAAAGAATGTTGTTATTTAAATACTCAAGTCAGGTGAAACACTTACCATAAACAGTTCGCGGTGCTCCTCTTTGATCCAATTGGCTGCCTTGCGTCCTGCCTCCTTCGATAGGGCATAGGTTCGCTTGGTGATGTTCGATAGGGGTATCAGAAAGGGATCATCGTGATATTTATAATGCGGCGCGGTTGGATCACGTCCTACGGTGCTGGCCAATGCCTGCAGCAGATCTGTGGGCGATCGTTCAATGCGTTTTGGAATTTCAATGTGCTCTGCCGCCGGCTGCGGTGTAGCGGTTGTGTAATGTGTGCCAATGCCGTTGGCAATATGCCGCGTTAGCCTGGACCGGGGCAGCTGTCTTAACTGGCGCGTAAGGTACATCATGAACAAATCTGTGTTGTGATAGCTCAACACTTTCAGTTAAAAAGAATTAATTTTCAATTAACAAATATTATTCGCTAACACAGTGGTTAGAGCAGTGTGACCGAAGTGAGGTAAATGTAGAATGCGCAACAGCTGCATTAATCGGCTGGCTGAAGAGGTATATCGATGGACCGATTACGTTTCAAGAGTTGCTCCACACAGCCCGCGCATATAAAAATTTCAAATTCTAAGTGGATATTTTCTCTGCTTAAAACTGTATTGGTGTTAGTTGTACATATTTAGAAGTTATAATTTATGATTATATTTTAGATGCTAATGAATATTAATCGAGACTTTCAATACTTTAGCCGATATTTAATCAGCGCTGAGAAGAAGAAGAAGAATAGAAATAAGATTCTTTCTTGAAGTGCTCGCACAGCAGTTTCTGTGTTCGTTTTCATTCCCGTTTTTTTTATTCTTCAGCTTTTTTTATTTTGATTATGTCTGTACCGATTTTATATTACGATGACCGCAGTCCGCCCGTGCGCAGTTGTCTGCTGCTCATCAAATTGCTGAATATCAATGTAGAGCTGCGCCTCGTGGATCTGTTCAAGGGCGCACAGTTTCACAAAGACTTCTTGGCGGTGAGTGTATGCAAATCGTATGCAGAGCTGAATGCTAATTATTTATCCGACAGTTAAACCCGCAGCATAGCGTTCCGACGCTTGTGCATAATGAACTAGTCCTCACCGATAGTCATGTTATACTCATCCATTTGGCGGAGCATTTTGATGGCGAGGGCAAATGGTGGCCGAAGGAATATGCAGACAGAATGAAGGTGCTTAATCGCCTGTTCTTTGAGTGCTCCTTTCTCTTTCGCCGTGACAGTGATTTAATGGTGCTTAGCTCTCGCTTAATTGTAAGCTATGATATTTACAAATACCCTTTTGCCTCTATCCCATCTGCCAGTCGGAAATCGTAAGAAAGCAGTATGCGAATGTGGATGTGACTACCCATAAGCGGAAAGTCCAAGAGGCATACGACATCATGGAGCACTATCTGGATGGGCAGCGCTACATGGCCAGCGATCAGGTTGGCAACCACAACAACAAATTCATTTTGCCCTCCCTTTGTTTTTGTTTCTTAATTACATTCAATTCTATATTGGCATTCGCAGCTGACGCTCGCCGACGTATCCATTGTGACCACATTGAGCACGGTGCATCTCGTGTTTCCAGTGGAAGCAGCACGCTGGCCGCAGTTACAGCGCTGGTTCGCCGCAATGCAGCAATTGGATGCTTACGAAGTGAATCGACGAGGGGTAGAGAAACTACGTGACATTTTGGAAAAACTGGGCAAATTTGAACTTCCCAAGCAGCAGTTGTGATTAAGCAAGTGTTTATAACCGGTTCTAAGTAGAAGCTAGAGATGAGCAGTTATTGATAGCATGCTTCTACTGAGCTGAGATTGTGGTTTAAATGGTGAATGGTTTTTAAAGATATGTGCGGAAGGTCGGGTAGTTGTAAACTTTTTATTGTTATTGAAAATAATAAAAAATTAGAAATCACTAGATTTCAATTGGAACTGGTTCATAGGTATTAGTTCAATTTTGGAAAAAAAAAATATATTCTACAGCATTTAAAAATATTTAGAACTATTTGTTTTTATCAAATTTATATAAAATTATTCTTCTACTAAATAAACAAATTTATTAAATTTTAAAAAATCATTTTGAACTGGTTCATTATTAAGCAAAATTGGGAACTCTGCTAAAGGTTGGACTACTTCTCAAATTAAACTTGAATATAATATTTTAGCCATCTGCCAGAGACATATGAAATGATGACTCATTTTGAACTGGTTCATTAATAAAGAAAAATAACTAATTATGCGAAAATACATTTTAAACCTCATTCTAAAAGGTAACTTTAGTATAACAAAGATATTTAATATTTTCTCTTCAAGCCAGCTGCTTGAGGCATGTAGAAAGATGAAGCATTGGTTCAGAGCATGAACAGAACCACCTGTTTCCGTCACATCCATCATATTAAATACCAATTATAAATATATCTCACATCTCGCATACGCCAGTCTAATTAGCAATATGCGCTGTTTGCTTAAAGCCTACCAGATATATACATACACATTGAAATGTAGAAAAGCGCTAATGATATTTGGAATTAGGTCTGGACATCATTAGCATATGGCTCTGTTGTAGACCCTGTTGATATGACTGTGCTCCGCTTACGCACTCTGTTTGCACTCGAAACGTTGGCTAATATTTGCAGGACGCGCAGGAGGACAGCCATGTCATGCCTAATGGCCATATCGAGTGCGCAAATTTGAGTTGGGTAAAAGTAGGGTAAACGGCTTTCAAGTATTGCGCGGCGTTAATTGCACGCAAACCCGCGTAATACACAATTCTGTGCTGGTCACCCAACTCAAATAAACTTCAGAGATCCCGTCAGACGACCTCTCCTTGACCGTGACTGTGCTCCTTTGCCAGTCCCATTCTTTCGCCCTGACTTTTGCACTCAGGTGCTGCACAGCTGCTGCTGCTGCTGCAACAGCAACACGATTTGCTTTTGTGTGCGAAAATCTGCGCAGCGACACGCAGCAAACTTTGCACTCAGCAAGTTTTTCAATTTGCCAAGCTGTAATCCAACATTTATTTGCGACACCATGACAGACGCTTGATTAGCTTATATATATTTTATTTTCTGCTTGACATTGTATATGCACTGAGCATGAATAATGCATTCCGAACAGCTGAGCTGCAATCGAAAAATATATGATTCTTTAGAATATAGTTTAGAGTTACAGACTTACCTTTGTCTAGTGCCTCTCCATCTGATTAGTTCTCAAGTTGAATTCATTAGAATATCTCCACATTAGCCCACACACATTGTCACATAGTATTGAAATAGCATTAAAGCCTGCACGGGCTACTTGAATTCTTGAGAATCGCGTAGAAGGGCATGTCATACAGCAACATGTTCGAGACTCTTACATACTCATAATATACGACGTGCTCGCGACGCTTTCGTACTCATACTCATACTACTTTCATACTCATACACGCTCCAACATTTTTATAACAAGAGATCACTTTTTCTCTCTTTGACTTCAGTTAAAAATTTCTGCTCCGATCTTTCTTTCCTGTTTCTTTTATTAAATCTCTCTGCCCTCTCCTCTTCTCTTTCTCCTTTTTTTCAAATTCACTCTTGCTCTATCTCTAGATTTACATTTTTCTTTTATAATTTCCATCTATGTTTAACTCGCTTTCTCTCTCTCTCTCTCTCTCTACCTCTCTTTATTTACTTATCGCAGTCTCTACATATCACTCTAACAGTCTTAAAACCTCGCTCTCTTAGTACAATCTGTGTCCTCTTTCTTTTCAGTCTTAGGCTCTTCTTCTCTTTCGCTCTCTCCCTCTCAAATACAAATTGTTGATTATAATTTAATGCATTGAACAAATAATAGTTTATTTGACACGTTTCACTCCCCTATGCCTGGCAAAGCTTTATTCATTTATTTTATTTATCTTATTCAGTATATACCACTATATACTATATATAAAACACGATTTTAAAATTATTTATTTTTTTTGCTTTTACTATTTGCATTTTACGTTGAACTCGATTAAAAGCCAAACTGCCGGCGACTGATTTTATTTATGTTCGTTCGACAGCTACAGCAGCGAAAGGGACGCACGCAACTAGTGGGTGGGCAGGGGGCGTGGCCCGCACAGCGACCAGCACCATGCTGCAATGTATGTTTAAAGAACGTAAAAGCGAAATCGAATCGAACGGGTTTAATGTGGAATGTTAAAGCAAAGTCAACAGAGGACTTTAATTATATTTATTGTATATAATTTAATATACAAATAATTATGTTAAATAGAAGAGAAGCAGAGGAAGCTGAAAGAGAAGGAGAAGAGGTGGGAAAGTGCATAAATTGCGAACAGAAAAGGCGCAAATACAAACGAAAAACAAAAACGCCTAAAAGCAGGCAACGACTTTTGTCAAGAGGCGCCATAATTAAGCGCATAATGAGTGGAAATTAGCGAGGCAGTTAAAAGTTCCAAGTGAGCTGGGGGCTGAGTGAAAAGGGGTAGCTCTAGGGGTGGGAGCGGCAGCAGGCCTAAGCCCAACGGCACGGTACATTGCAAATCGAGTTCTAAATGACAAACGACACCAGCAGCAGCAACAACAACAAAAGACTTTTTGTCGGCCTCTTCAAAGTTTTTTGGGCACAGCAACAAAGGAGGGGGAGGGGGAGGGGGAGGGAGAGTGTAGGTGATGGCTCCTGCAGGTGTTAGGGTCTGTAACTTGAGCTTAATGCTGCAAAATACATTTTGCAAATTGATTTATGTGTAAGATGTTGCTTTGAAGTCGCAATGCGATGCCTTAAACGAGAGTAGCTGCTCCCCAACTCCCACACCTGCTCACGCTCTCACTCCCACTGCCTCGCCACCTTTTACTCAATTGAACTAAGTGTAGACCTTTTTAGTCTTAAGTCTCCCAAATCACATTAAACGCTGCCCCCTATTAACTAGACGCAGCTGTTTGTTTTAAAGTGTTAGCCGTCGACTAAATTCGAGCAGAAATCTTCTCGCTTCGCCCGACCACAGTCAGCGAGGCGTACGCTGCGGAAATATTGACAAAGTTTTATGGTCCAAGCATTCCATCAGCACTTTAAGCAACATTTGTTGATTCTATTTGGGTCAGCCAGAAGTTTTGCTCTGCTTTTTTTTGGTTTTGTATGAAAAGGGGGCTCTGAAGTTGAGCCCGCATGGTCGTGGGGCAGCAAATTGAAATTCAGTCGCAGCTGAATTATTGATTAAAGAGGCGGCAGAAATAAAAATGTATGTAGGAATATCCTGTATGTTTATTTAATAAGATCTTGTTATAATATATTCAGCTAGATACGTTATCTGAGATGCAAAGATTCCTGTGTAACAGCTATATATGAGATTTATATATAAAGAGAAATGCTAAGTATTGATATCATATGGATTATAGCTTCTTTATATGTCAATTACTTGACTACACTCTACCCATAATGCTTACAATCAAGTATGAGCCTAATCGGATCTGTAGCCTCAATCAAAGCTTACCTTGCTTTAACTTAAGTTATATACATGATATATACTATAATCTTAACTTTCATAACCCACTTCACTCAACATACCCTCTGCCCAGCAACAATGCCCCACAGGGTATACAAATACCTTTTGACTTTCTCGTTTCTTGGCCAATTATTACCTGTAACTGAGTTCTTGCCTAATTTTATCTGCTTTAAGCTTGAGTGAGCAGCCATATAACATTGAATTCAATAGATATTTGGGCTTGGGCCAACCTTTTTTATTTATATTTTTTTTCGCCTGGAATTCGTAATTAGGGGTTTTTCATATTAAGACTAAATTGGCCAAATGAAATGCAGCCGGGACAAAATTTGCGCAGACAAAACCCAAAGCAAAGAAAAACAAGCGAAAACAAGACGAAAAAAGTTCAAAGGATGCCGCAGACTTTAACAAGCAGGAGGAGAAGAAGAGTATAGTACAAATAATTAAAATATATATATTTATATATACATACATATATACGTCAATTGTTGCCAAGACATGATTATTGAGGCGCATATAACGGGTAAACGAAAGTTTTAACCACAGGATTTCGCGAACGCTCATCAAAATTTAATTGCTGAAATGGCAATTGGAAACAGACGTCAAGAGAACAGAGCGAGAAACTTATAAATATCAACGTCAAAGTTCTGTGCTTTGTCTGTGATTTAGAATGTTGGACCACACGGCGTATGCGCGATGCGTCGCATTTATTTTTATAGCCCGATGACGACATTGAGTCGCGAGTTTTTCCAATTAAATATTAAAGCAACGGCAGCGACAGTCTAAATAAATAACACGCCAGCTATAAATAGCGAATAGAGCGAAAGAGTGTCTGCTGCGGACAACTATTTTGCCACATAATTTCTTGTTTATTTATATAAAACACACACAAATGAAATCCTATTTTGCGGCGTAAGCCAAAAGTCAAGTGCGAATTGTATTTGGCCAGCATTCGTAGTCCGCATTCGCATTTGCCTCACTTCATTTCCCTTTCCTGGCTGTAAAAACAAACGGAAATTCGCTGAGCGTCTCTCTAGGCTCTAAACAATAGCCACAAGTGGTATAACATTCACCCAAAAAAAGGCGAAAATAGGCAATCAACCCTAAAGGACAGCGCTGTACGCCCACGCAATGGGCCCATTTTCGCTTGACTTCATCGTGGAGTTTATGCGCCGGCCATGCCCTACCATCATCTAGGGGATATTCTCGTTTGGGCTCACACTATGTAACAATCGCACTCGAAGCTTAAACTCCAATAACATTTGATGGGGGTTCGAGCAGCAGTCGAATTCGCTGTCCATCAGTTGAATCTGAGCAGCTGAATGCTGAATGCTTTGTAGTAAATATTTATACTCTTTGGAGTCTATGGACGATTGTTCGAGGCTTATACTATGTATTACAATAGATTCCACAATATCCAGCCAAATAATGTTAATGGGATCTGCAGAGTTCAAGCCTCCCTTTGCAGAGTTTATTTTTACACTCTGTATGGAGTATGTCTAAGTTCTGCTTGGCAATATGTAACATGCGAAATGCCCAATTTATACAAATGCCCACTCTTATACGAGCTTATCTCCTCCTCTTATACTGCACTCTTCTATTCATATCGTCTAAGCCACTCTTATACTTCACAAGTATTCCCTATCGTTACATCCAACTCTTACACTCCACTCTTATACTCCACTACTGTCCACCCATCGATATACTCCAAAATTTACCTAATTTTCATCTCCACTCTCAGAATCATATATTCTTATCCTAATTCCTAGGGTATTTATTAGTCGTCCACTAGTTATGCTGCTTGCTTGTTCATTGTGCTGGCTGCTTTGGCCACTGGCGTTGGCTATATTTCGGAATGTGTGTCCTTTGTTACCATTTTATGTTGATTTATGTGAAAATAATCCAGGCGCATTTAACATGGAGTGCTAGGCCTTAAACGTAAGCCTCCTTTTTAGACGTCGGACATCCTGCTGCAGCTGCCGCAAATCAAATTGACGAAACAAACAAACCCACAAGTGTTCAAGCGGCTAACTTATTTATTCAAGTAGGCCAGAAGAAGTGCCTGTAAAGGAACTTTGCTAATATACCCTGTGGGCAGACGAGGAAGCGGGCATATTATATATATATATATATATATATATATATATAGGGTATATAATATAAGTATACAGATTATACATAGATGATTATAGCTGAGCAGAATCTGATATAAAAGGCGTATTATATGAAAAAGGGTCAGTTTTAGAGAGTTTCTTTAACAGGGTATAATAGCTAGTGCTGGATAATGAAGATGGATTTAAATGAAGTGTTCGATTACAAATATAATAGTTAAAAACTGTTGATAATTGGCCGATTTATTAGATAACATCATAAAGATTCCATACGAAAGCCGTTAAGCTTTAACACCTGCTCTTACAGGGTATCTAGCAGTCGTCACAGTATAGCCGCTTGCAATTTTATTTGCTAAATGAATTGAATTTTGATTTCAATTTACATTGTTTCACACAAACAGCAATTGTAATTCAATTACTGCAATTTTAATGGGCACAACAAGCTTTTGAAAATTGAACTTAATTTCTCCAATAATAATTTAGAAAAAAGCAAAAACAACAACAAAGGCAATGGAAAATTCTTGTAATTTAATTACGACCAACAAATTTTTAATTCGGGCTCATTTAAATCGAGGTTCGAGGATACAAGTGCCAACGGGCAAATTTAATACAGTTAATTGCTAAAGGACTGTGGGCCAGGCAGAAAATCCCATTGACAAAAGCCAAAATTTTGTTAATTAAAAAATTGCTGCCTTGGGGCCTGCTAGCACAGAGAGATGGAGACTGGTGGAGGACCCTAACAACTGGACCGCCTTGGCCCACAGCGGCTGTAAAAATAAACCAACACGCCATGCGGCGAGAATGTGTGAAAAACAACAACAGATAACTCTCCTCTCCCCGTCTCCCTCTCTCATTCTCTCTATGTACACTCGTGCCATCTCAATAGCTCGAGAGTCCAATAGCCTAAGCGTACGCTGAGAGGCGCCTGGAAAATCTCAATTGCTGACGCAGCGCAACATTTGTTTTTTTTTTTCACTCTTCCACCTGTTTCGGCGTGGCCACAAAAATAGATTTTACCCAGCGCACAATTTGTGCGTGGCCAGTGCGCCTTATACGCGTATGTCAGCGATTGTTATCGAAATTGTATCCGCTCTAGCGGCAAATGTTATCGCCGTCGCTGCCTGAGTGTGAGCAAGGTCACACAGTCGCCGCTCTGCGCTTGCCTTCATTTCACTTTACTTTTATTGTTGCTGCTGCTTTGCTTATTCTTATTTCTCGATGTTATTGTTTGTGCGTGTGTGTCTTGTTGTTGGCTTTTTGGCAAATGTGAGCTTGTTATTTCTGGCTTTGTTGTTGTTAATATGAATAAAATATGACCGTTTATTAAGGGCATGCACTTTGTCTGACTCGGCATTCCAAAGCATACAGAAGGAATCTCACTGGCAAATGGCATGCCTTGAAAATTGTCTTGTATTTTAGATACTCTACCCGAGCTGGGCATAAATAAAATTGTTTTATTTACAACATTTTGAATTATTCTTCCTCTATTTGGATGTATTTATAAGTTTTTAGAGAATCTGCCTATACTTTTTATATAATTCGGGAGCAAGCACATGCAAAAATTAAACTAAAATATTAAATAGAGAAAAAAATTATTAAAAAATAAACTAAAATATTAAAAAAAAAATATAAAAAAATAAAAAAAATATAATTAAGAAATATATTAAGAAAAATAAAAATTAATAAAATATTTAAAAAATTAAACAAAAAATTCTAAATTATTTTCTGGATTATTCTGATTATTTTTATTTTATTTTATATGTGTATATATATTTATCAAATAATTGTTCATTATTTGGATATAAAAGAAATATCTTGAGACATATTTTAAGATAATTTGATCATACATAAAAAATAAATCTATAGCAAATCTTACACTCTCTCCAAAGTTATATTGAAATTGCTTCTGTTTAGACATTCTGTATTATAATCTATATAGAAATATAGAGTATTCAACTATCTGCCTCGCCTCTGTCTTCATTAGGCATTTAGACATCATTTAAATTTCTGTTGAATGCGCCCTCAAGCGTTTTTCAATACCGCGACGCGTATAAATTAAATTAACTGCCTGGACATAAAAATGGCTTTGACCTTGGGCCCGAACTGTTTGAAAATTTGTTCTTTTCTGCAAATTTCGGATGTTAGTGTAAATAAATGTTAGTGCCATGTGTCTGCCATTAGAAGTAGTCAAATTATCTTGTTGTAATTATGTTTTTTATGGCTTTAATGGCTATAATTAATTGGAATGTGTGTAGCAAAAGAGATCTTATGGCAACTTTAGCTATCTTCAGAATCGTCGGACAGATCCGATAGGGAGGGTATTTCGAAGAACTTCAAGAGCTCCATTTTCGATGTGATTGAGTCGTTTCGGTTGGGTGTTCTTAGCAGGTCCTTCTCCTCCTCGTCCTCTTCCTCGCCGTCGTCGCCGTCGAAAAACAATTCAAATTCATTCTTCTGCTCGCTCTGGTCGGTCTTGTGCGTTCGTAAACTTGTCTGTGCGCTCGAGGAGGCCTTGTTTTGATCCTTTTGGGTCTCTTGAAAGTTGAATTCGTTGACTTGGATCTCAGAATTTTCGGGTCGGAAACGTATGTTACGCGACTTCTTCGGCTGTTTTGTGCCCCTCGGTCCGTCTTCTGTGGCCTCCTCAGCCAGACTCAAGTCATGAAAGTTCTTCTGGCTGTGCAGCATATGTAGAAAGTCCGTCGAGTCCTCGCTGGAAAGACGCCGATTCTTGATTGTATTTTCCATCACTTCTCTATCGAATTCCGTTCTGATTTTCAAGATCTCTGATTCGGAATTCGATTCAGAGCTTATGGTATTCTGACTCTGACTCTGACTATTCGACGACTTTTCGATTGGCGTTGAACTACTTTCATTTAGTATTTTCGGAACTTCTTCTCCTCCTACCTCAACTTCACTTGGGACTCGCTCTACTAACTGATTATAGCTTGAGATTATAGATTCTTGTTCAACCTCTCTGGGCACTCGTACTACCAACTGAGTAAAGCTTGTTTTTATGTCCTCCTCTGCGTCCTCTTCGTCCTCTTGTTTGCTGAGTCTTTCCACCAATTGATTGTCGCCGGCAGTTGAAGTACTTTCATCAATCGTTTGTTTCGCTTCTTTCTTGGTCGAGTTTTCGTCGGCGTCCATAAGTCAATTTTCGTGTGATATATATATGTGTATATTTGTTGTTACTGGAACTAATATTTGAGAAACTTGCAAAATTTGATTGAGTATGCATTGCTAACAAGAAATCGAAATTAATTTCAATATATTTGATACTTTTTCTGACTTGGGCTGCCTCCGACTGGAAGTACTTAAAATGAGATCAATATTGGGTTCCTCTTCTTTTGCTTTACTCTCAAATAGCTCATATTTTCCACTTGAATAAACCAATTCACATCAATTTTCGCACAATTCGCACAATTGAAAATTCATTCAACACTCAGCGAAAGCAAATTCCAATGCCAATTTTAAGCATGATACCATGCAATCCGCTTCCAAAAGAAAAGGAAAAGAAGAAGAAAGGAAAAAATGCAAAAAAAAAAGGAAAATTAAAGAAAATGCATTAAGACAGCTGGCCAAAAGGCCGCAAGGCATTTCCACACTCGGAAAATCTTGGGGAAATTTTGAAAAAGATAAACATCGAGCAGAAGAGCTGATATTATGTATACGTTGATTGGATTCGAAGAAGAAGAAGAGCAAATAACTTAAACTGGAAGAAGAAGCAGCAGCAGTTGTTGAAGAAGAGGAAGCAGCTTGTAAGGCATTTACTTAGGGGCGCGCGTCTATTTTCACAAGATGTGTGAAAAATTATTGAAATTGATTTTTGCCAAGTTCTTTTCTTGATGATTTTTCAGGTCTAAATTTAAAACGCACGACTCATGCGAGATGGCGACGCTCAAAGTCGGAATAGTGAGAAATAAAATGAACGTACACAAGTACACACATATACACACTCGCACACACACACCTGATGACCGCGCCCACGCCTTGGCCAAAAAATCTCAGCAGCGTTTGCCCATATAGACGACTCCGAATTCGGATATATTTTTGGAAAATTCTTGAACAGTGCCTACGTGTGTGTGCCATTGGCATGCATTGGTGTGCGTGAGCATACAGCTCTTGCTCTCGCGCTTTAAAAGCCGCATACGCCCTGTGGCCAGGCATCAGTGTAGGCTTGCAATAGCTTTGGTGAAGATCTTATTGAACCCCAATCCTTAAACCAAAAAACAAAACTCAAAATGTCTCTAGAACGTGCTGTTCGTGCCAAGGTGAAGAAAAGTGAAAATTAAAATAGAAAAAACAAATTAAATTTTTTTAAAATTTAAATATTACAAAATTCAAAAAAAATTATAATAAAATGAAAATATTTAATAAAAAGTGTTGTGCAAAATAATTCCAATATTTATGCATTTGCTTTGTCAATTAGATTGCCGGCAAACGCAATCCCGAGATGGACAAAGAGGCCCAGGAATGGATCGAGTCGATTCTGGGTGAGAAATTCCCCGCTGGTCAGGCATACGAGGATGTGCTGAAGGACGGCCAAGTACTGTGCAATCTGATCAACAAATTGCAGCCCAATGCAGTGGCCAAGATCAACTCGTCTGGCGGACAGTTCAAGTTCATGGAAAACTTGAACAACTTCCAGAAGGCCCTCAAGGAATACGGCGTGCCCGACATTGATGTCTTCCAGACCGTCGATCTCTATGAGAAGAAGGATATCGCCAATGTGACCAACACCATTTTCGCTCTGGGCCGTGCCGTAAGTAGACAAACTGATTGAATGAGTGATTGACTGATTGACTGATTGATGGGCTCTTTCGTTGCAGTGCTACAAGCACGCCGACTTCAAGGGCCCCTTCCTGGGCCCCAAGCCCGCCGATGAGTGCAAGCGCGACTTCAGCGAGGAGCAGCTGAAGGCTGGCCAGACCATTGTCGGCCTCCAGGCCGGCTCCAACAAGGGCGCCACCCAGGCCGGTCAGAACTTGGGCGCTGGCCGCAAGATCCTGCTCGGCAAGTAAATCCATAGGAATCGTCCTCGACTTTCTATCTGTGTCTTGCTACTATGATTTCTTTGTTATAATTTCTACAACTATGTTTAATTGTTAAGTTTACGATCAAATCAAAACATATTAAACCAAAAGCCAAAAAATATTCCTCACACAACACAAACAAAACCAAACCAAAAATGAAACACTCACACAAATGCACACATGCACAGCACAAAGGGCTTGCCGATGCGATCTATATTAAGTATACGCCTAAGTTTATTTATACAAAAAAGAAGAAATAAAGAGAAGATTATGTGGAGATAAAAAAAAGAACCAAAAAGTCCAAAAACTATATCGAAATGGAAATCGAATTCTAACCTTCAGCTACAAAGTGTGGCGTTTGTGTGGGTGTATCTTTATTTATTCACTCTATAAATCTAGCGAATAAACATATATCTAACTTATATATATATGATCTAAATATGGCTGGCTCTATAAGTAATATACATATACGAGGCATATGTGAAAACGTAAACAGCCCGTCTTTACAAGTGTGTGCAAAATATTCCACTGAAGCGTGTTGAGGTCATTCTAGATTATATATATCTACTATATATACGATCTATATACACCAAATATACACATTTCATGAAATTGGTAACGACAAAGTCTTGTGATTAATTCTTCTAAATTGAATTAATATTTGTTAAGCATTTTATTATTTTTTTAATTTTTTTTTTTTTGGCTAAGCAAACCGTTAAATTTTTCTATAATATAATCTGACTGCAGGTGTTAGACGACATTCAAAATTATGCGCGCCCGAGATATTCTCAGAATTTCACGCCCCCATTTAAATTCGTTGCATTTTTAGATTTATGCACCTGAATTTGGGCTCTTTTTATAAGGTATTTAAATTTTAGCACAATTTTTGTAGCAATTTTCGTCGAGTGAGTGTGTCCAGTAATTTACTCATCTCTAATAAATGCCTTCTGCTTTCATGCATAGGGGAAATTTTTGAGAGGGGAAATACCAGCTTGTGGATGTTAAGAGAGGGAATGAGGATGGCTGCTTGCCATGTTGGTTATTACGCTTGCAATGAAGTTAAATAATTAGACAAAAGAGGGCGCAAATGAGAGCGAAGAAGTTGTGTGGACTTTAGTGATGTGCAAATGTCGGCTTAGCCTGGGCACAAACTCAAAGCGACAAATTAGTCAGTGCATATCATATGTGTTGATCGGTACGGTTAACCTGCGAGTGCTTATGTCAATAAGAAAATAGTTTTTCGTGTGTATATTAAACGCTGATGAGCACGCTAAGTTCGAGTTTTATTTTGTTAATGTTTTAGAACAAGTCAAAGTTATGAAATTTAAAAAATGTAAAAAACATGGCGGCGCATCTAAATGCAATCCACATACAGTAAATTTCCACAACAGAGGAAGAGAAAGAGAGGGAGAGGGAGAGAGAGAGAGAGCAGTTGAGTGACTTGAAGAAGTGACTTGCGGAGATCTGCGGAGAGATCTGTTGTTATGCTGGTAAGTCGTTATGCCTACGTTATTGCATGTGGCTCCCCCGAAAGTAAACTGTGGAAAGGGTATTCAAGTTTCGACCTGCTATTTGTTTCATTCACATTGTTGCGCTATGAGTACTCGTTTATAATGCACATGAAAAATGTTCTTCATTAGGTTTTTGCTAATTGCTGGCCACTCTTTGCTAAATATATTCTTTACTAAGCGAAATTTCCACAAATTCCAATGCCAAAAATCACTATAATATACAACAAATATATATATAAATTTGGCGATAATCCGATTAAAGCGCGTGCCAGCATTTTGCATTCTTGTTTACAATTTAATAATTTGCGCAATTGCCGAATCGAAAAGTATAAGGCAAACATGTATCCATTGATTGTATATCTATTTTGATCTTTATAATTATTATTATAAATTTCAAGAAAAATAAAGAAAACATACATAAAGTATCAAGCATGACACTGAAAATGAGCAGATATATATTATGTTTGCTCATTAAGAGATTTGCTGTCATTTTCAATGGCAACTAAATATATATATATTAATATATGTATTATGTAGGTCTCTGTTTGATATATAGGAAATAATAATTTAACATTTTATATATAAACATTGTGATTTTAAATAAATTAATTTATGTCAACTTTGGCAATGTGGAGCAAAGTAGATATAGATCATGTTTTCTTTTTTTAAATTGAAATTTTGTATAAATAAGATTTTCGTATGATTAGAAGATGGAAACTTTTATAGAATCTACTCTCATAGAAAAATACAAAATCATCAGGTTTACGTTCATTATATACATATATATTTGTGTGTCTTTGTATCTGTATGTTTTTTTATATTTTGTTTGATATCTTTTTTCGATATCTTAAATGCATCGCGATTTGAAGTCTTGAATACGTTCAGATAATTTTCTAATGGACTCCTTCATATCGTTGATGGTCGCTTGCTTTTTCTCTATCTTGACCACAGTTTCATCATAATCGTATAGCAAAGCTGGCATGCATATTATTCCGCCCTTAAAGCTGAGGTCAGAGTACTCTTTACGTATCTTACTATGCGTCAATTTGGCGCTCAAAAGTGCTTTGCGAAGCTCATTCTCTTGCTGCTTCTTTTCTATGAAGTCTTTATTATGTGCATTAAATTTTTCTTGCAATATCTTGGCCTTCTCACGATTGTGCTGAATCAGATGCAATTCGTAATGATAGCTAAGTTGCATTCTTTTTAGATCGCTGTTACGTTCTGAAATGGCGTAAAAGGGAACTCACTTTCTCAAAAACTATCAACTTAATACCAAACTAACCTTCGATTTTTTTCGTCAATGACACTACTTGATTTTGCGTTCTAATGAAGTCGTTCATGCAGATGTCTTCATTAATTGTTTCTAATTTTGCAATTTTCTGCAAAGGAAATGAGAATTTAATCGGGGATCAAAGTCAATAATATTCGAATATATTCCCAATACTTACGTCAACGATGCGTCCCACCGTGTGCTTCCTGGTGATTAGAAAAAGCCGCGTATCACTTATCTCACAACGTTTTTGGTGCATATAGTGAAGTTCACGCTCGACGTAAGCCTTCAAAGATTCCGACCTATTCGTAGTCAGAGCGTCTAAGACAACTTTCCGTAAATTATCTTCAGTGCCCATGGAAATATTTATTATGTATGAGAGATCCATAGATACGCTGGATAATAGAAAGGCAGTGCGTTTTTTAGTCTTCGCAGCGACATTCTTCCAGTAATCCAAAAGGGTAATGGCGGTACGAAATCTGCTACGTTCTTTTGATTCAGACGCCGGCTCGAGCTCTGCTACTGCTCTTTTATTTTGACTGCGTTTATAATATTCATACATTTTGCTATTTAAAAATTGATTGTAGCTCAGCTCATATTTAAAGCTTTTATAGACTTTAAGCAGCGCTTGCATCAGTTTATGCTTATCAAATCTATTTTTGGTATCAAATTCTAGAGTGTTTGTCTCCGATAGGCTGATGACTTGCGTTATTAATTCGGATATAAAGTCTTTTGCTATAGCAAGCATTAACGTGTTATCAGGCTGGGTTTTACTATCCACGATTTTAATAGGTATAACTCCGGAAACAAAATTTTGATGGAATCTGATAAACGTATTTCCTTCAACCTTCTCATCCTGCGGCTCTAAGATATCTAAATTTTTGAGGCCCATGTCGTCAGAACTTTCGGAACTAATATCCTTAGAGCTACTGCCATCGAAATCGAACGAAACACTTAATGTCCTTTCCGGCTCAGTTTCGCCATAGACACTGCTTTCACTAATGTCGCTGAAGCTTTTCTCGTCAATGGGGTTTCTAAATTTACCTTGTGTTTTGGACATCCTTTCCGATTTTCTGACTATCCTTATGCTCGGCTTATGCTCTTCGGATATATCCGATATTGATGGTAATTTAAAAAGCTCTAAAAATTGAGTTTTTTCAGCGACAGTATCTTCTTCAATTAGCTCGCGATCTTCGAGTATAGGTAAGTTATCCGCAATATCGTTATAGCCCATAAGTTGGTCAACATCGAGACTCCCGGATCTGACGGAGCTTCGTTCATCTTCCGGGGTAGATGCGGATGTCCGAAGAGGCTGCTTGGGCGAATACATTAGAATATCATCTTCGCTGTCCTCATCGTCATTCTCATCTACCACGGAATAAGTTTTTTCAACAAATTGGAGATCAGTTGTCGCAAGCTCCAGCTCGTTCTCATCTAGATCTATGTATGATAGCTCGGAATCACGTATTCCGAAGTCTGAATGCGGGTCCATCTTACGATTTGATTTTAATGTTTTCGTATTATTTTTTTTTAATATTTTAATATTTTTTTATGTTTTTTGATTTTTTTTTACATGTGTATATATTTTTTTTATTTTTGTTTTATTTTATATATTTTTTTTTTGTTTTCTTTGTGTGTTGCTTGTTGTGTAGTGTCTGTGAGTGAATGACTAAAGATTTCGAATTCTGGCATTAAAAAGTGAAGTAAAATTCGAAACTCTGTTAATTTGCTTGTGGTTAAATTAAAAAATATAAATTAAGTGGGATGTCAAATCATACATTAATTTAATCATATTTTGATCTCTGTAAAAGACTTTCTTGGAAATCAATTTGCAATATCAAATTTTCCATTGCATACTTTTTGGCTTTCAATTATTGGAATGCTACGCTTTGGGAAATGGAAAAATAGGCCATTTTGCTTATTAGTAAATGGCGAATTCAATAAGTTTATATATTAGTTATATTTCTGTATATATGTAGAATAGATTAAAATTTATAAATTATTTATATGAAGTATATACGAAGTATGTCTACCAGTTCTATGCTTCCTAAACGGAGTGTGATTCCAGATCTACGAGACGTTGGGCCATTTGCTTCAAGGTCTCCTTCAACTCCAATACCGTCGCCCTTTTAGCATTTACCCTGTCCACGGTATCATCAAAGTCGTGCATTAGGCTTGGCAAGTACAATAGTGCGCCCTGGTAGCTGAGTTCCCTATGTTCTTTACGTAGGTTAGCATGCACTAATTTGGCTTTCTGAAGCTGTTGCTTCAGTGCAGTCGCTTCAATTTGTTTTAAACTCAGAGCATATTCACAGTCAATCAGTTGGGTGGTCAATGCCAAGTACTTCTCATGAATGTGCTGGGTCTGATGCAATGCACTATGATAGCAAAAACGCAACTTTTTTACTTCTACGTTGCATTCTGCAATATTTCAAAAGTAAAAATTATAAGTAATTGTACATTAATTACTCAGATATTAATACAAAATAACCTTCGATTTTTTTCGCCAATGCTACTACTTGATTTTGTATGCTGATGAAGTCGTCCATGCAGATGTCTTCATTGATTGTTTCCAATATTTTTATTTTCTGCAAAAGAATTAAGATTGAGATAGAGATTGAGAGTAGTTTCAATACTCACATCCTTGATGCGTCCTAATGAGTGCTGTTTGGCGATTAGAAAGACGCGAGCATCACTTATCTCACCACGTTTCATGCGCATGTAGTTCAGCTCACGCTCGACGAAAGCCTTCATAGATACCGATTTATTGGTAGTCAGAGTTTTTAAGACAACATTTTCGAAATGCTCTTCGGTATTCATGGAAATGTTTTTCATATATGAGAGATCCATGTATACACTAGACATTAGATAGGCAGTGCGTTTTTTAGTCTCCGCAGCGACTTTGAGCCAGTGATCCAAACAACGCAAGGCATTTTTATATTTCTTACAATGTTTTTGATTCAAGTGAGGCTCGAAGTTAATCAATGGTTTCTGATTTCTTAGCCGCTTGTAATAATCCACCATTTTTTGATTTAGCGATATATTCCAATCGTGCGCTACATACCATTTATCTTTTAAGTCGATTAGAAATCGAATTAACTTGTCCTTATCCAAATTGCGTTTCGCTTTTTGCGTTTTTTCAATATCAGTTAATTTGTCAACGATGTTATCAAACAATCCGTATAGAAAATCCTTTGTCATTTTCAATAATTCATTTGATTGACGGTTGCGTAGGGCCTCCTCATCTTCGTCATCAAAATGGATTTCGATAACATTACTTTGGCCTTTAAAAAAGATATCAATATCCTCTTCATCAACAGGTGCGATGCCCTTGAAGTTTAGCGTAGAGAGGTGATCCTTGTCCAAACCTTCCAAACCATCATTGAATATATCAATTGAGATGCTACTACTACTCGTACTACTACTCTTCTCTTCCATTCTTTGCGTCGGCTCTGTTGTCGATGTCGATGACGATAACGAAGCTAATGATCCCTCATTATCTATGGGATCTACAAATTTACCAGTTGTTCCACGTTGACGCTTGCTAATGGATTCAGGTATGGACCCGTGGCTTTCGGTTGATCCCTTCATTGTTGGAAATGTGAATTCGTCAAGGAAATTCGCTTTTAACTGTACAGTGTCTGTTTCTAATGAATATGCCTCCTGTTCAACGACATCATTCTCGTCGGAACAGTGCCACATTAGGATGTCAATGTCAATGTCAATCGGGGTTGGTTTTTTCTCAAAATGCTGCTCTTCAACCTCCTGCACTTCAGATTCGATATTGTCCTGGAATATCTCATTACTTTGTTCAACCGTTGAGTCATACTGGAATATCTCATACTCATTCTCTTCTTCTTCGATCATCTCATCCTGAAAGTCGTCATCATTAGTGAACGAAACGATTTTTTCTAAGCTTAAAGCTGATCCGCTCAGTTCTTCTTCATCCATGGCATGGCTTCACATTTAGTGTAATATTATTTGAATTCTTTTCTTAGTGTATTGTTATTGTGGTTCAGTGTATTGAGGTTTTTTTTTTTTTTTTTTTTGTTTTTCTGTTATTTTGTCTGTAGTGTCTGTTGTGTAGATCGTTTGTGTTGTGAATGACTAAACATTCAAACAGATGACTCCAAAGCCATTTGATTTACGGCAAATGTTTAGCTTATTTTCTGACTTGAATAAATTCAATGGGAATTTGCTTTATCTTTAACTTAGAGGTTTTTAGGACGCCAAAAACCAATCTTGCTGCTTTAAAGCTGATTGATGGCCTGGCAAACTTATGACATTGATAAATTTTTAATAAATAATATAAAAAAGGGCCAAGAGAGAGCAAAGAAAATACAAATTTGGGTGTGAGTTGAAAAAAAAAAACGTTGTCGTTGGGACAGCAGGTGCCAGTTGATTTGCATAAAATGTTGCAGTGCGCCTCGTCGTAATCCAAACAAAACGCAATTTGCATAAAAAATATACCTAAAATGCAATATTTCGTTGGCAATATCTGAACGGAAATGCGGACAGAGCGGCTCATCCAACAGATATGCTTTGGTAGCTCCAGGGCTCTAAACAAGCTTCTGTTTTTATAACAAAAATATATATATTAAAAGAGATGATAAAACTTATAATATATTTTAATGTATATACAAAAAATAATAGTATTATTATAAAATATGAGTAAATTAAAAACATATAAGCTCTCAACTCTAAAAACCAATAACTCCTTGAATTCTTTAAAATTTTAACAAAATCTACAATATTATTGAAGTTTGTCAATCAAAAAGTGAAATAGTTACAGTCCTATACACCCCGTCAACCCATTTCTCTTGAGCCGGGGTATAAATAGCGAGGCGTAAATATAAAATTTGAATTCACTTGAATTATGCAGTAGCTGAGTATCTCTTCTTCGTCAATTCGCTTGGTTATGTTTCATTTCACTCCATGTCGTTTCTCTCCAACTTGGCTTTTTGATGTTGCCAAGGAGCTGCTGCTGCCGCGACATTCTACAGGGAATCCAAATTCAATCAGCCCTTTGCTATGAATCCACTTTCTTTCTTGCTTTTTTTCGGTATATAAGCAGCGGAGGCTCGAAGGCTCTGACTGCTAAAGCTGTTAAATATTTGCTTTTAATTTCGCTTGAGGCGACACCTTTTGGACTTTACTGTTATCGCTCGTCCCTTACATTGTTTCGAGTCCAGCGTCAGCTAAATACGATAAGATAAGCGACTGTTACGCCTGACAAGCGACGCATCTTAAAGTTTCTTGCCTAGGGAAAGCTACTGTTTACAGCGGCTCAGTTAGTTAGGGTTCGTATGAGACGCACGTCTGGCATATCCTTTACTTTATTTGGCTTTTACTTATTGGCGCCGTTGTGGATTAGCATTTCGGCTCAGGTCAATAGCTTGCTGTGGCCTTTCAGACTACGCTCCAATACATAGCGCATACGCACCGTGGTACGCATTGATATGCTTATCAATTGACTAACTGAGCTAAGCTGTTGATTTTGTTATGAAACTTATATTGTTTTGTATTATTCATGCTCGAATTTCATGATTTTTCGAGTCGCGTCTGGTCAAATAATCAGAAATTGCGCGTTCAGTTAGCGACGTTGATCTACGCTGATCTCTGCCTTATCAATTCGCTGGAGAAGCGACTCAATTTGTATTTATTATGCAAGCCAAGTTGAAAATTTGCACACAGACAGCGTGCAGGTCGCACAACTGAATTGCGCATTCCGAAAAATGAATAAGCATGACGTACTTATGCTGCGATAGTCGACCATTAGATACACTACATTGTGATACGGTTTGTACTTTAGATGGAATATAAGAATATTATTAATGGAGAATAAGTGTTTCCGTAAAATTAATTATACTGTTTCTTTATGCTAATAGAATATGGAATATAATATATTTATGGGAAAATATAAACATTTTATGTGCAAATTCAATTATGTACAGGAAATTAGTTTTATTTGAGAACTTTTGCTCTTCAAACTAAATATAGTATTCAAAATTATTTTATTTTAATTTATTTGTTTAACTTTAATACAAGTTTGGTTTAGTAAACTTCGAAAAGAGATGACGATAGACGATAGATTAATTTAACAATATAATAAATTTTATATATAAATTATCTATAGAGTATATATCCATACCTACAAAATATATATACAAATATAGTCAGTTCAGTCTCCTCTCATTATATATACACCTACCACAAATGTCGGCAAAAATCGTTCTCCTCCCCTTGTCACACATTTCACCACACTTCCATAGTACCCTCACCTCAGTAAGGGCATCAGCATGCTGCGCTTTTACGCGAAAGGCGTGTTGTGCAGGCAGAGTAAAGCCGCATTAGGCTGAAATACTCAATGTGGATGCTCTCGCTGCAGCGCTTGCAGCTCGATGGCTAATCGATGCTGCTTTAATTATCAAGCATCAAGCTTTATCAACGGCGGCTGGCGAATCAGAGTTCCACAATTGTGATAATAAGACCTGTGTAGACGGCGGCGCAATTCAGTCGAGCAAAACACGGCGTAGCGCGAGCAACACACAGTAAACAATTCAGAAAAAAAGAAGATTTATCAGCTACAACAGGATGCGTTCATGGATGGTTATCACAATGTTGGCGGCGGGGCTGATGCTGGACGTGGCATTGGCTTTGCCGCTCAATCTGGACGATATTCAGGAGACGGCTGAGACTGATGAGCAGCTGCTGAAGCTGCTGGGTGGCCAGAGCATGGAAGACGTGGCTGTCAGTGGAGAGCAGGAGCATCTGCGTGTGCGTCGCAAGCCCATTGAGGATCCTGATCCAGAGTATCGCCACGATTGCGGCTCGCATTCGCATGCGAATCCCGATGACTTAGCAATTGAGCTGCACGGATATAAGCATGTGGCACGTGAGCGACGAGCAGCTGGTGATGACTCCAGCGGTTCATCGGAGGAGAAACACCAGGGAGGAGGTCAAGAGAATGAGCACGCTGTTGTCGCTGATAAACATGAGAATCAGACACATGTAGCTGGTGAGGATTCCAGTGGCGCATCCGACGAAAAAGGCCATGGAAGTGCGCCGCCTGCAAGGCATCAGCGTCGAGCAGTTGGTGAGGACTCTAGCGGATCCTCAGAAGAAGCTGGACAGGGCAAGGCGAAGGTGGTGGGTCAGGAGCAGCCAGAGCCCAAGCCACAGGAGAAAGACGACAGTTCGTCCGAGGAGAAGCCAAAGCGTAAGAAGCGAGCAGCAGATGAGATTTCCAGCGAGGTTGAAGAACCACACAAAGCGGCGAATGGCGTGGAATATGACTACGAGGCAGTACCTGACTCTGAATATGCCCAGGGCTGCGGCATACTCGACATCAGCTCCAATGAGCTGAACAATGAGCTGAACAATGTCTAAGGAATAACCTTAGACATATTGCATATTTAATTAATCGTATTTTTAGCAAATAAAAAGAAAACAAAAACTGAAATTTTAACAAAATTTTGTTAATTCTTCTTATCACTACGGGTGAGGTTATTATTATTGTTGTTGTTTGTGGATGTTGTTCTCACCTCTGCCCGTCCTTGATCAAGATATGGGGGCAGCCGCTGATAAGGAGTCGCTGACTGGATGGCGGTCTGACTTTCCTTTCAAATGTCAGCTTAAGTTATTTGCCTCAAGACCTTAACAGTTTCTCAACAATCTCGCTTTACAAAGGTGAAAAGTAAAAAGGCAGCGCGTCAGGTGCACAAAAGGTCTTCTGCTATAAATATAAATATATATATAGTATAGTGAGAAAAATATATAAATAGGAAAATATTTAAAAATAGAAATCAAGTTGCTAGTAAAAATATATTTAAAGCCAATGTCAGCTAGTTGCCTTGACATAGATTTAAGCAAGTATCGATAACATGAATAACAACATAAATATATCGATAAACAGTGAGATATAGGATAGTTCTAACAGTAACAGAGATAGAAAGATCTACAATTTACTATACAACTTTGTTGTCTATCACATATATACCATGCTCATGTCTTCTACCCTATTTTCCTTGATTTATATTTAAGCGCAGTAGTAATTATCAATCAACGGTCGAGTTTACAAGTTCAACAACAACAAACGTAACGAAATTCTCTTAATTTCCAATAATTATAAATTATTTTTACTCGAATTTACTGACATCTCGACACAGATAAGCGGCACACTTATAAACAAAAATAATCTCGAGGTAAACAACGTCAGTAAACAATAAACACGAATTTCAAGCTAATGAGACTTCTGTACCTTTTCCCAGACAAAAATATTTCAAATAAAATCATCAGAACTTTGTACAAGCAGGAAAACAGTGCGTTACTAGCTACATGAAAAGGGGAAAACTGCATGAAAGCAGAAAAGCAAGGAAAACGCAACAAGCATTTACAAGTGGGGAAAACTTTTCATGGACCTATCCCAATCTGCCCAGAGCAGAGAGAAGCAAACATAAAAGATCAAGAAAACATGCGAACATCGAGGCAACGACTGCGATACACCCGATGCAAAAAAGTAAAAGCTATATATAGATATAGATATTTGACTGGAGTTGATCAAAGACTTTTGTATCTTGTTAAGTAATGAGGCTCATATAGCACATACATCCACTTAATATATATCTTCTACCTACATCATTATTCAAATTGAATATGCCCCACTGGGGGCTAAGGTGTAATAAACGCAGCAACTGTCGCCGCGCGGCAAGCTATAAAAAAGCGAATGCACTACAAAGGCAAACTTCTCGAAATTATTTTAGCGCTTTGCCTTTTGGTTTTTAGTTGCCCGAGTCGTGTGCAATCGTGCGGAAGCCAAAGAAAATTGTGGAAACCCTAGAAAAGAAAGGAGGGAAAAACCCAAGCTAACATTCATTAAGTTCTGCGCTTCAAAAGATCAAAAATTAAATAAAACTTGCTCACGTAATTAAAGCGTATTAAAATTCCGGAGAAAATTGGCTAAGCCATAAATCTGCAATTACAAAGAGTGCGAGGAAATAGTGAAAATTTCTGGTCTAATTGGTGCATTGTGCAATGCGTGAAAGTCTGATTATATAAGAGACGCAAGCGAGAAGTTTGCACTAGTGGAAAACTCAATTGACAGCTTTTTCGCGCAGTCATCGCCCAGCGGAAGGCCCAAAGAAAAGCCGGCAAAAAAGGAACATCAAATTTATTTTTTTTTTGCACGGGCAAAATTTGTGAATTTTGACAGGCAACGCAAAAAAAAACAGAAGAAAGAAAAACTATTGCAACAAAGTGTACAACAAGAATAGACAAAGAGAGCGAGAGAGAGAGAGAGAGATAGATAACAAGGCACAGTCTAAGAGAGAGGGGCAGATTGCGAGCGCAAAGATTTATAAATAACACGAGCAGCCACGCACAAAAAGAGCAGCAATAAGAAGAGGAACAGAGGCGGAGCGTGAAAGATACGAAACGTAAACAAACAAAGGGAATAGCAAACGCAGCTACAACAACAACAACAACAGCATCACGATGCCCGAGCCCTTGGGCATGCTGTGGTCCATGCCAGAGACAAAGAAGAAGGCGCCCATTATCAAGGTATCCTGCGGCATCGGCGACACGGACGGCTTTCCCGCTTTCGATGTCGAATCGGATGTGTACGACTCGAAGGATGATGAGAAGTGGGGCTTTCTGATAACCGGTGGCGCCGAATTTCATATGCCCTTAACTGTCTTTCAGGTAAGCGAGACTGTTTCCCTTCCGTTCCGCTCCCCCACTACCTCTGAGAACCCGCACAACTGTCAACCCATTCCATATTCCATTTCGTTATTCCAACTTCCAATTTCCGTTCGATGCTTTTGTCTGCCAATGCGACAGCTGCAATTTTTATATCGTCATTGCGCGCTTTTCCTTTTGGGCGCTGGCCAAAAGCGTTTAAGGAACGTGGCGGGAGGTTGGCTAGCAGATGACCTGTACATGGCTGGAAGATAGAAGATACTCATGATAAGAGATATTTATAGTCTGTACATATTTGGGGAGCTCTGAGAAATACATAATCGATTGGTATCGATCGCTTAATGCCGATAAACTCAGTATGCAAAGGCAACAGTAGTAGAACAGTATCTACAGGATATCTACTCTATAGTCTAGCTCTGCCCTCCACGCATATATACCCCTACTTGCTCCTTTTACAGGGCATTAAAAACAAACGCATGCAACATTCGGTCGCATGTTTTCGAGTTATTCGGCTATGACGAAATCAACGCAGCCAGCGAAACAAATATTTTACTTTGCTCCGGCTCGTGCGACGGGGCGTATGAGCGACAATTGCCGTGTGGCGCTGAAAGACAAAGGCTAGCGGCGAGCGGCGAGCGGCGAGCGTTCTCATTTCAATTTGTTTTTATTCTCGAGCAAAAGGGAATGTAGAAAAATTTGGGTTAGCAAGTGTATTCTATGTAGTATTGCTTTCTGTTTTGACGTCTGGCTGTGGCTTTTCCGTTAAGCAGCAGAAATATAAATTGTTATTTTTTCTGTGCCGCTGCACATGCGGCACACGAAATGGGGCATAGACGAAAGCGCATGTCAGTTGTAATTTAGTTAAGTGTAGCACAATTGGGGTATTCCTGCAGTTCTAAAAATAATAAATATATATTACAAATAAATAAATCAGATATTAAAAGCCTATTTTTTGCAGCTTTATACTGATTACAAAACATACATTAGGGATATTCCATGTTTAATTTTCTAAAATCTGTCAAATTTAATATATTTTTATTTTTTTTTTTAAATTTTTTTGTATTAAGATATTGAGTGAGAAAAATAGAATATTAGGGATACTCAAGTCATTAAAATTAATTTGCGCCAATCTAAGAAGAAAACTATTAAAGTATTGATAAACAAAAATATAATATAATTATTATAATATTCCACAGAAGAAAACTCTGAAATTTTAAAAAATAGAATTTTTAAGTTTATAAAATTATAAAGAAATTAATATATACTCAAAATAAATTCATGGATAAATAAAACAAAATCAATAAACATATATGTTAATAAGATAGTTTTATAGCTAGAGATAAATATATCCAATAAAAATGAAATATTTCATATCAACTACTATATATCTTATATATACAGTTTATCATCCAGTAAATTACTCATAATACCCATATGCTCGAAATTATTGCTGTAGCGCCCACTTGACGTCGACTATTTTAAAATAGAGGCAAGAAGTATCTCATTGTGTTTTGTTTTTGGGAGCACGCTTACACAGCTTTATGTATGCATGAATACATAAGCAGCAATAGCCAACTGAAGCTGTCTGTCATATATCGTCTACTCAGTACATAGAATAGTCTATACTATATATACTACACATATATCTATATACTTGTTCGACCCAAACTCGAACTACGCAACATTTGAGGATCAATTGCGCGTCGACTGTCGGTTCGGTCGGTACGTGAAAGCGAAAGTTGTGGCAGGGTATTTGATTAGTGTATATAAAGGGAAAGTAAGTGTATGAGTGCGTCTACTTGCAGGTAACGCCCAATGGTATAGCCGACAAATCGGGCATACGTCTGGGCGATATAATACTCGAGATAAACGAGGAGGACGCCACGCAGCTGACTTTGGCCCAGGCACACGAGCGCATCAACGCGACGCCCAAGAAAGTGCAGCTCATCATGCGCAAGTAGGTCGACCCAATTATACAAATATATATACATATATATCTACCGCTTATGTAATATGCACAGCATGGAGGAGGATGATCCCACGGGCATGTTCGAGGCGGGTGAGGAGAAGTCAATTGTGATGCGCGTGCCCAAGCCCATGCCGCCGCCAAAGGGTAAGTCGGAGAGCATAACTAGAGCATGTCCTTGTGCATATGTCCTGTAATCTTCCACTATCCCATTCCCTTTGACCCGGCTTGCCTGTACGTGTTGCCGCCTGTGCTGATGGACTTCTGGTTGTCTTTTTTTCTCGTAGACTTCACCCCAACCCCATTGCTTGGCTCGCGTTGCTGGCATCCCATTATGTGGCAAGATCCGCCCGAGCCGCCAAAGCCCAAGAAAAAGAAAACCAAAACCCAGCTAGATGATGAGGGCAACGAGGTGATCATTGAATTGAGCGAGGACGAGTCCTCAGACGAGGAGGAGCAGGTGATTCAATCAATTGACATATCCACTGCGCACCTGTTCACTCACTCTCACTCTTTCTCTCTCTCTCTCGCTTCCTCTTGTGCTTCGCGTGCAGGAGTTGCCGCATCATCGCATTATACGGAATATTAAACGTTTCTTTGCGGAGGTCGGCGACAATCAGGAGCTGCGCAGCAGCACAATTGAGAACATGCTGATGGCTCTGCCCACCGCATCCAAGTCCAAGTGAAGACGCCCACAACCAAAGCCCAACACAGCCCCAGCCACGCCTCCAACTAACTCCTGTTCTTGCGCTTACATAAAACTTAAGCTGTGTATTTGTATCTGCATCTGTATGTGTGCTCGTGTGTATGTCTAATTGCAATAAAAAGAATCATAAACCATATATATATATATATATCAATATATATAGCTATGTCTGTAGCATCGCTTGCTGCTCGCTCCGGTCGCGTGCTGCCCAGCTCGATTGAGCTGCGTCTGCTGGAAATGCAGCGCAAGCTGTCAGCCATAGCCGAGATACCCAAGATACTAAGCTCCACGCTGGCGACTGTCTCGCAGTCCTTTGGCAGCCTGCAGGACGAGGAGCTGTCCTGCATGCAGCGCAAGTGCTCGTATGATGAGGATGCGCTCGACTATGAGCTGGCCAGCGGGGATGAGGAGGACGCAGAGACAGAGGCGGAACAGGAAGATGATCTGGTGCAGGTGCCAGATGACGATGACGATGGCGATGACGATGACGAAGAGCAGCTATTGCAACAGTGTGTAGCCAAGCAGCTAAAGGATTTGACGCCGGAATCCGATTATGCATCGGAAGTCAATTACGCGACAAATGAGCCGAATGATGAGTCAGACGTGGAGCTAGACGCAGCTCAAGATGAGGATGAATCAGCGCTCAACACGGTTTACTATATGAAGCTGCCTGCTATTAGCTACAGCGAGGATGAGGAGAAGGAGGAGCAGGTGGATGAAGAGGATGACGATGACAGCGATTTCCTGAGCACCACTTACACCTGGAATCTGCGAAATGTGCCCAAGCTGCGCGTTAGCGACGCTGAAAGCCCGCAGCTGGAGACACCTGCCAATGCGTCTGACACATCAAAGGTGCGCGCCGCCACGCCTACGCCAGCGCCCACGCCCATGCCCACGCCCACGCCCATGCTGGAGGCAACAATAGCATCGCCGACCGAGTCACAAAAGGTAAAGCCAATCAATGCGGCGTCTCATTAGGCAACGCCGCAAACACTCACCTGACATTGTTACCTTTGCAGCTGCTCTTCAAGCTGGATAACCTGGAGCGCAGCTGGCCCTGGGCAGATCGTGAAAAAATCATCTACAAGTGAGTGAGCTGGCAAGTTAGAGTTGGAGTTTGTCAATGTATGGAATATGGCTTAATGAGGGAGCTGGAGAGCTATCGTCTGTATATAGAATATATTTATATATATTTATATTTGCTTAGCAGATCTATAAGAAAGTTGCCAGCCAATTTATGTGCCTAGAGTTTTTGAAAAATAATAAAAATTGATATTCAACAAGTTTGCCAAATGCGCGCTCACAACCTAAAAGAGAGTATATTAGCTTGTTAAATATGCATTCATTAGAGCTAAGAAAACTTAAGCAGAATCGAGAATCAAACTATATCGCAGAACGTATCAGAATGAAGCATATGTAAAAGATCTAAACAGGGCATATCAGGCTGCCTAATACTTTTGAAACATTTTTAAACATTTTTTAGGCAGATTTTATACATACGAAATTTTAAAAAATTAAAAAAATGAGCAAGCATGAGGCAGTCAGTTAGACCCGTTTTAAATTAAACTTTTCAAATATTTATGTACATAAAAACTTATATACAGCTTCTATTTTTGGAAATTGAGCAAGCATTAGCCTGTCAGCTATACCCGCCTTAAATACTACTCTACATATATAACTATATATTTTTTCCATATATTTTTTGGCAGACAATCAACTTGTCATCTGGTGCCACGCAAGCCGCTGGGCATCGTCGGCCAGCGCGTGCAGTTGCTGGCCAAGCAGGAGCTCCAACGCAGGGATAAGACGCAATAGACGCATTGACTTCTAACTGCGGCAGCAGCTGCGGCTGCGGCTGCAGCTGGCAGCCAGCCAACTTTTAATTGAGTTCATTATGCAAATACGTCAGCTGCAAGAAGTAGCAAAAAAAGCAAACTTTTAACAACAAATAACAATTTCTACATTTCAACTGTGCCAAAGACACTGCCTGGCTGAAGTAGTTTTAGTGGATTTTATACAAAATTAATTACAGCTGTTTTAACATGTCCCACTTATCATGTAAAAGTTCGTTTAGTCAGTTTAAATTACAAATTTATTTTAAATAAAAATAATTTTAAATATTAAATTAAACTCAAGTGAATTCGCTTTCACTCAATCGGATAATAATTTGAGCTCATTCCCGCTGCGTAACAAGCTCAATTATCCGAGTGAGTGTGACACATTATTTGGCTCGCTGTCGACCCATCACTAATTAATGCTTTCGTTACCGTTTTATGTGTGGACTGCAATTTTTCTTAGTTCTTGCATTTAGCCGAAAGAGCGCGCTGTGGATGGTGAGAGCGACAGGCTTGTTGTTGTTTTATTGGTTTGAATATTGGCTAAGTGTGGGGCGCAAGCGTAAGGCAATTTAGTCAGTGCGCGTCTCTCTTGTTGATCGGTGGTTGAATGTGCGCGTGTGCAATAAATCGTTTGTGTCTTAAAGAAAATCAAATATATTGAGTTTAAAGTATTAAGTGAAATGATTTGTGTGTTGCTACCAAGTTGTATATTCAACTTTTAACTTAGTTACTTATTTTAAGCGCATACAAGCATAAGTTAAATCTTTATTAGGCTATTGCGTCGTAGCGAGATTTTTTTTGCTGCAAAGAAAAAATATGGCGCGTACCTAAATGCAATCCACATCCAGTGAGAGCGGAAGAGAGTCAGAGCGAGAGCTTGAGTGAATTAAATTGAAGTCTATGATGAAGCGGAATGGATACACGTATGTTATGTATGCATTTATATATGTTTTTATACTATTCAAGTCCACACTGGAATGCTGTACGGTATTTACCTACTTTAGGGTATGGAAGGTATTATAATTTTATGATTTCACGTGTAACGCATGAAAGCATATGTGTGTCTGCATAAAAACTCTTATGGGAATTCTTAACATTACTTGTGCAGTGAATTTAAAAAACTATTTTAAGCCATTTTTTAGTGAACTTCTCTGGCTTACATATTCTTTAACATTTATTTTTAACGAGGCAACTTTTCAATGTGTGTTAAAGTACTACAAGTTGTTGCCTGACTGTCCGTTTGAATCGCTCTTGAGCTGTGGGTCTAAAAGGTGTCCAGTTCAGGTTGTCTAAGTGCTCGCACAAGTCCTGTGAATCCTTTGTGCTGCTGCGCTTGAGTATCTCAAAGTAAAGGCTTTTTATATTTTCCTTGCTAGCTGCAGATGCAGCTCCGGGTCTTAACGCTTGTCAGGCACTTAGCTTAACACTCGACTCGACTTGCCACGCACACACTCATCTTTGTATATGCTCACATATTCACACACCCACACACACGCACTCAATTAAACAGCTCATTTAAAATTTGTGGCACGTTTGATGAGCAAACTTTCGACTTGGCTGGCATTTAAGTTACACACTTTACAAAGTGTGCGGGCGCGAAATATGAAATGCCAGTCAAGAGTGTGTACATCACACGCACACACATACACATATACTCATACACTCACTCAATTTAAAGCATAATAAAATGACACTTAACACGTTGCTTTACATGCATAAAACATGGGGCCAGGCAGCTGTTGGTTGCATTTGATGTGCAGCAAATGCGGCGTGTGGCATGCAGCATGCGGCATGTGGCATGTGGCTAGTGGTACGCCATGGCAACCTGCCACACAATCATCAGCTACATCATTAAAGGGCCACCAAAACAACGCGCCGGCAAAAATGGCAACGCGGCCAAGTGCGCACAGAAGTCAACTTCTGTACAAATCAGTTTCAATAACTGTCAAACAAAACGCTGACAGGCCACTTGCCATTGTTGCTTTTGTTGTTGTTGGTTACCGTTGCGCTGTCGACAAAATTAGCCCAGCAATAGACAAAGGACACGGCAATGGAATTTATCACGGCTGTACAATTACGATTTCAGTATAAAAAGGACCAACGTCCTGTTGAGAGCCCAAGGGCTTCACTCCATGAATTGGAGCAGCAGGAGCAGCATGGAGCAGGCGGGTGGGGGGGCCGCCATCATTGTGAGCCGGAAGGTTTATTTCATAAAATCTCAACAGCAGCGTAAAAGTTTGCTAATTAACAGATAATTTGTTAGCTGCTTAGTACTTAATAATACTTTACCTGGGCAACAGTGTTGCAAAAGGCGCAATTAAGCTTAATGTGCAGTAGCTTTAAAGTGACTCCAAATGGCTTTGTACTTAAGCAGCTATAACGCCCTTAACAGTGTTGTCAATAAAATTACTTTAGCTTAGTTTTATATTTCATTTAATACAGATATACATATATATAGGTTTCATATACACAGATTTCGAAGCATTTCGTCTATAATAGGGAAAAGCGCTTAGGTTAAAAATGTTAGAAAGCTCAGCTTACCACATAAAGATATATAATACGTATTTATATATATAGATATAGCCACATATGCATGAATAGTTAGAGGACACATAACACTTAATACAACAATGATATTTGATATCCACGTAAATTCTTAATATTCATATAATAGTTGCAATTTAATGTATTTTAATGTATTTTATATGGGTTATGCTTTAAACTAAATGCTAGTTGCATTCTTGTTTTTTACTGACTTTACACTGACGCCAACCTTTGTGCAGCATACTTTGGGGAGCCGTTCGCCCAGGGGTGGTTTATGCGTTCTGAATTTCAATTTCACAGCGATTTCATAGAAGCTAACTTAAGTCTAGGAATAGCTAGTTATATTATTTTGTAGTGTTGCAAAGCTTCCGATTATTATCGCAAGCTGAGTGATATCGATAGCTTAGATATTTAGATACACACATTGGAACTTGTACTATATTATATTATATAAATAATAGGTAATTCAAGGTTAGTCTGTTCTGCAACACTGCTTACTTTTCAAGCCTTTACCAACACTATTTTCTATGAATTCGCTGTGAAATTGAAGTTCGGAACGTGTTTTCTTAGTTATATTTTGACTTATGACTTTGATAGTGCTGCAAAAAAGTTGAAATTGAAATTTTCCTTTTCAAACTTTTTCGAAATGCAACTTCACAATGATATTTAGTTTTTTTGTTGGTAAAATTTCCGCATTGTTCTTTGTGATGGGCGAGCGACTTTTGGGTTTTTGTTCTCCTTTTTTGTAGGTGGGGTGCATTCCTTTCTTGTTTGGTTTTGACTTCATTTTTGGGCGGGTAGCTACTTAACTTGGCTTAGACTATGAGAGATTTTTGTAACTTGTTTGTTTTTGTGACTTGGGTTTTGTTTTTAGTTTAAAGCGCCTCATCGGCTATATTTTGCTGCCCATTGGCATCTACGCTGACAATGACAACACCTGTAGATGCACCTGCAATCAGGCCTGTGCCATTGCGCTGTTCAGCTGCGTTCGTTGTTGAGGTTGCCGTTGCTCCTGCTGCCACTTCGGCAACATCTTCTGCTATTGTCGTCATCAGCTTTGGCTTGAGCGCCGCCTCCGCTTGCATATTGCCAGCTGCCAGCTGCAACTGTGCATTGCCAGCTGTTTCCTCCATAAGCGGCTGTCGCTGATGCGCATTATCCACGTTGGGGCGCCGCAGGAAATGCAGTTTCTGACGCCAGCCATCGATAAGACCGGACGTGCTTGCACCGGCGCCTGTCAAGGCCATGCTTTGGCTGCGCGAGCGTTGTTGTTGTAGTTCATGTTGTTGTTGTTGTAGCTGGTGGTGTTGTTGTTGGGGTGCTGAGGAGGCGCGTCGCTTAGCAGATGACGATAGATCCTTTAGTCATACCTTCTCCTCGCCAGGCATTGGCGGACCGCAGCGTACGAACTACAATCAAAAGAACTGAGAATTTGCTATCATGGTGGTTGGAAGGTTGCGAAAACGGTGCGATTCTCTATGTAAACTTGGCTGTATGTGTCTGTGTGGGTGTGTGTGTGTGTTTTACATGCATTTATCAGCTGGAATTAGTGTCTGTGTTATTGCATTAGCTTTGCTTGCATTAGCTCATACGCGCCATAGCCCCGTTTTAATCTAGCCAGAAAAGAAATAGAAAGCATTGTGAAGCTCATATGAAATCTTACCGAGACCTGAGTGGCTGTGTAGGAATTGGTGCGGGGCCGACTACTAAAGTAGAACGTGCGCCACTTGCGCTTCACTTGGGCAATCACCTCGCCGTTGAAGAAGCAGAATAACGTTGCCACGCACAAACCCTGCGAATACAAAATGAGTTTCAGTTGGGCAAATGAAATATTATTATTGTTGTTCTTATTGCTATTGTCATTGGGCTCGAGCCGAGCAGAGCAGAGCAGAGCAGAGCAGAGCCGACGCAGCTACTTAAGTCTAATGCAATTTGGTTTATATGCCAATTTCGGGTCCAGCTCAACAGTTGCCAATTCATTTTGCGACCAGACACAGACGCAGCTGTAGTTGGAGTCGTAGTCGTACTTATGGTCTATAAATGTATATGTGAATGTTCCTGGCCTGTATCTGTATATGTCTATGTATCTGCATCTGTATCAGAACGCCGTGCTGTATCTGTACCCCGCACTGTAGCTGTTTCTATATCTCTACCCCGTACTGTATCTCTAGCAAATATTTCTGTATCTTTATCTGTGTTGCGTATCAGTCAATTGTTGCCTGCCAGGAGCTGACGTTGTTTATCATTTGTCAGTCAGAGCAAATGGAGTGTGAGTGTGTATGGGTGTGCGGTGCGCGTGTGTGTGTTTATGTGTCTACCTACGTCTTTAACGCTACAGTTGGCTACGTGCAGGCTCCTTTGTCAGGATTGCTTCATTCACACATTGCTTGCATATAAATGAAATTGGCAAAAGGCAAAAAAGGCTTCATTTGATTGGCAATGCACACGTCCTCTCCTCAACTGCTCCATAACTCAATCACACTCCCACACACACCAGCACGTGGACACATTCTTTGGCATCGAGTTTACTAAATATCATGAGAATTTTCTATCCTTTGATTGTGTTACTTAGTTGCAGGCATAAGTTTAGGGATAATTGATAAGCGGATTAGCCAGGACAATTCAATTTGTCCCTTTGGGTCAAGTGCTGATATTTTCATATTATATAAAAGATTATGTTGAGTAGTATAACTAAAAATGCAATTATTTCAGAGAGCTGTCCTGCGAGTGCGTCACCTCTCAATTAGTAACGCTTGCAACCATCAGTGAAATCAAAAAGAACATAATGGATCCATAAGGGACCCAGCCTCAATGAGCAGTGCTCAAAGCCCGACAGGCGACTAAAGGACGCAGCTGTCCTTGCTATTCGAGTCCCAATAGACTGGAATTTAGGGCAGCTAAAAAGTGTCTGCTTTCGCCAGCTCTTATGACAAGCAAGCGCATATAGCTGAAACAGACCAGAGTCAGCTATAGCAGTAAATTGTCGAGACAAAACTTGCTCATAAACTTATTTTGTACTGCAGACATTTGCAAGGATATTTCGAATTTAAACAGTGAAATTTTATGGCTGCCTTTACACTATGTTTCGTAACTAGCCACAGGGAAATTGCAAGTCGACTCGAATGCTCATTTCGCTTTGGCTTTTGTGGTTGTGGCGCATTTATAAAGATTTTCTACGGGTTGTTGCCTATTCTCCTTCAGCCGTCCGGCTTTGCCCGTAGTAAGTCCCGCAGCTGGGCTCACTTTATGTAGGATGAATATTATTTAGTTAGTTATTATGCAAACTGATGTTGGTCATTACTCAGCAGCAGAGGGACGAGCGAGAGTAGACAGACCTGCGAGTGAGAGAGGTGTCCACATGCCAGCTATAGCTAAATTTTTATAGCTACCTAGTGGATACTCTCTGTTTGGCTTTGATTTCGGCGTGATATGCAGCTCTTGGGGCTGTTTGCAGACGATGATTTGCTAATTACTTGAGTAGCAGGCAAAGACTGGAAACAGTTTGCAAAACTAATTAGCAAAGTAGACAGCCGAAAAAGTTTTCCTGCAAATGTGCTTTCGTTTATGGTCCGGTCCACATTAAGAGTATGTGACTTTAGCTGCCAAGTTTTCAATTCAATTTATATGAAAATAACAACAGCTGCTGCAGTTGCTGTCGTTGGTGGGGGTCAAAGATTGAGCTGGGCCCAGACGCTGCTGCTGCCCCTACACACATGTATTCTATATATCAGAGCTCTCATATGAGCTGCGTAGCAAATATTTTTTAATATTTATTGCAAATTCCAGCTGCGGCATTTGACGAATAAAAGTGCCTTGCAATAGCATATAAATTAAATATTTTTCCTTTTTACTTTTTCTCTTTCTTCTTCGTGGAGAAAGTTGGCCTTAATTGCAGCGAGTGCTTGGATAAAGTAGAGATATTTGCTAGATTGCATTGCTTCCTAATGTTCTCAAGGGGCAAGACGCAAGCCTGCATTTTATTTATATGATTAGCAAAGCTGGGGGCTTAAGGCAAAGCTAGATACAAGATAACGCAGCTCAAATCTTGCAGAAATATGAAGCTAAGGGATTTCATTCCAGAGCTCTGTCCATCATTAAGATATAATCACAATTTACCATTCGAGCATTCAAGAACTTAATTAAACATCAAACTTCAGCTCAGTTTGAAATTTTTCAATTTATTTTTAATATTCCAAAATATAATTGTTGGCGCTGAAAACTCGAGGCACGTACTATGTGCTTATAATTAAAAAAAAAAAAAAACATAAATAAAAGGACATAAATATAAAAAAAATCTCATTCCCTTTTCGCTAGTTTTGGCCCGCAGCGTCGGCCATTGTGCGGTAGATGAAATCATCTCGCATATAAAGTTAATATTATATGGACTTTATGGCGCTTAAAAGTTGTACCGAATCTTTTACGAGAGTCGTGCGCAGCAGTGCAGCTGGCACAATAAATCCGAAATTATATCTGTGCCAAAGTAAAAAGTGCCTCTTGATGAAAACTTTGCAATTTGCGCAGCGACAACAACAACAGCAGCAACGACAATAACAAATAAAATAATAAAAAGTTGGCTTTAAAAACATTTGAGCAAAAGTATTTTGCTTTTGCATTTGTCACTCAGCGATTCCGGGTGAAGTAAAGTCGCAGATAAACAGCGCATTGTGTTTTATTTGAATACCCTTGGGGGCGAAGTAATTTCAAATTGGGTAGCTTGTTGCAAGGGCAACACATATGGTCGACATGCATATGGTCAGAGTCTACCTTAGCATTACAATGAATATTGGAGTGGCCATGATTGTGTAATAAATCTTCTTATGTTATAAATCCCTTCTTAAATTATGTTTACAATTTCTGTTTTGATGCCTTAAATAAATAAAATAGCTGCAAAAGTTAGCTGGCAGAGAAATGTCTGCAGTTGAGTGTCTGCTCGATTTGTTTTTACTTCTTTTTCGCCGCAATGCTTGCTAAAAGTCTTGTAACTGCAGTTCAACTGCAGCGTGTACTGCCACGCCCTCAGGCAGACCGCAAGACATGAGAATTTAGAATTTTCTTCTTTTCTTTTCTTATTTTATTTATAACTGTATATATATATACACCCATATATATGCAGCAAGCCGCAGACATTGAAGCTTACATTTTCGTTGGTTTTTCTTTTATAGTTGAAACTAAAAGCGCAGCTCGATTTGGTTTTATGCGTCTTAACGTTTTCTATTAATTTTGCTTTAACTTTTAACAAAAAAGTAGAGGAACTTGTGGATTTGGTTGGCTTAGATTTCCACATAATTCAACTTGGCTTGTTCGAGCTATAAAGCTATAAATTGCAGGCAGTCTTCTATTATGCTTAGGCGTAGCTGTTTTGTGGTTTAAATTTTGATTCCCAGATTCAACTTCAAGTTCTATAAAGTTTTGCTCAGTATTTTCTTCACTCCTACTACCAATTGCCTTCATTTTTCACAAGCCTCTGCCTTGATTAGTATTAATCAAATTCAATGTGATTATTCTTGACAATATCGAACATAATATATCAAAATCAGATTTTTTGCATAGCTTGTTTGTTTATTGATTTCAGCTGCCTTGGCTTGCCGCGGCAACTCGTCTAAGTTCCCCTTGGCTGCGGCCAAAGTCGTTCACATTTAAATGCGCAGAGATTCGCCAGCTTCGGGGGGGAATATATTTCCCAGGCATGTGCCTGGCATTTTAATAATTTAGCCCTCAGCGTTACGGCAACGATATGGTTTATGATTGGGAGGAAATTTGTAATAAACAAGCTCTGACATGGACTTTGGCTTATTTACATAAATTATGGCAAATATCTGTTGGTAAAATCAGCAAATTTTTAGCCAATTAAATAAGCATATTTCCCGCCATATTTCACGTTGCCTCCGAATTCCAAGCGTGTGGATTTAAGTTTAAATCGAAGCAGCTGAGTAAGAAATTTACATACACTAACAGCATAAAAGTATTCAACCTGTGCGGGGGTCATAAAACAATATTAAAAGCTGGCTGGCAAAGCAGTGCAACTGTTGAGTCTGATGGACTGTGAATTACCCTGTAAAGAAGTTTTTGCCATATAAAAGAAATCTTTGAGCTTCACAGTAGATAAGGTAGTCTAAGGTTAGTTAGAGAAATGATAGAAGATACTAGACAGAAGGGGATGATCCGTATACATATTTTTTAAAATATTTAGAGTTGTTAATAGTCTTTATAAAGTTTCGTAGAGTCACTTTAAACTAGTTTCCGAACTTCAAACTTTCTGCGAGGTATTCAAAAACGGCAAAATGGAAAGCAGAAAGCATTACTTACTTGAAATGAGGCCGTAAACGCCGAGATGACTTGGTATGTATACTCCCAGGGATGCTCTTGGCCAGGTCGAAACGGCGTTAACATATACTGGAGGCCAAGCAGCGGCACCAGCAGCAACGTAGCGCTGCAAAGCGAAAGAGAAAGTGTGTGAAAAAGAGGGCAGATAAGAAGAGAGCGAGAGCGCAAGCTGGGTCGGATTGTAATAATACTTAGACTTATGTATAATTCGTTTGTCGACGAGCGTATTAAAATGCAAGTCAACGCGGCGTATGCGTAATTTAAAATGTAAAATGAAGCAAAAATAAAAAACTTTCGAATGTAGCGAGACGCAAGAGAACACAAAATGAAAGGAAAAATGTGCGCTGAAGAAAAACAAGTTTATTACGCATACGCCCTGCAGGCCTGTCGTCAGCACTTTTTGTGTGAGCAAGCAAATTACATATTATTATTGAATTGAAGTCTTTTACGTTTGGGACTTGACTTTGTTTTTTATACTCATACTTTTCTGTTTATTTCTGCTGGCCCCGTTTTTGCGCTCCAAAAAACTTACCGAAATGCTTGAAGAACGGTTCGTGAGGGTCCGCAGCCGCCCTGCAGGCTGGCCGGGGCGTTCAGCTTGAGCAGGACGACGCGCACAATGTTGCAAAGGAACAGTAAATTGAGAAAGATTGAAATGCAAACGGGAACTATCAGAATGTAGTTATAGTCTGTGTCCGTCATCCAGCAACTAGAGAGGGAGAGAGAGAGGGCGAGAGAGAGTGAGTGCGCGTGAGAGAGGAGTTAAGTCTGTGGGCGAATTGTCATCTAATGAATTGCAAACGAGCTGGTTTACAATTGATTTGATTTGATTTGAGTTTGCAAATCAGCTTGCATGTATGCGTGCACACAATCAATTTAGCAAGTCACACACACACACACACACACTGTCACACACTCTGTTTACACACATGCTGACATCATGTTGTTGCACTTACTGTAGGTTCTCCTCCCGGCTGCCAGTGAGTCCGCGTGCCAGTCCATAGATGCAAATGACAATGGCCGGCGAACACCAGCCGAAGGCTATCAGCCATTTGACCAGCTTTTTCTCCGATATAAAAGCAGCGACCAGCACCGTGTGCAGGTAAAAGCCTTCGCACAGCATCCACGAATAGTTGGTCAGCAGAAAATAGTGCAGTATTATGTGCAAAGCTACACAATAGCCCTGAAATAAAAAAAAAATGGAGGAAAGGAAAAATTGGAAATTCAATTTCAGAGCCTGGGCTCTGGGTTTCATTAAGTCTGCTTACCGGGCTGAGCTGCACGAGCTCCGCGTTGGGCACCACAACCAGATACCAAATGAGCCACAGCGAACTGTTTACGGCAAATGAGCTGAACAGATTCATATGGAGCGTGATGCGAGCGCATTTCAGAGATCTGCAAGTGAGAAATGAAAGAGTTAGTTGAAGCTGAAGAAGGCTATATAAAGCGGGGTATATAAAATGGGTAATGATCTTTAGGTATTGGTAAGGTAAGGTGATGATCTTCATGAGATATAAATGCTGTATATGCTATGTAGGCGGTGAAAGGGGCTTGTTGTTGATTATCATTATAGTATCATCTTCTGTCTGATCTAACTTTAAAGTTACTCTATTTATTTGACAATGGATTCATAATCTGAAGGGTATCATAGATTAATATTTATAATATTTTTTTTCTATCTTCATTTTCCCAATAATTGATCTATACAATCCTTAAGATCTACTGAGCATCTCTCTGTCGAGTCCGAACTCATCTCATACAGTGTCCCCGACGTGGCCTTTTCCAAATACCAGAATTCGTTTAATTCCCTTCTTTTTTGTGCACCCAAATATTGACATACATTTGGAAAAACACGTATTTGCATTTCACACGTCTCTCATTGTGTAGCTGGCCAATAGAGTGGGTTAACCAACGGGACAGGCTTGTGGTGTGAGCCGAGTTTATTTCAATGTCAGCACCGAGCGCAGATGCTGTGAGCTTTCATTTCGCATCTCTATCGTGTGCCGTTTCGCTGTGTCTGGACTGCATTTGTCGAATTTTGGCAGTTGGCCAAAGAGCGGGCTGCATATTAATGAAATCTTGTTGGATCGGGCGAATTAATGCATGCCATGCAAATTGGATAAAGCTCTCTATGTGCATTGTCCACAGGTTCTGTGCACAGTTTGCAACATGTGACCGCAGCGCCAGACGTTTCTAATGCAATAATATTTAAAACAGTTTTTACTGGCGTAGATAAGTTAGATAAATTGTGTTTAGCTATAAAAAGGATTTGGCTGCAGGATTTTGCATTTTTGATGTGGCTTAGGGCAGCTTGCCGTCCAAGCTCTCACAGGATTACTGTCTGAACTATATACGAGCTTAGGAGATATTTTCATTTCAGTGAAAGTTGCTGCAGAAAATTTAAGTCTAACTAGAAATGAATTTATAAAATTTAATGTACAGAAATTTTAGATAAAATATAAAGATATATACAAAATATTTTGGAATTATTTTTAAAATTTTATACAAAATATATTAAATATTTGAAATAATTTTTAAAGCAATTCTCTATTAAATTTGATAAAATTTCGACTCATAAATATTAAAAATATATTTTACAGTCATTAAACTAATTCAACACTCTCAAAATTAAAGTCAGCTTATCTATTTGTTCATAGCTCTGTTTATCCGCATTTAAATGTTTATATATTTGCTTAAAGTATTACAAAAAAAAATTGCATGGAGTGTGAATAAATTTATTTTAATCATCAATTAAACTAATTGGAATTCGCGAAATATTTGTGTGTCTGCGTTTAATTTTCACACTCAATTAATTTGCGCTTTTAATACACTTCCACGCTAGTGTAGTTAAGAGCATAGTTAAACGAAATTCCGGGCACATTTGGTGGCACGTTTTATTAGCCCTTTGCACACAGTTAAAAACGCTTTAGCCAAAGTTTAGCTGACACTGTTTCGGTGTATCTCTCTCTCTCTCTCTTGCAGTTGTTCTTTCTCTGTCTCTGTCGCTCTGATTGTCGAGCTGTCTGTCTTTTTGTCTGAGCTGATAATAAACAAGCCAAGAGCACTAATTGTGCTGCAGACAAGTGGAAATTAATCGATATCCTGTTTGAAGAAGACACACAATTTAATACTCACTTGACGTACGACACAGCAGGCAATGAAAATGATAGAGAGGTTGAAGAGAGTGGGAGTGGGGGAGTGAGACAGAGGGAAAGTTAGCTGCTGATGTGGAGGCCTTGGTAAGAAAGCAAATATTTTCTCATTTCCGACGTCAAGTGTGGCGGATTAAATGGGCGCAAGAAAAGTGCAATGAACAGACAGAGACAGAGACAGAGAGAGACAGAGAGAGAGAGAGAGAGAGAGACACACATGTTGAGCCCTTTGGCTGTTGATTAGAGAAGGGTTTGGCTCATCTTTGTTTAACAATAAAATTTGGCGCCAAGCGTCACGGCAAGACCATAACAACAACTGGCAAATGTGGCTCATTAGCCTTAAGTACTTTTATACGACATTTCAAGCGCAAGGTTAGCTAAATTTGGAGACTTACTTGAAGTAGCTCAAGATGGCCAACGATAGCAATATGGCCAGCAGCGAGATGCTGTAGCCCACCTCGTAGATCAAGTTCACATTGTGATTGCGCTGCCAATGTAAGGGAAATTTAATCACAGATTTTCAATTTAAATTTCAAGCTAAACTTACCGCCAAATCGTCCAGATTCACGCAGGTGGTATAATTCGACCAGGTCCTGTTGGTCAAAGGATGCTTGAACCATTCGCCATCATCGCCGCACTCCTTATGCGCATATCCTGTGCATTGAAATGAGTTTATCTAATATTATTATTTCTGGTTTATAATTAGCTCTCGCCTGAACAAACTAATTATAAATTTATTATATATAGCATGCATTCACTTAGCGCTCATTGCAAATTATATTTTCATTAGTTTTCCCATTTATTCCACATTTCGAGATTGCAACTAAAATGCAGACGACATGTAAACAATTTAACCGCAGCTAATTGATTGTGCACTAAATTGCTATTGGCAGTGCTTGATATACAAATACATAATGCTAATTTTATAGCCCAGAAATATTTGCAATGATAGACGGGCGAATACTTCTTAATAAGATCAGTTTCTACTACCAAAAACTCTTATAAATATTATGCAGTTTAAGCAGAGCAATAATAAACATAATAACAAGATTATCCTAACGAAGCAATTGCCTAAAGTTAACAAATTTTCAATTGATCCTATAAATGGTTTCCTTAAAAGTTTTTAAGTGCCTCAAGCATCTCGCATGCCTTGGCTGGGCTGAGTTATGCAATTTTCGTGCCATTGTTAAATTGTTATCGAACTTGTTGAAAGAAATCGCTTGCCACACACACAGACTCAGACTCAGACTCAGAGTCGTGCCACAGCCGTAACAGCAGCAACTATTGTATGCTTGGTCAATGGGGCAAACAGACGAAAAAACGACGAGTTTCGAATACCTTTGCCGTTGGGAATTTCACAGGTGAAGTTCTGATACGCTCGCTTTATCTATTTTACTCTATCTCTCTTTCTTTCGCTCTGTTTTGCGGTGGTGCCCTTTTTTATACTCAGTTGGCACGCAGCAACGAAAAAATCACGTATACGCTCTGTGTGGCAAATAAGCAGCATGACAGCCAGCTAACAAAAAAGCATTGCCGTTGCCGTTGCCGTTGCCGTTGCTGGTGGTGCTGCCACTTCTACTATTGCCACAGCCACTGCCACTGCTAACCACATCCGACCAACGGAAGTGCCATAAAAGTTAATGGCGGCGCACTGCAAAGCACATAATCTTGTACAATCTGGCGACCCCGAGGCGCTGCTGCTGCTGCTGCTGCTACAGCCGCAGTCTGTGTCTCAGCCAGAGGCGTGCTGCTGGCCAAAACCGAGTCATAAGCCAAATGTGCTGTAAGCCACATTTGCTTACTGTTAAACGCAACACAGGCAACGCCAGTTCCCACCCTTTAACCACTAAGTATGCGAGGCGCCATGTTTTTTTCTACTTTTGTGCTTTTTGGCACAAACAACACACAAAAATGTCATTCAACTTTAGCTGAGACACGTGACAAAGCTGTTGCATGGCCGCTGTGAGCATGGCCTGCTGTTGCGTTTCATGCTAAACTGACATGGCACAGTCGAGTAATATGCCATAAATTGCCCTGCGGCAGTTGATTGTGATTACTTAATAGCGAGCGTTTAGTTTGGCTACAAATATTGCAATTTATACACTGACAAAAATGGGACGGAGTCAAAGGATTGATGGGTGGGGGGTTGAAATATATTTTTAAAAAATTAGTAATTCAATTTAGAATAATATTTAGATGCAGTCTCTATGTAAAGAGGTAGTAGGAGTGTTCTAAGTCCCACCTCGAGCTATTTTATATCTAAGAATCACACTCCAGACATTTCTACAAATTTAATTTACATATATTTGAATAAACACATCATTAAAGATGATGCCATCAGTCTCAAAGAATTGTCAAAATTTGGTATCTTTAAAATCATGCTACAATCCTGCGCTGGGTATTTTCTAATTTCTTGTGTTTCTACTTTCTTTAATTCGTTTTTTCGTTGTTTTCATAAATATTTAAAATATATTCAGCTTTTTATGTTGCCTTTGCCTTGCATAAACAATTTCACGCAGTTTTGAATAATTCATTATTATTGTATTCAAATGTTGCCTGCTGCTATTGTTGGCCAACCCAGACAGGCAACAAAATGAAATTAAAAAACTAAAAATGACAGCCGCCAGCTAATAACGGGAAATTGCGCTTGGTTAATTCGTGAAGCTCTGCTCACATGTGGGCTATGATACACAATTTGTATCTATATAATTAAGTAGGTTCAAAGTTTGCGGCTTATGTTTTTGATAGCGCCAAATGTTCAACTTTTTTGCGTTTGCTTTTATTTATATGAAACGTTCTGGATTATAGTGGACGGAGAGTTTAATAATGCGAGTGTGGCAGACGCGATAATAGCCAAAGGCAATGAGAGCAGGTAGAAATTTATTAACCAAATGGATGGATAATTGATTGAAGTTGACTTTTGCAGCACGCAAAATAATTTGTTTGCATTTTTCATATTTATTGTCAATAAATTAAATTGTATTTTAATGGGTTTATCATAGGCAAAGTAAATTACGCTCGAACTGGAAAAGATGAGAAATTCTTAAATATATAAATATAAAAAATAATAAATAATATATAAATAAAAAATAAATAATAATAAAAAAAAATAAATAATATAATATATTTGATTTAGTCTTCTTTCAATTTCTTCCTTGCTCTTGCTTTGTTTTGAAATATTTTTATTTTATTATACAATTGACATCTAGACTTCGATATATTTTCATCTATATCTTAAAGCTATTTTCTCTGGCCATAAACTGTTCTATGAAATTAATTCAATTTTTCAAGTGGCACTTGTGTCATTTTCATGCGTTCAAGTTTCTGGCATTTATTTGACTTTGTTTTGGATTCGCATAATAAAAAAAACTTGCAGAACTTGTACAATTTACTTTTCGATGCTTCAAAACTTGAACAATGCTTCATTGTTTGCTGTTGTTATGGTTGTTGTGGCTGTTGTTTTTTTTCCCCTAATGAAAACATATTTCACAGCAAAACTTCAGTTATTGATTTCCAGCTAAAAAAAAAAGGAAAATGGCACAGCTTTTGTGGAAAAAAGAAGAATTTAAGCAGCTGCCGAAAAGCTGCTGCTTTATGCACGAGTACACGCGCACACACACACACATGAATAAAATGTATATGTATTTGTTAAGTCTGCGCTAAGAAGCAAATTGATTTGCCAGCATCTTTTAATAACAGATGAAAGATAAGAGATAAAAAATACACAGCTGCTGTGCGCCGTAGTCAACAGCGGAAGCGGAAATGCGGCCTAAAAGATGCCTCCACACACTGGGGAATGCGGCCAATTAGCATGCCAGGTGGAATTGGGTGGCTTTTGGTTTGCGGCTTGTTCAGGCATGTGTGCTCCAGATTGTGGGCGAGTGTGTCTGCTGCCTTGCCTAAAGTGCCTGCCATGGGCGTACTTCCGGTTCCGTTTTAATCTTGTGTCTGACATTTGGCTGCTTCGCCCAATTCATTTGGATATTTGATTTGCTGTCAAAATCAGCCTGGACGCCGGATGTTGCCTTTGTGGCAGTCAAATAAACAAGTGCGTTAATAGAATAGCGTTACTTACGTGACGGATCAAAGCCGGTGATGAAGCCCGGGCAGAGCTCATAGGCGGAATCGCCAGCGCGCGTGTCGGGCCAGCAAAGCCAGCCATCGAAAGTGCCAGTGCAGTGAGCACCTAAAGACGGATTAAACAAATTGTATATTGGTGTGTGTGTGTGTATGTGTGTGTGGCATGCTGTTGTTGACTCACCTGCTAGTGGATGGCTGCTATTCAAACGCGCGTAGCAGGCCGCACGCAGTGCATCAAAATCAGGTCCGCTCTCAGCAGCGCTGTTGGAAGTTGAGCTGCTGCTGCTGCTGCCACTGTTATTGCTGCTGCTCTGCTCAGCCATCGCTTAGGCGTTGCATGCAACAAAAAAGTCTGCTGCAAAAGTGTTGCAATTAGTTTTTTGGGGTCGACTCGCTGGCTTTTAATATGTGGCCAAAAACGTTTTGGGGGGCAAGCGCTTAAATCTAGGCAGGGCTTTTATAACTTTTGTATGAATGCGTACGTGAGAGAGTGTGTGTACAGATGTATATGTATATGTATGTGTGCTACTCACGCTTCATTGCATGCATTCGCATATTTTTGTGTTTTACAGTTGGTTTGAGCCGCAATTTAATTGGTTTTGCGGCCAATTCGGTACGAATGCGGGCTGTTGTTGTTGTTGCTGGGTGGGTGGGTGTGCGTGTATGCTTAACGTATGCACAATTTATTCATTTTGTTATTTTAATGCCTTTTCCTGAATTCAGCTGCGGGCAAACGCAATTTAATTCGATCGCCCAAAAGTATACAATTCATTTTTTATGCTCGCATTCGAATTGTTTACTGCAAATGCGCACTATAAATTAAATATATATTAAAGTGGGCTTTGAAACGCTTAACCAGCTGACAGATGAGGCCATATTAATTAAGGCGTGAAATCTTATGGAACTATTAATGGGGATAGCAAGGGAACGAATGCTGACATTTGGCAGAGCAGAATTTATTTGGGAAATATCTCTACTTCAGTCAAATTCCCAAACAATTAATTGTCTTAATCGTTTGGCAATTTAAATATTTATTTAGATATTTTAGTCCAACTGAATTCCTAAAATTTCTGTTTTAGTTTCAAATTTATTTCCTTTCACATGCCAATTGATGCAGTGCTCAAATTTGTCGCACAACATTCCTCGCATGCCATGCTGGCTAACAGCTAGGCAAACATGGAAATAGCTTTGTTCCATAGACACAGATACACACACACACACACACACACTCAATTGGCGATAGGCCGCTTTAGCTGCGCTGTGCGTCGAGCCGGATGCGAGCCAAAGAGGAAGCCGTATCAAATAGTCCGAAACAAAGCGAAACTGTAGCCGCAACAACAGACAACAGGCAGCTGCAAGCTGAAACCCAGTTAGCAGAGCACTGATTGCGGGTGGGCGTGGCAGGGTGTCGGATTGAAGGCCGAAGGCTGACGGCTCTGTTGCACATTGCTGCAATCAAGCGTGGCGGGAAGATAGAATTAGGCTTAGAGTAGATGAGCTCAGTTGAACAAGTACGATTTGAGCGCTATTTGCGCTAGCTGCGGAATAAACACACGCACACACACTCACACACACACACACACATGCAGATGCACTTACCCATACACACACATACGCGCACACACGTAATCTTATCGCTTAGGCAAATGGCAGTTCGCACTTAAAGCAACAGCGAGTGAATGCGCACTGAAATGAATTGTTGCAGGTGCTAAAACAAAGGGATGAGGGAGGGAAAAGTGTTTCAAGGAATGCCTAATGGCTAAATGTAGCTGCATTGCTGTGTGCGCAACACTTAGCCAGGCATAAAACTGTAAATGCTGTAAGGCAACAGCAGTTGATAAGGATAATGCATGTTTATATAGTTATTATGCAGCCAACGCAACGCCAAAAGCTGAGCAGACAAATTTGTTTATTAACCGGCGGAAGCTATAAAAGTGCTGCCAATTTGCAGTAAGTTAAAGAGAGAGCGCGGGGGTCAGTAACAGCCTGGCAGCACTTAAATTTTACGAGTCCAAAGGCGACAAACTTGGCAGGCTGATAAGCGAATTGGGGGCGGGACTAGGTGAGAGGGCATTAAGCCAAAAAGTTGAGCTATTGATAGAAGCATACGTTAAATGCGTGCAAAAAATATCAAAGCACACTTTGCAGCGTTTATACTCAGTCCATGGGTGTGGGAGTGCGTGTGGGCGTGTCAGTGCGCCCAGTGCTAATAAAAATATTTTTACGAGTGCGTACGCACACACATCTACACATCTACACATCTTTGGAGGCCTGTGCACGCAAGGCAATAACAGAAATTAGCAATAAAAAGAGCCTAGGCCAGAAGCGTGGCCCAAACACTCATCAGCTGCCGAATTGCGTGTGGTGGCAGCAGCAGCAGCAACAACTTCAATAAAACTGGCAACACATAAAATGCCAAATGTACAAGCCAGCCAGAGAGAGCGCATCTATTGCGGGGTTTGCGGCACTGTGCAAAACAATGTTCGAATCGTAATTTCTTTTTACTTTATATTTTTGTTTTTTTTTTTGAGTTTATTTGCAGCACATATTAACAGAGACTGGCAAACAAAAGGTAGCGAGGCGCATGAAATTTGTGTGTGGCTTTTGCACTGCATTTCGCAAGCTTTCGAACTGAATTTTCATGACAGCTCACAGTTCGCAGCTCGCATTTCCGACCCACGCACACGTGACGTATGAGTAATGAAAACGCGCACACACATTGACTATGCTTGCTTTGATGACTCCGTGTGTGTGTGGGTGTGATTTTCAATTCGTTCGCTGTCGAAACTTTCAGCTTCTATCTATAGTTTATTGCAAATCTTTCAAGCAGTTTCTCTTCTTACTCTCAAATAAATCAGCTTTATTTACAATTTATTAGGGCGCATAAATCATAAAGCTCTCCCATTGATTTATGCGGCTTCGCACATGTGGGCGTGTTAAGCAAATTTAAGCGTATGCTTCTTCAAATAAACAATCGGCACTTAAAAGCAATTACAAACAGCATTAATTTTCATTTGCTGTGCAATAAACATAAAAACTGAGCAGCCGCATAACCTTGCATATGTATTAAAACAAATAAATATATATTTGTTTTTTGGTTTTTTGTATGTGGGCAGCAGAGCACAAAAATATTCTTCTACACACAATACAAAGTTTGTTTATTGTTGTTTTATTAAAGTTGCACGTGTGTGTGTGCCTGGATATGTTCAATGTTTTTTAAGCATTGTCAACACTGGGATTTGTGCTATGTAAAAATATTACAGCGTATCAATTGTGCAGCTTTGTTTGCACTTGGGGACATCTGTTATGCTGTTATAATTTAACAATTCTGCATGGGATATAGAGCAAAAAGGGGGATTTGCTGCGCAACTGTTGCCCAATGCATTTAAAGGCTTAAATCAACAAATATGCACTTCCCAAATTGAAAGCAACAAGAGCTGCAAATGCAAAACTCTTTTTGATTTCACTCGACTCAATCAGCTGGCCATTGAAATTTTAGGCAAAGATCTCGGTTGCTATTTTTTTAATTGGCAACAATTTGCGTAGGCTGTAAACCGATTGAAGAGTGCGTAGTGCCTGCCTCAAATATTAGTCGGAAAAATGGAAATGCGAAAGAATGATTTCCCTTGGAAACTGTAGCAAAGCCAGCAAAAATTCATCAATAACTAGGCCCACAACTAAGCTTAAAATGGTATATAGCGCAACTTATATAAGAAAATATTTATTTTGCCATATTTTCTGTGAGGAAAGCGCATAGTAATTAATCAAAATATTATATAAAATCCCTCATAAAATAAATAATAAATAACTGATAATTCATAGCTGTCACACGCCTCGTCGATTCCCCTACAGAAGTCAAGCATATTTTAGCGCTTTGCATTTAAATTTAAATTCAATTTAAATACACATAAATCAGGGCCAAAGCCGTAACCAAAATACTAAAAAGAATATTGCGCATACGCCACATTGAACATGCCAAAAAGGAAAAAGCCGCATTTAAGGTGCCGCTTATCGGGCCGAGCCGCTTTTCATATCTAACAAACCATATATCATAAAGTACATCACTGTGAAGCGGAAACTTGAGTCTCCTGCGCGTCCCAACTGCCAGCTGTCATGGCAATGCATAATATTTGAGAGAACTTGCCGCTGATTTATACAGAGCGCAACACGCATATTTGAAGAATATTTGAAGTGCACACAAAGTAGCTAATATATCAACAAATAAATGCGAGCAGCGACCAAACACGGAAGTACGCCACAGGATACATGTCCCGACACTTATAGAGATGTATTTGTCGCTCAGTCGTTTAGACCCCTCGATGTCGCAGCATAACACATGCTCTTTATGTGTCCGGAGCGCGCTGGCAGGATTATGTCGGAACGGACAGCTGAGCAAATAACTCGACCAACTCCAAAGAGAGGAACAAAAAACAAGCATTGATAGAAATTACTGTTGCTGCTGGCTGCTGGGTGCCCGTGCTGCTGCTGCTGCTGCTGCTGCTGCTGGGGCAGATCTGAGGCAATTTATTTATTTAGCACATGTTTTATTTTCGCTTGCCCCCTCGCCCCCTCGGGGGCATGCATGCTGGGCTTAAAATCCAAATGGAATAATTTATAAACCTCAGACAAGGTGCTTACGAGCTGCTTAGCGTGCGTTAAAGGTCAAAGTGTTTGGCTTTAAAATTGCAAGGGAAATGTTTGTGCCAGTGGCCCGAGCATGCCAGTCAGTGCATTGCTGCTTGTGGCTTGCTTTGTGCCACATTTTGCCTTTGTTGCACACTCTCGCTCGTTCTCACTGTCACAGTTCCTGCTGCCTACTCATGCCACTTCTCCATTACTTTACGTATTTTTTTGTTCAAGTAAAAATTCCATGTACTACGTGCCTCAGCTCGTTTTTTTGCCCATGCGCCTGCCTTGTCAACAAAGTGCTGGGCATTGTTACGCATACGCCGTGCGGTACACGCCGGTTAGGCCCCCGCAGGTTCATTGCTTCTCGCTTAACTAACCAGACAAGTTTTTGACTTGGGCTTGGGCTGTGGGCTTTCGGCTTTTCAAAATGAAATACGTGCCACACGTGTTAAATGCGGCTCTTTACATACGGTTTGTTATCCCGAGCAACAATTGCACAATTTGACAAAGCCCTTAAAGAGAGGGGGAGAGGGAGAGGACTACATACATTTGCATATGTTGCCTTGTTACAAGCTGTGCCATCTCATGCGTGTGTGTGGGTGGCGTGTAATGTGAGCTGTGCCTGCGCCTTCGCCTTCGCCTTCGCCTTCGCCTTCGCCTTCGCCTAAGCTGTTTGTTCTTTTAATTGTCATGCGGTTGTAAAGTCGAGCGTCCTTAAGTTGCAGATACACACATATAGATATCGCTAAGGATATGCTTAAGCCTACACGACAGCCTGTTTGCTCTGCCCGGCATATCCTTTACAATGGGCTCACAATCTTGGCAAGCAGCTGAAAATATATTTTCGCACTTTCATTTTGGCAAGTTTTCAAGCTGTAAAAGTTAGCAACTGCGCTTATGTACTTTGATTTTTGACAACGTTTTTACAGACTGTCGAGGGGCGAGAGAGGCGACACCCCTCTGTAGGGGTGTTTGCTTTGTGTGGGGAATTGTTTGCTTTGGCTGCCTAGATAAAGTTCGAGCCTGTCAAAGCTGCGACAGCTTAACTTAAGTACAAAGAACTTGAGAACAAGCTTGTTAAGCGCGAATGCAAAAGCAAAAGCAAAAGCAACAGCAACAGCAAAAGAATTCGCAATTCGCATTTTGATTTCTTGATTGTTATTTTTGACTCGCGTGGACTTGGGGGCACAGCAAATGGAGCTTTATTATGTAAATAATAGAAATGGATTAAACTAATAAGAAGGGACGAGTAGAGAATAGAGGAAAAGAGACAAGGTATGGGAGAGAAGATTGAGAAAAGAGATCAGAGAAAGAAGATAAGTGCAGAAAAATTGTTATATAGAAAGACGAGTATAGCTGAGTAGAGTAAAGTAGCGAGAAGTGACTAGAGAAGAGAAGAGTAAATAAAGCAGACAACAGAGAAATGAGAGAAGATACATACAGAAAGAAAGAGATTCAAATGAGAAAAGAAGAGAAGTGAAGATCAGTTCAAGAAATCAATTAGATATCGACAAAGTTATCGACCGACTTGACAACTTTACTCTAGGGGGAAGAAAATATAGTATAGAAGGGTAAAGAGGAGATGAGTAGAAAAGCGATTAAATATAATAAGAGAGAATAGTAAAGCAGAAAAGAATAGGAGTAACAAAGAGTGGAGTCCAATAGCTATCATTATAGTAACCGATTTACTTACAGACTTTATACTGCTGTTTAAAGAAAACATGGATAGTTTCTATAACTACGAACTGCTAACCACTCATTTATAAGCTAGTATTCAATAGGTTCTAACAGCCATTATCGATTTACAATCGCTTGGTTAACCTTAGTTCAATTTCGCACAGCTCTCGCTTCAACAAGTTTTTCGTTTCTCATTTGAGGCTGTTCATTTGCATTTGCCATTTCTATAGCAGCTCATTTAATATTGGATCAAAAGAATTCAATCAATTAATGCTGTAGCCCAACTTATTGAGTTCCCTTCAAGGCCAAACTCATTTATTCTTATTTGAAATAACGCTAGGTGACAGAAAGAGAGAGAGATAGATAGAGAGATAGATAGAGACACGCGCTGACACTTCCGATCTATGTCTAAATATTGTGGATAATTCACAATAAAAACATTATTATTTGTCTGCTGCTGGCCACACTCCCAGAGAGGGAGGGGGGCAATTGAAGCTGGCTCCCGCACAGCCAACACACGCACTTTTCCGCCCATCAACAATTTTCCGCACGTTTCGTTGAGTTTTGTTTAAAATGCTTTTACAATTGACTTGCCGCCACTTGTGGATGGGTGCTGTATGGATGCCTGCCGGCTGGCTGGCTGGGTGGCTGGGTGGCTGGGTGGGTGGGTGTTAGGTGCTGTTTTTCGAGGTTTCAGCCACATTGACAGCTGCACTCAACCACACCCCATACACACGGCGCTGAGGCGTTGACTTAAATTGCTTTCAGCGCCTCATCTACAGATAAAACGAAAGTCCTGACCCTGACCCTGAGCCCCGGCCATAGCCATCGCCTCAACCCGTTTCATGTCAATGAAAGTCAGCTTGATTTTCCTAAGTATTTTCTTCTCTCAATTCATTTGCCTGGCAGCAAATTTCGTCGTTTTCTTTTTGTGCCTTTTTAGACAATTGCTGCTCAATTCATATGGAAATATATTTTGCTGTTTATTGTCTCGCCCCGTAGAGCTGGGGATTCTCTATTTGTGTATCTGCATAATCAAGTGTTATGGCCTCAAGAGCTGTACAATAGTCGTGCCCAGGGCCAGCTGCTGCCATTGCCCATAATTCTCGAACAACAATTTCCCTTGTCGCGCATTTAGCGACCTTTTCGGCCTAATTTTTGCCTGACTTTATGTATAACAAGTAAAAGTTGAGCTCACAAAAAGTTTGCCCTGGACAATGGTTCAGTTTTTTGTTTACTTGTTGCTTTTTGAACTTTGTTTGTATTTGTTTTTTTTTTTTTTTTTTTTTTTTTGTATTTTTTTATTGGCTTCTGTAAAATTTCTTGAAATTTCAATTTCATTTGTGATTTATGACATTTTGATTTACTTGAAATGGCCGCGGCGTCTCACAGGGCTCATTGAAGCTACCAATTAAGGCTATAGGCTGACTTACTATATATATGTGGACTATTGTGTATACATATCAATTGACGGACTATGCTTGAATTACTTTATTCATGATGATAATTTGCAATATAAGCTTTTGTGAGGGAATTGTATGAAGAATGATAGGATATGCTGGAGAAAAGTAATTAATAAAAATGCGAGAGCTTAACGTTATTTATAAGTGAGTCCTAAGATGCCTGACATTGATTGACTCCCATTCAAATACCCTATCATCAGCTAATTACAGAGTATTCATATGCCCATCAATGGGAACTCGCTCGCCCTTATCACTGAATAATTAAGCTATCAAATAGCTCAACGTTTAGAACAACACAAAACTTGGACTCAGCATTAATTTATCATGTAATTTTATTTTCGAAGGAACTTTTAATTAAAAGCCAAAACTTGAAAACTTTAAAGTTCAGGCCAAGTGCAGTTCGGCCAAGAACTGTGAATAAAACTGCAATTACAAAAGACGCCTAGGCACAATGTTAATCAAAATCAATAATAATAAGAGAGAGAAAGAGAGAGAGAGAGAGAGAGAGAGAGAGAGAGGGCAGAGGCTTAAGAATTAATTGAACCCATTTATGCTGGCGACAGCAGCTACAAGATACAAAAGTATCTTTATCTAGTCCTAGCTCGAGCTAAGCTCAACACGTGCTGAGTGCGCTGCACTTTTATGCTGCAGAAAACTTTTTGCTTAAGCACAACTTGAAGCGGCTTCAACTTTGGGCAAGTGTATTAAGAAAGTCGAAGCACAGACGAGATACAGCCGGCGGCGGGCTGCACGCAGTAGCTAATCAAGTTGCGCTCATTGACGTAATTAATCCAGTTGTTTGAAGACTAATTTTTTGTGTTACGATGCCCTGTAGAAATGACAACTTGGATAAGGGGTATATGAGGTTGGCTTTTATTGAATTTGCTTCAATTTACGTTGCCTCTTAGAGACAGCCATTAGTATTGCATACAGGGTATTTGCCAATCGAGCATAACAGCAATTTTCTGAGTGGAATCTCTGCACATTTAATTAGAGACTGTGCTTGACAATGGCAACAACTACAGCGACAAAAGCATGAAAGCATAAATCTGAACAAACAAATGGCTCGAGCAAAGGTTGAGGCTGTGCGTGTGTAAGTGTGTGTGTGTGTGTGCATGGGTATATGGGTGTATGGGGTATGTACAACACAAATGTATCTGTCGGATACAATCGCCAGCTCATTACGAGGCGCGTACATTCATTTTTTTCCCATTTGCTGGGCTCTTTGGGCTGTGTGCGTGTGTGTGGTGCTGTTGTGTCTGCCCTAAACCAGTTGCTGTTGCCGTTGCTGTTGTTGTCCAGTGAGTGGAACGCATTATGTTGTGCCTGGGCATTTTGGCTTATCTGATTTGCCTTTGCCTTTTGCCTGCTCTGGCCGCCGGCCAATTGAATTTGAGTTTCTTTTGTGCTTTGAACCTTTGCTGCTATCTGTAAGATACATTCTGATAATTCCGATTGCTCGCCTCGCTGCCAATTAAAATGACGTTCGCGATTTGGCTGAAGATTTCCCGCAATAGCCGCTGCCGCTGCTGGTGCCGATGGTGCTGCTGTTCCGACTAATTCAATAAGCTTGGCAAAGTTATGTGCCATTAAGCGGAATGCCAACTGAGCGACTACAGATGGAGGCACGACTAAGAACTGATAGACTAGCAGGATACCCATTGAATGAGGTATTATTAGAGCAGTAAGCAGGAGGAAAGTAGATGAGGGATAAGTCAGATATAAATATATAAATATATATAAATAATATACAAAAGTGATAGACTATCTGATACCTTAACCAAAATATACATCAGGTATACGTATGCGTTTTAAGATACTTAGAAATGGGCTAATGAAGCATTTTCTATTAGGTTACTGAGAGTCTTTTACTTTACTGAGAGTTGAAGGGAATGCATAAGTAAGTTCTCAACTTGAAGTAATGCACTGTACGTATTTATTATGACTACAAGATACTTTAGCTACTGGAATTTCTTAAGTATGCACACATACATTATGTATGCAAGTGCGTGACTTTTGAATACCGTGTACACGCAGCTCTGAAGCCTTCTGAACTCACTAAAATAGAAAAGCATTGATCGACATTTGTTTAAGTAAAAAGAAATAGAAGTTGTTTATATCCTATCGCTATCAAAGGTTGATTACTTGGAATTGAGCTTAAATGTTTTATTAGATTGAATAGCATCTTTCACTTCTCACATGCCCATAGCAGCCCATCTCACCCCAGCATATCTCTACAGGGTATCTAAATCTCTGCTCCCACACATAGTTTCGTATAATTGAGCAAGTGCCATCTGCTGTGCAGCATTTAGCAAATTATGGCCATTATACAACGTGACAAACTCTCGCTCGCCTTTTTGCCAGCAAAAACAGAAAAAGAGCTCGCAGTATATGCGAAATGCTTAGCTCTGGAAACGGAGCACGAAATGCAGCTCGTGTCGCTCCTTCTATTGTAGATAATCGGAAACATATCTAGCTGCTGCTGCTGCAGCTGTATGTTTGCTGGGCGTTGTTTGTTGCATTATTTTGCATACATCATGTGGCATGCAATATGCAGCATGCAACTGGGTTAACTAAATGCAGCATTTAAATGCATAACAATTTCTGATTGGTCATTCCTGGACAGCAAAGAGGCAGAAACTGTTTAGCTGCCGTCTGGGTTTGACTTCATTATGAGCTGCCATCAGTTTGAGCAAAAGGGAGCGCTTGAGAAACAGGGATTGCCTACATATTGATATGATAAGAGAACTGTAAATTCTGGGAAATACCTAAAAATAAAAGTGTATAAATATGCGCAAATTGAGATAAGGGAATTGCTGTCATTGATAGATAAGATATATGAGATACAGAGTATAGATGTTTACCTTTTAGAATCTATAAAAATTTACTAAAAATAATAGTAAAATTATTATTAATATTGAGAATACTATTAATAATAATAGGATAAATAACAGTAGCTTGAATAACGTCTAGATACTATTACTATATAGTTTATTCTTATATATTTATATATTTACATATTTATTCTTCTATTCATATTTATCCATCACTTAGAATCTAGAAAAATGTACTAAAAATAATAGTAAAATTATTATTAATATTGAGAATACTATTAATAATAATAGGATAAATAACAGTAGCTTGAATAACGTCTAGATACTATTACTATATAGTTTATTCTTATATATTTATATATTTACATATTTATTATTCTATTCATATTTAACCATCACTTGACGTAGCTCAAAATATCGTACTTCTATACCTACCTAAAGCACATTTTATGCTTTATGCCCATAAACGCGATTGTCGTAAAATTATCGCATAAGATAATAACTTGATAATGGCTTTTAGATTTTCCAAGCAATTGCCACAGAGCTATTTATATTTATGTGCTATTTTTGGTTAAGCCATATGAGCCATAAATATTCATTGCGAATCAATGAAAGAAAAGGCCCGAATGGGTATGTTGCGCCCCATTGATAGCCCCAACAATAACGACCATTAGCAAATTAAAGAAATGTTCTTGAGCTTAAGACGATTTGCCGCGCTTGAGAACATCCTCTAACACGGCGACCACAAAAGGGTCCTTTGCAAAAAATAAGCCGTGGGCTAAGGCGTGAAAAGAAAGGCGAACCACAATGAAATTCAGACAGTGAATTATGCTGATGTTTCGAAGCAGGCTGTGGGGCTATCTTAATTACCTGCAATATTGCAGCCACAAAAGGCGGCGGGCGCAAAAAAGGGCCATAAAAAAGGACATTGGGCTAGAAATGGCAGGAGGAAGAGCTTCAATTAAGCGTTTTAATTTTCAGTGGCTGAGCAACCGACGGTTGCCTTTTTCGGGCCGGGAGCAGCATCCTACTCAGCTAGCCAGCCGGCCAGCTCAAGCTCAAGTGCTGGCCGCAATACAGAAAGATATAGTATGCAATAATTTAGCATAAATTACGTAGGCAAGGATATGCCTTACACAGAGTACACTTCACTTAATTGCTATTTATGCATATTTAATCAAAAGCCAAAAGTCAGCAAATGAATTTAATTAAAAGTGTTCCGAAGTCTTTGACCAAAGAACGCGCAGGCAACAAGCCAAATTTTATGCACAGGCACGAACTGTAAATGGAAAGAGGAAGACACAACTTTAAGGACGGACACCGCTAGCTGCTGTACTCGAGCGCCCATTGTCCCACACCAATTGCCAATTGTTTAGCCTACCAATCGCCTAGACGTAGATAGACCCACGCTCCACAAACTTGATGGCTACTATAAATAACAGAAGTAAACATCGTCCTGATTTGATTGCCATTGCGTGCAATGCGAGCTGCAAAGGATATCAACGGAATATCAATCAAAGTTTATACACATATATTTGTATAAACCTATATATAAATATATATATTTATAGAAATGCGCACGAAGGCAACCTGAGCAGCTGTCAAGCACTTGCCGCTCATCAAATATGAGTCTGGGCTGTACGTTTGCTAAAGCATTCACAAATGGATGTGGCCATATGTCGTAACACATGGCGTATGCGCAATCCCCACTGTCAGTTGCTCAATTTGCTACGTCCTACAGCCAGCCTGTCCGCCCCGTTGCCCTTTTAAGTGTTGTTATGAAACACTTTGCATTATTTATGCGCCCAGACCTCAATATGCTCGGATCCCAAAGCTCGTATTAGCTCGTATTTCGTATGGATTCGAATTGTGTGTGAAGACATTCGGGAAGAACAGTAGCTAGAATAGAACTAGGCAGGCTCAACTAAATGCTGCCCTGTAATTAGTCGTGTGGTAAATTGAGCATTCATAAAGTTCATAAGCTGCTTAGAGCTAAAGCTGCTGAAAGGCTTTAAGTCTAATTAACTCTGAGCATTTTAGTTATGTTTTAGCCTGGCCATGAAACCTTGCTACTAAAATAAAGCAATTTAAAAGGGATTTTTACATGGTAGATATGTATTGAGAGGAGTTTTAATGATAATTTAAGCAATGCATTTAACTAAATATGTTTGATATGTCCCAAATTAAGTTTGGATATTGTATATAGCGCTTTTTTATATGAAAATATCTTTATTTATCAAATATTTTCAACATTACAGGGGCTTATGAATGGAATAAATTTACTTCACAAGGTGTATTTAGGATTTTATTTATTTATTTTTTTTAGCTTAGGATTTATTTAAAAAAATATAAAGTAATATAAATAAATTTAAATGCATATAAATAAATATAAATACATATAAATACATATAAATAAATATAAATAAATATATACAATAAATATATATAAATAAGTATCTGTATATATATTTATACAGCCATCTCCTTAAGCAGCATCTACCTATCTAACTATATATTTTTGTATATAAACGCATCTATCTATATATCAACCAATCATCGATTTGATCTTCAAATAGTTTTTATTTTTTTCAGTTAGGCTTACAATAAAATTCGCATAAATCCTTATTTAATAATTTATTTACTACGTCCATTAGTTAACGCTGATTCACTCTAACTTATAGTTGCTTTCAATGGCATACAGATTAACGACTGCGCATCGAAATAGATTTATTTTGCGAGTCATCAATCACTGACTCATGATATCATCCAAACGGACATTACATGTTAACATCATACCAAGATACCCGCACTTAGAAGCCACTTTACAGGGTATTCTTAAAGGTAGCTGCACATAAATAGCAGCTGTCGTTGACAGTTTTTGTGGCTTTAATTCTGACTCTCACTCTCTATCTCGCTCTCTCTCGTTCTGTGGTCAACATAATAGAATTGGGTCTAAACATGGCAGTCGAACAGGAAATGCTGCCAGGAGGTGTATGTTCGCTTTTTCATTCTTTTTTCCCATTTGAAGCTTGCCAGTGAAATGCTGCCACAGCCAAATGGGGCAAGGGTATGCAGGGGCGAACAGTCAACAGCCAGCAGCCACAAGCCGGAACTTTTTGGGTTTGTCTAATTGAAAGAAAATCTTTTGCCAATGCTTTTCGCTGTGGTTTGTTTACAGCAATTCTTTCTGCTGCTGCTGCCATGGCCCTTAACTAATTAGCGCCTGTCAGAATGGTTAAAGCTCAGTTTTTGGTAGTTAGCGGCGAGCAGATGGCTCATTAGCTAAAGGGAAATGGAAATGCCAGAGTGCAGAGCGCGCGCAGAGCTAGGCGTGAACTTGGCAACAATGTTGGCCGATAATTCAAATGTTGGCCCATTCGCATGGAAATTGAACATTTCTGTCAGAAATTTCACTGCGACTTCTGTCACTCTTTCCTTTTAATTATGTTCTGTGCAGTTCTTTTTAATTGCAGACACGCTTGCGGGCAGGGGAATTGAACTTTGTGTGTGTGGGCGCTGCGGCTGCTGGTGCTGCTGCGGCCGCCCTGCTCTAATGCAATTTTCATGTTGTCTGCCTTTGCATGTTGCAAGCTGAATGCACAAGAAGCTGCTGCTGCTGATGCTGCTGCTGCTGCTGTTTCTGCCACAAATGTGTTTATTTATGCCACGCGCCGGCGTTTCACTTGGAACACTGCCACATGTGCCCAGCCAACCAGCGAGCCAGCCACCGAGGCAACATCACATAAATATATTGCGCATACGCCACATATTGTCGCCAGGTTTGCCAAAGCACTAACCTGATTTACGCATTCAAATGCAAAAGACCCCAAAACAACTTAACCAAAGACCCATAAGCAAATGTCTTCATTTGCATTCAGCTTGCGATTGGCTTTGCCTTTGCCTTTGCCGTTGCCGTTGCCTTTGCCATTTGGGTGGGTGTCTGCGAGGGTGTGTGTGCCAGTAGGTCAAATGGCTTGAAGACAAAAAGCTAAGCAGTTTGTTGAATGCAAATCAGGAAATAAACCCACTCTTAAAGCATTTTCGCTTAGATTAAGCTTTTAAGCCAAGCATTCCTAAGACTTGTGAATGAATTACACGCAAATCAAATACTAAATAATTTAATAAGTCTTTTCGAGCAGCAAAAGCTTTTAAATGTGATATAATGCAAGAGCAACACATCAAATATTTAACACCTGCTAAATAGTGAGTAATTGAATTTCTGTGAGGACGATGGAAACTCATGATGAAAGCTGGGATGTTTCCTGGGAAGTTGTGATGGAGTTTGGATGGAGTTTATATAAGTTATAATTAACAGATTGCTAGAGTGATGAATGTATATACTATCTAACTATATAACATGTATAAATCATCAATATAACTGTCAATCTAACAATTTGACAATATATTCATAGACTATTCATGTAATATATAATATCTACATTTATATATCTACTCAAAGTTGCTTAAGGCTTTTCCCTCGTAAATCATAGTCATTTTCATTATAAGACTATTTTTCACTTTGTTCACTTTCATTTGCATCATTCTAAAATTTATTTTTAAATAATTGCATTTTGATTTATTTGTCTATATTTTTGTCTGGCAAATTTTGACTGTATTTGCCTGATGTAAATTTTCTTTTGTAATTTACGATGGCATAAATAATTTATGATATCTTCATCATTTATTGCACTCCATAAAAAGCTTCTCCCAGTTTAGTCAAATTAGCAAAGAAACAAACGAAAGTGCTAATATGTTGAATGAATAAATAAACTCTCTGATTTATATGGAACTTTAAAGGGTATATTATTGTTATCTTTTTATGTGTGCTTAAAATATTGAAAGATAACTTTGGCTGGAGTTCAGTTGGACTGAAAAGTAAGCAAAGAAGTGATGGACTTTGGTATGAGTAATATCAGGTATGTCAGTTAAAATGATATGCGCTGAAGACAAATTTGGTAAATAAATATAAAAATATAAATATGATATAGACCTTCAATATATTTAAAATTAGATATTCTCTTAAACACCCTCTTTATGCTACCAGCCAAGCTACAACCAAATTTCCTATATATATATATATATATATATACGTACCCAATTACCCCTCCCTCATGGCTATTTCAATTCAGTTCTCTAAAGATCTATCTACCTATTATAAATTCAAACTTTAGCTATCTTTTTTCAGCAAGCCAAATTCGTGTCGATTTTGTTTACTGCAATTTTCCATAAAAGTCACATTTGGCATAGTTCGTCAAAGTGTCACAGACACTCGCCTCTCTGGCTCTGGCCCCTGCAGCCAACACTCATATTTAATTGCACTTTCGCATGCCAACATTTGCAGCTGTGTTTGTTGTTGTTGCGATTTCTGGAGCCGTGCCCAGAAGCGACATAGAAGAAGAGGAGCCAGTGGCAGCAGCAGCAGACGCCAAGTGTTGTCGATGCGTGGGGCTTGCTTTCGCAATTTTAAAGGTCTTTTGATGGTGGTTTTGGCGCTATTTTGATTAGCAGCTGTCAACGCGTCAACTGAAATGCCAAATGATGTTTGACGCTCCACTTCCGTTTGCCTATTGATAAGGTATGCGAGTGTGTGCCTCCCCCTGTGGCACACAGCCACCGCTTGATATGTCAATCAATTGGCTTTACAAATTTAGCAAATGTCGCGCTGAGCCTTAAGGCATGAGCGAATGGGGATTTCTCTGCTATAGCCGCGAGGTGTTTGCTGCTTGGGAGTGGGCGTGGCACGTGATTTATGGGCTTGGCAGGCGTGACATGTAAAACAAGCGAACTGCGAATACAGTGTCCTAACACACTCATGACATTATCTAAAGAGCATATCAGTGTTCGTTGTTAAAAGTTGCTGCAAATCATCTTTGGGCATCGGATAGCCGCTGAGCAACGGCAGCAAACGGAAGTGGCCCACCGACAAAGTGCATGCAACGTGGCAACAGGTGTTGCCTAGCTGGGCTATCTTGCCACAGGCCTCTAATTTATGGCCCACACTGGCTTCGCATCGCGGCGCAGCTTCGTGCGGGTCCTGTTGAGCGCGAGCTCAATTGATTAATGTTGGCGGCGCGGCTCCAAATTGAGCGTGGCAGTTGCAAGAAGAAGATAGAGAAAGAGAGAGAGAAAGAGAGAGAGAGATAGAGCTGGATGTGGACACAGGTTGGCTGCGCCTATGGGCTTCGCTTTTGTGCTCAAACCAGTTGTCTGGTCTTGTCAAAAGATGCGGCACGTGTGACATGTGCAGCATTTGGTGTTGCAACTTTTGTCGCTCGTTGTTGTTGGCGTTTGCTTCATTAGCGCTGACAGCAGCCCAAAAGGTGTTCGCCTCATCTGGCACAGGCTGAGGTCGCTGTGTGACCAAACGAAAAAACAAGCCATGCTTTGCCATCGACCTGTCAAAGGCAGTGCAAAAAGGGGGACAGCACATAATCAACAGGAGCTGGCAGTTGGGGTTGCCCTAGAGAGTCTAGTTGGGAAGACTAAACTTTGCTTTGAGTATGTTTGACTAGAGGAGAGAACTGAATATTAAAGCATTTATAGTTATAGCTATTTATGGTTTATAATTATATATCGAATTATTAAATATTATAATATTATATATTTAACATATTTGCATAAGTTATTGAATATATACTCAAGGGATTTCTAAGACTTATTGACACAAATGAATAGGTATAAAATAGCTGAGCCAAGTAATTACAGTGCTTAAGCTCAATTAGTCAAGTTATAAAATTATTAATTATCTAAAAAATTTAAATTTAATAAATAAATTATATATTTATTATATATTATATAATAAATTTAATATTTAAAGCAGGCATTTAAGGCATAGCCTATACTGAAAAGTTAAATTAATAAAGATAATTAAATAAATTTAGTATATATTTGAGTATTAATGAAATTCGTGCAAGCTTTAATAGTTGCAAAGTTTCATTATTTAGTAACTTTTAACTTTGTTTCCTAATTACTTTACTCTAACTCTCCGAATTCCCGTAAATTTAATGAAATTTCAAGCAATTTGAATCGCATAAATTGCTCATGAAGTGGTCCGACTTTAATTGCGGTGGCTCAGAACTTCAACTGGAAGTCTCGAATGGGCAGCGCAATGCAGCGCATGGGCAAAGCAGGGCCTGTTCTTAGCGGGACTGCAAGCGGGACTGGAAATGGGACCTGCTCTGGCCTTTGCTATCAGCTTTAACTGCAAAGCAAAGCAAAGCAAAGCAGCTGGCTTGGCTTTCAAACGTTTAGCACAAGGCAGACAAATAAGTTGATTGTTTTCTGCTGTAGCCGGCACGTAAATGATACTGACAGCAAGAGGATGGGGGCCTAAAGGGGAAAGGGGTGGGGCACTGCGGGGTAGGTAACAGGCACATGCCAGTTGAATCTCTTGATGTGGCATCGCGCCTGTCCAGCTGCCAGCGGCGAGCTGCTGCTCAGCTAAAGCAACAGTTGAGACAAAACTTAATTTCTACATTTGCTGACACGATAACAACAAAGGCAACAACAACAAAAGGCGGCTGTCAGATCGTATTTACGGCAGTCGCTGAGTGGGCAAACTGGTAACAACAGTAGCTCGCGCCGCTGGGAATAGAGCTCATCTTCAAAGAGGCGATTGGGAGTTGGCGGCAGAGAGAGAGAGAGAGTGAGAGAGAGTGAGCGGAGCCTATTCTGGAGCCTGGGCATCGATTCCATTAGACGCTTTTAGTGCTTGTTAAATTCCAATTAACAACTTTTTCTGCCAGTTCGGCTGATTGGCGATTTGCTGTTGTTGCCTTTTAAGGGCGTGGCAAATAACCGCCCACCCCGCTCTCACTCTCTCACGCACTCGCCCGCCCAATCTCTGTCTCTGTCTTGTCGCTTTGCGTTAATTGAACCCGCACACACAGTTGGCCATGTAAGAGTCACATTAGTTGTGTAGTTTGTTTACCTGTCTGTCAGTTGGTCTACCTGTTTGTTTGTTTGTTTGTTTGTCACGCAACTGTTGCACGTAGCACGTTGAAAGGCAGAAGCAAAGGAAAGGAAAACCTGCCGCTGAGTCAGTGCGGTGCGCGCGCGTTTTGCTAGCGTTTCGCGCGCGTTTTTTGCATTCGTCTGTTGTTGCTTTATAGACGCGAATAACAATTAATTTTAATTTTAATTTTAATTTGCTTAGCTTCGAGCCAAATGCGGTAATCGAGCGGCCAGCTGCGCAGCCAAAGCATTTATGATTGACCATTCGTGTATGATGAGTTGCCTACACGCCCTCTTCCCTGCCCCCCTACCACCACCTCATACCTCTCGCACCTTTCATCATAATGAAAATTGATTGAAGTAATTTCAATCAACAGACATTTTTGCGCGCCAAACGTTTTGTTTTTAGTTTTTGCTGTTTTGTTGCTTTGTTTGTTTAGATTTGTTTTCAGTTGTTGCTTTTGGTTGATGGAAATGCGGTTTAGCTGTTTACAGCCTAAAATAGATGCGTGGTATTGCAATTAATTTGAAAATGCTTCGTGCAATAAACATTATATATCGGCGATGAAAAACCTGTAATGATTATAAACGCCCAGCTAGAAAATTAATCTATTTTGGCTATAGGCCAACGAGATGATCAAGTTTTGGCCGCTCATCACTGAAGTTCAATGTGCAAAAAGCTAAGGAAATACCACAAATCGGAACATGTTGATGGCGAACTGGAAATAGATAGCAATAAAGCAATCGCTGTTGCTGTCGTTCGCATTAACAATATAAATAGTTATCGTTCATTAGGCATGAACATGAATAAATTTGTACACAAATAACTAAAGTCTTCAGTAAGCGATAGCACAGAAAACCAAAAGAGCTTAACATGAATAATAGTAAATAAATGTCTGAGCTGTTCATTGAGAGCATAATTAAGCTCTTTGTCTGCCATTTGCAATAGAAAATTAATTTTAATTCTCATTGTGGTCGATGGGAACTTAAGCTGCGTATTGATTTGCTTTTGCCTAGGTCATTATGGAAAAATAAATATATATATTATTTACAGGAAAATATATAATAATTAAATATTATTTTTCATCTACAATGTATTATCTACAGAAGTTGATTCAAGCTTACTTCTCCAATAATAATAGTGCTATCAAGACTTCACAGATACTTTTATTTACTTTTTACTATGAATTGCTTTTAAGAATAAAGCAAAAATATACGACATAAATTTAAATAAAATATACGCAAATATATATTACACACCCCGATCTAGTATCTATGCAGCTCGTCTCTTCTATTCAACATGTCAATCTTTTATATAGTAGAATAAAATTCTTGAATAATAATTCTATTAAATTTATAACAAAACAACAATTCGCTCAGCCTGGCGCTAGAACTGCCCTAAGTTAATATAAGCTTCTATACACATATATAAAATCAAGATCGAATCGCGCTTATGCAATGGCAGAGATAACGTCGCAATACTTTAGAATTAATCTAAAATATATACCTACTGGCGAGGCTTATCTGCCCATGCTCTCAAGGAGACCAACTGAATTCGTCAGCGAAATTAAGAATTGCTCTAATTATGAACAGACTAGTCCCATTTCCTAGATCTAGATATAAGTATATATATATATCGCAAATTGTGCTTACAACTAAGGCGATGCGTCGCCAATTCGCCTGAAGTCTGACGTTGTTTGCCCGTGGATATATATTTATATATATGCAAAATAAATCTAGTGTCTGCCATTATTTACTTGTTGTGTGGTTTGCATTAGCGACCACGTGCTCTGCAACAACAGCAACTGTTGTAAAAGAGGCAACCAGCCATACACCCACCCACCCACCCAGCCAGCCAGCCAGCTCCCCAGTAAATGCAGTCAACAAATGCCGTCGCATTTTGGCTAAGACTCGTGTGCATTTGCCCGGCTGCCGAGTTGAATTGTTTAAACTAAACTGATAAATGGCTGGAAAGCCAAAGCTGATATAGCGTATACGCAGCGTGCACACAGAGGCAGGGCGGGGTGGAGGGGCTGATAAGGGGGGCGCCGTAATGTCAAATAGACAATAAACGTAGCAAATTGTATTTACTTACGACTCGCGTTGCCTGCTCGTTAGGCTCAACTTGTTACGGCCAACGTTTGACAAATTGTTGCAGATACATCATTGCGATCGTGCCACAATGATAAAATCCAGCGTGAAATCATCGGCGATTAATCGATTACTCGATAAGGCGCGATAGAATTTTGCATGTCAATGAATGCGCCAAGACAATTAGAGACAAAGATTGATGGCTTTGCTGCGTGCCTCAGCGCAGAGATCACAAAAGCTGGCTTTGATTGATGCAGATTGTTGCAAGGAAAATGGAAAATGGAAAATGAAAAATACAGCGAATGTTGTGTTGTCGTCTGCATGCCGCATGCCGCATGCAACTTGTCTTGCCTAATGCTCGTTTATAACTATGCCACGCCCACACGAGCTATTGGCCTTAATCAACTTACCCCGGAATGTGAAAAGCGGCCTTCGGCGCTGCAAGTTGCTGCTGGGTAGCTGACGGCGCGACGCTTGCCACGTCCTGGCTGCAGGCTCGACTCCACTCGACTTGGCTTGGCTCGTTGACGTTGTCAGCAGTTAATTGAATTAGTTGTTAATTTATGGCAATGTTTTCACTGGGAATTTTGAGAATGTGCCTCAGCCCTCTTAACAAAAGGCGGCAGCACTGGATGCTGCTGCTGCTGCTGCTGTTGCTACAGCTCGGGGCATGCCTCTGGCGACACACACACGCACGGACACAGGCAAACAACAAAGCTGCGCCGCGTTCTCAACTCCCAGCTCGAGGCTTGATTAAATGCCTGCCACTTAAATTGGCTTTTAAGCGGCACGCATCAGCTCAAGTCTTTTCCTATTTTCATTGACACTTTTCGCACAAGAAAACGCTACACTTACTTAATATAAATTATTCGAAGTACATTAGCTGTCACATGTTATTGAAGTCATAAATAATTTTAGTTTTAATTTAAAATATTTTCATATTTAACGTCTTTTCTTTCAAATTTCCTCTCAAGTTGCGCGCGCCGCTTGGAAAATTGTATTTTCCGCTTTGAACGTGTGAATTTCGCGGCTGTTGAACGACAACTGAAATCCGCAGAAACCAAATGATTCGAAAGGCCACGCAACAATTGCGCCGGCCGGCTGTTGTCGCTGCCCAATTTCCCAGTGGGTTGCATGTTTAGCTAACAGCGCCAAACTGAGTTTAACATTGCCAATGTGAGTTTAACAGTGGCGAGGCGCGCGCTCAGTTTGAATTTAACATTTAAGTGAAGTTTAGGCTCAAAAGTAAATTAAAGAGATTTTCATTATAGTTTTTCAAACTATGAAAGTTAGCTTGATACTAGTATGGCTCATATATATATGGAATTTAATATAAAAATATATAAACTCAGCAAACGTGCCTTTGCCTTGATGTCTTTGCTGTCTGCTGATAAGCTTTTACTATGAAAAAAGTACTCCAGAAGTACTTTTTGATTTATTCGTGGACTGACGCAGTTCGTAAATCACAATCAATGTAATCAACATTTCTAATTGTTGTCTAATTAAAATGTGAACTAGCAATATTATCAGCTTTGTTTGCTATAATTAAAAACCTGCGCTATTAAAAGAACTGGGCGCGTGGAGGCTGAATATGTTTTATAATTAATATTATATTAATAAAGAAATAATTTAAATGCCTCTTTCTTTGCCTGTTCCCAAGTACTTTTCATGTTGTGACACACAAATTGAGATATTTCTATAAAAATTCTAGTTCTTTATCACATTAGATAAGATAAGTCAAAGTTCGATAGATGCGTCAAGTATATCTATCTATCTATAATTGATAATAAAACGCAGGAACTACTTAGATAGTAAATTATCAACTCATTTGCTGCAACAAATCAGTTTTCAAGTGGGTTTCAATAAAAAGCTGTGTAAAACTTATAATATTTCCACTTAAAGTAAAGTTATTAGCGGAGGGAAAACATATATGCCTTTGTTAGGTTTGATATCTTATAAATAATAGAGATTAAATAATACTTACTTTGCAGAACATATTCACACGCAGATATAAATAAATTTCAGTTATTACAATCTTCAGTTCATCATTCTCAGCTATTCAATGTTCAGTTATAAATTTCCCGCTGCTTAGTAAAAATCCTAAAATTTCCATTTTCAGGTTATTCAAAACTTTATTTAGCGAATTTCCGCATAAATGCGAGCTTTTTAGGCCACGGTGTAGGTAAAAGCGAAGCCGGCGTCGTTCGCATTGTAGATTTCATCGCTGTTGAAAAGCACCAGCAAAGGACCCGGGTTGTTGCCTGCGGAAAAGATAGAGAGAGAGAGAGATAGAGTGGAAGCTTTTGTGAGCTTTTGCTAAGCTTACTGTTGATAACAACATCGCCATTTGTGGCACCACAGAAGTAGGTGGCGCGTTCGTTGCTCTCCACCAGCTTAGCCTGTGGCACCATCAAGAAGTCCGCGCTCTCAACGCTCGAGCTGCCGGTGCGATAGCAGGAGCTGTCGGTCATCAACGAGCTCGCGGCGGTCTCAGCGCCCACATGGAAGAAGTACGAGCGAATGCTAGAAAAGAGAAGCGAACAGAAATTATGTTCAAATTCAAGAAATTCTTTATATAAGCCTACTTAAGCGAGGAGGTATCTGTAGTCCTGCGGAAGCAGATGGCGTAGTTCATGTGCGAAGGATAAATGCCATTGCCGTCGTTAAAGTTGAAGGACTTGACCGTGCCCTTTGCCTGGGGGAAGTACTGCAAGCAGCCAGGTGGGGCAATTAGAAAGCCATCCGTAAAGGAACTGCTAAACAACTGTGGCTGCTCCACATCCCTCTCCATGTCCAACTCCATTTGGTTAAGCTCACGCACTGAAGCGCCAGCAGGACACTCGAGCTGTGTCACCACCATGCTCCACTCGGGCGTGGGCAAGAATACGCCGCCAGCACGATTCGCCAGCGAAATGAGCAGATCGACTCGGCTCACACCTGCCGTGGCATTGAAGGGCACATAGACGTGCTGCCAGATCTCCACGCCGCACAGACGCAGTCCGTTCACCTCGAAATAGTCCTGAGTGCACTCGGCGGTCTTGAGCCCCGTCTGCGGGTCCTGCTGCAGCGTTGGCTGGGCCAGCGTCATGGCGAAGTCAATGCGCAGCTGACAAACGTATTTGCTGTACGCATTGATGTGATATTGACATTCGCGTGGCGGATTGGCCGGATTCTCCAGCTTAATGTCCTTGGAGGAGGTGCTGCCGCCGCAGTTCGGCTTGGCCACAGATGCAGCCCCCACACGACCCGCCAGCAGCGCAGCTGCCAGACACACAATTGCAATGTAGCTCTTCATTTTCAGTTTTGACATCTCCAGCGTTGCCTGCGCGGCCTTTTATGGCTGCAGAAGCATCTGAGTGTGGCACTAATTAGCATTGTCGCGGCGCCTCGATAAGGAATCTATCTGTTCTATCTCGCGCACAGCTGGGGGCTCTATCGCACGAACTCTGCATATGTTCAATTCTGCAAAACATTTTTCAATTAAAATTCATGTTGTTATATCAAGATATAAACTCTATAAATAAAGTCTGGATACAAGAAAAGCAAAACAGAATGTGGAGATAATGATTATATTAGATTATATTTTTAATTGCCAAGAGAGTTGTTAGTGGAGAGGTTTACAAGGAAGGACAGGGAAGGACACAGAAGATGAACAGCTTTAGCTTACATTACTTAAGAGTTCAATATAGTTAAGAATTGTACAATTATTCCTGATACTATATTATACCTAAGCCACATGTCAATAAGATTTTTCTTAGGCTTTGCTTTCATTTAAGAAACTTATCAACTTTGTATGGTTTTTATGGATGTCGATTAGATTACTCATCAAAAATAAGTTACCATTTCTAGCCTAAGACTCTTTAAGCTCAAATAAAGAGAAATAAGCAAAAGTGGCAAGAAATAACGTCTCCACAGTTTACACTAGTTAATGTATGCTAAAAGAAAGCAAACATTTGCTCAGTTTAGTTAGCTCAGTTAAATTTCATGACAAGACGAACTTTAGTTGGGCGTTCAGGAATTTCATTGATAAATAATCAATAGCGCAAATCAAACTTTAAACACTTTTATTTACTGAGAATTAAGTATTCTAATCAATTCTTAAAGATTCCATTGCTAAACTGAAGAAAGTGTTAAAAAATAAATTTTAAAAATAAATTTAAAAAAATAAATAAATAAAAAAGAAAATAAAATGTATGCATAAAAACTAAATAAAAAATAATATAATTAAATAAAAATAAATAAATAAGAAAAAAAGGAAAAATTATGATATAAAGAAAAATAAATAATAATTATGGAACAAAAATAAAATAAAAAAATTTTAAAATTATATAAAATATAATAAAACAAAAAATATTAAATAAATAAACAAACAAATAAAAATAGAATTTTTTATAATTTATCTGCATTATTTTAAAAAAGTATTTTATTTCTTTAATTTATATTAATTTTTAAATTTAATTATTTTAAAATTTGATGATTTCTTTATTTTCCTTTAATGCTTCAAGGTAATTATAAATTGAAAAGATATTTCTTCCGAAGTGCACATATTTTTCTTGTTTATATTTCACACACATTTGCTGCACTTGCCGCCGACAATCGAAGCAATTGATATTGTGCAATTTTTGATTGGTGATAAGGAATTGATTGATTGATAATTTCTTCTGTCATATTCACACACCAATTTATCGGCCGCATCACTTTTACCACTAACCATTAGCACGGCATGTGGAATGTGTAGCAACTTTTCACTTTTTGACATCATCGCGAGTATAATTCGAATCGGAGACAGTCTTGCCAGGGTAAACATAACCCAGTTAGAGTTTGTCGAGCAGTCGAGGTTCAATGACTGGGGCTGGACTTGGTTACACTTGAATATTCATATGACTGAGCGTAGCCAAAGCCGTAGCCGCAGCCGTTGGCCGGACTTAAGATTTGGGGCCGCTCTTAGATTCTACTTACCAAATATTGACACAAAGTGCTTCTAACACGAATATCACATCAGCGCCGACGCCGACGGCGCGCCAGCGCCGCTGCTTGCGTCAGATGGCTTCATATAAAAGCAGCTGCGCCGCCTGCAAACATGCGCAGAGTAAATGTGAAAGTGTAGGCGGTAGCAACAACAACAAAGATTGGAGAAAGAATCAAGTGTCGGACAGCTATTAACTAAGGATTATGCTAGCTTTGAGCTGGTTCTATTTGCTGGGCGTTTGCGCCTGCGCCTGCGCCTATGCGCAACAAGAGCCGCAAACTGGAGCAGCAGCAGCTGCTACAACAGAGAAGATATTTGTGAATCAAACGGAGGAGCAGCTGGTCAGCGTGCCGGGCGTTTGGCGACAGGCGCGGCGACGTAACACGCTGGCGGATAGCTGCACCACCAACGGCGGTGCAACGGGCACTTGCCTCACGCGTTTCAAGTGCATGCGCCAGGGCGGCACAGTCAATGGCTATTGCGGCACCTACGGCGTCTGCTGCGAGAGTAAGTATAGTGCTTCCCTCCTCGCTCTCTGTCTTTCTCTATTGCTGCCCCTCTCTTTCTCTGGCCGCAGCTAACATGGCGTGTGGCACCACGACTAGGCTGAAGCGCACCATCATCCGAAATCCGGCCACGTTTGTGAGCAACATTTGCCAGTACACGATTGAGGCATACAGCGCCAATGTGCAGCAGCTGCGCATCGACTTCGAGCAGTTCGAGCTGCAGCAGCCGACGGTCAGTGCCACCGACGACCGCCTGCTGGAGTGCCAGGATTACTTTGAGGCCGGCAGCTTTAAGCTGTGCGGCATGAATGCAGGCCAGCACTTGTATCTGCCATTCAATGTGGCCGCCGGCATTGATCAGATCACGCTGACCTTTTCGGTGCCGTCGCGCTGGCAGCAGAGCAATTGGCGTCTGATTGTCACGCAGCTGGAGGCGCCGCAGGCGACCAATAAACGCAAGTCCACCACGCTGGGCGGGTTCGGCGGCAGCGCGAACAGTCTCCAGGATCTGCGCAGCATCTTCGCCTCCCATCACGCCGACTACGAGCTGCTGGCGCCGGCCGGCTGTCAGCAGTATTACACGGAGCTGTCGGGCACCATACGCAGCTTCAACTATCAGCCGACAATGGGCAGCGTCTACATGCCGGACACCAGCTACACCATTTGCATCAAGTCCACGCCCAGTGCCAGCATGATTGAGTGAGTGTCTGTCCATCAGGCTGCCTGTCTGCCTACCTCATCTGTGGCACTCACTCCATTCCCCACTTTCAGATATAGCTTCAGCAAGCTGGCCATGTCGCTGCAGACGGGCGAGGGCGAGGGCTACGATGAGGCGTGCCATGCCACGGTGCATACGCCCGGCAGGCAGGAGGATTATCTACTGATACCGCAATCCTTGCTGGCCAGGAATACAGCTTATCAGCCGACCTACTACTGCGGCATCAACGAAAATTTCATGGTCTATGGTAAGTGCCTGGCAGCGTGGCCTGCCCAGGCTTGCATTCTTGACCTCCTGTTTAATATCGTTTTACATATTTACACATCCCATATGCAACTTCTCATCGCAGCATCGCCGCCCTACATGATGCACTTCTCCAGCGACGAGATGACCCTCGATGCCACCCAGGAGACGGGCTTCAGTCTGACTTATCGCCTACGTACATCAATTCTGTAAAGTGGCTGCCCGGTTAAGTGGGCCCTTAGATTAGGCAACATTTTAGCCATGTGCATAGAATTTAATAAACTAAAGTGAAAACGATTCTCGAACTCAACTCGAACTCAACTCGATTTACATGCCACCCACACACACCCACACGCGCTGCCAGGACCCTGGACTGGCTGCATTTGCAGTAAATTGCATTTTAGTTCAGCCAACAATATGGGCAATATTTACCACAAAATGTTATGGTAATAGCTTATGTGTAGTCTTCTAGAGTTAAATAATGCGAGAAACAACAACAAAGGCATTTCATGGATATTTCTGGCCAAGCTATTAGGCGAAGTCTGGCTCAAGCTTTGAAGCTCTGGCCTCTGAAGCAAACAGTTCTTCTTCCGAGTTGAATATGGATAATCATAGCATTAAATATCTCTGTTGCCATTGACATTTAGCTATCCACAGCATGGGATTACAATTCAGCTTTGTTCTTTTGTGCCTTGCCCAAGCAGAAATTTGTCAATTAACTAAACTAAGTCGGAATGCCTTTCATATGCATTTACATAATTTTGTAATGCGTTCATTGGGCATTCATTGTGTATTTGTGGCCATATTGGTATCGATTTTAAAGTTGGATTCTGTGAGCTTTGAATACATACTCATGCATTAATTAATATGTTAGATTAAGAAGAAGCTTGAAATATTTCGGCAAGTGTGGCAGAAATGGGTTGCTTAGATTGAGGTTTGTTTGCACTTCAAGAATTATATAAAAATTTTATAATAAATATAATATAAACTATACAAATAAATGTTTTTCAAAATAAATAATCAATTTATTTTTATACATATTTTAAATAAAAATTTAAAAAGTCAAATTTTTATGTATTTATTATTTATTTATTATTTTTTTGTTTTATTTTGATTTATTTTTATTATTTTAATTTAATTTAATTTTTTTTATTTCATTTTACTTTTAATTTTAATTTTATATATTTTTTTCATTAATTTGTACTATTTTATTTTATATATTTTATATGCTTCTGTCCCTCATATTTAAATATAATTAATTTATTCATATCTTCATATAAATTTCTATATATATTCATATTTCAACTCTCAACGCTACCTAAAACTTCATCATGTTCTAGTTCAGCTCTCACCTCAGTTGAGTAAATAAAAAGCTGTTTGAATGGGAATTGTCAGGACTGTCATTTGTTCCAAACACGTTGCATCAACATGTTGCCAAAAAGTTGCAAAAAAAAAAGAAGTACAGAAAAGAACAAGAAAATAAATATGTTTAGTTGGGCATTAGAAATCAGAAGCTGAAGCTAAAGCTCGAAACTTGTTGTGGTCAGCGACACGATTATCCTTTTAGCTCAGTAATTAGTGTGATTAAAGTTAAGCGGCTTGTGGGCCAGGTGGAGGTGGGGTGGACGAAGCCAGGGCATAGTTGTGGTACGCCATGGGACGCCCCCACACAAACAAAACACAAATATCCAAGCAAATACAGCTCCAAGAGATGTGTATGTGTGTGTGTGTGTACACATGAGCCATAAGCCAGAACGATAACAAATAGCCAAGTTCAGAGAGCTGTTTATTCAGTTACGCACTCACCCATTTTTCTACTCTTGCGGCCGTTGTTGTTGTTGTTGGGAGTCCATGCGTATATGGATGCATAAAACGCACAATTGGCAGCATTAAGATGTTGCCCCACCCACAACTCGCTGGCCTTTCACTTTGACAAGGTGTTAGATTTTAGCTGCCGCGCTAATTGCCAGCACTGAGCCGCGCAGCTTCTTTCTTTCTCATCATCGGTTCTTTTAAAACATTTCGTATCCATTTCTTTTCTTTCACCCGAATTTTTTCACACTTAACGGCGGTGGCAGCGTCGGCTAACAGCATTTCAAGCATTTGTCAATATAATTGTGGAATATGTCAATCGAGCTACTCATCGCAGCTATGCGCAGGCACGTGTGAGTCTCTGGAGGGGAGCGGAGGGGAGAGAGAAGAAGCTTGGGGCAGTCGGGTTGTAGAATCATCTTAGCAGCTAATCTAACAGTGATGATTGGTGGGCAGTGGAGTGCTTCGGTGGCAGATACTAGATTTATTATGAATTCACAGCTTCACACCTGAGCCATGCAAACACGCTGTGCGACCAACCCACTGCCACTACATAGCTATATATCTAGGTAGGTATGTATATATATATATATATATATATATATATATATCTGCATATTCATGATGGCCGCCAATTTGTTTGCTGCAAATCTTGTGCAATAATTGTTGAATTTAAGCACCGGCTCAGCCACGCAAATGCAGCACATAAATTAGGTGTCCAAACTAAACTGCAACAAGGTGCAAACAAGGTGCAACAAGGGCATAAAAAGCAAGTGAGAAGTGGCTGTGTGCGATGTGACGAAGTGTGAATACCCTATAGGTGTTGTATATGGGCTGTGGATATAAGTGGAGCGGAATGGTGGGGTTGAACTGGTAGAGGATTAAATGTGCTATAAACACTGAATCAAGATATATATTTTGGAACTACCATAATTGTAGCTATACTATATTATACTATTCTAATTACAGTTCATCATCAATTGTTGTTCATTCATCATACATTCAAGATATTTTCTTTGGCATCTAAGTCAAAGATGTTCCTACATGAAGAAGAACTTTCTGCCATAAATAAAAGTTTTACTTACATTTGTTATGGGCCAATTTGCTTTAGCTTTCCATTAGGCCAGAATACTTTTGTTTTTGCCTCAGCTTTGTATTGTATTATGCCAGCGCAGCACCTCGCCTGATCAGCAACTGCAAGAAGAGTTCAAAGAGCCATATATCCATCTATATATAACTTGTATATTCATAAGGCTAAACTTAAATGCAGTCCACATTACTTAGACATGCCCAACCACACTTGGACTCATGCGCTACAAACGCCCTAAACACTCGCCAGTTGAATGTGCAGCACATTTCATGATAAGCTTATAATATCCGCACTGTCAATAGGGCAGGGTATAACGTGAAAGGATTGTGGCAGGCAGGCGGGCAGGCAGGGCATTTGGGCAGACGGCTGGGCGGTAAGTCGTGTGCGACGCAGCTGCACGGCAAATAACGAAAATGCATTTTAAAACTGGCCAAAAGCAAACGAGCCAAAAAGGCGAAGGGCGACAGGCAACAACTTGCCAGTGCCCAGACCACTCGACGACTTCTCTTACATTCTCTGCTTCACTTGCTCCCACTCTCCATCTCCCTCTCTCTCTCTGTCTCTGTCTCTGTCTCCTTCTCTTTTTGGCCCTGTGTATTTAAGTAATGATTTTGCAAAATATGCGCAAAAGTGCCAACAGCAACACCGCAATATGCTGCCCCTAAATGGACTGTAACCGGAAGTGCGAATAGCGTGCAGCTGGTCCACCCAGAGCTGGACAGGCCATAGAGTGGACCCCGTTGCAGGCGAGCTGCTGCCTGCTTAATATAGTGTGACCAAATATGCAGGCAGACGTGGCACGCTTTAAGCCAGCTTTAAAGCCTTAAGCCTTTTGGCTAATAAACACACCTACTCTTGGCCAGCTATTGGTCACTATTGGCCACAGGGCGACTCGCCGAGCCGAGCGGACCAGCTCCGGCGGAAACGGATATTGTAACAAGCATGTAAGGCGACATGCTTGACTACCGCCAATGTCCACCCCCTCCCACCGATACCCCGCCCACTAGGCAGGCATCCTTTAGGGCCCATCATCGATTGCCTGTTGTTGTCTTATCAACACACGCGCTGAAAATGAAACGAAAATATTGCAAATGTCCGCTTGTCATAGGCGCCCAGCCCGCTCTTAGTTGTGTTGTGTTTGCAAGCCGACGCCATGCCACGCCACGCCCCGCCGCCCCGCCACCCGCTCGTCTAAAAGACAAAAGCAATAAAATCGAAATACAATTGCACTCATATACATTTTTTTTTTTTTTTTGTTCTGTGCTTTGGGCAGAGGCATGGGCGCGCTGGTTCGATGTGGCATTCGGCGTGAGAATTTTACGATTGCTGCAAACTGAAAACTGAAAACTGCAAACGGAGGCTCATATTCACGTGCTGCAAGTCGGCGTGTGTGTGCGAGTGTGTGTGTGTAACTGCTGGTTGTGCATTTTTGTTGATTTTCATGGCATATTTTACAGTGTATGTAAATATACACACACACACACACACACACACATAGACAGAGTAAGTGAGGGTGGGAGAGAGAGGGGGCAGAGCGAGTGCAAGAAATAAAATTGAAATGAAATATGCAAACATGAAAAATATGCGCCAGCCCGAAATATGCTACGAAAAAATTGCCAGCAACACACACACACACACTAAAAGGTATACACAGTTGCAGGCGGCCATTGCAAATACACACCCACACAGGCACACACACACACACAAATAAACGCCCACTGGCTGCGATTTATTGCATTATCAATAAAGTGAATAAATTTTGAGGTTATTGTGGCGTGATAACGGCCATTTTTCGTTTTTGTTGTGCCTGTGCCTGCGCCTGTGTCTGTGTGTGTGTGTGTGCTTATACTCTCCGTATGTGTGTGTGTGCGTGTGTCGCTGTTGTTGCTGTTGCGTGTCGTAATGCTGTGTAAATGGCGCTGTTAATTAAAAAATCGCACCCATGTCCGCTTGGGCATCTTGCTGCAGGGCCTCCTGCCAACAACAATTAACTGATTAAGTGTTTAAGCCGCCTGGCTTTAAGCCCAGTTATCCACTTGACTTTCCTCTGTATGGCAGCAAGGGGGCATAGGCTGGCCCTGGCGCTGGCGCTTGGCGCTACAAACTGTTTATGTTATGGTATTAATATTAATACGTTTAAGTTATAAGCCAGCTGTATGTTTATGTGTGTGTGTGTGTGTGTGTGGGGAGAGTGTTGTGTAGCGTTGAAAGCACTGTAAGTAATAGTAACTGTGCTTAAGTGTTGGCTAGCAATTTATCTATAGATGATAGCAGATGATAGTGGCTAGCTATCATGCTAGCTGCGCATAGACTCTGACATAGACTCTGAATCTCAAGCAATTTAACTCCATATTGCAAGTTAAAGCCGTGTAGCAAAGGTGTTAAGTGCTGTGGAGCGTTGAAAGCTCTGATAGTAATAGTAAGTGAGCTAAGTGTGCATAGTTTTATAGGTATATAGATAGATAAGCTATAGAGATAGATTCTCCTGCAGATAGATGTAGAAACTTTTTCGGACAACAACAAGTACTTGTATAGCAAAGCAGTTAAGTGTTGTGAAACGTGGCAAAGTGAAGTGAATCTAGAGTTAATTGAAAAATATATAATTTATATAATATATATATATTGGTTCATTACAAGCTTGACATTAAGTGCAGAGAAATGAAGTGTTAGAAAATGCTAAATGATTGTTATTATACATAGGGCCTAAGTATGGGCTATGCCTCAAAGACAGTTTAACAGTTAAGACAATAGTTTGTACAGATTTCAGATTTTAAATACAGATATGGAATAGAAAACAATTATCATAAAAATTCCAGCAAATCTCAGCCAGAAAATTTCCAAATTCCCATAAGCAATCCCAGTCAATCTCAGCTGCCCAACATTTTCTACCTCCACTTTCACACACCCAGCAATGAAAATCCATTTTAGCCGACCTATATTAATTACTAAGCCCATTATAAAAATTCTTTTGAGCTGCTGCTGCCAACAGCCGATCAGGTGTAACAGTTTAGTACAAATTTCTTTTGGCTGCGGTCAGTGCATTTCGACGCTTTGCCTTTGTTAATTAGTCAACTTCAGCTGTTGTTGTTGTTGTTATTGCTGCTGATTGTTGTTTACCAGTCGGCCAAAATCAATTGATTCTACACATCATTATCCGCTGCTGGACAATATTTTGAGTTAATGTCCCCTCCACTCCGCCCACTCCGAAACTTCAAATAAACCCGATGGCCCGCATCGATTGTTTGAATTATGAAATTCTCATCATTAGAAATTTTCGGGAAATTATGCAAAACGCCACCGACGCAAACTGTACACACAATTAAACAAACAAACACACATACATACACGTATGTACTTTGACACCTAGTGTTGTTGTTGTTGTTTGCATGTCTGTATGTGTGTGTTCCTGTGTGGGTGTTTGCATGTTTGTTTCTATTGTGTGCGTTATAATATGTTAATCGCTGCCGTTTGCATGTTTGCATATTGAATAATTACCGTTATGCATTGGCATGCTACATAATTCTTTTTTGTTGTTATTAATGTAGTTGTTGTAATTGTAGCTGAAATTTGAGCTACATGCATAGGTAATAGAAGCAAAGATGTTGAAAGAAATCACGAGAGTGGGCATGTACATAAGTCTGTAAGTAGCATACATATAGGTACATATTTTAGTAGGCATTGTACGTAATAAGATAATTAGAATGACGCTCTCTTAAAAGAAAGAGGGAAAGAGAGCTTAAGGGAAACAATTCAGTTTGGTCACAGGGGTATTACGTTTAAATTCCATATGAAGGTTAAATACAGCAAGAGTGAGGTCTTAACGTTATTTGCCGTATTGCTCATAAGATCATAAGCCTGATCAGCTAAACATCATAATGCTTAGAAACGATCGCAACAAGTAGCGTACCAAGTAGCGTACCAAGTAACGTACCAAGTAACGTACCAAGTAACGTACCAAGTAACGTACCAAGTAACGTACCAAGTAACGTACCAAGTAACGTACCAAGTAACGTACCAAGTAACGTACCAAGTAACGTAGCAAATAACGTAACAATTAACATAACATCTAACGTATTAAACAATAATAATGTCTTAAAATAATTAAATATTTATTAACAAAATACTATATTTAAACAAAAGTTCTTAAGCAACTAACATTGTTTAACAATAACAATATTTAATGTTAAACAAAAAATAATTTAAATAGTAACAAATTCAATACTATAATTAAACAAAAATTCTTAAACAATAGCACTGCTGCATTCCACTGCACTGCGACCGACCCACACCAGACCAGGCAAGCGACTGATCGTGCCCAGCGGCAGCAGCGCTTTTTATAGCGCACACAAAATGTCACTCAACGAGGCGCTATCCCGCTCTTGAGCGCTTTTCTTCTGAGTCAGTTTTTAGGCAGAGGTCTGCAGTAGGCGTGCTCGCATGTGCATTTGTATGCAGCTAAGGCAGGTAGAGCGTTTCTTATGAGACTCTCACATGCACACACACACAAACACACACACATGGCTCTCTTTCACATCTGCGCTTTTGAAGGGTTAAGTGTGTGACATCAGCTGTGCATAGCTTGGCGCTTGATGCTGATGCTGATGCTGATGCCAGCCATTAAAAGCCCAACCCTTGTTAAGAGACAGCAAACCCTGCGTCTACCCCTACTCACCTACCCCCCACTCACCCCCGCAGTGAAATGAGCGCTGGTTTTAATAAATTTGTAAACAGATTTGTTAATTTTAGCATTAAATTTTGATGAGAATTTGGCCATATTGTGTGTGCCACGAAGCATGCCCAGCTATGTGTGTGCGTGTGTGTGTGTGTGTGTGTCAGTTGGTGTTGGTGTTAAGTATGCGTGTTCAACACAAATAACGATAAAAACACAAAGTTAACTGCAAACTGGCAAAGAGCTGCGCCTGTTTGTCTGCGCCTCTGTCTCTATGTGTGTGTGTGTGTGTGGGTGTGTGTGGGTGGGCGTACTGTGCGTGTATGCTTAATGCCTGGAAACAAGCCAAACAGCAATGCGGACAAAAGGCGTAAGAATTTAATGAAAATCATTAACAAAGTGTTGCCCACAACTGACAGCAGCTTTAAGCTCGACGCCGTAAAGGAGACTCACGGGAATGGGGGCACGGCACGGCAGGGCATGGGTGTGTGTGTGTGGGGGGTTGATGTAACCAAGTTTATGATGAGCCACGAAAATTAAGACTACAAATGTTTGTTTGGCTTAAATGAGTTTTCTGTCAGGTCGCAGCGACAAAAACTGATGAAAAGTTTGCAACTTTAAAGGCCGCACACAAAGGACGAACTGAAGGCGGTAAGAAGGGCAGCCAGTCGGGCGAGTGTTGTTTACATAATGAATGAAGAGAGGTCCTGGCCCGTGTGCTTTTTATGGCCATGTTAATTATTAGATTGAATTCGAAATGAGCCATTCGACTGGGCCATGGGGCTAGCTCAACTGTCATGGCTGCTGTGCGGGCGGCAAACAAATTGAAATGGTCAGCAAATGCCGTTTATGGGTATAACGGCGTCAACTGCTGCCGAAAATACCAATAGGGATAATGCCCCGCCAGCCGAGCTAACAAACCGTTTGAGCCAAGTATTGAGGCGCGTTTTCTAATTGCATTTGCAACAGTTTTGTGCAATTAGCGTGTGATCTAGAGTTGCCCGCGAGCAGGGTTGCCAAATGAACGCGAACTTTGACTCTTCGCGCAGACAAAACAAAACGCATCAAAGGCGACATTTGCCTGCCATTCAGGCCAAGCAGCTCGTTAAGCTGACAGAAAAATGTCTGCGCTGCCGGAAGGCCGCCGAAATAGGCGGAAATGGGAAATATTTGAGAGGGAAATTTTGTTATACGCCAAATGCTGATACTGGCGCACATTTCCCAGCGGGCAGGCTGATAAATGGATACTTATTATTGAATTACATGAGGAGTAGCGGCAAGGCAGCTTGTTATAAGATAATCTTGGGTAAACCGGGCAAATTTCTTTTCTTGGGGCTATAGTCAAGGCCAAAGCTAGTCATATTGAGCCAATGTTGAGTAATTCTGAATTTTTGACTTTACTTTAAAGTTTTCAAACCAAATTTATGAATAGGTTGCCCAATCCTTACATTCAAATTATAGATCGCACTCTCCCCCATCTCTCTCAGCCCATATCAAAGCAGTTTCGCGCTTAAAGTTCCTTAATTTGATTAGTCCTCTTAAAACTTATCACTTATTTACAGAGGTAATTGCCATTAAATAATGGATAAGCTTTATGCCACTGCATATCTGACCTAAATTCCCAAGAATTCTCTAAAATTCTCTAATTTAATCGTTAAATAAATTATTAACATTTTCCGCCGGCTTTATTTCTGCTCTCCCTTGCGCTTCATTTTATGGTCACAAATAAAAATGGCGTCATTTTGTGGCAAAAATTAGCTGTGGAAATTTTGCATCGCGCTCAAAAGTAGGCAACGAAAATTTAAATAAATTTTACGCTAATTTGTAAAATGAGCCAGTCGAAAGTTTGTTTTGTATTCTTGCATTTTTTATTCCTATTTTGGGGTGTCCACGCTTGGGCTTCTTTGGCTGCTATTTAAATATGCCAAAGCGCTATTAAATGTATGAGTGGGCGTGGCTGGGCTGTGGGTGGCAGTGGGAGTGGCGCGAAAGAGTCTCCAGCTCATTTTCAATTTGTGTGTCGTGCTGCTGGCTTGTTAGCCGCCCGCTGGGCAGGACATGCCAGCGAGAGTGGCACGCAGGCTCCGACAATAGCTCGCTCCATACATCAATGCCGACTGTGGTCGCCACTGTCAACGCTGTCTGTCGCTCTTGTTGTTGCCGTTGTGTTGCGTGTTTCCGCTTTTCGACAGAGATTAAAAAATTTTCAATTTTGCGAGGCATAAGCGCAGGCACTCGACGAGTTTGCTTGTTTAGCAGAGCGACAGCGGGGGGCAGGTGGGGGGACGGCTAGGGCAGCAATGCTTATGCAACCAGGAAGTGAGACACACACACACACACACACACACCGTCTCTGCTTGTGTGCGTGTGCATTAGCTAGCATTGTCGCATTTTTGCGGTCTATTTTTGTTGTCCTTGGCCAATGGCAAACGGAGATTAATGTTTTCGTTCATAGCCCATAAGCCAAACAAATGCACAACAAACATACGCACACACACACACAGATGTAGCCTAGTTTCTTTACTTCTCTTTCTCTCTTTTTGTTAACAAGCTCAATCAAAAGCCAAGCAAATGAGCCTCATGTACGTTTGCGCGTTTTTCAATTAACTTAATGTGCATAAAAACAAGCAGGGAGCAGCAGCAGCAGCAGCCACACACACTCGCACACACACACACACACACAAAAGGGCGCTTAAAATGTAAAAAAGCGTTGCAAATTTATGACATCTTGTTTTTTATACTCTTTTTTCGGTGGGGGTTTTTTTATGGCCAACAGCGTCGCAACCGATATGCGATATGCGCTCGATTGGCCCACAGGTGTTGCGTCTGTGTGTGTGTGTGTGTGTGTGTGTGTGTGTGTGTATGCGTGTGTGTGCTGTCAATTCAATCAAATGCTTCATACATCAATGGACAGCGACAGGCTATGCAAGCACACACACAAGGCACACCCACACACACAGACACAGACAAACACAGATGCAGATGTGTTCCATTGGGAAGCAAAACCCTTTATATGAAGAAAAAAAATACGAGTTTGAATGCGCATAAGCCAGCATGCTCAACTGACAGCTACCCTTTACGGAGCATTACTGATTTAAAATTAAAAAATAATAAATCATATAATAAGAAAAGCATTTGAAGTATCGTAAATAATACATATAATAAATATAAATAATAAATAATAATAATAAATATAAATAATAAATATGCTATCGATATATCGATTCTACTGAAACTATAGATAAAAGCAGGTAATAATTATATATTTTATATTAAATATATAATAATAATAATAATAAAATAAAATATAAAGTATATAAATAAATAATAAAATATATAAGAGAGTATTTATTTCTTAATTAATTAAATATTAATAATTAATTAATGAGTAGTTATCGATAATTCTTTAGCACTTTCGATAACCCTAGCACACATCAACATACTGTTAATCAAAAGAAGCCGCCACACTATCCACAGCATTACCAATTTCAGTCACACCTACCCCGCCGAACTATTAATTACAGGGTATTGGAGCAGCTCTGCCACATAACTATTTACTTATTGATAGAATCTAGTTTGCTTTTTATTTCCATTTCTTTGCACTACTTTATTATAGCCCTTACATTCAATCATTTCACAATTACAGGGTATAACGGCACCATCAAGACAACAACAACAACAACAACAAAAGGCACGAACGATGCCACTAAGCGACAGTAAAGTGCAAAATTCTTTGCATGAAATGCCGATGAAATTCATAAAAACAGCTCACGTTTTATTGAAATAAAATATTTATGTAATGGACAGTGAAGTGCTTGTTGTTGTTGTTGTTGTTGTTGCTGCTGGGCTAAAGGTTAACATGCGCTTGAAAGTAGGCAACAGCAGACATGCAGATGGAGTAGCTACATATGTAGCTCTCTAACTGTAACTGTAACTGTAACTGGATATGTATCTACAAAATTTGTATAAACCTCGATGCCGTTAAGCCCACCTCCAGCCCCCAGCCCTCAGTCCCCATCCCCCCCTGTTCGAATCACCTCTTTTACCCTGCGTTCGCTGCTTGTTGTTGCGGTCACATTTCAAGTCGTAAATTTGTCGCACGTAAAGGTTTAAGCAGCCCTCTTACGCTGCTACCCCCGGCGCCTGCCCCTGACCCTGACGCTGCCCGCCGCCCCCCTCCCCGGCAGCGGCACACCCCTTGCTTGCGTGACTAAAAGGTTCATCAGATAGCCCAGAAAATTATGTTTCGTCTCCCGTTGCCCAGCCCCTGCCCTGGCCCCTGGCCCCTGGCCTACCCAAGCCGAGCTCTGCGCTGCGTCCAGCTCGTCGTAGAGTCAAAAATTCATTGAATTGCGGCCGCTGCATTATTAATAAGCCCCCAAAAAATGTTGCTTGAGTACATTTACTGTGGATGCTGCTGCTGCTGCTGCGGCTGCTCGTGGCTGAATAGTGAGCGTGGCTCCTGGGGTCAGGGCCCACCTGCAAACGCAATTGAAACGTGCGAGGGCAACCTTAACAGTCGTCTTGCATTTATTTCAATTTAGCGTCTGTGCCAGTGTCTTGGTTGTTAGAGTTGTTGTTGTTGTTGTTGTTGTTGTTGCTGCTGTACTTTGGTCCGTTTGCAGCAGTCGCCATTCTTTTGTCTCTTAACTGCCGTTCGCTGCCGTGGCACGTCGCTCTCTTGGCTACACGCTTATCCTTTGCTTTCTTTTGTTCGCTTCGAATTTGACTGCTCAAAGTAGGCGTATCATAAAAGTGGGCGGGGCGCGCCGAGCTTGAATTGTTTTTCAGTGCTTTTTTGGTGTTGGCTTTTGACAGCCAGCAATTGACACTGAGCGCGTCGCCAATTGGGCGATCAATAAACTTTAAATGTCCTTGAGCTATCTTAGATGAATATCAGAGAGAGAGAGAGAGAGAGAGAGGGAGAGAGAGAGGGAGAGTTTACTAGAAACTAAGCAGAACACATATCTTATATATTACACATATATTTTATAACTACTTTTCTCTCAGAAATTCAACTCTTAAAGATTTCGATTTCCCACTTTCATCAATACTTCATAGACTAGTTAAAGCAACTGAGTGGATAAGAATTCAGTGCACGCCTCGATCTTAAGCGGCTAATGGCCAAGTCGAAGAGTAAAACGGCTCGAATGAGCTCGGCTGGCAACTGGTTAAAAGGTCCTGGCCACAGGACGTGTGCAAATGTTTTTTGCATTGATTGATTTTTCATTACATATGAGCGACATCCGCTGGGGCTCAGGTCAGACCGGACCAGGACCAGGGCAGGACATGGCCAGGACATTAAACGCAGGCTGTGTCTTTGCATGAATGTTTACCACTTCCGGCTTCCGCAGCAACAGAGTCGAGCAATCCCAAACACTGCAGCAACTGCAAATGCAACTGCAACGACAACTGCAGCGGCAACTGCAGCTGCGGCGTGGCATCGGCAATTGTGACAATGAAACAACTGCATTTTTGGACACAAACACACACACACACACACACACACATATATGTAGGCATGCCCACACACCCACACACACGCACAACCATTTGTTTGCTTCACATTTCCGTCACACAGAGGCGCATGCCGCCCACATGTGTCAATGTGGACAACTGCACTTTAAGCAGCGGAGAGTGGGAGAGAGAGGGAGTGAGAGAGAGAGAGAGAGAGGGTGAGAGAGCGCCTGAGCTACAGCAGCACCAGCATCAGCATCAGCATCAGCAGTCGCCGTTGCCGTCGCAGTCACAGCAACAGCAGCACAAAGAACTGGACATTTAGCTGCCATGTCAAAAGGGGCGAGTGAGTGTGCCTGTGTGTGCCTGTCTGTGTGTGGGTGTGGCAGATCTTGGTGCCTATGCCCTTTGACACGCGCTCGATTGCAATTTCGTTTTGCATGTGTGCGCAATGCAACCAAAATGTATAAAATGACTGGCAGCAGGCAGCCCGCACAGCACAGCCTAGCTGCCGCCCCGCCTCCCTTTGGAGTGTGTGCGGCAAATGCTGTCCATGTGCCAATTGTGGACTCCAATTCGCTTTAAAGTAACATTTTTCATATGCCTATGTGTGCGTGTGTGTGTGTGTGTGCAAATATGCAATATCCTGTGCGGCAACGACTTGAAGGCTTTTCGCTGTGCCCCACATCTCTTCACATGCCTTGCTCTGCTCTCCTCTCTCTGCCCTCTCTGCCCTCTCCGCTCCTCCTGGCAATTGAGCGCTCGAGTGCCAATGTTTGTCATTTTGGAGGCCTGTTAATTTTGAACGAAAATCGATTTTTCATGCAGCCAACATAGTTTTGTGGCCCCCACTTGGCAGACGCCTCTGGGCGCTGATCGCTTCGCCTCGGACTGTGACTGGAAAATTGCCGGAAAATATTGAATGCACAGGCAGGCAGGCTGGCTGGGCATGTGCATGTGCATGTGCATGTGCGGCATTCATGTGTGGCATTTCCCAAGTGTGCGGCATGTTTAACCTCGTTTGCAGCAACACCAACAGCAACAGCAATGAAAACAGAAATAGAAACAGCCTCGGGCAGATCCTGTTCGAGCGAGACAGACGCTTGTCTAATGTTTTATTGCTGCTCCGGCGCTGGCCTCAGCTGTCGGCTGCAAGCAGCTAGTTGCAAGCAGCAATTGCAATTGTATAAGACTTAAATTAATTAATTTGCCACACACTCATACACACACACACACACACAGGCACAGAGGAAGTGCTATTCCTAGCAATTGCCTGGCTGGCTGACTGGCCAAGTCCTTTGGCAAGTGTCTGGGCTAATGAGTTGATGCCGCTCGTTGCGATGCAAGTTTTTGGCTCTTGTTGCTTATGCAATCGGCCACACAGTGGCTGCCAAAATGTAATCTACCAAATGCCACCAGCAAACGATAACAACTCGAAAGTGCTAAAGGTATGCGACTGAGCTATGCCACATAATGGAGAGTTGGAGAGATAAACGAAAAGAACTAAGACTCAGACCAAACTGATGCTGAGGATCACATCTTACAGAGACAATACATACATAAACATCGATATATATCGATATATGCTATAAAGAATAACAATAGTCAAAGCTTTATCAGCAGACTCCATATGCTGCCTGCTGACTGTACTTCGTAATGATTCGAGAGATAGGGCATTAAGACTAACATGAGTAAATATCGATATATATAGAGCTTATCGATAACAATTGCCTGTAGTATATACTTAGTAAAGGGACTTCCTATGCTGCCTGCAGCCAGAACTAAGACTAAAGCAAAACTAATGCTGATCATAGCTTAAGGAACCCAGACATATATAAGCATCGATATATATCGCAGTTATCGATAACATTTAATGATACCACATACTTCATCAACAGACTGTCTATGCTGCCTGCTGCCTGCTGCCTGCACGCTTTAATGATTCGTTGCATTCCCATTAGGCCAGCTTCAACTTGCAAATGAGATGCGCTGTGGCCAGACACTGATAGGCTCCAAAAATGATAGGTCGAGGTGGCAAGCGGGCAAGCGGGCGGGCGTTGCATGCAACGCCTGCTGCTTGCTCGTTCGGTCTGCGCTCTTTGGCGCTGTCTTGTGGCGCTCAGACACCGTTTCTTGTGCGGCGCCTCGCCCCGCGGCAAGTGCCAAAAAATGCCCCCTTCAGGACAATTTGTGGCAATCAGCAAATGGGCCAGTGGCAAGCAGCGTCGCTGCATTAGCTGCAGAATGTGGCGTCAGGCGACACTTTTGCGTTTTTCGTAATTAAATTAGTGCCACTGTCCGAGCATTAGTTACACTTACCACCCACACACACACACACACACACAAACACACACTTACATGGGGCATGTTGGCAGTTTAAAGTTGGCCACAAACCTCAGACAGGGTCTGCGGGCGACTGGCCTGGACTGGACTGGCCTGGACTGGAGTGGACATTGTCAGCAACTGATTTTGTGAGCATTTTAAACGTTTTATTTGTTCGTTACGGATTTCACAGTTTTATTTTGCAGTCAGCTTAGTTTTGCGGTTAAGCCGTCTGTACGTGTGTGTGTGTGTGTGTGTGTGTGAGCCACGCCCACATGCTGTTTGCCTTTTGTGCCTTGCCTTTTGCTGCGGGCGCTTTTCAACAGCTTTGGCAGCTACTTAAGAGTTGGGCTAAGTTTTTGGGTTTTCGGGCTAAATTCAAGTTTGATTTGAGTGTGGCCGCATGTCAATGTTGACAGCGCAGTGTGACCGTATCAGCAGTTGATGTTGAAGTGTTTGAAGTGTGAACAATGGGTAAACTCTTTCTCTCTCTCTCTCTCTGTTCCTTTCAAAAATTTCATGTCTTTTTCAAGGCATTTTTTTGGGCAGAACTCTGCAATGACTATCGCCCACTGCGCCCCACCCATACCCACGCCCACGCCCACACCCATTGCCCCCTCTGTTTCGCTTGTTGTTTTTCTATTTGGTTGTTGTCGGCCTGTTTCTGCCTGCCTGCGCTTGTGTAAAACTATTTTCGAAGATTTACGACGAAATTGTTTCAAACTTTTTGATTTCGTCGCACATTGCGAGCAGCATTCGATGCGATGCGACTCGACTCGACTCGACTCGACTCGACCCTTGGCTAGCAATTTTTGGCCTTTTCCACTCGTTTTCGCCAGTCGATTTGTTTGTTTGGCCGCTGCGCGGCCCGCATGTGCAGCAGGCGACGCGAATCGTCGACTCGCCACCAGCGAGAAAGCAAGAGAGAAAAAAAAAGAAAAGGATTAGGAAATACGTGCATGTTGCCTGCAACACACACTGCGAGCAGCTACCGGCTGCCCCTGGCTGCCCCTAGCTGGACAATTTGCGGTGCTGGGCCATTTGTTTCTCTTCTCTGGGCGAGCGCAATTTAAAGTGCCCTGAAGCGTGCCCCACACACACACAGAGACACAGGGAAAGAGACTGAGAGACACGTGAGCAATGTATGCACGTCCTTGATGCCAACTTAATTACACGTAGCCCGAGCAGCAGCAAGCAGCACTTATTTTCACTTTTTCATTTCGTTTTTTTGCTTGCCCGTGCTTGACTTTAAGCTGATGCCGATTATTATCTAGCATTTGCATTTGGCGTTTCGCATGTGCTCTTCTGGTATTCGGCATTCGCCATTCGCATTCGGCATTCGGCGTGCAGGCACTTTTAATACGCTTAAGTGCGCCGGAGCCCCGAAAACTATGCTATGAAAAATAGTTCAACAACTTTATTATGAAATTTTTCACAAGCTGACGGGCTGCAAGGGCAGCGGGGCGGGATTTGATTCAAAGTGCATGCAGGCAACAAAGACAAAAATAAATAAAAATAGCATTTATACTTGCACATGAGAGCATGTGTGTGTGTGTGTGTGTGATGTGTGTGTGTGTGTGTGCCTCTGAAGTCGACTGAAGCGCTGGGCAAATACAAAACAACAGAAACAAGAAGAAGCAAGAACAGACACGGCATCAGCATAAGAACAGCAGACAGAGAGAGGGAGAGAGAGAGAGAGAGGGAGAGAGAGAGAGAGAGCGGTATCAGAGAGGGGAAGACAGTTACAAGACAAACTGACAAGTGTGCTTAGTGGGCCGTGCAAAGGTTTTTGTGAGTCTGAGCTGTGTGTAATTGTTGGGAATGCAGCCGAGAGCAGTTGATATTCATACGAATACACTTATATGAGTACCTATGTCTGTCCATCCGTCCGTTTGAATGTGAGTGCATGTCTTATGGCGGCACCACTCATATGTAGTACCCAAGTGGAGGGCAGCTCGACGGCATTAGATGCTGCTGTATGGGTTTCTGTGCTGTTCAAATATATTACACGTGTGTATATGTGGCACACACACACACACACACACACACACACACACACACGGCTTAATTTAAGTTACCTAATGGGAATATATATTTAATAAATATGCGTTTGAACACTTTGTTTGGCCTCAGAGGGAAGCTCTGCAGAAGTTTTCAGTTTGTAATTAATTCTCATTGAGCTATTTAGCTCCAAGTCTTAATTATCTTATATATTTAGCTAAAATATATTTATATATATTAAAAATACTATTCTGTTCTATAGTATTTTAAGTTTTTCTGATGCCCTGACCTTTTGTTTCCCTTTCCCCTCTTTCTATTCCCAGCTCTCCCTCACTGATTCTTCATCTCCCCTGCCTTCCTCCTTCCCATTGATCTCATAAACGGTCTTCACCATCTTCAAGCCTTTAGCAGTTGGCCAAGCCAGAAGTCTACACAAATCTTAATATTCAACGCAATTTTACCCTCTTAAACCTTTGATACATATGATGTAGCTTATATAATAGCCATATATATGTATGTATCAGTATCTGTATCTATTGCAATTTGTTCGCTTTGACGAATAGCCATTAAAGCGTAAGGCAGAGAGATGAAACAGAGGGGCCATGGCGGCCCCAGCTCGAACCCGAACCCGAAGTGAAACAACGGCTAACAGCTCAACATATCGTTAATGTGCTGCCGAGTCGAGGGATGTGTGTGATGGGTTGAAAATGAAGGCTCGACAATCTCTCTGTGTGCGTGTGCGTGTGTGTGTGTGTGGCAGCGGGCAAGGGCTGGCAAGTTGGTTGCATGCGCTTAATGCAAATCCTTGAAACCACTTGCGGCCCACTCGAAATTTTTAATTTTTCCCACAAAAGCCGCACTCGACAGAACTCGAGGCGCATCAACCAACCAGCCAACAACTCGACACACATGCGCGTGTGTGTGTGTGTGTGTGTGTCTATGTGTGTGATTGTGCAAGTTGCAACTGTTGCAATGGGCATGAAACAGAAACACTTTGAGCCTGCCATGCACCTAGGCGGAATTACAAGTGTGTGCATGTTACCATGTGTGTGTGCATGTGTGTGTGTGTGTATTACTGTGTGTGGTTACATTTGCCACAGTAACAGATAACGCTGCGAAAAGTAGGCACGCAGCGGGCGTGGCATAATTTGCAATACTATGACAAACGTCAAAGGCGGAGAGTCGAAAGCGAAATGCTCTGTCAAAGATGTTGGGAAACAAATGCAGTAAAGAAGCAAAACAGTTATAGATTTATATAAAATTATGTTTAAAATATAATTTCATATTTTGTATATTTTTAATAATTTTTAAAAATATTTTAAAGCTGTTTCTAGATATTTTATGGCGAAGAGTTGGGTTCAGCTTTAGTCGTGCTTGTGTTCTATATCTAATATATAGAAGAAATATGATATATAACAAAGTATATATATAAAATAATAAAATAAGTAACGTATTAAATATAAATATCATATAAACATTTTTCAGATTTTTTATAGTCTTCGAAATGCTTTTTAGTCTGAGCTATGTTAGGCTGAGGATTGTGCTCAAAGCTGGCAGCTACAAGATTATATATGCTATGTGAAAATATGTATAAAGAAAGACAGAGAGAGTAAAAGAGAGAGAGAGAGAGAGAGAGAGAGAGAGAGAAAGAGAGTATCTCTAACCATGAGCTTTCAGTCTGTATGCATTAGATGTTGCTAAGTCTCTCTAGCAGAGCATTAAGCAGTCAGCTTTAATCCCGGACTAGCTGTAGCTGAGCACACACACACACACATATATATATCTGTGTGTGTTCGCTGGTATATGTTGGCAAACTCACTCATAATGCGCTCAGCTTGGCGCTCATTGCATTCGTGAACTTTATTAATAATGGCGCCAAACAACATGAGCTTCAGCCTCGCGCGGCTTCTCAACTATAGAGCCAAGTCTCAGCCGCGCTGCTGGCCATGTCCACGTCCAAGTGTCTGTCCGTCCGTGTGTCTATGTGTCTATCTGCGCGTATATGTGTGAAAATCGGCGAGAAAAATTGCAGCAGCAGCAGCGGCAGCAACAGCGGCGGGAAAAGGTATGCAGACAACATAAAGGCAAAAATAAAAATAGAGCGGATAAAAAAAGTTACAAAAAAATGTGAAAATGGGGGAAAAAAATAAAGGCGAGCAACTTGCACTGCAAATTATTATTTTTTGCCAGCGCCTGGAGCTGTGCCGCAGTGGCAGCGGAGCAGGAAGAGGCAGAGCTTTGCCTACTTTATTTTTTTTTAGCGCCCCGTCTATATATAAACAAATTAAAGCTGCTTTAAGGAAGGCGACACATCAGCAACAGCAGCAGCAGCAGCAGCGGGGGCAGCGGAGGCATCTATGGCCACATTATCGTTAGCTGAAATGGCATTCATAATTATGCGACCACGCCCACTCACATGCGGAGCCAAAGACATTCATCTTTTGGCAGCTGCCATCCGCAAGCAGCCCCCGCACAGTGTGTGATGTCCTTTGCTTTCTAAGCTGCCAGCGCAGCGTAGCGCATCACTCAGTCAAAAAATTTCACCGCGTCAAGTTGTGTTAACAACAACAACAACGAGGACGACAACATGGCTAACACTCAGCGCTTGGCTGGGCTTTCGCTCAGCTGTGCTAATTACAGCTGACAGTTTTCTTTTGCTCCTTTAGCGCACAACGTGACGTATGAGCAATGTACGTGCGGCAATTAATAAACGATGCGAGTCAAGGCATACAGCAACGGGAAGAATGAAGGGCAGGGCGGGGCAGAGGCTGGGGCTGGGGAGAATGGGAAAGGGCAGCTGCTAGTTTTTCGGGCAGGCGACAAAACTCTGGCTATTGATTTTTGTTTGCCCGCGTAATTGAATTTGTATGCAAGTATTTGTGTTCAATTGCTGCTGCTGGCTCCACTTCCAGGTCTGCCTCCCGCCCCCTTTGAGCGTTTGCCATTAATTAAGTGCGCTCTGACCTGAAAAATCAAAAAGTTGACATTATAAATTACAAAACAGCGGCAAGCGGCCAAGTGCCGCAAACTGGCAACGCCAACAAAATACAAAATACTAGAGAGAGCACAGAAACAAAAACCGAAGAAGAAGAGAAGGAAGAAAAAACGAGCAGAAAACTGAAAAGGACATCGCAAAACTGTCAAGAGTCTCATTAATTGAACAAAGCATTCAAGTGGAGCAGCAGCCAGTCGGGCATAGGCTAGGGCCATGGCCGGCAAATGAGCAACCAATTTTTTGTGACAACAACAAGAGCAACAACTGTGGCAGCAACTGCGGCAGCAACTGTGGCAACTCTTGTAACTTTGCTAACGTTTTGTTTGCCTCCCGCCTTGTGGCAAGCAGCGAAGCGACAATGATGATGCCGCCGCTGCTTGGACTTGGACTCGGACTCGGACTCGAGTCACAGTCACAGTCGGACCCTGGCGCTTTGTGCGCTTCCGTTTCCGATTTTGTTAGCTTCTTTTGCTCATTCTCTTTTCACTGCGCTTCCTGTCGTCTCCTCCAGCTGCTGCTGCTGCTGCAACGAAATGTTTCGCCAAGCGGCACTTAAGCGCCCCTTTTTTTCGTGCCCCAGCAAATATGTTGCCTGGCGCCCGCCCCCGCCCCCGCGCTGCAACTGGCAATTTCATTTGGCTTCTTTATGGCTTGACTACGGCTGCTGCAGCTCCCGCTGCTGTTGAGGCAACATCAGCGTAATTGCGGTTATTTCACCTGTCGCAAATAAAACAAAATGCAGCCGCGCAAACAAGTTGCAATTTGTACTTCGCTGTTGCAAACAGTTCAATTTCGACTTTGCCACACACAACAGCAACAGCAACAGCAGCAGCAGCAGCTGCAACAAGAGCATTCGAATTGCTTCGTTGACAAGTTTTGTGGCATGTGCATTGCCCATACGGCACACGCCCACCTCCACGCCCACGCCCGTGCCCAGCGCTCGCTCGACTCGCTCGCTGCGCGCTTTAAAAAAGTCAATTTTCTGCTAAATTTGCTGGACTCGTTATAACTCTCAATCACTTAGTTTTCTATTTCCTACAAGTAGCCATGTATATGTGTGTGTGTGTGTGTGTGTGTGTCTGTTTACTTTTTGTCAGCCATTCGGCTTGTGGGCCATTTCATAAATGCAGCCATAAATCAGCTTTCAGTTGGCCACGAATTGATTTTTAACTTTTGTCCCGTTGCCGTTGCCGTTTTCCTTTTTCATTTCCTTGGCTACTGCCGAACGCCCACTAACAGCCACGCCCACGCTGCTTACATTCTTATCGCATTTTCTGCTGGCTGTTGCTTGTTAACAGTTTGCTTTTAACAAAACACAGCAAAAAAAAACATAAAAAAAATAAGAAAATGAGCAAGGAAAGCTGGAATGAATGTTATTTAATATTTCATGTCTCTCGTTTTCCGCCTCTTTCCTTACATTTTCCTTGCGTGTTTTCCTTTTCTCTCTCCCCTCTTGTCGCTGCTTTCTGTTTCCTTTTTGTATTATTTTCCTTTGGTCGCTTTTAATCAATTTCTGGTGTCATTTTATGCCAATTATTTGCTTGTCAGCTAGCGTGTCCTTTGTTGTATTTGTTATTGTTGTCAGCATCAGTTGCTGTTGCTGTTGTAGTAATGCCATTGATATGCATATTTGCAGCTTAAGCGATTTCCTGTTTGCATACATGCATGACATTTTTGGTATTTTGATGACAGTTTTACATTTCTTTTGAAACATTGTAAAAATTCTTCTTTTTTTCTTTTTTGGGCCAACAATCAATATGGGAAATTCTTACGTTTTCTTTTTGAAAACTTCAATCGGCTGCCTTTGTGGAGTATTTTTGGTATGCTTTGTGACAGTTTTTCTTGGAGCTGCACTTCTCGATAGTCTTTTGTAATATTCAACAGCTTCAGATTATCTTTTGTCTTTACTATTTGTCTATGTATGTATATGTGTATGTGTGTTACTCAAAGCAATTACAAGGCATATCTAAACATGCTGAGACTATTTTGCATTAATTTATCAATATATAAATATTTAATAAAATATTTTAAATATATTTATTTGCATAAATATTATATGAAATATTTTATATATTTAATAAAGTAACTGAACTAAGTAAAGCTTAAATAAAAGTGAGCAGCTTATGTGTTTAGCTATATAAAAAAAATCTCAGCTGCTGACTTTGCTTTGCCATCTGCTGCATTGTAAATTTTCCTAAGGTAAACAATTGTATATCTTATCGTCTGTGTACTTAACCTATGATATCTAGCTATGTGTACTAAGATTCCACATATGACCATTAGAAGCTATTAACAAGCAGCATCTCTCCAACAACTCTTCCATCTCGCCCACAACTAGGCCTACTGTCTCTATCTATTTGAGCATAAGAATTTCTATAAGCTATGCCCCTACACCATATCATATATATACATTCACATTCAATCCAATTTACCTACAATAACTCTAGCTCTGATTGCTGCCCCTTAAACGCATCTGCATCATGTGTGTTCGTCCCTTGCTCTCTTCATTTCCCAACTGTTCAATGGCTCGCTTGGCTCAATTGTCTTGGCCGCGAACAAGCCATAAAAATGCAGCAACAGCTTCCATTCGGGGCTAACATAAACCCCATTTAACAGACACTTTCGCTTTTGCACTCCAGTTCAGTTCAGTTCAGTTCGGTTCAATTCAGTTCGTTTCGGTTCTGTTATTATTGCTCAATGAAAAATGACAAAGATTTTGTCCTCGCTGCGTCTTCGACTCTTTCTATGTGTGTGTGTGTATCTTTCTCCCTCTCTCTCTCTCTCAGTCCACTCACCATCTATCTCTGTCTGTTGGTCTTTTGTGATTGTCTTGGACGGCGTGTGTCCATCGCGTGCTCGACAGCACTTGACAGTATTGCAAGTGCAAGTGCAGCATAGCAAGGACTCGCAGGACACAGAGAGAGAGAGAGAGAGAGAAAGAGAGAGAGAGCGAGTGGCCGCATCGAAGAGGTTCGCTGTGCAAGCTAACCAACTTTAAAGTGGATTTCCGTTGGATTTGTTGCGGTTGCGTGTCGCTGGCATTGCTCCACTATCGACTGGCTTGCCCGGCTCACAGTGCTCGGTGCTCTGCTCTGGCAGTGACGGGGCCAACGCTATGCTTTTATGTCTTCCGGCCAACATAAACACTCGAGTTGTTGTTGTAGTTGTTGCTGCTGCTTTTGCTGCCGTCGAATGTCAAAAGAAGAGCAGAGCAAAGCAAAGTTTCGCTGACAGTTATAGCCGCAGCAGAACCAGCAGCAGCAGCAAAAAAAGAAAACCAAAGCTCTGTGACAAATGTCCTCAAGTATGTGAGTGCGTGCGTGTGTGTGCGTTTGTGTATAGGTAAAAGTTGGTGTGTGGCATGACACAACTTTTGCAAGTTTTACAGCTAAACGCCTTGCAATTGCTAAGCGTCTGTCAATGCAGCTTCGCTCTGCCTCTGTCTCTATCTCTCCCTCCCTGTCCCTTCTCCCGCTCACCTGCTCCTGTGTGCAATGTCTCGCTGTCTGTGTGTCTGTGTGTGTATGCCATTACTGCGTTTATTGGCTTAAAGTGTTTGACAATTCATTAAGTGGCATGCCTGCACACTGGCAGCGCCATTTGCTTCTTGTCCTTAGCTGCTTACAGGCGCGTAAATTGCATTGTCGCCAATTTCCAGGGATCAAACGGCTAAGTAGAACAGGACGCGTTAATTTGTTGGCTTAAATGGGATATTCGATTTGAGGGTATCGCCTGTGCAAGTGTCAACAAATCGCCAGCCATTAAATTGCTTTTGCATAAGCACTTCCCCAAGCCAGCGACCCAGCCAGCTATCTTGGCGTGCGATAGCACACAGCTTTTGTCCGTGTTTGCTCTGACACTGAGCTGTTTATCTGCGCTGCTTAAAAGTATGCTACATTAAATTCCATTTTATTATGCTTTCAGCTAAAATTTGTGTTTCTAATAAATTATGAAAACTAAATCATTTTCTGATATTTTTATAGTTAAGTCACAATATTTATAATGCATTTATAGTTTCAGCTCCTGGCTATTCCAAGGACTAACAGCTTTTGTTGTATTCAATTTATGCATTTAGAGAAATCGATTTTATTTTATGTTTCTATTCATGTCCATATAAAATATTTAAAAATAATAAAAAAATATAAATGATTTCAGCTGTTTGAAAGTGAATAGTTGGGCAATCGTTAAGTGGCCTACTTATGTATATTCCAGCACATTCAAAATAAGCATAATAAATTAATGAAATTATATAAAAAAAACTTACTTTTAATGACCACAGCTTTAACATATCCTTATGTATCCCAGCTAATTATGTGACATTCAAGTTTTTAGTTATTTTGTGTCTCACTTCGTCTGCTTATTAATTAATACTGCATTTTTAGATAACTTTATAATATTTGCATGGGCATCCAAGGCTTTGGTCCGCTTGAAATGCAAAAGACCATAAGCCCCATTTCAAATAAATATTTTATTTTCAGTACATCTGTTTTACATATTTTTAAAGGACACGTTCTGTTGGCATCGCAGTCTTGGTTTCTTGCAAAATTTCAGTTATTTTTTAAGTCTGAAGATCAAGCTTAAGCCAAAGCAATCTGCAATGAAATTCAAGTGCTCAAGATATTATATTTTTTTATTATATAAATTTTATTTCATATTATATATTTTATTTTATTTTAAATAAATCTATTTATATAAGTATATTAAATATATTTTCTTCTAAAATGCTTATATTCCCATAAAATGAATTGGGCTATAAAAAAAATATATTTTTATTACCCAGTTCACTGCCACTGTGTTTCTAATTGCTAATATCTCTCTCAGGAGAGACTCGCTATCATAGCGAGTTATCTTCTTTTTTTTATATATTTATACAATCAACTGCTCAAAATCAGTTTCTGTCTCAATTTTCACATTGTGCAGCTGAGTAATAAATTAATATTTCATTTTGCACAAGTGTAGTTAAATTTCGTCTTGAAGAATTTAACTCGTTTTTCGTTTCTGCTTTTTTGATCCACAGAAACTGCCGAGAGCAGCAGCAAGAATGCCACAGCACACACCTACAGCTACACACATGCACACACACAGTGACAGCGGCACACACACGTGCCAAACTATAAAATATATAATAATAAACCAAATTTGTTGAGCAAGTTTAAGTGAAAATGTTAAGAGTAAAGTTTTTGCTGCTGAAATAAAGACAAACATTGTTATCACCTACAAAACAGAGAAACAGCCTGCCGCAGCAGCGAGAAGAGTGACAGAGAGGGAGAGAGAGAGAGAGAGAGGGGGGGGGGGGCGAGAGCAACAAGCAGGCCATCAAGCAGGCACAAGTTGGCAAAAGGGGGCGAAGGCGTTGTCTCTGCCGCCAGCGTTGGAGACGTGCAAATAAGTTGAGCAACAGAGCGAAGCAAAAGGCAAAATATTTATACAAATAGGTTATGCAAACAAACTTAGACAAAGTCACACACACACACACACACACACCTCCATACATGTACATTCGCTGCAAGATAAAGTATATGAAGCAGGCACGCACAGGCTGTGGGGCGCTGTGGAAACATCCTGGCACGACATGAGCTTCCCTCGCTGGCGCCAGACGCTGCAGGACATAATGAAGTTTGAGCTTGAGACTCAATGAAATGTCAACAGAGCTAGCTGGTTGGCTGAATGGAACGGGCGGGGGTGGGCGTGCCAGCAGCAGCAGCAGCAGCAACAGCAGCAGCAGCACGGCTTCAATTGCTCAGCTCTGTAAAAATGGGAAAGGAAAGAAGCAAACAATACGCAAGTGACGCAGATCGTATTGCAGCGTGCAACAACAGCCGCGACAGCTGCGGGGCAATAAAATTCAACTACATGCTAGCCTTTATCATTTAATTACAATAAATTAATTATGACTAGTTGCCGACGCGAGTCCCAAAAAAGCCAAAAGCCAAAAGCCCGAGGAGCCCGAAAAGCCCAACAGCAACTGAAGCCCCATCGCGATGCGAGTGTCGATTACATGGCAAATGCAAAACTCCAAGGATATATCTATGAATACTTTATACATATATACTTTATATATGTGTATGCATGCGTGTGTGTCTGCACATGCACATAAAACACGCAGCCGCAAAACATATTAAATTTATTATCAATAAATTTTCATTAGCTTCGTGTAGCTGTTAGACTAGACCTATGTCGCGCTGTGAGTCTCTCTCTCTCTCTGTGTGTGTGTGGATATCGCACTCCAACTATAACGAGCTCTGTGGGTCGTGGCCAGTTGACATAATTTACAATTTTAGTCATAAAAACACACACACACGCGCGCACACATGCATACACATATATGCTGGCAAAACTGATGCGCCATCAGCATAGCTCACACACACACACACACACAGGCTCTAAACTTGGCCTTTAGCTACGCCAAAGTTATCTCGAACCGCATCAACGGTTAAGCCACAGCTTGGCTCTGGGACAGCCAAGGGGCGGAGGGCAGCGGGCGCGGCAGAGGCTCTCTGTTAGTGTGTGCTATTTTAAAGGCAATACCCATATCGACTCATAGCATAACCTCTACCAACCCCCCCCCCCTCCACTCCCTTTGTCTTGCCTGTCGCCACCCACATTCCTGCTGGTCCAAAGCGAATTTGTTATGTAGTTTGGTGTAAACGCAACGGTACTTGTATAGCATAGCTCGAACGAGAGCAAAAAAGAAAAAAGTGAGTGTAAAATATGTGAATGTGCATATATTTATCAAGTGAATCGTCTATTTTTTATATAGCCACGACAACACAATATAAAATATGCATAAGATTGCAAGCAGGGAGAAAAGTGTCTAGTAGGTAAATCATAAAGCAAACATATTACGATTTAATGTCGGCAAAGAATTGCCACTTGACTTTAAGCCAAGTGCTTAACAGTTGAGTTCGGGCTTCAATTGCATACGAAATGTCTATAAAACTATACTCTAGCCTGAACTATATACTAGACCTGTTAAGCCTCTGTCAGGCGCTGTCATATGGAGACTGTTAATTAACATTAATGTTAATCTGTTTATGACTGTTAATCAATTTATGAAGTTTTCTTAACATTCTCTGTTATTTATCTCCCATATATACTCTCTTTATGCCAGCGTTTGCCCTACTTATGTTAACTCCCTGTTAACCACTTACAGCTTACAGCTCTTGCCAAAGGAGCTTAATTTACTCCACTCACATTCTTCCGCCATTTGAATACTTTCTGCAACTTCCTCAACTCTGCAACAACAATTTGCTCAACTATTCGAGCTGTCATAGGTGCTCCTCTCACGCACCACTGTTCGTCTCGCTCATGTTAACACTCTGTTATCCGCTTACAGCATGCAGTTCGTCTAATGTTATGAGCCTTAAAGCTGCTCGCAGCACTTTGCTCGCGGTAATCAAATGAAGTGTAAACTGTTTATTGAATAAAATTGTAAAATGCTAAAACTGTAAACTGAAACCTTGATGTTTGCATGGTCTAGCTTTTTTCTGCTCTTGCTCCTGGGATCAGCGTCAGCAGCAGCAGCACTAGCATCGGCGTTGGCATCAGCGTCATTGGCATTTCTATCGTCAGATGCTGCTGTAACTACAACAACAACAACAACAACAACAGCAGCAGCAGCAGATACTGCGTCAACAGCAGCGTCGGCGCCATTTTATTTTCTCTTTGTGTTCTGCGCTGTCATTCAACATTGTTGCTGTTGTTGTATTTGTTGTTGTATTATAATGCCAACTCATATTGCGCTCGTTATCCTTTTGTGTGTCGTGCAACGGAATTGACCCTTATTGCTGCGTGACATGGAAGCGAAGACAACAGCGGCAGCAGCGGCAGCGGGTTAACAGTGTGCCACAACATGCCCACACAGTGCCAACGCCCAGCCCACAGTCCCCGCCCCCGCCCAGGTAGCTGAAACGCGACAATGCTAAAGTATCAAAAGTGATGGATGACAGGTTAATATGCGGCGACATTTTCATGCTGATGCTGATAAAATTTTCGGTTTGCATGCGGGGCCTGAGCCAACAATTGGGATTGCCAACTTGCAGGCAGATCACACGGCCGAAAGCCGAAAGCCGACCCCCTGAGTGGGAGAGGTTTAAGTTTTGGTGACATTTTAAATGCACAACAGACAAGTTTAATTTTACAGCGTTCACAACAAATTAAGCGTAACAGAGAAGTGGAAAGCGAGAGAGAGAGAGAGAGAGAGAGAGAGTCAGATTAAGAGCAAGCGAGACAATTGCATTAAAGTTGAGCTGCGTTGTCTAATTGCTGGCAACAGCAGGCTTCATTAGCAGCGCTGCTAAATAACAGTCAGCCAGAACAGTCAACAATAACAGTGCAAGAGAAGGGAGGGGGGGAGTATGGCAGCTCATCTGAATGCTGTTTGAATGCACTTCAAAAAGTGGCCAACAGCTGCACTGGCTGGCTGACTGACTGACTGAGGCTGCCAGCCAGGATATCCAGTTGACGCTTTTGCCCAGCAGCAGCAGTTGTAGCAGCTGGCAAGGGTTAAGGGGCGTGGCATGTGTGCATGTGGCAGTCATTTGAATGCTTTGGAAAAACTTCCGCTCCATTAGTCTGCCAGTTTCCGGCAACGTTTTCCTAGCACAATTTACGCAAATTGATGTCATCAACAGGGGCCAGCCCACACAGCTCGCATTCACATTCACATTCACAATCGGCAATGTCTGTGTGTGCGTGTGCGTAACTCGGTAAATGAAGTGAATGAATGAGTGAATGAGTGCATGTCGAGCCGCGCAAGCCGGATGGCTAGACATTTTTTGGGGTCAATGCAGAGAACAGGGGAGGCGCGCCCCACAAACCCAGGATGTGTTGACACACACACACACACACACGCACACATGCAGAAGGTGAGTGGGGTTGCTCTAGCCTGTGGCGTTGCGCTTCCGCTTCAAATGCATTTTGCTCATTTGAACGCCAGCTCAGCTCAGCCTTTTTTTATGCGATCCATTTAAGCATTATTTGCAGAGAGAAATCTAATGAAAACAGCTTCTTCGGGAGGGGGGGCAGCCAAATGTGCAACATCAGGCGTGAGAGAGGGAGAGGCAGAGCGAAAGAGTTGAGTCTGAGATTGTGGCAAGCAGGCAGCAGCTAGGCAAAACTTTAGCAGCACAAACAAACAAGCTAACAAACAAACAGATAAACAGACAGACCAGACAGTCGAGACGGACTAGAGACAGGCAGCGAAAAACTCAACTCGACTGAACACAAGCCAAGTCTCTTAACTCGCAACGCTCAACAGGATTTCAAGTGAGTTTCGAAAGTCAAGTGCGTGTCGCTGTTGGCAGCTCCTGAAGATTCCTTTGTCTACTTGCCAGCACAAGTATGTGCGTGTGCGAGTGTGTGTGTGTGCATGTGTGCATGTGTTAGTTTATAAATATTTGCCTTGCAAATGCCGCCTGCCACACACACGCACACACTCACCCCTAGCCCATGGCCCCGTGACTAAAGTTTTCGTCAAGCCTTGGCTTATATCCAACCAATTGCTGTGCGCTTTTTTCACTTAATCAAAACAAATGTGAACACAAATCAAAAGAAATCTGCGTAATTAACTGCCTTAATTATAATTAACACAGCTTTAAACAGGCATCAGCTGTCCGCTGGTAAGGTGATTCTAATTAGAAGCAGTTAACAGAGAGATGTTAAGGCATTAGGCTTAACAGGGCTGATGCATTACAAGCTGTTATTAACAGTTGTATGTTAAATAATAGGTAAAAGTAACAGCTCTTTAAGCATGATAACATTAAGTATGTTAAGTTACATAGGCATAACAGCTCTTTTAAAGATAATTAACATTGTTTATTATTTAATAATTATTATAATAAACTTAGTTAAATTTTAGGTTTATTTTATAGTGAATTTATACTTTTTATATTATTATTTATATTATTGGAAATTTTAATAAGCTTAGTTCAATTTCAAGTTTTATTTATAATTAATTTATATTTTATATATTTAAAATTAAATTTTGATACTTTCAAAATTGCCTATCAACTCAGCTTCTACAGCTTTAACTCACTTTATGCAACTATCAGCCAACAAAATGTTTAGCTAATTCTCCCTCAACTTTAAGCACCTAAATTTGTTGCAAATGTTTGAAATTCCGTTAAACATAATCTAAATAGCTTAGAGACAATCAAAATCATTTAATACTCGCTCGTGCACTCAATGATATTTAATGAGTATATTGTTAAGTGTTGTGTGCAGTGTGCAGTGGACATAAACAAATGTTAAACGTTATGCATTGCGTGCGTAGCTTCATATTGCCATACAGATATTTATATATATTTTTCATTATGTGGCATGTGTGGTCAGCCGCAAAAACAATTAAGCATAATATCATGTATTTAATGCAGATCGAAATAAAACAAATTATGGCACCCAAATAAAGTGACAAAAATACGACAAATAAATAAAAGATAACATTATGTTAAAAGCAGGCCCATTAAACAGAGTTGTGATAAGCATCAAACTGTTAAATTCGGCTTACTTTAAAGTCGATACTGTTAAACATATATTAACATACTAGACGGGTCAAGCTATGTTAACTATAACAGAGATAGTTAATAATAATTATAATAATTAATTAGCTTACTCTGTTAACCAAAAAGTTAAAGAACATCAGAAGGAAGCGAACTCTGTTAAGCAAAGTTCGAGCTACCATCCAACTAAGTCGAACTTCTGTTAAGTCAGTCGAGCTAAAAATTCGGATACAAATTATGTTGAAGTGTTTCCCTTTTCGTTGACTTCGCAACTGACTTCCCACACTTATGCGACTATAATAATATTTAAGATATTTCCCAAACTAAGTTTGACCTTAATTTAAAAGCAAATGCTGCAATGGAAATAAAATGGAAAAGTCCAAGAAAAGCGTGCGCAAAACTTTATGCAAAAATTATTTTCAAATGGTGTCTGTGTGCATATTTTATGGATTTTCTTTCTCGCAACTTAATTCGCGATTTTGGTTGCAAGTTTATGTGTTTGTTTGCCAAATGCGGAGTAAGTTGCAAATGATTTTTATTCCTCTTATTTTCTTCTTCATTTTCGGTTTTTGTGTTTTTTTAGTTTTGCGGCAAAGTCGTGACAGCTTTTTCGCCAACTGCGCAAAGCTGCAAAACTTAATAGAAAATTAGCTGCTGAAAGTGTTGTTTGAACTTGCCACCTGCAACGTGCCCCACTTTGCGCCTGTGCTTGTGGCAGCAACTGCCAAGTTCATTTTGCCGTGCGCAAATCTCTGTCGCGTTTGCGGTCTACGTAATCGCAATCTTGGCTCGTGTCGCGGCCTTTTTGGCGCTCACTTCATAAACCAAATTGCATTTCGGGCCCGCAACGAAGTCAGCTTCAAACAACGTGGCAACCTGCTTAAGTTTTAGCCGCATAATCTGCGCTGGCAGCGCCATAAATATTCAATGGCTTTGTCCGTGCAGGAGCCGGTGGCAGTTGCTAGCGCCTGGAAGCCACCTTCGACTGGCTGCGGGCCAAGTTCATTACGGCCAAGTAACTCGTGTAAACTCGGCCCACCTCAGATCTTAACACCAGTTCCTATGCAGGCGCCATCGATTAAGCCTGGCTAAACGCTCGCCTGCAATACCTGGCCCACCTCTTACTCCATCTCTTTCTCTCTCTCTCTCTCTCTCTCGCTCTCTCTCCTTCGATTTGTATCTGCCTTTTAGTGGCGCTGTCAAGACAGCACTTTCAATTGCCAGACAGAGCAACAACACGTTCGCTGCCACAGAGGTGTCATATGTTGCTCCATGCCCCATGCTCCCTGCTCCATGCCACAGGCTGCAAGTCTCAACTCTCAATTGAGCATTGCCAATGCTGCTGCACCTTTTGTCTTTTATCTCTCCTTGCCTTGGGGTACTATAAAAGTGCTATGAAATATGCCAGACTTTGCATGTGTGTGAGAATGAGAGAGAAGGAAAAGAGGTAGATTGGAGAGAAGAGAGTAAGATAGAGAGCTGAGCAGAAGAGTCGAAGATTCTGATCTTTCTTAGTGAAGTCTTAGCTTTGTTTGGATCTGAGAAGTTGATCTTCTCAGATATGATGAGAGAAAGGGAAAGCAAGAGAGAACACAGCTAGCTAGAGATAGGGAAGACAACAGAGAATACTAGTATGAGAGCAACCAAGCAAAGATCTCTGCTTTAATCGTTTAAGCTATATGAATCTCTATAAGTAGAGCAGAAAGATATGACAAACTAGAGATGAAAGATATATGAACTTAAGCTCAAGACCAGTTTTAGATAGAGAACAAATTGAAAGTTAAATTGAAGTTTAAAGCGCCAATAAAATATAAGTAATATAAAATATAAAATAAAATATATAAGTAATATAAAAAATAATTAAATAAAATATAAAAGTAATATTAAATATAATATAATAAAATATATAAGTAATATAAAAAATAATTAAATAAAATATAAAAGTAATATTAAATATAATAAAATAAAATATAAAAGTAATATAAAATATAATAAAATAAAATATATAAGTAATATAAAATATAATAAAATAAAATATATAAGTAATATAAAATCAAATAAAATAAAATATAAAAGTAATATTAAATATAATAAAATAAAATATAAAAGTAATATAAAAAATAATTAAATAATATATATAAGTACTATAAAATATAAATATAAGCAAAAGTCACAAAAGGATCAAATCCACTCAATATCCAATTTCGCTGAGGTCCTTTTCATTCATAACCAAAGTTCTATCAATATCAAATATCCCCGATAGCAACACAATCAATTTCTCTACCAAGGACCTGCAGCAACAGCTCCTCATTTAGCTAGAGTATTTCGCCTGCTGCATATAGCGAGAGATCAACTGCAAATTCTTTTTATTCGCTTTCTATTTTTGTTTTCCACTTGAATTGGTGGCGCATCGATGGCACGTATGCTGCATGCAGCAGCTCCCAGCAGACGCAGGTTGTTGCGCTGCGCCGCAGCAATAAACAAGAGAGCAGCGAGTCGAGAAAACGCAGCAGGGCAAAGGAGGTGAGAAGCGGCACTCACAGAGGCAGACAATACCCTGGCGATTGCAAGTTGGCCAAAAGTGTTTGGCATCGCCCACTAAGGTGAATATCTTCGGGGCCACCGCAGTTGAGGCGAAAGTTTGTGGATGCCACAAGTGCCACAACTTTTGGCTGTGGCATTGTTTTTAATTTATCTAAATTGAAAAGTGCAACAAATCGCACAACTAAAACGTTTGCCACTGATAACAGCCAGATAACAGAGTGGCCCCACCACCCCAGATGAAAAGGCAACAGCTAGCCAGACGGGGGCGTGGCGGAGGGCAGGCGGCGTTAAGGGAGTATAAAGAGCAAGACATTTGCTGAAATAAAATTTCAATTTGCTTGAATTTCATTTGTGTGTCTGTCTGTGTGTAGGTGTGTCTGTGTGTGTGTGTGCCTGCTTTATCGCCTTGGCAGTTAACGTCAGCTTGGTTTACCGTTATGCTTGGCTGCGTGCGCCGCCAGCAGCAACAACTCGAAGTAACCGGAACGACAACAAGGACAACAGCAGGACGTTGGAGCAGAGCTGGAGCAGCAGTTGGAGGACAAAGCAACTTTAGCTCGCAGGACAGCGCCAAATATTTGTTGTGCGTGCGTCTGCCTGTGTGTGTGTGTGTGTGTGTGTGTGTGAGTGTGTATTTATTTGTTTGTCTGTGTGCCGATTCTCACGGGCTTCCCACTGTCTGCGTGTCCTGCATTCTGGCCATTCACGCTGCCGGATTGTTTTTTTGCCGCTGCTTGGCCTCAAGTCTCTCAACTACCTTCAGCTTACTCTACTCTTCCCCTCTCCCCCTCTCTCTCACTCTCTCTATCTCTCCCTCACTCTGCTTACTGCAATAATTCCAGCTGTTCGCTGATTGCTTGGCCGTTGGACATTAAATGTGTATTGCTTATTTCTTAAGTGCCAATGGTTTGTTTATTAAAGCACCTCACTGGCAGCTACCCCCAGCGCGCGGCCCTCGCAATCCAATGTCGCCACAGGGAATTGTTTGTGCCCGGTTTCTGCCGCACGGCCAAGTAATTAAAGCGAATGATATGTGCAGGCAAATGGGGCAGTAGTTGCCGCTGCGAGGAGACACTGACGGAGGCGTTGGCACTCGGCTGTGCGTTGATAGATTAACTCAATGAATTTGCTGGCAGCGACGCTTGGTGACTTAATTACCCGCCCCATCATCAGCTCTGGCAGCTGCTGTGGAGGCTGCTGCTGCTGCTGCTTCTTGATGATTCAACAACACATTTTGATAGCACTCGCGATAGCTCATTACGCAACACTGCCAGCTATTATGTCTGTGTGCGTCTCTCTCTCTCTCTCTCTCTCTCTCTGTCTCTCTGTATGTGTGTGAGGTCGATAACTCTTTGAGTTTGCTTTTGAGTTTCTGCTTAATTAATATATTTTAGATACTATACACATTTATTAAGCAGCTTAAATGCCACTTAATGCTTTGGTTATGGAACAATCTAGTTAATTGTTGTGGTATGCGGCCTTAAGTGCTATGAAGAATTGACTTTGTGGTAAATAGTTTAAAGGGATCCAAGCAAATGTGACGGACAGATATAGGAAGAGGGTGTCGTATGCTGTAGTATGGTAAGGGCAATTAAGGACTTACTTGAGACCGATTTAGAGCTGTAAAACATAACTATCTAGTGCTGTCTATATATCAATACCTTTATCAATATTGTAGTAGGGCAATACGCGTTAGAGTTGGAATACCATCGATGGCTAATTTTAGTATTCCAGATAGTATATTATAATTGATGCTTAACGATAGTAGCAAATTCATTCTGGAAAAAATTAAGAAGAGCGGAAATAAGGTTTGACTGTATTTTAAACTAAATTTAGAGCCTTTTACAATACCTGAATATATCTAAATTTGTAAAACTAAATTTTGTTTTTAGTCTAGCGTTCAATTTGCATATGAAAATATAAAAAGCTTGCAATATTTTCAACAGAATAAACGCATATAAATATATATAATAAACAATTGAAAATATTTTAAAGTAAATTTAAAATAGAAAAACATACCATGAATAATGGATAAAGTCAGGGGCAGGAACAAAATCAAAATCAAAGACAGGAAACTCGTTTACAGCTACTGCAGGCTATTAAATTTCATTCGGACAAGCTTTTAACATGACTGAAATAGAAATAATTACAGCATGAGTTTAGATTCAAAAACTGTTATACTTAACACAGATATGTTAAGTCTAAAGAGTTTGAAAAGAACTTAAAGCTTGTATTAATATCCACAAACAATATCTAGCCGAATATTCCAGCTATCTGTAAAATCATTTCGATAACATTACTGAAAGAGAAATGTTAACAGGCACAGCTAGACTTTAAAAACTGTTAAGCTTAACATACATATGTTAAGGCTTCAGAGGCTTAACGAAATAAGATTTATGTTATATTTTAAAATTATATTAAACTGCAGTGGTACACAACTTAGTTTCCAGTCATATTTTAGATATTATATATATATTATATATTAGAGATTATTAAACTGATTATGGCTGCTGGCATCCACTCATATAACAGCTGGTTTAACACTTGTTTAACAGCTAGCTTAACATTAAGCAGCTGCATTTAAGCTGTATCGCACTCAATATAAATTGCTTGCCCAGAAAAACAACAATTATTTATTTATTTGTAACAATTTAATATAAATAGTTTACATTCTGGCGAATAATAACAATTAAATACTTAAGTTAAATTACGCAAATATAAATATGCTATAAATATGTAAATATTTTGTAGATTTATGAATATGTTTTTAATTATGTTTCAGGTAATAATACATATGCATAAATATATATATATATATATATATATATATATATATATATATATATATATATATATATATATATATATATATGTATGCCATGTATATTAATTTATTTAAGCGCATTTATTAATATATGCTCTGCACCTGTGGTATTTTTTAATTATAAATTACAGAAATACTTGCGTTGAGCGTTGTCGTTGTTGTTGTTTTTGTTCTCCCTTCTGCTGTTGTTGCTGCAAAGCAATTAATTAAATTTTTGGTAAATGCATTTAATGCAAATGTTTCAACTGCTCAGCACATTAAATACTAATTTCATGCCAGGCAGGCAATACATATATATATATATATATATATATATATATATATATATATATATGTTTTATGTTGCTCTATGTTCAATTTGTAATTCACACAGCCCTACACACACATTGCACTTGCTTTTCACAGCACAATTTTCACATTTCGCACTGTGTGCATTTGCCTGCAGCTAATTTGTAAATGTTTTTCAGCTGTTTGTTGTTGACTTTGTTTTATTTTCCCTGTGTGCCCTCTGGGATCGCAATGTTGTTTGTTTTGTGCATTAACAATTTTAATTTTTTATCCATAGATCATTTTATGCCAAGTCAGTTTTATTCACGCCTGTTTGCATTGTCACAAAAATACATATTTGAATAAAATACATTTTTTATTGATAATATCTGCGGCGTACTTCGCCGATTGTTGTCGCACGTATTTAGTTGAGTTGGTGATACGAGCCCTTATCAGTTCTCCGTCCAGTTGTCTAGATATGCACACGGGGCGCGAGAATGATAAGGGTACGAATGCACCGGCCAATGCCCAGCGGCAAACTGGCCATTTATACACACACACACACACGCACACACACACACACGTGTGTGTATCGTAGCTGATACTCACCATTATTTGGCTTTTAGCTGCCAATCAATCATATCGCAGCTGCACAGAGAGAAATACACAAAGGCAAAAACAAATACAATTTTGTCAAATGTTAAATGTTAAACTGTGAACTATTTGGCGCTACGGGCCGCATGACATAACGACAGCTGGACAATGCAAATGGGTTCTAAAAAAAAACAAGAAAGAAAACAAAAGCTAGAAGAAGCAGAAGCTGGAGTGGACATAAAAATATACAGCAGGCAAACAGTAATTTGCAAATGAAAGCCACAACAGTGAAATAAAGAAACAAAAGCGAACAGCGAACGGCGAGCGGCACTCAGCTCATATGCATAGTGCATTTGCATACATACATATACATATGTTCGTATGTGGATATGTACATACATATACATACATACATATTAAACAAAAGCACATGCACTCACGCAGCACGCACACACATAAATAATTCAGCAATCAGCCAGAGTCTCTAGCTCGAGCCGCTCGCTCGCTCGCTCGAAAATAAAATAAATTTATTAAAATAGAAAAAAGTGTTGCCTGCTTTTAAATGCTCAACAAAAGAGAAACTCGTTTAGCAATTGCCAAAAGCAAAAAGGTAAAGAATAAGCGCATTTTTGTTCAAGTGTATTGCCGTATGGCCGCACTAATTGATTTTTGGTCATATGCAGTTTATAGCCAGCGCGCCCTCAAATGGCTTTTCAAATAGCCCAACGACGAGAGTCGAGAGGCGACGAGCGCTGAAGTGCCGGCTTTTGGTTCAGTTTCCAATTGAATTCGAGCACTGTTTTGATTGAAATAACTAGCGATTGGCTAGAGATGCGAGCGTGAGTGATTAGCAGCGAAGCAGCAAAAGGCGTGAGCGAAAGTTATGAGATAGAGAGTTATGAGATGTGGGAAGAGAAGTGAAGCTAAGTAAGTTGTGAGAGTGATGAGTGAGAGAAACTATGAAATTTATACAAATAAATTTTATATTATTTTATAAATATTTAAAAATAAATTATATTATATTTTATATGACAAGAATTTTAAATACAATATATATATTCATACATTTACAATATTCATGCAGTTATATTTTATGATTTTTATATAAAGGCAAAGTATTTAATCCTGAATTTCTCTAACTATTTATCTAGATATCTCAATTGACTTACTCTTTTCTCAGCTAATAGAACCTTTGATTACATTTGATATATATTCTTCTTATTACTTATTTCTCTAACAATTTATCTAGATATCTTACTCTTACTCAGCTAATAGAACTTCTGACTACATTTCATATATATTTTACTGATTACACTAACATTATTAAGCTGATATTATTCGACCGCACAACTCTCTTAGGATTCTCTCTCATTCGTGTCACGCCGTAAAGCACGCGCTCATCTCCTCCTGCTGCCAGTTAGGATTAGTTGGTTTAAAAAAAAACAGAGTTGCCCTTTAGCTGGCCCAAAAGTTTACCCAAAAAACCAAACAAACAAAAGTGAACAAGAGAACAACTCGCTCAACTCGGTCCCTGACGCTGATTATGCGCAAATCGGCGCATGTTTTCGACGAATTCATGCGAAAATCAAATCCGGAATGCTGCAAATCTGGCAAACGGAAACCGAATGCAATTCATGAGTTTAGCAGACAGCAATGTGCTTAGTCTTAAATGGAGCAGCAGCAAGAGAAATTAGCTGTGCAGGGGTAAACAGTGTTGGCCAGTGTTGCCACCTAGCATGAAAGTGTAGCCACGTTATGAATTTTTGAAATGAATTTCGCTGTTGCCGTTGTCGTTGCTGTTGTTGTGTAATAAATCAAAACTATGCAACAAAACGCGCCACAAGGCATGCCAAAGGACTTATCTGCGGACCGTATATAAAACGTTAAAAACGTTGGGCCACGCCAAAAGCTCGGCCAGCCCAGCTGGTACACCTAGCCACAAAACCGACCAACAACGAGCTGCCCAGTCGCTGCCCTTTTGGCTATAGAGTTGCCCTGATGCTGCTGCTGCTGCTGCTGCTGCTACTTTAGCTGCTTCTTCTTTTACTTCTCTTTTTTTACTGTTGCACTTTTACGGTTATAAATTTTAACACACAGAGGGTTGCAGAGGGAGGGCGGCAGCCTGAGCTGGAGATTGGGGGCACATAAAACCGGACACATGCTTTTAATCTTCGGCACAAACATGCTCACTGCTCGCTGATGCATGGCAACTCTGGCAGCAGCAGCCCCCAGTCCCAGTGCACGGCACAATGTCTCCACACGGTTGTTGATGGCGCACGGCTTATGTGGAGCTGCCTCGACTGTTGCCATGCATAAAATCTTCCGCCGGAAGTTAAAGAGTTCACACAAATCTCTGCTCCGAGCGTTGCTTTAAATGCCAGCGCCCAAAAGTATGCAGCATTATTTTCGTGCCACTCTTATTATACCCTGAGCCCATTGAAAATGGGAAATCAGGGTATAATGTTTTTGTGAAAATGTATGTAACAGGCAGAAGGAGACGTCGCAGACCACACAAAGTATATATATTCTTGATCAGCTCGATGAGCTGAGTTGATATAGCCCTGTCCGTCTGTCCGTCCGTCCGTCCGTCCGTCCGTCCGTCCGTCCGTCCGTCCGTCCGTGTGAACGCAGCGATCTCGTAAACCACAGAAGCTAGAGAGCTGAAATTTGACATGTATACTCCTGAATACCATACGCTATACGAGTTTTTTTCAAAAAGTCGATAACTCTTTCCGTTCTCTTTTTATCGATAAATTTCGATAACTTTTCGTCTCTTTTACGTACCGTAAGAGCTAGAGACATGAAATTTACTGTGTAGATGCCTGTTGTGAATACAGACATTTTGTAATTTTTGGATTTTGGATGCCACGCCCCCTTCGCCCTAAATTTGCAAAAAACGCATTTCAAATACTAGAAACTTGTGCTTCGGCACATACACACATATGAATAACATAATCATGCCCTGAAAGTTTGAATCAAAAAGTCCTGCTAGAAAAAAAGTTATTAAACATTTAATTTCCCATAGCGTAGGCGTCTTGCAGCCCAAGCGCTGTCGCTACGTCAACTGCGCAGTTGGCAGAGCGTCTGCTTGAGCGTGCGTCTGTGTGTGTGTATGTGTTGCTTGCAATATATGTGTAAGTAAACTAAGCATTGAATATTTGAAGTATCGGCACTTCGCAGGGCTCAGGGTATCTCCTAGTCGAGCCGTCTCGACTAGAGCATTCTTACTTGTTTTTCAATTAGATTTTGGCTAGTTGCGCCCCGCTTATCGGGCGCGCCTTTATGCGCCTTTTTATGTGGCAACAGCATTTAGCAGGACACCACGAACATCGACTTGTCTTCATTGTTGTTGTTGTTGGCCATTGTGTTTGCATTTGCTGGCCAAGCGGCGCTCTTTCGGCTAACCAATAATGGCTATGGCAATTGGCCATGCCACGGGCCGTAGGCCGTTTCATGTTGTCCTGTCGCGCGCTATCGCCAACAGCCACGCGTTGTATGTGGTCTTTGCAGCGTCTGGGCCACGTTATCAGCGCGCCAGCTGGCGCAGGTGCTTTAAATTTACCAGCATGTTGACCCAACACACACACACACACACACAGAGAGAAATGGGGAGTGTGACAAAAAAGGCACGCCTATGCTGTGGCAAGGGGCCGGGAGGCAGGAGAGCGGCGCGGATAGTGGTATCCTGTGCGTTACTGTGGCTTAGTTTGCATATTAGTTCAGCGAGCAGCAGAGAGAGCGTGAGAGAGACAGCAAATCGATGCGTTGCTGGGCTTTGTGAAAAACGAGGCATTTAGCGCCGAGCGTTATGAATATTGAAACAATTTTGCGCTTGCCATTTTGAATTTTGAATAGATTTTTGTGGCATGCCCCGGGCGGTGACAGCAGCAGCAGCGGCACCATCATCACCATCATCATCATCGTCGTCATCAACTTTAGCTCTTGCTTTGTTGCTGCACAAGTTGCGCAAAGCCTCTGCCACAACTTGCCGCAGGCTGTGGCAAGCCAAATGAAGCGCACCGCCAAGATGTTGACTGTGGCAAGTTGACAAAGTACTGGCTGCCCCATCCCTATCCCTATCCCTCTCTGCCACTGCCTTTGCTTTACTTTTTAATAGCACACTTTGCAGCACTCGCTTTAAATATGCTCGAAAACTAAGTGGGAAGGCAGCCCGGCAATGCAGGCCAAACAGCTTAAATTGTTGTTATTTACGCGCTTAACTTAATACAAAGTGTATTTGCGTATTTATTAATTATGCGCATACTTCTTTGATTAAGCTTATTTAGTTTTTGCTTCTGATGGGAGTTGAAAGCAGAGATAAATGTGCTTTAATGGCAGCTGCAATATGGGAGGCTGTTAGTAGAAGTTAAGACGAGTTTGTGAAGCAACTAGCTAGCTACTGCAGCTACTATATTACTACTATGCTATATAATACGCTGTCTGGCACAGCAAGTCAAGCCTGTAATATCAAATGGCCTAGCTTACTCCATGAATCTAGCTCGTTTAGCTCAAGTCTTTATAAATCAAATGAATTTTTTTTTTTTTTTTTTTTTTGTTAAATTGTGTATATTTTATTTAAACTATTTTTCTACTACCTAATATGGCAACTTAATCTAGTTTGAAATCTAGGGGAAACGATGACAGCTCACTAGGTGATTCTTAACTGTTACTTAACTATTGCTTAACTATTTATTATATTTTTACACTTTGATCTTAGCCATAAGGCCGTGAAGCGATATTTATTATATATTTTCATTTTATATATTTACTTAAATTAATTAAATAGGCATCACTCAGTCGATCACAGCCGCCTGCAATATTCAGATTTGTTAACAGAGCGCAGCACAGCTAAGAGCACATCTCTGAGCATTACAGCAAATATTTAAAAACAAATCCACTCAACCGCAAGAGCACAAAATCGTGAAATAATATACAAATTTTGCTGCTCTCTCTCTCTCTCTCTTTTTCCCTGTGCCTCGCTATATATTTTGGCAACTGTTCAAAATCGTGCGTCAAATCTATTAATGAATCCATAGACAAGCGACTGCTCAAAGAGAGAAAAAATCAAAAACAAGCAGAAAAACTGTAAAATTGCACAGCAACAGCTGATTGAATATATATATATATGTATATATATCCTTATATGCCCTTTTTTGCTTGACAAGCGATCAGGCATTAGGCAAAAAATGAAATATGACAAAATCAATTTAGCAAGCCGAAGCTTAGCTCTTGTTGTATTTATTGCTATTGACAACGTTGCCAAGTGCTAAGGCCAAATGGACACGGCCTGTTGACATCTGTCTGCAGCTTCATTTGCATATGATATCGAGTGTGTGAGTGTGTGTGTGTGTATTGCTTAGCAAAATGCAAATGCGGCTGCAATTCGAATGAATTTCGCATGTAAAATGTGCCAAAGAGTGAAAATCAAAACAATCAAGTGAAACATTTGGCAGAGGGCAATCGAACCGAGTGTCTGCTATGCAAACACACAGCACACACAGCACACACACACACACACTCACACACAGAGTATAGAAATAAAGAAACGTAATGTTAAATGTCATAAATATAAAATGGAATTCAAATTGAAAGCAGATCGAGCATTAGATGCGTGTGTGTGTGCTCGGTTAGTATTTGCATTTAATTAGCAAAAAACTATGCATAGAGATTGGCATTGTTGATTTGGCCAAAATACACACACACACACACACACACACGCACGCATTCCTTTGGCCATAACTGTTTGCAATTTTGCAATTACGCAAAACGTTTATAAATTATGCAATTGCCATGGCCACGCCCCCACTGCGTGCGCCCATCAACAATTTGTTTAATGAAGCTCAACACAAAAACCACAAAATCAAATCAGCGGAAGCTGTTACCCACTTGTTCACTTGTTCAGTTGTTTCTGAAATATTCATGTAATTAACATTAAAAGCATAATTCACAATTGCAGCGGATAAGCTGTCCAAAAACACACAAAATTATGCATAAATATCGAAATGCAATACAATGTGCAGCAGTGGAGCAGGCAGCGGCACTGAGGCAGGAGGGGCTAGGTGTAGCGGCTGTTGGTCTTTGTGTTATTAGCCAAGCTAAGCGAAATTCTTTATGAAGTGTCATCCAACTGTTTGCCTGCAACAATTTTGTTTGCTTATTTGAACAACTTTGTGTGTGATTTGTGCATTTTCAAGTTGATTTTGCTGCGTTGGCATTTCTGCGCTCAACGAGGATCAGTTGACGGCAATTGGAGCTGGGGAACGATCTCTGAGTTGGGGCACTGGAATGTTGTGGCCTAGATAACTTTAAAGGGTTTATAAACTCAATTGAACTGTCGGTTTATGGGCTTATATATATTTTATAAAAATAATAGTATATAATATATGTGTATATATATTTAAAAAAATAATATATATGTGTATATATTTAATAAAAATAATAATATATAATATATATGTATATATATTTAAAAAAAATAATAATATATAATATATATGTATATATATTTAATAAAAATAAAAGTATATAATATATATGTATATATATTTAATAAAAGTAAAAGTATATAATATATATGTATATATATTTTAAAAAATAATAATATATAATATATATGTATATGATATAGTAATCTAATTAACTGAGCGGAAACTACGTCAACTTTCAGCCAAATACTTCCACAGCAAACTCAGTTCAATTGGGCTCTATATTTCTGCTGAAATATTTCACAAGTAAACATTTAAATGCATTCCAAAGATTAAGAAGTAACGGCTCTTTGGCATTTCCCTTGAAAGCTGATAAAAGGGAATAACATATATATATAAACATAAATATATATATACATGGCCGCACAGTTTGACAATCACTGGGAGTTATCTTAAGAGCAAAGCAATTACAACTGCATTTGCCGCTGGATAAGCAAATTGCTTAGGGTGTGTATGTATATGCGTGTGTGTGAGTGATTTGTGTGTATTTTAGGCTGCTTATCTTTGTAGAAAATACACCCGCAAACACGCAGACTCACACACACACACTCGCATATGCAAATAGCAATTGTGAGTTGAACATAAATAGAACTCGGTTCGTAGCACTTATTGAAGGGAAGTCGTGCGCGCAGCTAAGCAAAGATTAGAGCCGACTCTGATAAGTGGGACTGGATGGAGCGGCGAGAGAGCTCTGTGAGACCGACCAGACAATTCACATGCATAATTGATATCGTAGCGAGAGATGAGATTGCCAGACTTTAGACAGTGCCATTGCCTGGCATAGGAGGCATAGGCGGCAGCCAATCAATTGGAAATGTTTTAATGGCCACAATCGAGTTGCTGTTGTTGGGCAAAAACGTCAGACTAAGACGCTAATTAATCATAGAGACTGACAGAGCCGCAACAACAACAGCAAAGTCAATTTAATTGATGGGCCAATGGGCCTGCGAAATGGCCAAGAAAATCCACCACCAACCAGCAGCCGGCAGCCAGCAGCCAACAGCCTAGCCGCCTTGGCCAGGACGCAAGCAACCGCAGGCTCAATTACATGTGTGCCCAGCCACCACAGCAACAGCAACAGCAACAACAACTACAACTAGCTGTAGATCAGCCCTTGGCAAGGGCTTCGATTGCAGCCAAATTTTGCCGTGTGATTTGCATGAGTAATTTGACAGATTACCTCGCCTTGCTACACACACAGATTGAGGACGCATGCCACACAAAGTGCCAAGCGAAAAAAAAAAAAAAACAAAACACAAATTGCTATATTGCAACCCTTGAAGATAGATTTAATGAGCTAGCGAATGTCATGCAAGGCGAGCATTGATTAATTGCAGCAGCAAAAGAATTGTAGAGTTAAAGACGAAGTTGAGACGGGCTTAAATTTGATATAGATATATATACAGAATATACTATATTATAAAATATATATCAAATCCCAAGCTTAAGTGAAATTCAATAAATATATTAATATATTATTAATTATTAATAATTATTAATTATATTATTAATTCGATATATATTAAAGATCATATTTTGAGTTGCTGTAGAGTCATCTTAATCATCTTCTTACAAAATTTAATAAATTAATTTAATTGTATATATATAATTTATTTTAATTTTTAATAATTATCATAAGTAAATAATATAAAATAATATTTTATATGATTTAATTTATTTAATTTCAAATTATTTTTAATTTATTTAACTATTTTTTCTATTTTGTTTTTATTTTATTTATTATTAGTATTATTTGATTTTATTTTTTTTTTTTTAATCTTTCTCCATTTCCCATTTTCTCCATCCCCTCGTAACTCACTTTTAATTTATCCAACATTAGAGCTTCCTTATATTTTGCCATTTCCCATAGACCAAAAGACCAATAAATATATCCATATGCTTGATCAATTCTTATAGATTCTATGTGATTTTTTTCTCGTTTTCATGTGCCCATCGATAAAGACTTTTGGACATGCGCCAAGACAAAGGCAACAACAACGTAAATAAACTGTTTTGGGGCGCCTCGTTTGCAGGCAATTGCAGCAGTGATAGCTAAAAGTTGTTGCTTTCTAGACTCTATGTGGAAGCTATTTACCATACGCCATATAGGGCAGAGGGCATATGCGAAGAGAAACGGACTGCGCTTAACTGTCCACTTCCTGAGGCCCGCATGACGGAAGCCGTTGAAGTGGGCACTGCGTAGGGGGCGGGGCGATACGGAACGGAACGGCGGGGCAAGTGGGGCAAATGTGATGACAGCGACGGCGCGACGTCGTCGTCGCCAACAATTTTGAGCGATAAGCGACAACAAACAGCAGCAACAGCAACAGCAACGCGACGCACATTTGAATTTCAATTAGAATTTTAATAATCGAAGCTGAGTGTGTGTGAGTGTGTGTATGTGTGTGTGTGTATACATTTCGCTTCCGCTAAAATTTTTTTTATTTATTTGAAATGCTTTCTGTGGGCATTTATCAAAATTGTTGATGGACATGGGACATGCCGCATGCCGCATGCCGCAGCTGGAGCTTTGAAATGCAAACATACATAAACACAATTAGACAGTGGCCGCAGCGGGTGGGCGTGGCTGGCCAGGTAGCTGACACAAAATTAGCGCAAGGACAAAGGCATATATGAAGGAATTCCAAGCCCATCTGCCTCGACTCTTGCATGTGTCGCAAATCCCGCAAGGATTAAGTAAGCAGAACCAGAAAAAATGTGAATATATATATATATATATATTCCGGGCGGAGGCAGGACAACAGCAGCGACATGTTGCTAATTTTTTTTCGCCATTCTAATATAATGAAAAAATCATATGAGTGTGTGTAAGTGTGTGTGTGTTTGTGTAAATTTTGCGACAAGGCTGCTGACAACAGCAACAGCAACAACAACAACAAACAACAAAAATCCCAAAAGGCAAACAATTCAACAAAAGAGCGCGAGCTAGAGGGGGCGTTGCCACAGCGTGGCAGAGCTGAGAGATAGGCGGCAGCCAGCTGGACAATTTCATTTGGCAAGGTAGCTGTCAAAGCAGGAGAGGGGCAGAGGGTCAGAGGGGCGGCTGTTTGGAGCAGAAAGGCAGCTACACAGCGAATTGAGCTTGTAAATGTCAAGGGGTCTGCAGCTGAGGGGTTTGAGTAGGCGCGGCAAACGGAGGCACTGCGTGTGTGTGTGTGTGTGTGTGGGGGGGGGGGGGGGGGCACACAGCGAAAGAGTCGCATATTCAACAGGAAAATCCCTTAATTGGAATAAATTAACTGTTATTGCTACGGCATGCCACGCCGACACACACACACACACACACAATCCCACGACGAGCATTATATAGACATATAAATATAAATGTATCTGCATATGTGTACATATGCAGCTGCAGATACAGCTACAGATTGTACACATGTATTTGCTCACTCTCTCTGTGTATGTGTGTGTGTGTGTGTGTGTGTGTGTGTGTACAAGTCGCTATCATTTCCCACTGGAACACTGTTTATTCTATATAGCGCACACAGAGAAGCATATATATGAATATGAATATATATATATATACATATACATATCAGATGTATATATATATATATATCCACTTGCCCATGTAGTTGTGTTCCGTTAATTTTTGCGCGCCGCACAACACGAAATTAAATAATATGATAAAAGCGAAATTTATGACACATGCGAGCGCGAGAACAGCATGATTTAAAAATATTAAAACAACTATGCAAAATAAGAAAAAATAACTACATTCTGCCCTGATATAGATACCCTGTAATAGAGCTTAAGAATAGACAGAAAGCAGCTAAGATCTATTGTAACTAACATTTGCCTCAAGAATATCTCACTCTATATCTAATTCACTCCAAACTTCACTCCAGACTACTCCACACCACTCACTCACTCCCGTACAGGGTATTTAGGCATCACTGCATGCTGCCTTGCTGCCCTGTGGTATTTGTGGCAAGGCGCAGTTCAAAGTTTATGCAACGCAATTTGCAGCTCGGCGCCCTGGCCTAATGAACACAACCCGAATATCCTGTTTGGCCGGCCAGCTACTACTCCTGTGAAAAGGATGCCTTCTTTTTTTCCTTTTCATTTCATTTCAATTCTCTCCTTTCTTTCCACAAAAAATAGCCTGAAGGTGTGGCAGCTAAAGCGAAGAGTTCGCATTATGCAACACAGTTTTCCAAGCATAATATTTTGTCGTAATTAGAACAAGTAATAAGGAAGGGCATACGGGAAGAAGAGCTGAACTACAAATAGTTTTTTCGCTCTCTCTCTCACTCTATTGTTTGCTATTTTCCAGGAAATGATTTATGTGGGCTTGGGTACTTGGAGGGCTTCTCCGACAGACTGGCTGCATGGATATAGTTTTACAGTTATCTAGAGAATGTCTCTAGAGATCTTAAGCGAACTTTGCTCACAGATCAAAGGCAATGCCTAATGAAACACTTATGACTCCTATCATAATGAGTTTCTAATACAACTGTTTTACAATCTACATAAAATGAGTGAAACATGCAAGTGTGTGTGTGTGTGTATGTGTGTGTATAAATATATTGTGAGTAGCATTCGTGTTATCAGCAATGGGAGCTAGCTCAGAGCAGTTTGTGGTGCGATAAGCATATGTATTTTTGGTATTATATGACCAAATAAGTGGGTATGTATGTATGTATGTATGCATAATGTGTAGGGGCTCCATATGCCATATAATCATGCAGTACGTGTACTTTAATGATGGCCATGTGGCCATGCCAATAAGGAGCATAGATTATCTATATGCATGGGCTATCTGACATACGTACATATATCATAGCAATACTGTTATGGATAGTCAAAAAACTTACCCCAATGAAATTCCAATTTGCGTGCCACAATTTGCTGTTGTTGGGGCTTCTTCTCTCTGGGCGTCCGTCTTCGTCGCCGTTGATTTGTTTGCCTTGGCAGCATTTCAATTAAGAGTCGTCGGGGCGCTTAATTGTTATGTGCGGATACTTATAGTTGATAATAGACGTAGTTTATTATTTCATTTCATTTCTTTTTTTGGTTTTTTTTTTTTTTGTGGGGCGGCAACACAACTCGTTGTTTTCGTTGTTTAGCCCGATTGAGGGCAATTATGTGTCCAATGATAACGCGTGTCGCACGGCCAAAGCTGTTAAATGAATAGAGCACAGAATTTTCGTTCTAAGACACTTGATAAAGCATACAAATTGTATATGTATATATATATATGTATATGTATATAATGTTTATCAGCACAGCCAGCACACATGCACACATACAGATCCTTGAGCAGCCGCGAACAGCACACTCGTCGTCGCTCCGAACGCCAACGCTGACGCACAACAACTGAACAGGAAAGAAAGAAGGCAAAAAAAACACAGTTGAAAAACTCAATTGAAATTGAATTCAGTTTTGAAACGAACGAAACGCTACGAAATGAAGTGAAACGCAAACAAATTCAAATTTGACACGCCGCACTCTGCATACCCTGTTTGCGTGCGAGCAGCTAAATTACTTAATTGCGCAACGAAGAGTGGACTTGGCGCTCAGCGACTGGGTGCACCCGCAGCAGGCGCACCGTTAGTGTATTAGCACACGGAGAGAGGAAGAGGGAGAGAGAGAGAACGCGTGAGCGCGTTTCGTTTCCATGCTGTGCCTATATGCTCTCTCCCACCTTATCAGTGAGCAACGATGTCGACGCCGGCAGCGACAGCGACAGCGACGTTGCTGATCGCTTGTTGCTTTGAGCGAGTGAGGAAAAGAGATGGCAACACCAGGCAACCAAACACATTTAATCAACATTTCATATATTTCTGCAGTCTGTCTGTGTTTTTTGAGCATAAAAAACGTTTGTGTTTAAAAATTGAAGACAACATTTGCAAAACACATGTCAACGGCATGTTTCCGTTGACGCTGGCCATGGGATTTGCCCAGCCAAGCCAAAGAGAGAGCGAGAGAGCTTGCACGCAAGTGCAAGCGAGATAGCTAGCTCGAAAGAGAGCACCGTGTCCTTGGCGTGCAGTGATTGGCTATCGATGCACTCAAATTAGAAGCAGAAAAAAACAAAGCAACTCGTTAGCTAAGAGCAGGAGAGAAGCCAAGTACTAGAAATAAGCATATGCAAAGCCAAATGTGTGACGTATGAATTTTGATGTCACACACACAGCGCTCAACTACAGTCAGCATACAATGTATGTGTATTTGCTTTTAAGGCACAGACAGCAAGATAAACACTCACACACACACACGCACACGCTTAGAGATTGCCCATTGCCATATGCAAAGTCTTGGAATATTTTTTTTTTTGCTCTTTGAGCTCTTGTCGTCGTCGTCGTTCTCCTTTTCATTCTCCTTATTGTTGTTGTTGCCGCTTTAAACGCGCCAGCGTCATCAAGTTTTATGAGCAATTACAACATCTGTTGAATATCGCAAAAGAGACGCAAACACACACACACACATATATATATATATATACACTCACACACAACCAACAGAAAATGAGAGCATCTCCATAGAAATCGCACATTTTTGTCTTTTGGCTCGTCTTCCTCTTCCTCCGCTACGTTTATTTTTTTTTTTTTTTTGTTCATTCACTAGGCAACACAAAGCGCCAAACAGATAAAATAGAAGACACGCAAAGGGCAGGGGGGAGGGGGAGGGGGTCACGGCAGATGAGGGTACAATACGAAATGCGAACTGCTCAAGTCTAAGGGCAGTCGAACAGCAACAACAACAGCAATAACAATGGGCACTTGGCATTGAACTTAGGCGCAGTTCTTTTGTGTGTCCTCTGCCTCTCTCTCTCTCTCTCTTTCACCCCTGATATACCCCTTCTTGCCTGCTCTGGGGCTACTCCTGATTCCTGATTGAGCTATTGAATTAACATTTGCAATGATTTACCAAACAACATTTGATAATGATGCCCAAAAAAAGAAGACGAAGATAAAAAGTACTCACACAAGAATGTGGGCGTGACATTAAATCATGGGGGCTGCCTGACATACATACAGCAGCGTGTCGAATTTAAGCGTATACATATACAGATATATATATAAATATATATATATGTATATGTATTTGTACATTGATTTCAATGGGGAATATCAATTTCAATATAAATGTCTTGATTGAAGATGCTTTTCCATGTTGCCAGACATCTATCAACGCTGCAAAACTGTTTGAACGAATTCTTACAAAGTGAAGCTTAAACCGAATCGAAGCACATTTTCGTTGCTCGTGAAGTTTAAAAAATTTGTAGAAGCTTTTGCTATGAATCATAAATTATTTGCAGCCTCAACTGCTCTGGCTGTCTTAGCCAAGATATAAGGCTTTTAAGAGAGGCCTAAGAGCAAGGAATCATAAATTACTTGATGTTGCCTCAATTTTCTTTTCTGTCTACTTTTAGGCAGGCTTCTATTGTGGCTAGACATATAATTTGGCCATTTATGTATAATCAAAACTTGATTTTATATTTATAATAAAATAATATAAATAATTTTAAAAATTTTCATTTAAGATTATTAATAATCAATAAACTATTTTACAGCTTTAATATTTTTTTTAAAATAAATTTTTGTTCATTTTTCCAATATTTATTTTTTTTTCAAATTTTTTTATAGATCCTAGAGTCTCTTAACTTCCAGCTTGGTATATATTCCAACTTTTCTCTATGCTGCCAGGGACCCAGCTCAGTCTCGTCAGGTTTTTACTGTACTTCATGCACATGGCTAGCTGCATAGCTCTGGCTCATGCTATAATGAATTTTAATTTTGAAATGCCAATTTTTCACAATGCGGCGGGCTCGACACCTGGACGCATATTTTCGAGCTCCGCCCCTTGTTTGATTTGATTCTCTCGAGCTGAATCAAGCTCACAATCAATCAGAAATACAAATGCGAAATGCGAATATTCGAAATGCGTGCACAATGAGGGCGAAAATCTGTCAAAAAGTGGTAAATGAAACTCTTCAGATGTCACTGAGCCATAAAATCATGCGATAATTAATTTCTCATAAAAAAGCAGGAGAGCAACGGAGACAGAGAGAGAGAGAGTGAGGGAGCGAGACAGCGGCAAGGGAGATAGATGTAGAGTTCGGGTAGCGAGGCGTAAATTCTCAGTCGAGTGCATTGTTTGTGCGAGTCCTTAGCGGAGTTCGAACCCTGGGTACGCTTCCGCAATTATGATTGTCCTTCGTCAGTCGCCTGGCCTGGCCTGGCCTGGCCTGGATTCCTTATTTCGGGGCTCATTTGGCTAGGCATTTGCGCACATTTTTGCACATTTTTTCCACAATTTTTTAATGCCTCTCTGTGGTCTTGTCTTTGGCTGCTCTTAATTAAAAATTGCAAGGGGTAACGGCTCGCTCGGTAGGGTGGCCCTGGATATTTAAAGCATAGCTGACTGCGACAACCCCTAGCTAAAGGTTTTCCATTTTTTCTTCTTCTTTTTCTCCTCCTCCTCTCCTCCTTCTTCGGTTTTCTGCCTGGCTAAAACAAAGCGCACACAGATTTCAATTGTTTGTCGGGCATTGTTGAGCGTGTTTCGAGTATATCTGGAAGCATGCGACGAGTATAAGTTCCATTGTCCTGACAAAAATAAAAAAAAGAAAAAGCGCATTGAATGCATGCAAAAGCTGACGCCGAAGCTGAAGCTGAAGCTGATGCTGATGCTGACGCTGTCGCTGAAGTTGTAGCTGGGGCCGCAGGCAAAGCCAAAGCCAAAGTGCTGAACCCAAAAGCTGAAGCACATGTGCTCTCTTAGCCAAGTCCTTTGCCACCGACTTTTATGCGGGGGCGGCTAATTTGCCGGCTATGGGGGCGCACTTCAACTGACAAGCAGTTACTTTAACTTAAGCCAGCTTAAGACGAGCCGGCAAGCACCGAGTGGGGGGAGGGGGAGACAGCCTCAGGTGGCAGCACTTTGTCGCGCACTTTACTGTAAAACTTCCGTTAATTAACGTTAATTTACTTGCAGCTCAGCACTTGCCCGGAACACAAGCTTAAGGCGAAGAAAATAAAATATAAAAAAAATAAACAAATTCAATAAAAATGCAGCCCGAAAAACTTTTGCTGGACAAATGCAGTTGCAGAGTGCTGGTTGCCAGAGTTGCCAGATCTATGGGCCCCATTGTTGCCACACACAAAGGCCGTACGTGCAGCATTCATATGTGGCATAACGACGCCATTTTGAAATTTCTTTCTTATTTTTTTACATTTTATTTTTATTCAGTTCAGTTTTCTGTTAGTTTATTTTGTGTAGGTTAAATTTTTTTATTTTTTTAAGAGATGTTTTAACGTTGACTTTGGCGCTGGCAAATTTTTGCAACAATGTGAATGGCGGGTTAACCGTAGGCAACCACTGACTAGGAAATGCTCTAATATTTGTAGTAGATTTGAAATTTAAAGTATGAATGATATATTATTGTAAGTCTAAGCACAATTTATGCATTTTATTAATTATATGTAATAAATATAAAAATTTAGAATGAAAATATTTTATTTTTAATATTTTAAAAAATATATTTTATATATATATTAATATAAGAATATTATATATAAGAATATTTATTTTTTTTACAAATTTACATTATTTTATATTTATTTTATATTGTATTCATATATCTATTTTATTTTATTTTTTATTAAATTTTTTCACTTTAAATATTTTTGTATCAATTACATATTTTTTTATATATTTATTTATTTAAACAAATTGTTTTTCTTTTATTTCTATAAGTTCCAATAAGCTTCGAGTTGTAGATGCTGCACAGAATATATTCCATTAAGCTACATAAATAAACCGTAAATACTCGTCTAATACTACCTAAGCTATAGAGTATTTCACTTTCGACACGCTTTGTTAGGGTATCCGGCAAAGCTGTCAAGTCATGTGCAGCTTGTGTGCTTTAAGCTGCATTCAAAGCCGGAGATTAAAAAATTACCCAATGTTGACAAAAGCCAACGGAAGACAAGTGTGTGTGAGAGAGAGAGATGGACAGAGAGGAGTAATGGTGAGTATGTGTGTGTTCACTTTTATGTTTGTTTGGCTGTTACTGCTGCCGCTGCTGTTCAATATGCGCAGCATGTTTCTGATGGCAATATGATTAAAGTCAAGGCGAAAACAAGCAGCAGCGGCAGCAGCAGCAGCAGCGACCAGGACCTGAACGAAGGACGTGCCGCTGCTGCTGACCAAATATAGCGCAGCGGCAGCAGCAGCAGCAGCAGCAGTAGCAGCAGTAGCAGCATTATGCAAAGGCACGTGAAAAGTTGTTTGATGTTTGTGCGGAGAGCGAGAAATCAACTGGAAAAAATACACAAAAACAAAAAAAGAAAGTCGCAGATGAGAAATAACAGACTAAGCAGCTGCAGCTGCAGAAGCAACTTTACGAGTGTTGGTAAACGCAGAAGAGGAAGAATAGTGGAGCCAAACTTTTTTCTTTTCATATTCGAATTTATTTTATATTATGAATTTTGTTTAATATGCCAATAGTTGGCTATAGAAAAGGATGCATTACAAGACATTACTTGCTGTCTCCCTTCCTCTCTCCTTCCCTTCTACTCCTTCCTCCACATACATGCATTGCGGGGCGTGCAACTTTGTGGTCTTTTAAAAGATTGTTTGCATTATTTGTGGCTGCGTGCCAGAGCCACGAACAAGGTGCCCCGTCTCCTGCCCTGGGCCAAAAACATTTTCTGAGCTGTTAACAAAGTGAAACCGCACAGTTTGTTTCGCTAAAGTTTCGCAGAGAGAGAGAGCGAAGGAGCGCAAAAAACGATAACGGTATTTAGTTTGCATGAGCATCGGTTTTTAGGGTTTTTCGGTTTTCGGGTTTCAGTTGGGTTTTTGTGGGCGCTTTGCCCATTGTTGCTGCTCTTGTTGTTGCTCTAGAGGATTAGCAACAGCAACAGGAGCAGCAGCAGCAGCAGCAGCAGCCGAGGAAGCCGAAGCAGCGCCAGCCCTGTGATTATGCGTATGCCTGCTGTTAAGCCTGAAGCTTAGAAAAGTTGCCCATATTTTTGATGGGTTTATAAAACAACAAGCACCAAAAACAAAGTACATATATATTTATATATATATATATATATATATTAGTTTGAGTGAAATGTATATAGACTCCATACTCATGCACAGCATCAAAAGGAAATATGTGTGGAAATTTTATATATGCAATTTAATTGCTGTGCGAAACGAACTTTTCTTTTGATTTTATTTGTAAAAATTTGAAGATTGAGTGTGGAATTAATTCTATGCCTTTTCAACTAACAATGTGCGAATATTTCTGTAAGTCAGCTTTTCAGCTGTGGAAATTGCGAGTTTTTCTATTTAGGATATATTAGAAATTGCCAATTATTTTACTGCCTGCAAGAGCTGAGCTCTGCCTTATATTTGTAGTATTTTAAAATACTTAGCTCAAGCTAGTTGCTTTAAGCATACATACGTGTAGTTGCTAAATGTAGTTTAATATATGTTAAGCCATTTCAAATTTCTTATTTAAAGTGCTCTTAAATGCTAATAATTTAGTGGAAGAGCAGCTAAGGCCCAATTTATATTGAATAGTCAAAGATAGAAGCTGATGCTGAGGGTAAGTAGCTGTTAGGCTGTAGTAATAGTAGTAGTTGTTGAATTAGTAGTAGTAGAAGCTATAGTAGTAGGGGTAATATAAATAGTAGTACTAGTATTAGTAGTAGTAATAGAAATTAGCAGCAGCAGTAATGGTAAGAATAGTAGTAGTAGATGTAGCAAGTAAAAGTAGTAGTAGTAGTAGTAGTATTAGTAGTAGATGTGGTAAGTAAAAGTAGTAGTAGTATTAGTAGTATTAGTAGTAGATGTAGTAAGTAAAAGTAGTAGAAGTAGTAGTATTAGTAGTAGATGTAGTAAGTAAAAGAAGTAGAAGTAGTAGTATTAGTAGTAGGTGTAGTAAGTAAAACTAGTAGTAGTAGTAGTAGGTGTAGTAGATCTAGTAAGTAAAAGAAGTAGTAGTAGCAGTATTAGTAGTAGATGTAGTAAGTAAAAGTAGTAGTAGTAGTAGTAGTAGTAGTAGTAGATGTAGTAAGTAAAAGTAGTAGTAGTAGTAGTAGTAGATGTAGTAAGTAGTAGTAGTAGTAGTAGGAGGAGTAGTTGTAGATATAGTAAGTTAAAGAAGTAGTAGTAGTAGTAGTAGTAGTAGTAGTAGAAGTAGTAGTAGTAGTAGTAGTAGAAGTAGTAGTAGTAGAAGTAGTAGATGTAGTAGTAGTAGAAGTAGTAGTAGTAGTAGTAGTAGTAGTAGTAGTAGTAGTAGATCTAGTAAGTAAAAGAAGTAGTAGTAGTAGTAGATCTAGTAAGTAAAAGAAGTAGTAGTAGTAGTAGATATATCAACTAAAAGTACTACTAGTACTATTAGTAATAATATTAGAAGTAGTAGTAGTAAACTGTAACTGTAGTAGTAAAAGTATTTCCATAACGGAAACGGCCAATAGGTAATAGGATTATCCTCTTTCATTCTTAATTCTTCTTTTCTTTCTTCTGCAAACTTAGACAATGTTATTTGTATCAGCGCCAGGCTTCCCAGACTCTTTTACCTTATTGAAAAACCACATTTTTGCTGCCTTCTACTTGCTCTACATAATTCATTGCATTTTCCCATGATATTTATTGAATTTCCATTAAATCCCAGCCCAATTTAAGAGCTAGGGGCCTAACAACTGCTCGCAATTTATGTGTAGTGCAGTCAACAATTACAGTTAGTCACAGTCACATTAACTGTGACTGGAAAAAAGAACAACACTCAAGCACACACTTACACACACACACACACACACACGCACACAAGTAGAAGTCAATTCTGTTGATGCGTGAAGCGATTTATGTTTAGTTCACGCATTTGCAGTGTTTATTTGCCGTTGTTGTTGTTGTTGTTGTCGTTTTTTGGCGGCTACTGTAACGAGCAGCTAAATCGATTGTAACTAATTTGCGGCAGTCACGACGGCAAGCACTGATTTAGAAAATGCCAACGACTTGCCAAGGACGACAGCAAGGAGTTGCCCTGACAGCAGGCGAAGCGAGGCGAGTCAGGGCCAGGCCAGGACACGGCACTTCAGGCAGCGCAGGCAATGAAACGCGACACATTCCATATTATTAAAATATTAAAGACAATTCAATAGGAAAATTGGCAGGCGAATAGACAGGCAGACAGACAGACAGCAAGAGAGCGCGAGAGGGAGAGCGAACTAGCTGCTGTCAATGCATATATGTATATATAAAGTAATTGAAATAAATGAGAACAGTTATGCATGCGCTCAGAGAGTGAGATGAACGTAAGCGAGCGAGTTGAGGGGCTTGTTTAATAAATGATTTCCGCTGTATTTTCCAAGCCTCCACCTCGACTCGCACGCGTGGGCCAGGCCAGCCTCTACTATGGCTATGCGTTGTCTATGTGTATCTAAGGGTTTCTGTTTCTGTATCTGTATCTGCATGCGTCATGCGTTCAGATTAGACTCGTTCGTTCGTGACTGACAACAATTGGCAAACGCACACACACACACACACATAGGCTGACACACTCGTTCGCTAACCAAATCAGTGCGTGTAATATCTTTGTATCTGTAGCTCTGCACAGATGTATCTATATAGCGGCGACAATGAGCACACATTGTTGCTGCTGGTACGGATCGTTCTGCTCCTCATTCTGTTTTTTTTTTTGTATTTTGTGTGCGGGTGCATGTCTTCTCATTTCATTATCGAAAATATGCAAACGCGACGCCAAATGCCTGCAAATGATAATGAGGGCTTATCGCCGCGCGCACCCTACGCAGCGGAAGTGAAGCATGAAGCGGACTACACATTATCTCTAAACTATAAAAAAGAGAAGGAAAAGAGCAGGGAGAGAGAGAAGGAGCAGGAGCAGGAGCAGGAGCAGAAAAGAAGGCAGGGCAGGCCAAAAAGTAAATACAAATAAAAATCAATCAACAAGTGGCCCAACAGTGGGAGCCAACGGCACCCAAGGGTAGGCAGGCAGGCGGGCTGGCCACAGTGGGGGCGTGGCTGGTTTTGTTGCCAGCTGCCAATTCGCAAGTGTCGTCTATTTGTTGCGCAAACAACAAACATTGACGTTGTATAGGGGACGCAGCCAATTGGCTCAGGGCCTTTGGCTAGAAGAAGCACGCAGGATACGCAGGACACGCAGGACACGCAGGACACACAGGTTGCACAGGAATGCGTGTGCTTAAATAATTGATTTAATTAACATTAATGCTAATCATATATATATATATATATATCTATATATATGGTAGTTATATATAATATAATGTACAAGATATGATATGGGGATAAGCAGCCATAAGCAGCCGTTAGGCACGCACACACACACACGCACATGTAATAAAATAATCATAAATATATAATGATGATTTACCCAGGCAACCAGAGTGGATTTGCTGCCGTCTGCCTGGGCCATGCAAATACGCATTTTAGCCTGGCTAAATTGTAATGAAGCAAACGCAGCCACGCCCACACGCCCACTCTCCACACATACAGTCAGAGATATGCAAAAGATAGCGTCGAAGCTGAGAGCAAATAAATTGCTATACAATTTTACCCAAAAGTCGCATACAAAAACCAAACAGCACGCCAGAGGGTAGTCAGTGTGGGGGGTGGGGGGTTGGAGGGGGAGGTGTGGCATGCGGCATGTATGGCTACGCCTGCAGCACAGTTACAGTCGAGCTGCAGGGGTTGTGGCGTGTCTGCTGGGGCAGGCTGGGCGGGTCGGGGGGCTGCAAACAGACTGTCGTCATGTCAAGCAATTCAATTCAATTTGGTTTCTCACGCGTTTGTTTGCCAGCTCATGGCTGCGTCTCGCCTACGTCATTGACTGCCTTGATTTGTGTGCCTGTGTGTGTGTGTGTGTGTGTCTGTGGGTGTCTGTGTTTATTTTTATTTTTATTTTTATTTAATTCATTGGCTTTAAAAGTTTTGTAGCCAGACCCAGGCTGGCTGTAAATAACAATTTACGATTTACGCTTTACAATTTAACAATTTTACAATTTACAACTTGGCAAAAGTTCGCACACAACTCGCATACATAACAATTTGCAGGCGCATTAAAAAGTTGCCAGATTAATATTTAAACGGGCGAAAACTTATGCACACATATGGCAGCACGAGTACACGCACACACAGACACTGCGAAAATTAAGCATAAAAGTATGCAACACAAAACTGCACGCAAGAGACTCACACACTCACACACGCACTGTCATTTCGTTTCGTTTTCCACTCAGTCCACAAAAAGAAATCTTGGCACTTTTACTTACTTGCATCGTCATCTTACAGCTTAGGCTGCAGTCGAGCCGCGGACTGTCTGCTGGCGTGGCCGCTGTTTAACGGCTTTAAGTGGCGACATCCACTGTCCATACGTCATCAACATCAATATCAACGTCAACTTTAAACAGCCGCATCAAATGCCGACGGCTGTTGCTCGCTTCTCCAGTTCCTTCACTCATTCATTCTTTCTCTCTCTCTCTTTCACTCTTTCTAGCTCGTATTGATTGCTTGTCGGCGGCACTCACGCATACACTCACACACACATATACTCTTCTGACACGCATAAGTAACTGCTAACACAATTTGTAGTCTATGGGTTAACTGTATAACTGAATAACTGTTAAAGCTAACAGCAGCCTTTTCTCGCTGCTGTTTGCCGCGCCAAAGAACTTGACACGAGCGAGGTCTGCAGCCAAATGAATCTGAAATAATGAAACTGAGTGAATTTCGCTCGAAAGATGCTGCGAATACGAGGCGAGACGACACGACTAAAGCCGAACACACACGACACGACAAAGCTGTCCAAAAGCTTCGTCTCGACAGGAGAGAGCGAGCGCACACGAATGGCTTGCGCAAGTCGTGGGGAAATGCGATGAAAACGGCCAAAGAGAGGGGCAATGTAAACAAGGCAAAATTGGGATGCTGCGGCTTTTAATTAGCCACCGCTTGCATATTTCAGCAGCTAAGAGAGTATGCATTAAGAGAGAGGGACAGCGAGAGTGAGAGAGAAAGCTCAAGAGCGAGCGACCGACCGACTGAGTGTGTGTGTGTGGGTGAGTGTAATAACAAATGCTGCTGATAAGGCTACTGACCTCTGTGCAGTGGCGTCGTTTGTGCAAGGGGTTGCTGCTGCAGCTGGCTTAGCTTAGCCCGCCACACACACACAGGCAGACACTCACAAATCAGGTTGGCAGCTCCGCTGGCATAACTAAATGCCAATTAAATGCTTTCGAGTGTTTTCTAAACAAGTTGAATTTACACAAATTTCAAATTTACCGCAACTTGCGCCGCTTTTAATTAAATTAATGCATTGCCTGCTCTGCCCGCTCGCTCTACCTCTCCCTCCCTCTCAGCTGTTAGTGCTGCCCACTTAATTGTTGGCATTTTTCTTCTGCTGTCTGGACAAACAGCTGTGCCATCAAGCGCATAGATTACACAACAAACAAAAGCCGCTCAGAGACAAAAGGCAGCAAGGAGCGAGCTAGCGTCCAGCCGAGCACTCTAGCATCTCACCGCAGACCCTCCTCGTTCGACTACGGCCACTGAAATCCGAGCAGCTTTAATTTGGCCACGTCAAACGCTGAATGAAGGCAAATTTGTCCGCCAGCAACAACAACCAACAGATCTAAACAGCCTACATTTAGGCGCACATATTAATCAAAAAAAGGGAAGAGAAGAAAACAAAAATAATAATATAGAGTAAGGAAAAAGCAACTCAAAGTTGACTTTCGGACCTCGTTTGCCTCTCGGAAGCACATACTAATTGCCGCCTGGCCCTGATGGCCCAATGTGTTGCGAATATAGAGCGAAATATGAGCTCAGGTTGTAGAAATTGAGGCGAAAGTGACTGTTGGGCAAAGGTTTTGAAAGTTTGTGTGAATATGAAGGCTACTTGCGTATTGATGACAATAGATGGGCCTAGTTGAAGAGGGTTAACTAAGAGTTTATACAAATTTGAAGAAATTAAAGAGAAAAGGATTACTGGAATGTATTGTAGTAGTAGTAGAAATAGTAGAAGTAGAAGTAGTAGTAGTAGTTTGCTATTGCTGAAAACTTGCCTCCCAAAAGTTGGCGAAATTGCAACGAAAATGATTTTGGGAACCGCCTGCAAATATTAGTCTCTATTATTCTCCATTCATGTTGACGCTTATACTAAACAGCTTGTAGTCTATTAAAAGCATTAAATTCCTTTACGCAATTTTATAAGATGCTTAAACTAGCTAAAGGGGATTTTGCGTTTCAGATTATGAGCTTAATAGGGAAAATGGTAAGTGAATTTAAGGCAAACCTTAACCATGTTGAAGGCATATGTTAATCAAATTATCAACACTTAAACAAAGCCGACTTAAGCTAACCAAAAAGTTTGGGAATCAAACGGAAATAGTTGCTCAGCAAGAAAGTTTTTGGCCAGCAGCGAGGTAGAAGTAAAACTGTGTTAAGAGCACATCAAATGTTGCGCAAGAAAGAACAATAATTCAAACGCATAATTTAATCAATTACCAAGCAGAAAAAACTGTATATATATAATTTTTGTTGGTTTTCCTACACTCCCCCCTCCAAAAAAAAAAAAAATAGGAAGAAGCAGAGAAGGAAAATGAAGCGCAAGTTCAATCTCAGTTCGACAGCATCAAGTTTCGCACAGTTTCTCAGCTTTTGCAGTGCACGTAGTTTATGTTTTTCGCTCGCTTTCCCTCGCTTTCATATGCGACACACATACACTAACACTAACACGAACACTGATGGAAATAGAGCTCCGAATGATTAATGACCATTTTGCGTTACGTTTTTCCATTGTTGTTGTTGATGGGAACTTGGCTTGTCAACAGAGCGTCGCACAGTTGTCGATGGCAGAGCGCCACGTAGATGAGAAATCGGAAGATGAAGCTGAAGAAGTAGCGGAAGAGGTTGTCGTAGAGGTAGAACACAAAGTAAAACTAAGTAAAAGCCAAAAGTTTGCCTGCAAATGAAATTTGATTTCAACGCCAACGGCTGAGCAACAACTCGAGTTACACGAATTCCTGCAGCCATCCTGCAGCCCGGTCGACAGCAGGCGCCGCAAGTTGATTGACTAACCTTCGCATTGGCAACTCATCAGCAGCCAGGCTGCACAAAGAGCATGCGACAACAGGCAGCGCAATTTCCCTCACGGATTATACAGTGTGGAAAAACGAATCGAAAAAGTCAAAGATAAAACAAAAACAAAATGAAATAAAAGACCGAAACTGGAAAACTGCAAAAAATTGACTGGCAAAGTGTTGATGATGTTTGATACTGATTGCTTTAGCAGATCTCCGCGATAAGGCAGCAGCTGGAGCAGTCAACACTGTGCAACACTGCAGTCATTTGGGACGCTTAGCAACACTGCCACACAGGTTTGTCGACCAAACTTTGTTGCGGCATTTTTGATGTGGTTTGCCCACACGCTTGCTTGCTTCCTCTCTCTCTCTCCCACTCTCTGTTTCTGCGTGTAAAGTGGCTTGATCCTTTCTAGTCCTGGGGTCCTTTACAGTTAACGAGCCGTCGCAGCGGCCAAATGACAAATGAAAAATGAAAATGCTTTTCAGGCATATTAAAAAGGATTTGCCGTACGCCAGATAAATGTGCCTAGGCACAACGCATTACTTAAATTAATTTTCACACAGCAGCAGAGAGAGAGAGAGAGAGAAAGAGACGGAGAGTGGGAGGCAGAAAAGGGACAACGGCAACTTTTTAAATATTTAAATGAGCCGAGCGACAATACAAAAGAAGAAAACAAATAGATGGCCAACACGTCGAACGGCGCATTAAACATGCGCAAATATTTGCGCTGAGCTGGGCCAAAACGGAGGCTAGGACATGCAGTGCACCTGGCGCAGCAAGGATAACGCGCAAATTATGTCAAAAGCTGTGCAAATATCAACAAACAAAAGTGTATAACAACAAATGAAAAGCAAAACTTACCCAGTTACTTCTTTTATTTTCCCCTCTCTCGGCTTCATATTATTTTAATTAGCCAGGACCTCGACGCTAGCCAGTTGCGTATTTTCTGCAAATGTACATGGAAAAGGATAACATATTTGTGATTAGCTTTTGACGTTTGTGTGTGTGTGTGTGTGGAGAGGTGTTTATGTGGGTGTGTGCGTTTTTTAAAGTGTGCCAAACAAGCTGTGCCTGGCTGCGCTTTAAAGTGGCCAAAGCGAGTGGAGGCTGGGGTGAGGTGTAGGCGTGGTTTGCGCTGTCGTTGACAAAAATCTTTTGTGGTTGCCTCTAATTAAAATGCGAGGCGCTTTGAGAGAGTGAGAGAGAAAGCGGCAAAGGCAGCTGCAGCAGGCGCAAGCCGTCTTTGCCTCGGCCCAATGAAGCGCGCTATAGAAAAACGCAAAGGAAAAAAACTATTGCATACTTTTGCGCGCAGCGCATATTTTGCCACGGCATAATTAATTAAAAATATCTGACGTGCAATAATAAATTTTCGCCCAGTCCACGTGTGTGTCTGTGTGTGCGTCTACCTTGCAACCAATCTGTGCCACTCTCTATCTCTCTCTCTCTCTCTCGCACTTGGTCTCTCCAGCGCTTCTAGTTCGTGTTAAATGCCCCAAAGTGCAAAAGTTTTAAATAAATGAATTTTCTCTCCCTCTGTGTGTGTGTGTGAAAGCCAAGGCAAAAACATAACTGACATCATTAGCAAACTTTAATACACTTTGCGCCCAGCGGCAGCCACTCAGGCAAAAATAAATAAACCAAACGAAATGAAACCGAACTAAAACCAAATCAAATGAAATAAAATGAAAAGTGTGTGTGCTTATACAATACACAATAAAACAATATGTATATACATACATAAGTGTGTGTGTGTGCCATACAGCAAACTTTTGGCTAAACAACATTTTGCAACACTGTTCATTCACAAGTTTATATTAATAAAGTTTGCGAAAATTCTATTACAATTTAGTTCGTTTTGTTAAACAGCTTGTAAGTATATTGGTTTATTTAATATTTCACATATTTAAGCATTTCACAACACTAAAGCATTTTAAAACACATTAGCCAACACTAATTTAAGCTCAAACACCTATGCACATGGTATATATGCTGTAATATATATGTTTGTAATGCTGTTTATCAACACTAGGATTTTTCTTAGCTCTATAACACCTTTTTCAACACTACCAGTAGTCTCTTTTTTGGCTGAATTAATTTAATTTTCTTTTTTTACGTGCGAAAAATTGATGTCAAAAACAATTTAAACTTTGCACATTTGTTTCAAATATGCATGCAGCGCTGCTGCGAACTCAAAACTGGGCTTATGCAAAAGCAAAGCCAGAGCATTGGCCAAGTGGCTTAGATTTGGATGCCACAGCCAGAGTTAGAGTGAGAGAGCGAGCGAGCCACAAACAAGTCGAGTTCGAGTTCAAGTCGAGTCCATGACAAAGTTTTGCGCCAGTTGAAGGTGGCAAGAACTATGTGGGATTAGACAATTTGTATGCCAAGCGCTGTGGGTCGCGGCATGTGGTTGTGTGGTTATAACTCCAAGCGAACCACCACCACCAACAGCCAGCCAGCCAGTCGGCCAACAGCACCACCGTCCGCATTAAGCCACAACTGATGTTTACATTTTTAACTAAGGCAAGGCAACGGCAAAGGCAAAAGTTTGTCCTGACGCAGAGACAAGGTCCTGTGCCTGTGCCTTTGCCTTTTTCACGTTTCGGCATAAAATTTAATGCATATAATATTGGCTAATGATGTTTACAATGCGCGCTGGCTTAGGCGGGCATTAAAATTGTCGAGCCAGTGCCAGTTGGGCCACCTGCTGCTGCCAGAGTTTTCTACCTCAGCCACAAAGCTCACAGACTCATTTCTCGATTTCCCCGGCTGCTGCTGCTGCTGTTGTTGCTGATGTAACCAAGTTAGCAATTAAGACAACTGTGTACTCAATAAGCCAGCCCAGTTGTTAGTTAATTGAATGCGACGACCAGCCAAGGGCAAACAATTTATTAAGCAGTGCTGTGTAGTGTTAAATTGTCGAGCAGTGTTGTATAATTATTTACTTTTTACTCTCTATGACTACAGAGACTCATAAATGTGGAGACTAAAATTATAAGTGTTTTATAACGTTCTGTAGTGTTGTATAATTTCATATTCTTATGTAAATGCTGCCTTGCATCTGGATAACTTAAATAATATTTCATAGTATACGTTTTAGCTTAAGCCAGTGTTGGTTAACCACTTGCAGTGTGGTGTTGGCTTGTTTCTCCAGCTCGAAGTAACTTTTCAAACTTAATTCCAGTTGCCACAGCTCACAAAAGTGTCATTAGCATCATTTTTAAGCACTTGTAGTGTTGGCTAACGCGCAAATTAGCTTTTTGCCGCACTGGGCAAACACAGGCCAAACAATTTCAAACTCATTAAAAATTGATTGACACGCACACACACAGGGGGAAAGAGAGACAGAGAGAGAGAGAGTTGTTTGAGCTGCAGTTACACCTAGGCAATGAAATCTGATGTGGGCGAAATTCTAATTGGATATTTTATGGCCAACACTTTTGACGACTCGGCAACAAAACTGTGTGTCCCAATGGGAGCAATTCCGCTGCATGTTTGATGACATTCCAGGTTGATTTTGCAACAACAGCAATGGCCAGGGCAACAGCACTAACAAACAACAGCTCACATATGTCAACATCAACATGGTAACTCCCTTCGAAAAGGACAACGGCACATAATTAAATGACACCAAGGACCTTTCTGCAACAACCCCTTCAACTGCCCAACCACCACACACACATAGCTGATGAGTTGTTGCCAGCTAATGAGCCTGAATGGATACTCAACGTGATTGTGTGTGTGTGTGTGTGTGTGTGTGTGTGTGTACAACTGGGTTAATGTGCAACTACAATGGCCAGGCGAAAATTCATAAATACATAAATACACAATGTCCTTGATATCCTGGTATTTTGTCAACATTTTGTTAGCTTCGCACGCTCACAAATTGCAATTAATAAACCAATCAGCCGCGCTGAAGAATTTCGCCACTGATGATGAGGCACCAATTCGGATTTCCCAGACAACATCTGGCTGACCCTAATGACAGGAAATTGTGCGGTCAGATGCAATTGCAGCCGCAAAAACAAATCAGGATAACCACAAAAGCCATCAAGCAATCGCACACACACTCACTGAGATGAGAGCAAGCGGATGAGAGCAAGCATAGGTTTTCCGTTTAATTTGCCCAAATATCACCAGCTGTTGGCTACACAATTTGCATAATTGAATATTAAAATAAAGTGCAATAAACAAATATTTATGTTTGTAACTAAAGTTAGTCTTTCTCTCTCTCTCTGATATGAGCTGCTGTCAAAGTTGGCAGTTCAATTAAATGAAATACAAAATCATAAAAACCAACTTCATAGGACTTAGATTTGGGCAACACAAAAGCCAATTAAGTTGATATAACTGTATGGGATTTCATAAATGGCTAGTTTTTAGACATTTACCAATACTGACCCTAAAAATAATCGAATTAAAAGAATTTCTATGCAATAAACGTTCAAATGTGCATGATTTATCGTTAGTTATTAAGCATTTTCTGTTGCACTAGGATTTCAACTTGTTTTACAACACTAGAATTTAAGTTTAATAGAAAATAGCCACGAAAGTGCTTATTTAACTTTTTTTTTAATAACAAATATTCAGAAATTTTACAAAGCCTTATAATTTTTCCAATTATTTTATAGCAAATGACATACATTTTCTGGTATTTTCCAACCCTATATATCATTTACTATTATCATACATTATTTTAAACGTATTCAATGGCTAATTCAACTCACCTAATTTATTAGCTAATAAAAACTGTTTACTTTAACTAATTATATGTCAAGTTGCAATCAGTTAATTTATGAATTTTTAGCATTTTACAACACTACTTGAATAATTTACTGAAATATACTACAAAGGCAAAGTCGCTAATTTTAAAAACTTTTACTACCCTTATTAAACTTTTCTTTATATTACTTAAATTCCATCTTCCGTTTAAAAATGTTCTTCATTTTATAACACTGGTAAAAGTGACTTTTTCTACCGCACGCATTGAACGTTCTTTAACTCATTATAAAAATAAAAACTCAATTCAAACCGAAAGGTCAAGCCCATAGCTCAACAATGTTCTTTTTCCACATGTCACATGCTTTCTTCTCACACACACACACCCTCGCGTCCTCTCCTTCTTTCACTCAGTCACTCTGGCCACAACTCAGCGTCAAGATTAATCTGATGCCCAAGTGGCACTTGCAGCCAGTGTCATTTGGGTGCTTTATCGAATGTGCAGCAATTAATGCATGCTTCAAGTGAAAGAGATTCATCTCACAAGTGAAGCCATGTTGAAGCCAGACAATTGCAACATCCATCTTCTGCAGGCATTTGTCTCTTTCACGCACACACACACGCACGACCAGGACATAGGATATGGGTAGATGTGAGCTGGACACGGTCAGGACATGGACATGCACATGGCGGTTGGCCTTTTGTCACTGCGTGAAAGACAACAAACACATTTACTAAATTAAAATTGAATTTATAGCGCACTAAATGCAGCGCCTGCATATATATCCTTCGCACAAATTGCCCTCTGTGTGCGTGTCCTGGCTGGCAGCCACGCCCCCTTGGCCCTGTTTGTTTGTGCGCTTTTGGTTAGTTTGCTTAATCTTTGACAAGCAGCCCAAAGGTCGTCGCCTCGCATCCAACCCAGGCAATCAGTGCGACTGCAGCAAGGACACACACACGCCGTGCCTGTGCCTGTGTCGGCGTCGGCGTCGGTGTGTGCGTGTGCAACTGCAGCTGGGCGTCTGTTTGACTAATTAATTATATCATTAAAATGCGCACAGCACAATTTTGCACCTTTTTTGCTCGGACGGGGCTTCAGTCGCGCTGGTTGCATAAAAAATGCTAAAGAATTTATCAGCTGCATGTTTCGTATCTTGGCCAAAAGCGTTGCCAAAAACGGGCGCCAGCCAAGAAAATAAATTGGTAATTTGATGCGGCGGCAGGCGACGGCTGAGGCTCGTTTAATGAAAGCAGGCCCCCCTTCCCCCCCCCTCCAGCCCACCCACACACATACACTCTCAAGTCCCTGTCAGCCCGCACATGTAAACTGGCAAATGGGCAAATCTCTTGGCTGGCAAAACAACAGGGCCACAAAAGTTGTTGCCGTAACGGTGACATAATGAATAGGATTTTGCCTCTTTGCGGGCACAATAACAACAATGCGGCGAGTGGCTGTGGGCGGGCGCAAGGATATGCAAAGGATATGCAAGCCATGAAACAGATGTTGCAGCTCTGTTGAAAAGCAGCCAATTTGGTGCACAGCACCACGACGACGACGACGGCGACGATAGACATGGCAAAGTGACAAAAATTTAATATGGAACCGCACAGCCATCACCACACACAAACACACACACACACACACACACACACATGCATAGTGAGTCGCACACGAGCAAAAGAAATGCGCGCAAAATAAACGGCAAAATAATCGCGCACAATGCATTGGCAATGAGCCAAGGCAAAGGCTATGCGAGTGTGCATAAGTATGTGTGTGTGTGTGTGTGTGTGTGTGTGTGTGTGGACAAAGTTTGTGCTTGCTATCGATGAAATTGTGGACGCAAGAGGACACTGAACGCTGGACTACGACGACACCGAAAAAGTGAGAGATGGAGACGGACGCGCGCTGAACAGAAGGCGGGCAGCGCGATAAAGCGAACGTGGCAGGTGGGCACCGGTGACTGTGTGTGTGTGGCAGGTGCCACCCGTAGCCACGTTGCACTTGTAAAAATTAATCAGGCATGCGACCGAGCAAACGAAATGCATTTATTGCCAATATTGTGCTGCAATTGCAGAACAATTTTAAAGTCCTTTAAAAGGACACAAACACACACACACACACAGAGACCCTCACACACTCACACATGGCCCAAAAAAACTTTCAATTACAGGGTGTCAAAGATCGAGAGCAAACACAAATAAAAGGGGGCGTGCAGCTAGTTGCAAGCCCTGCAAACATTTCAATTTGCCTGGCGACAGGCGCCGCACAAAAGCCAAACAACAAACCCAGAAAAGCGCATGAAAACCCCCAACCAAAAAAAAAAGCTAAGAGAGCAAAGGAAAAGAGTGGGGGAAAAAATGTCGGAAAAGCTGCAACGAAAATGCTCCACAATTCGGACAAATGGCGCACACAAAAACGCCGTTTCATATCCGGTGCGAGGCGGAAGTGGGCACGGTCGCAGGCACAGTTACCGGGCACAGTGACTTCTCTTTGCCAGCCAAAGCCTGACTCTGTCATGGCCAATGGGATTAGAAGCATCCCAGTGTCCCAGCTGTCGCAGCTTCTCAGCTTCTCAGCTTCTCAGCAATGCTCACCGTGCTCCACATATTCCCAGTGTCCGCTTCGAAGGACTTAGCTCAACTCTCACGTGACACCCAACTATCGCATATGACATAAATATTTAATAAATATTTATGTGTATGTGTATATATATACAAATATCTGTGTGTGTTTGTACTGGAATTGTAGTTTGATTCGCATTTAATATATATTTAATTTTGTTTTTATATTTTGCCAATAATATAAAGCCATATTGATTTAATACTTAATATCTGTTTGTTTTAATATTAAATTGAGAAATTTAATAGCTTTGACGTTTTGAAATTTAATACAATTTTTTCATTAATCTGTTTTAGCGGGTAATAAAAAATTTATCATATGTCTTATGTCTTATATCTTACCCCATTGAACATATGCCCAATGTCATATGTATTACGTCATAGGTATTACATCATATTATTACGTCATAAGTATTACGTCATAGGCATTACGTCATAAGTATTACGTCATAAGTAATAGGTATTACGTCATAAGTATTACGTCATATGTATGATGTCATATGTCATATGTATGACGCCATATGTCATATGTATGACGTCATATGAATTACGTCATAAGTATTACGTCATGGGTATTACGTCATAATTATTACGTCATATTACGTCATAGGCATTACGTCATAGGCATTACGTCCTAAGTATTACGTCATAAGTAATAGGTATTACGTCATATGTATGACGTCATATGTATGACGTCATATGTCATATGTATGACGTCATATGTCATATGTATGACGTCATGTGTATGACGTCATAAGTATTACGTCATGGGTATTACGTCATGGGTATGACGTCATAGGTATTACGTCATAAGTATTACGTCATATTACGTCATAGGTATAACGTCATATGTATGACGTCATATGTCATATGTATGACGTCATATGTCATATGTATGACGTCATAGGTAATAGGTATTACGTCATATGTATGACGTCATGAATTACGTCATAAGTATTACGTCATAGGCATTACGTCATAAGTATTACGTCATAGGCATTACGTCATAAGTATTACGTCATAAGTAATAGGTATTACGTCATATGTATGACGTCATATGTATGACGTCATATGTCATATGTATGACGTCATATGTCATTTGTATGACGTCATAAGTATTACGTCATGGGTATTACGTCATGGGTATGACGTCATAGGTATTACGTCATAAGTATTACGTCATATTACGTCATAGGCATTACGTCATAAGTATTACGTCATAGGCATTACGTCATAAGTAATAGGTATTACGTCATAAGTATTACGTCATATGTATGACGTCATATGTCATATGTATGACGTCATATGTCATATGTATGACGTCATATGAATTACGTCATAAGTATTACGTCATAGGCATTACGTCATAAGTATTACGTCACAGGCATTACGTCATAAGTATTACGTCATAAGTAATAGGTATTACGTCATAAGTATTACGTCATATGTATGACGTCATATGTCATATGTATGACGTCATATGTCATATGTATGACGTCATATGAATTACGTCATAAGTATTACGTCATAGGCATTACGTCATAAGTATTACGTCATAGGCATTACGTCATAAGTATTACGTCATATTACGTCATAGGCATTACGTCATAAGTAATAGGTATTACGTCATAAGTATTACGTCATATGTATGACGTCATATGTCATATGTATGACGTCATATGTCATATGTATGACGTCATATGAATTACGTCATAAGTATTACGTCATAGGCATTACGTCATAAGTATTACGTCATAGGCATTACGTCATAAGTATTACGTCATAAGTAATAGGTATTACGTCATAAGTATTACGTCATATGTATGACGTCATATGTCATATGTATGACGTCATATGAATTACGTCATAAGTATTACGTCATAGGCATTACGTCATAAGTATTACGTCATAAGTAATAGGTATTACGTCATAAGTATTACGTCATATGTATGATGTCATATGTCATATGTATGACGCCATATGTCATATGTATGACGTCATATGAATTACGTCATAAGTATTACGTCATGGGTATTACGTCATAATTATTACGTCATATTACGTCATAGGCATTACGTCATAAGTATTACGTCATAGGCATTACGTCATAAGTAATAGGTATTACGTCATAAGTATTACGTCATATGTATGACGTCATATGTCATATGTATGACGTCATATGTCAAATGTATGACGTCATATGTCATATGTATGACGTCATAGGTATTACGTCATAAGTATTACGTCATATGTATTACGTCATAGGTATTACGTCATATGTATTACGTCATAGGTAATAGGTATTACGTCATAAGTATTACGTAATAAGTATTACGTCATAGATATTACGTTATAAGTAGTACGTCATATGTATGACTTTATAAGTATTACGCCATATGTATTACGTCATTTCAATTTTTAGTTGCATATAATATAATATATATAATATAATATAATATATATACATATATATTTATTTTCATACAGAGCAAAAACTCTTAGCTTGTGCAAAAAAAAATATAAACAAATTGAAGGCGAGTATTGAAGCAGCGAGAAATGAGATAAATAGAATATATATTTATATCTTTGACAATAAAAAAGTATGACCATAAAAACAAACCTTTCGCCCTATCTCTGGGTGTCTGTCTATGGATTATTTTCCGTTTCTCTCTCGCTCTCTCTATCTCTGTCTTTCTGCCTCTCTCTATCTGTCTTTATGTCCCTATCTTTCGCTCTCTCTCTCTCTCTATTCTTTTCAGTTTCCCTCTCTCTCTCTCTCTCTCTCGATCTTTCTTTCTCACTCTCTCTTCCAGTATATTCCGTCTTTCGTGCTTTTCCTCTCCGTTTCTATCTTTCTCTGATGTTTCTATCCATCTTTATCACTTCCATTATCTGTAGTTCTTAGTCTGTGTCTCTCGTTCTCTCTCTCTCTCTCTTTCCTCTTCCTATCCTGCTTTCCCTCTCACTCCCTCATTTCACCTCTCTTTGTATGGTGAATACGCATCTAACTCTATCTTTCTCTCCCTCTCTCTCACAGTTTTAACTCTTTCACATTTCTATTTACCCTACAAGTTTCTTTCTTGCCGAATCACGCGCTCATCTTTATGGCTGTTGACTTGACGGCTGTTGAGTTTTGGCTAGCTGCTTGGCATGCTAAGCGCCAATATTTGGTTACATGCTCAGGTGTTCATATCGTGCTATCAAAATCTATGCAACACACAGCCGAGCAATAACAATGCCAAAAAAAAAAACAATGCGGGCAGCCACAGCCCAGAGGCTGAGCAAAGCTATCAAAATAACAAAATCGAAAAGCGTTCACCGCACTTTTGCTATATTGTTTTGTTTTGGGCCATGTGGTTGTGGCTAACTGCAGCACCAACTGTGTGACGAGGCCGATATTATGGCCACACAGTCAACAAACAACAGCCTGCAAACATAGCACAACAAATACGACAACAACAACAGAAGAACGCGGCTCAAAATCATTTTCAAATACATTTTGTGGCTACGCTGGGCTTTCGCTGGGGCTTTCGCCTGTTCGCCTTTACCAACACTCATTTAATTGCAAATGTTGCGAGTTTAAAGCTGGGCCAAGCTAGCTTTTTTGGTCCTTCTGTTCGGGCTGGTAGAGGTTTTTGATTTACTGCCGAAAATAAATATATGAATAACGGGCGAGTGCGATATGTGTACATATACCCTGTAATTGATAGCGTTACGAGAGAGAATGCATATGCGTGAGTTGTGTAGCGGCTACGTGGTAAATTTGAGAGAAATTATGATTATTTTTGCCTATGAAATGCCTATACTTGCGTACAGAACTTTTTATGCGCGTTCACAAAGCTAAAGGGGTATATTGGTTTATCTATTAAGCAGTCAATAATGTTTACTTACAAATTATTGGATGCGTCCAATGTTGAGAACATGGCGAAAGATCTTCTCACAAGATTCTTGTGCTAGACGAGCTTTCCTTTACTTTACACAACCATACATCTACCAAACAGTCATCGTAAACTGACTTAAGCTGACTCAAACCCTTTCTCTTACGCCCCTTTGCTTTTCACTTGATATTCAACAGCCAACAGGGCATCTATTGGCTTAACAGCACGCTTCAATGCCAACTCAACTTCTTGTTCCGTCGATTATTGTTTAGTTTTGTTACGTTTTATTTGGCATATTGAAACAATATTTTATAAAAATTTGTTGCGCAGCTGGCGTATCGCAATTTTGATGGATTTATTCATGCAGAAAATTGCATTAAAATTCACAATTCACGTTTGCGTAGCCTCCAATGCGTTTTTGGCGTTTATGGCCGTGCGGGCGTATGGCCTGATGGGCGCATGGGTTATAAACCCACAAAAACGATGCAATTAAACAAGAAAAACAAAGAAAAAGGGCACAAAATACAGCTGAGGCGTTAATTCGATTGTGGTCATGCATATATGTGGATAAAATATACATGAAATTCATATGAAATATAAATGCAGGCGAAGTTGCCCTCTCTCTCTCTCTCTCTCAATTACACACACAGGTACACATCGGGCAGCTGCTGCCAGCGGCTTGTGCAAACATTTTAATTAGCAACTAGAAGAAGTTTTAATTGAAGTGAGATGCAGTTAAAGATATATATTATACGGGTTTATTGGACACAGCCCAAACACACACAGAAAACAAAGGATACAAGGATTTGAATAGACAAATTATTTGCGATATATCTATATACATATATATCTATATGTATATGATTATAATTGAAAAGAATTTCTGGGGAATTGGTTGACTTGCATGTGGCAAACGGCTACCAGTAGATCAGCAGCAAATAGAACGGCCCCAAGCTGAACAGCATTAGGGCCAGCACCAGGACAAGGGTCAAACGCCAGCTCTGCAGTGAAGGTGAATAATGTCAGAGTTATATATGGAACTAGCCGTGCTCAACTTACGCCCTTAAAGCTAGCCTCGGTGTGCTGCAACGCAATGGGGCACGCCTCGAGACTGCAACGACAGAGCGGACAACGTTTCGCCTGCCAGTTGCGTGCCTCGCGATACAGCGACCAGCAGCTGCGACAAAAATGATGCGTGCAGTGCAGCTGTACAGGATCGTGAATGCGATCCAGGCAAAAGGCGCACAGATCATCCAAGTCCATGCTGTTGTTGCTATTGCTACTACTGCTATTGCTATTGCAGTTGCTGTAGTCCGTTCGCTCTTTCATGTTAATTTATATTTATTTTTTTTTGAATTTTTCAAATGGGTGTGTTGAACAAAAAAGAATAGGTATTTAAACGAATATTGTGTGTGTGACAACTAAAAACTAAAAGTGAAGGGAATTTTTAAAAATATTCCCAACTATATATATATTCATATATATATATTTGCATCTCTGGCTTATGCTTGGCCCCTTCACATTTTTAATTAAAAATAAAATTCTAATGCCATAAATTGCACACCCACACACACACACATACACACCTTGTCGCTAAACGATGTCGTTGTCCTCGAGAAACTTGCAATAAAATTTAATTATATCAACGCCGGCTTAACTCAAGCGGCAAGCATCGAATGCAATTAGTAGTAGCCTTGTACAACTCAATTAGACAGTTCCAGCGCTGGTCCGGGGGTTGGCTCAGCCTTGGCTAAGGCGAGACGTTGTATAAAAAGACAGCGCTTTGCACTTTGGAGACAGCGAACCGCAGTGCAGACGCGTTATAAATCGAACTTAACAACTACTTGTTTTTTTTTTTTCGTCTCCTGTGGAACATAGGCGTGGGCGTAGGTGGGGGCGGGGCAGTGACAGTAAAGGACAAGCATTTTAATTAAGTTCAAACTGTGTAAGTCTGTCTGGCAGGCGCTAAAAGTCGTATCATTTCTTAGACACCCACACACCGACACACACGCCCAGTTAACAAGGCTGACAAATTGAATCTGTGACGTCAGCTGTCTGCTGCTTTGTAATTTTCGCAGGATGCGCTATAGCTCTCTAGCTCTCTAGCTCTCTACTTACTATTAGCGCCTCAAACTGGCCAATTAGGCTGGGCCATGCACCACTTGATTTGCATTCGCAACTTGATTATAAAAGTTGCAACAGCAAACCAAGCCAAACCACCCGAACCACCCACTCAATTCAACTTGATTGTTTATTGTTTGGCTTGAGTAAACATTTCTTATTTTTTCCCATTTTCCATTTTCTGCTTTTTTTTTGCAATTGTTGATTGGCTGGGAAAAGTTTTGCGCCTTTTGTTGTTGCTGAAAAATGTTCAAGTTAAATTAATTTTGAGCCGAGTTGCTTTAATTATGCTCCTAAATGGCCAAGCAAATGGTTCAAAAAACACATTTCACGCGCTCTTAGCACTCGTTTTCCACTTCTCTCGATTTCCCAATTCTCAGTTGTCAGTTTTCGGCCCAACTTTGCGCTCAAAAGATAAACAACATCAATCTGTAAGTTTGCTGCCAAAAAGTTAAGCCCGCACAAACTTTGTATATAGTATAATCGAGTTCAGGTTAACTATGCCCAAAGTGTTTTTCAATTATTTACTTTTGGAATTAGCCGAGTCAACAGTCAGTCTATCAAAATCTTTCGAGCTAACTTCAATGTGTTGATTAATATTAAAATTGAGAAGCAAAGTTGGCTCTCTCTTTTTGCCGTCAAACATGGCGTATACTTTACAAATTTTCGGAAGTTGGCTTATTATTAGTTTACTATATCGATTCGAGTGTTGCTGGCTAGTGTAACTTTTATAAATAACTGATTTAAATTTATATACATATATACTCTAACTATAAGCTTCGACATCTGCTTTCTAATTCCGTTTAAATACCCTGTAGATGCAGTTTTGTATAAACTCCTTCAGCTGTCATTAAATATAATTATTTACTTCAGATCCATTTACCTAATAACTCATTCAACTACACAGCTTTAGTTGCCTGATTAACAATAAGCTCTTGTTTTCAATTTGTGTAGGATTAAAATATTTGAGCAGCTGAGAATCCAAACTAAATAGAAATACAATAAATATTTAATGTGCATTTGAAAGCTAAATAACTGAAAGCATATTCTCATGCAGACGTCATTACTATACTGTCAATCATTTCTCTCTATATATAGATAATATACTAGACCGATTTGAAAGATTTCCCTGTAAATATATATACAAATGTATCTCTCTTATACCGAAAGATCTATCTATCTACTTGCCGATCTATCTACTCTTATCAACTTTCATTCATATGCTTTATATTTAGTTATAAACCCAGCTTTACCTCCGTCTCTTTATTTATTCTTTATATTTATACCCATCTGATTAACTAATAACTATGACCAAATATTTGTTATATATTTTAAAATTTTCTGCCTTTTCAATACTTTGTGCGCTAATCTGCAAACCTTAAGATCCGCTGTTAAAGCCATAGTAAATGTCATGTAGTACGTTATGCTCTGCCATTTCCGGCTGCGCTGCGGGCACGCTAGATGGCGCTGCTGTGCCGCTAATGAGCTTTGTAACCGGACACGCTGGCGTTGTCCTCATTTATGCTAAGCTTTTGCTGCATTTATATCAAACAGTAGCAGCTAGGATAACAAGGATGCCAACAACAACAACCACAACAACAACAATAGAGGCAAACAACATCTAGAGTCGACCGCAACTGTATCGTGTGCTTAATGGGTTAACGTGACGCTAAATGAATCATGCCCAGCAGCTAGCGGCATTAGTGGGTTAATATTTCAAAGCGGAACGAAGGCGGGGAGAAGGTGGGCTGGCGCCCAGGCCGGAAGTGGAAATGGAAACAGCAACGGAAGGGGAAGAGGCAACTACAGCAACAGCGGCAGGCAAAGGAAACAGCCTGCGGATGAGCCTGGCCAGATTTTGCTCCGCACAAATTCTATGCAAAAGACAATGTTATCATTTACAGGGTGTCTAATTAAATGAGTGAGGCAGGCGGGACGGTGTTAATAAGCTGTAGCTGTAGCTGTAGCTGTAGCTGTAGCTATCGCTGAAGTACTTCATTTCTATTTCCATTTGAGTTTATTTAGTAATTAGCCTAAACTCAGTCTCTGTGCAGCTGATTTGCTTTTGCTAAATGCATAACTAATTAGCAAAGGCAAAATTTGTGCAAATTATGAGCAAATGATGTTAACGTTCCCTGATGCCTCGCAGGCCTTTGACTGCCAGTACGTACTGTATGCGGAATGGCACTAGAAAGTCCACTTTATTCTGGCATTGAGTGGGCGGTTGCCCAGCCCGCAGCCCGCAGCCAGCTCACAAGCATCGCATCGCTTCGCATAGAAGCTTTTTGCTAAATGCAGGCAATGGCATAAAAGGCGCTCGTCTTCAGACATGTGCGCAGGGCCTTCACCCACTTTCCAGCTGCAGTTCACTTGACTGCACTCACCAAAAAGAACGGGGTGTGGGCGTGGCAGCTGTGGCACGTGTGCTCAAGGTGTATGTGCGCGAGTGCAGCTCTAATTCAGCTAAATGCACTCAGCCAGAGCCAGGCCAACGGGGTCCATTGTGCTGCCAGCCAGCCAGCCCGCTGCCCGTTGCCTGCTGCATGTTGCACGTTGCGGTTGCACCTTGTAATTGAAAAGTAGGTTGTACATTTGGCTGCATTGTCTAGCAATGTCTGCCTGCGCACATCGACCCACATTTCGTAGTCGTTGTTATTGTTGCCCATAAATCAGGGCTGTGCAACATTTCTTTGCAACTAATTTGTCAGCTGATTCGCCGGTGTGGCATGGACCCAAGCACACACTCGAGCATATCTGCATTAATAGCCTAAGCAATTTGTTTAGGCCATAATAAATTAAGCCAACATTTTTGCCTGCCTACAACAAGTTTGCATTGCGCACTCGAGCGTAAAGCCTGTGATATCCTTCGAGTTTGACAATTGAATTTCAACATTTCTCTCCGCCTTGCGCCGCCTCTTTACGACTCTCAAATACATTTTGCCAATAGGCACATAAAAGATTTGTTGACAACGGCAACAGCATCCGGCAGCAGCCAGCCCAAAAGGATGCGCCAGGCGAAACTATGCAAATGACGTGGCTGGGCCAAAAACTTTGAGCTGTCCCCGCAAGGACAACGTTGCTTGAAACTTTACTTTAGATATTTTTTTCTCTCTCTCTCTCTCTCTCTCTCCGTCTCTTATTTTTATTCAAACAATATCTGAATAATTTCATCCCAATGTCCTATTATGCAAAGCAAAACGATTTGCGATTGCTTTAAATGATAAGCAATATGTTCGATGCTCTGGCGGCAAATTTGCCGAAATTTTCCCAGCGACAAGCGAGAGAAGCACGAAAATCTCTTAATGTCAAAGCGAAAGGCATTGAACTGTGTGAGCAGAGTTTGTAAGCGATTAAATTAGCTATGAATAAATAGCTTGTTTACATTGTGATAAATTGTTTGACATTCTAACAGTTCATTTAGACAATTTCGACAATCTGGCAACGCCCAAAGTATACTTTGCGGATTAAAGTTAATAGGCGTGTTAATGAATATGTCTAAATTTAGTTTCAAGTGCGTGACAGGAGACTTTTCACAGTTATTAGATTTCCTCAAGTTAAACTTAAGCCAAATAGATATTTATTATCAATGGAAATAACCATTTGATATATTTACATTTAAATTTTATGTTTACACATTGTAAATGCTTCTTATTCTACCCCTTCTCCCCAAAGTATTTATAAATATATTTCAAATTATTTGCAAACAAAGTGAAATTGTCTCAGGCTTCAGCTGCAGTTAAATATATATTTTTTTTAACATTTTCAAACAGTTCCCTCTTTTTTGATTGTTTTCTAAAATTATGAATTTCCAGTTGTGTTTTTTATAATTTTATAAAGCTTTTCGAGTTGACGACGCCTCACTTAAAACTCTAAACTTAAACCATAAAACAAAAAGTCCGAAACTGACTGAAAACACTTTTGTAGCAGCAGCAGCCGCATTCAAGGCGCCAGGATAGTCGCGACGAAAGGACACGAATTTCTCTCCATCTTCCGACTTTACCGCTTGCCCTTGCTGAGGCAAGCTATTCAGCTAGAGCTCTATGCATTAATTCCTACCTTTTATAATGCAAAAATGAAAGAAATAAGGTGCACTTACGAATATACCCAAAAAAAAAAAAAAAAAGTAAAAAGCTACCAAGGAGCCAAAGCTAAAGGAGACAGAGGCGACAGGCACAGTGTGAGTGTGAGGGAGAAGGTGAGCTACAGCATAAAGCAAAGCAAATTCCAAGCATGCCGCAGCAACTACGTTGAGTACTCGCACTCAACAAGCTCCACGACGACGCCGTCAAGAGCAGCAAACCCCCCAAAAAAAAAAATAAAATTATACGAAAATGTAGTATAGTGTAGTGTAGTATAGTGTACAGCGTTTTTGAGGCTGGTCTCTTCCAAGAAACAACAAAAAAATGCCCAAAAACAACAAAAACAAAAACAAAAGCTGAAACATTTTGTTAAAGTTGCGCAACAACATTTTTTGGGCGTTTTTGCTGCTTCGACTAATTGTGGCAAATGTGGGCGTGGCAGCGCATGCAGCGTGAATTACTTAACTTTGCTTACAGTTGCTTATAAAATGGAGTGGCGCTTGCTTGCTGGCTGCCACTGTAGGGCTGACTGGCTGGCAAGCCAAGTAGCAGTTGCGAATACAATTGCCATTGCACTTGAGCGGTAAGCCAAGTTTACTTTATTATGGTGCCGCTGCCAGGACGAAGGATATTTAAGAGGGGATGCTAGCTGGTGCTGCTGGTGCTGCTCTTGCTAGTTGGCTTCCATATAAAACCTTTGCTCAACGTTCTTTTGGCTTATTCGCTTTGATAATGCCAAAGTTCTGTGTGCAGAAAATAAGGAAAATTGAAAATAAATAAAGGTAAATGATGTGCTAATAAGTGAGCTTTGTTACTCTTACTTAGCTTTAAGCAGCTGAAGGCTTGATAAAGCGTGAAGTGTCTCGGATATGCTGAGCTATGCCCACACGCCCACACGCCCACACGCCCACCGACTCAATTGTGCACTGCATTCAGAGTCGTATATTTGCAATCATAACACACACTGACAGCCAGCTCCATCATCGCAGCCTTAAGAGCGCTGCAGTGAAATGCAATTTATATTGCCAACATGGCAGGACACTCCAAGACTGAGTGCCATAAGCAAAGCAAACAACTCAACGGTATGGAAAGGGAGCAGATACAGAGGACAGAGAAGGAAGGAGAAGAAGCGCTGGGAGAGGCAATTGCATTGCCTTGAGCGATACTCCCACATAAATGCAAAATTAGTTTAATCTCTTATCAGGCAAAAGCTCAATTTATGGCCGCACTTTGCATTTTGATGACATTTAAATTATTATTGTGCATTAATATCTAATATATTAATGCCTATATATTAGGCATGTGCAAAGCACATCACATAACTGCCAATTGATTTACCGCCATCAATGACATTATATATATATGTATATGTATTTGCAAGCATTTCTGCAGGCTCTAATTGAATTGGTTTAGGAATCTGATGACTGTGGGCTATGCAAATCTACATATATATGTAGATATATAGAATAGCCAATGATAAATAAGATTATTTATATAATAATTATATAATCCGTCTATTAAATAATACAAATAATAAATAATAATTATAATAATAATAATAATAATAATAAGTAATAAATAATAAATAATAATAAGAATACATATATCAATTATAATAAAAATAATAATACATATTAATTATAATAATAATAATAATAATACATATCAATTATAATAATAATAATTATAATAATAAGTTATATATAATAATAGAATATTTCTCAAGCATCTATATTATTTTTTATATAGAACTCAAAACATACTCAACCCCATGATAAACAATCTGATATTATATTAACTTCATATTCACCTTTTAGCAACTCAACTCTTTTAGTAAACACATTTAAATTTCCAACCCTTTCAACACCATAAATTAACTAACTAATAACATTACCATTATCTTAATTTAGCTAGCAAGCAGCACTATCTAAAATTGTAATTACCAGACCATAAAACAGTCTTGGCAATGTCAACTCTAATAAAATTGCTAAAAGCCTAATGGCTGAGACCATCCACTCCAACATATGGCACAGCTTTCGCCCCATCTCGCCTGCTGCATAATATGCCCTTTTTATTTTTTGCCTAGACACACAGATGACGCACCTTTGCGCATACAATTTCTGCTGACGTATGCCAAATTAATATATTGTAGACCTTTTTTGTGGCTTATAACTTTTACTCCGTCTATATAAACACACACACCCACTCCGCCACACACATATCTAAATATTGATGTAGCTTTTCATAGTCCAGTCAAATTTGAACGTTTATTTATGTCGATTGCCATTACAGCCAATTTAAGCGGACCAACAGCTGATGCGTTGCCAAAGCTTTCGCAGTACTATAGCTTTGTTAGGCTATAATAACCTCAATTTAGCGTGAATTTGTCTGGCTTCAATCCAAAATATATATATATATATATATATACATATATGTTACAACCTTATCGCTCAAGTCAACTCGACTCTCATCTCATTTCTGGTTCGCCTCGTATACAAATTGCCAAACTTTGTGTGTTGGCCCAAGAAATGTCAAATGCAAAGCCAAAAGCCAAGCCAAAAACCACTTTATGCTAAGTCGCTTATTCCGCTGACTCCCTCTGTATCTGTGAGTGTGTGTATTTGGATGTGTGCTTGCGCCTGCAAGTATGCTATGCAAAGCCAGCTACTGACTAACGAAATAAATTGCTGTATCAGCTCAGAAAAGTAGTTGCTATATACACAAACACACACGTGTGTATGGGAACGGTAAGAGTAGTATAAACAAGAAAAAACATCTGTCTAAGGCATAATAAATGCTCTATACCCTGCACTATAATGTGCCAAGGCAAATCAAGCTAAGCTAAGCTAAATTTTTAGATTTACATAAGTCGAAAAACTATGAAAAATGTTTAAACCTTAGCATCAAATACCTGAGAATCAAAATAAAATAAACCCAAATTGTCAAAAGTTAAAGAAAATGTAGAAAATTTAGTGACTGTTAGCATTTCTATATTATAACAGCAGCTGTTAGGAATAGTATGATAAAAAGAGGAATAATAGCTTAAAAGTATATTAACAGCAGCTACAGTTAACATGAAGGTTGTTTACAGCAGCATAGACTCCAACTGATCAATTCACATCTGTTAAATTTCTGCTTTGGTACACATAAAACAGTTAACAGCACGTTAACATTCCCTCAGTTATACTTAACATTAGCATGTAAAATGCGGCTTAACAGATCGCTGTTATACATAGACAATGTGGCTCCTGGCAAACAGCTTGAGATAGTGCAAATTTACAGTGGCAGGGCATAAAGCGAGACACCGATGTTGGCAGCAACCGCAGAGGTTGCCACATGGTGTGCGGTTTGTTTGGCTGCCACCTGGTCACGAACATGCAGAAGAAGAGAAGAGCATGCAGCAGCAGCAAAGGCAGCAGGAATCAGGCATCTAGCTGGGGCTGTGGCTGGCTGCCACGTTGCAGTTAATATTTTCTGCTACTCTGCGCTGCACTGCATAATTTATGCAGACCTGCGTTGGCTTGAGTATGTGTGTGTGTGTGTTCAGCTGTGGCATGCTTAAAGAGAATGAAGCAGCAAATGAATTTACAAAGCGCAAATCTCAGCGGTTAGCCATGTCAGCTCTGGTTGACATGGACTCTAACAGCAAATTCTCCAAATTCCTCACACACATGACCAAGCACACACATACACACACTCACAGGGTGCACTTTTTGCTTGTTCCATTTGCCACTTGTTTCCACAAAAAAAAAGTGCAAATTTGCGCTGAGTTGGCATGTTTGGTCAGTGCAAAGTGTTTGTTGAGGACGCGCATTTTAAATACTTCTAATTCGCAATTGCATTAAGTCTAATTGCTGTACCAATACGCACTCACACATATGCAGACGCACGTACACCTCTGATTTACCTGACATTTTCAACTGCCAAGTCAAACAATTCTTTGTGGCTTTCGCTTCAAGTGAATATGCGCCCATTGATGGCAAAACCAAAGAGGCTACAGGCAAAAGGACTCGCTTGCAGACATATCCTTGCAAAAATTGTGGCAATTATGCCGAAAAGTTTGCGCACTCGTTTCAAGTCCCGCTCTATCTCTGTGTGTGTATGTGTGTGTGTGTGTATATGTGTGTGCGAGCACTGAAGGCAACACACGAATAATTAACAAAATTTGCACTTTATCGCTGCCCGTGCAGGACCAGCCAAGCGCCCAGGACGAAGGCAAACTTTAACGAGCGCCAGCAGCACGGGCTGCTCCTTTTGCTCGAGTTTCGCATCGTTTTTTTTCTATTTTCTGCTAGGTAGTTGTATACCCTAAAGGGAGAGTACATGGGCCATATGAATGAATAGGTAGAGCATAGAAATGTGGTGTATTCTAATCAAGAAAATACTGTTAATTACAAATATATTAATAAAGAGAATAATACTATTAGAAAAAAATTAATATTTAAGAGAAAATAAGTTAATATTAAATGAAATATATTAAAATAAATAATAAGTATTTTTGTATAATTTTAAAATGTGTATTGAAATTAAATAAAATATTTTAATAAATATATATGTTTAATAAATTATCTAATATTATTGAATTTCAGTACGTCCTTCTCATCATTGAATTCTTGCCTTTACAGATATATATTAATCAAATATGAAATTTATATAACATATATGCTGAGTTATATAATATATATATATATAATATACCTATACATTATTATTATTATTATTATTATTATTATAATTATTATTAAAAACTAAAGAATCTTTGCCAAATTGTTGTTTTTTTTTAGCAGTAATTCAGTTTCTGGCAAAGATCAGCTTACATCTATTTTTTTTTCAAGTTACAAACTTCAGATAAGTAACAAGTAGAACCACTACATCACTGAACTACTATAGAACTCACATAGAAGCGCCACAAATAAATGCTTCTATGACTTTTCATCGTCAGAAACTTAAGCTCCTTTCAGGACCATTCTAATCAAGATCAGCTTAAGCTGCATATCTCTAACAGAAGTAAGTGTATTTAAGCTTCGTTCGTTCGTTAGTTTTGTTGTTGTTTTTTTTTTTTCTTTTGAGCATTGCTTTGCTGTTTATTTTTGCCGCTTGGCATGTGACGGAAGCTGATTTGAGACCAAACACAGTAACACATTTAGCCAGTGGGAGTGGCATATATACAGCTATACACACTCACACATATGTGTTTGTGTTTGTGTGTATGTGGCATATGCGGAAGCACTGCAACGGCATTTGGCATAAAGGGAAATCGGAAAATAAACGAAAATGTCAGCGGAAAATGCAGCCGGCAAAGAAGACTTTACAGTTGAGGCTGAGTTGGCCAAAAGGCGCCAAATCAACATCCACAGAGCGCGCGTTGAGGCTTATGGCAGTCAAGTGTGGATGGCTGACTCTATGTGTGTGTGTGTGTGTGTAGGTAGGTATGTGTGTGTGAATAAGTATGAATGTGTGAGTGTGTGTGGGGGGTTTAGAGCAGTAGTACTTAGAAGCAGTGCTCGCTGTTTTTGTTAGCAATGCTGCTGCTGCTGGCATTTCGCTCTGTGAGTGTGCGCTATGTATGTGTGTATATGTGTAGTATGTATTTCATGTGTGTGTGTGTATTTGTGCGGCATTAGTTCGACCGCTGCGCAGCTTGGCAACTAAAATGCAATTAAGCCAAGCTGAAACAAGGCTTTTTGCTGCAGCTGCGTTAAAGCCTCGACTTTGAGCGCTGTAATGTACACTCACCCATATGCACACACAGACACACACACACACACATGTACATTCACTGCTAGCACGCGAGACGTTGCATTACTAAGCACTTTTTGCAATTATTCACATTTTCCTTTTAATTGGAATTTAAAGCGCTGCTATGGAATTTTTAACGGATTTTACTTGCATCTCTCTCTCTCTCTCTCTTTGGAGTTTGTTACGATTATAGGGTATATTAGCGCAGTGCAGGAGAAGAATAGAGAGAAAAGAAATAGAAGTGAGCTAAATGGAGCTTAGCCTGACAGCAAGCGAGCTAACTATACCGGATTTATACGGAAAGCTATTTGCTTGGCTAAGAATGGAGAGAATAGAAAGCAGATCATATTCTTACATCGTTTTATAACGTATATTTTGGGCAATTATTTACTATTAGACTTTACTTCTGATCAGACTGTGCTTTCTTCTAGAATAGATCACATTTTTGCTGCAGTGCTTACAAGTCATTCCATGAAGATACCTACGCTGTCTCTCAGCTGATCTGCCTACTCTAAACTTCTCTTTCCCATCTATCTATATCTATATCTCTCTATCTATCTCTCCACTCTCCATCTCCCTCTCACTCCTCTGATCTGCGCTTTAATTACATTTTGCTCTTGCACATTTGACGCTCAACGCAGACTAGCAAATAAAATTTAAATGGCCTCATTTTGGTTGCTCTGCTTTTATTTAATTAAACGCACAAGCCATACAAGTTACTCACACACACGCACACTAACACTCACTCGCAAAACACACCCACACTAGCAGTGTCTGAATATTCATGAATATGCAGTTGGCTGGCAATGCCAACAAATGAGCCGTCACATTTGAAATATACAAAGTATTGTTAATCTGTTTCCGATTGTATTGTTTATATTGGCACGCACCGCCCGCCCGCCCGCTCACCTTTCACTCATTCATTTTGATGGACGTTTTTGTTCAGCTTTTTTCCCAGTTAAGTTTTTAATGCAATTATCAACTTGAATTGAAAGCGCTTTCTTTAATTAAATGTGAACTTACAAAAGTTTTCCGACACTTTTCCATTCGAATTAAATTTAGCTGTTCAAAATGTTTTACGGCTGGCTTTTATTGCACATATATAAATAATTCGTTATAAAATAAAACTATTGATAATTTACTTTTGGTAAATAAATTTATATAAATTTTAAAATATTTTGAGATTGTATTTCAGAATTTGAGCTTAGCCAGCTAGTGTATGAAATATATTCTTTATGACAAATCATGAAAAATATGCAAATTTATATATAATATAAAAAATAATTTATATATATAATATAAAATATAATTTATATATGTATTTATTTAAATATGATTAGAATATACATATTTTGTTTTAAATAAAAAAACACAATCATAACCCTAATGGCGTTTTTGGCTCACAGTTTGGTACCAACATTTAAAAAATGTTGAAATAAATTCTACCTTTCTGGGATAAACACAAGCTAGAACATAGTTTACTTTTGCTCTTAGCTTTCCTTTCTACCCATGATAAAAATATATCATCTCATTTATAAATATGATTTATAAATAGGCAAAATGAGTATATTTTGACTCAAAATTGAATCTGGCATAAAATAATATCTAATATATTGTCTTCTATAAAACTTGTCTATGATTGACAGGAATTTATATGCCATTTTTTTATTCAAGCCCAGCTTTTAGAATTGCTACAGAGTATTAGCAAAACTCTCGATTAAAATATAATTTTTTGGCTAAGCTAGCTTGTCTTTTTTTCTAGTTTAAAAAAATCTAAATACTTAATCAAGATTCTAGCAAAACTAAGAATCAGAAGTCGTTAGAAGACTCGTCTTGGGTTAAAGAGATAAACTACTCTACAATTTTGTCTCTACTATACCTAGCCCATTTTAATTTATAATAACAAACTATATTTATGACCCCAGGCCTGTCAGATTACTATATAAATTTGTTTTTTTTTTATACATGATAAAGGATTGCAGCTGATCGAATGACAACAAGACAAAGATGCAAGGCAAATGCTCACATTTCACTCACATTGTTAGTTGCTTTTAACGCTTGACTAAATAAAGCTGAAATTAATGTCTGTGTGTGTCTCTCTGTGTGTATTTGTAATTGCAATTTGCATGGAAATATATAATTAATGCCATGTTTTACGAGCTGATGATATTATGTAATGAATTTCAACAAAATTTATTTGCTTACCTCGTGCGCCCTTCAGCAATGGTTCGTCCGCGGCCAATGGACAACAATTTCATATAATTTAACGAGCGAATTTACAGATATTTTCTTTTTTAATGATTAAATGATTTTCAATTGAATTTCTTTCCCATAGTTTTCATATGTTGTTTTTCCTTTTTTTTTTGTTTTTTTGCTCGCGCATAATTAACAAAGCTGTTCAATTGCATTCAAATGTCATTTTAATTATATTTTTGTTGCTCTTTTATTATTTTATAAATATTTGTTTATGCGGCTGCTGTTGCTGCTGCTGCCTAGGTGGTCCAGGTTACATTTTACCTGTTAATTGCCCGTGTTAAAGGTGTGCAAATAAATTAAGTGTATTGACAACAGAAAAGGGAACCCCGTGTAAAACACACGTCCAAATAAACAACAATAAATAATTGTAAACCCACAAATTATGTTAATTACTTTAGCAGAAAAAGGCTGAGCAAAAAAATTATGATAAAATTAAAAACACAATTTAGAATAGAAATTTCTCACATACTTTACTTTACTTTACTTTTGTTCTTTTGCTTTACAAATTGTTTATAAATTCAACAGTTTTTCTTCATCTCACTTTGTCAGTTTCTTAAACAAATTTTCGCACTTGTGTTTCAAAATTCTTCATCTTGTGAACAGCAACAAACTGTATTAGTGTCTGTGCGTGGCGTGTGTGTGTGTGTGTGTTTCTTGACGAACTTTGCAACTGCTTCACTGAATGCGCTCCACACACACAGTTAGACTTAGACAGTGTTAGAGTGAGACAGAGAGTGATAGAGATAGATAGAGTTAGAGTTAGACTAAGTTGACAGTGGAGACAGCGCACACAGGACACAGGACACACACTGGACGCAATGATTTCAACTTATGAGCAACGAAATGCGTTGCGGGCGTTTTTATACCGACGTCGTCGCATCCAGCACGATGAATTTTCCGGCTGGGGATATGCAAAAGGAAAAAGGCGGCGAAAACGCAAGACGCACGCAAAAAGGAAAACTCCGCAAATGAAAAGAGTGCGCGAGTGAGCTGAAGAGCACAAAGACGACAGCGTCAGCCACCCACCCAACCAGCCACCCACTCAAACAGCCCACAGCCCCACACATACACACACAGAAACATACACGCTCGCATACACAGATGCAGAGATAAGCCCGGCAGCGCAGCTGGCAGCAACATTAAGGGGAAATACATTTTTAACTGCTTTTGCAGCTGCAGCAGCAGCAGCAGCAGCAGTCGCAACAGCAGCAGCAGCGCAGCCTGCGCACGCATCGCAAGCTTTGCTCCTGTCCCAAAAAGCTTCGCTTGCTGTTTGCCGTTCTTGTGCACTCGTTTCGTTTAACAACTTCGGCTGCACTCGTGCACGAGCTTCGTTTTTGCTCGTGTGTCTGACGCACTTCGTGCTGCTGTTCATTTGCTTGAATTCGCCGCGCGTTCATTTCTATGCCGGATGCGGCGACATTTCCCCTGCGCTGCTTTCAGTGATGCTGCGGCTGCTGCGCTGCGCTTCTACTGCTGCTGCTGCTATCGCTATTAGGTGCCGCTTTGCTGATATTTCACTTCGTTTCTTTTTCTCTCGCTGCTTTGCCTACCTCGCTGTTCGTAGTGCAGTTATTATTATGCGCTGACTTGACTGCTGCTAAGCCCCACTCCCACACTCACACCCTCTACTGCTAGTCGCGCTGCCTTCGCTCGTCACTAATTTACAGTTTCATTTAGCTAGGGTCAGACTATAAATAGTCGCCGGCAGACATTGGCTGCCATTTGGCTTTCCATTTCGCAGACACGTGCGGCTCACACACAGAGCCCCCCACTCCTCCACCATGCCCTCTTTCGCCCCTTTTTTCACGCTCCAGCAGCAAATCAAACACGAAAATCAAATTTGTAAACAGCGCTCAAAAGTGGCGCCATTTGACGCAAACATACACCGAAAAAAGCTGCAAAAAAAAAAAAGAAAATGCAAATTTGTACCTGATGTGCATTTGGCTGCTGTTGCTGTTGTTGTTGTTGTTGCTGTTGTTGCCATTAATATAAACCGCTAAACGGGCAATTTTTATATTCTTTTTTTTTTTGTCATCGCGGCACGCCCCAAACTCGCGCCTCAAGTGGCGTCAGCTCAAGTACGCGCCTGCTGCGTCATCATTTTACATTGCCAACCCCCCGCCCACTGCCCACCCTTAGCCAGCCCTGCCTCCAACAGCCGCCTGCTTTGCATATGAAAGGCAAAGCGCTCAAATCAAAATCACTTAAAGTCTGCCAACGCGCTCATTGTCGATAAGCGAAGCGAGGCGCCCTACTCCCTCCCTCTATCAGTTTCAATCTCTCTCTCTGTCTCTCCCTCACCGGCAATTGGCTGGCAGAGCGATTCCACAACAAAAGCAGTTTGATACAATTTTTGTGCTGCGCCTAAAAGCATGCAGCAAATTATTTGCCAGCCATTCAATTAGCTATTAAAAAAGCACACAAAATATACACACACACACACACACACACACTACTCACATACACTCTATACACTGTAATCATTCTGTTGTTGTTGATTTCTAATTTTGATCTGTCAAACGCAAGGCCAAAGATCGATGGCCCCGATAAAAAAAGCCACAATAAAGGCCAAATATAAGAAATGCATGTAACTTGCCAGCTCGCTCACTCTCTCTCACTCTCTCTCTCTCTCTCTCTCTCTTTAGCGCTTTGCCATTCATGTGGAAAATTTCGTCTAGCGCTTTGTGCACGAATTTTATGTTTTTATAAACTGGCCGCAGTCCGAAATTCACTTGCAGGCCATAACTTGGCTCTCTATTAACTTGCAACACGTGAAAATCGCAGCAGCAGCAACTGACCACCTACACAGCACACACACATACACACACACACACACACACACATCCCCCTTAACTGCTGTTCGCTGTTGATGATGACGTTGAAAGCCCGAACAAATGAGGCGCACATCGCATGTCGAATGATGCTCAACGGCAAGTATGAAAGCACACACACAGACACAGACACACACACTTGTACTATGTACATAAATAAATATAATATATATTTTATAAACAGATATATATATATATATATATATATATATATATATATATATAAATATATACACATATATATATACTTACGTGTGTTTACTTATCTGCTCAAGGCAGCTGATATGAGAGCTTGTTAAGCGCAAACCATGCGCTGGACTTATATTTGGCTTAACAAAGTAAACCTATTAAATGAGATGGATATCAGAAAATACGGGAAGGAAAGAACAGGATCACAGAAATGCGAGAGCAATGTAACGAGAGAGTGACAGATGAAAGGAATAGAAGAAGCAGAACGTTAACAATGTAAATATGAATAAAATGTAAATAGAGCCAGGTAGCGAGATACAGGCAGAAAGAAGGTGATATGAACAAAGAGAGCGATAGATGAAACATATTCGCATATATATAGAAAACAAAACCAGTATACCTTGACTGAATGAGAAGCGACGGGGAGCGAATGAGAGATCGACAGAGAATAAGATACTACGAGTGATAGTGATGAGAGGTATAGAGATATAGAAATACACAGACAGAGAAAAAGAGCAAGGAAACAGAACTAAATATATAAAGAGATATAGATATATAAAGAGATTAATCAAGAAAGAGATAGAGGGAGAGAGAGAGACAGAAAACAAAGCGTAGTCTGAATGAATATGTATCAAACAAGAGAGAAATAATCTAACAAAAATTTCTTTCAATTTTAGTATAATTGGCATAACCAAATTAAAAACTAATCATACATTTACAAGAATATTTATAATATTAAAGCTTGAACACTCAAAATATATTCAACGTAATCAATTTGTCATTGTAATTGTAAGAAGTTTGTAATTGATGTAGACAGGCTTAATTGCATTAAACAATTAACATAAAATATCAGAGAGTAATTAAAAGCCACAAATGATTTATTAGGGCTAACAAATTTACCTAATTACTCAGAAACCAAAAATTAAGAATATTTGGGGAATTATAAATGATTTAAATAATAAATATAAATATAAATATATATATAAATATAAATATAAATATAAATATAAATATAAATATAAATATAAATATAAATATAAATATAAATATAAAAATAAATATAAATATAAATATAAATATAAATATAAATATAAATATAAATATAAATATAAATATAAATATAAATATAAATATAAATATAAATATAAATATAAATATAAATATAAATATAAATATAAATATAAATATAAATATAAATATAAATATAAATATAAATATAAATATAAATAAAATATAAATATAAATATAAATATAAATATAAATATAAATATAAATATAAATATAAATATAAATATAAATATAAATATAAATATAAATATAAATATAAATATAAATATAAATATAAATATAAATATAAATATAAATATAAATATAAATATAAATATAAATATAAATATAAATATAAATATAAATATAAATATAAATATAAATATAAATATAAATATAAATATAAATATAAATATAAATATAAATATAAATATAAATATAAATATAAATATAAATATAAATATAAATATAAATATAAATATAAATATAAATATAAATATAAATATAAATATAAATATAAATATAAATATAAATATAAATATAAATATAAATATAAATATAAATATAAATATAAATATAAATATAAACTCCCACAAGCTGCTCAATTCACATTTACATCTTCTATCTACAACTTTTCTCAAAATGCAATTTGCTCAATCCAAATAGACAAAACAGATTGAAACTCATTGTTAATGATTGGCCTAAAAGGCAAACAAAAAGCATCTGACCAAAAAAGAATATCCTGCTTCAACAGTTGCCCACAATGCACAAGGAAATTCATTTATTTGGCCACTCTTCTCTCACACTGCTCCTCTGCGCTTTGGTCTGCCTGTGTGTAAAAGGCGCCGCCGTCGTTGGCTGCATTTTGGGATACATCAAAAAATCGCAAATTCAATTTGTTTGACACAATCTAAACCAATATTTTAGCAGCATTTCGGACTCCAGCAACAGTGGAATGCAGCTGGCGTAGCAGATTTGGCGGCATCGGCAAATTATGACCACGAAAATAAACGAGTTACGCAACAGTCGAGCCAGCAGCACTAGCAGCATCAAGGAGTGCTCTGCTCCGTGCGAAGCTCTTACTACTTGCGGCTGGGAAGGCCGTGGCGGGGCGGTGAAGGCTGAAGCTCATGGCCATTGCCAGTGGCTGACAGCAGAAACCAAAAATTTTGATTTATGGCTTGGGGCATAAACTGCATTTGACGCGCATGCTGCCTGCCTGCACTGGCTGCTCTCGGCAGTCGGCAGTCGTGTGTGCCAGCGTGTGGCAAGGTGGCCATGCCACATGATATGGCTACATATATAATCAAATAGCGGTAGCAACAAATGCGAGCGCGAGTGCGAGTTAAGCTGCCCAGCCAGCCAGCCAGCCAGCCAGCCAGCCAGCCAGCCAGCCAGCCAGCCATCCAGCCATGTGAACGGTGACATGGCAGCTCGACACACACACACACACACAAAACAACAACAATACGCACATAACAAACAACAAAATTGCAGTGCAAATGCCATTTTTGGGCAGCGATTTTTATTTGGAAAGTGCGAACGCAATATTGTGAATGTGTTACACACACACACACACACACATTCTCATAGACAGACACGCACTTTATAGCTGTACTAAAGGGGGCGTCTGTGGGCTGCTGGCAAGTAATGATGATTAAGCATTGTAATGAAATTGCAAATTGGCGCCGCGCAATGCCAAACTTGGCACGAATTAAGTGTGTGAGAGCGAGCAGCAATTGTGTGTGTGTGTGTGTATGTGTGAGTGTGGCTTTGATTTTGCCCGGATTTCATTACCAAAGGCGTCAAGTGTGCCCGTATGTCGGTGTGTGTGAGTGTGTAATTGTATTGTAGTTGAGTGCCAACAGCGAAATAAACCTCTAATAAGCCAAATGACGTGCATTTGTCATGATGTGTGTGCGCACACAGACACACACACACGCACTCGCCTCCTACATACATATGTCTGTGCGTGTGTGTGCCCTTTCACACACACATTATTTTGAGCGCCTGTTAATTAAATTGTAGTTTCATCGATTTCTACAAATCGTTCAACAACATTTCCAGCAGCGCAAAAATGTGCTTCAAATTCTATTAGAAAATTGTAAAAAAAAAAAATTAAATTAAATAAATAAAAATTTTTATTACACATTTTTAGTTATTAATTAATAAAAATATTTGTTGGGCTACTTTTCATAATTAAAATAGAATCTTGTAAATTTACATTTCAGATATTCATAAATAATTATAAAATAAATAATATTCATAAATATTTGCAATTTTTTATTCAAATATTTTAGCTTAATTAATATTTATTTATAATAATTTCATATGAGAATTATATGAAATTTAAAGCGGAAAATCAATTTAGAGCAGAAGTTTGCCTTCATAAAAATCTGTTTTATATTGTTAAACTTATATATGTTAAAATAAAATCTATTAAAATGTTATATTTAATTCAGGTGGAGTAAAAACTGTTAGCTCATTAAAGTCTCATGATTCTACAACGAGCTGAATAGAATTAAAATCAAAAATCTATTTAACTTTCTGCTTTAAGCTAGCTACACTTTAACTGCAGAGTCAGAGTGTGTGTGCGCCCTTATACTTGCCATTACTACCCTCTGCTATCCGCTCTCCCCCTCCCATCTCTCTGTATCGCCCTCTCCAATGTCATCTAGAAATTGCTGCCCCATTTCGGTGCAGCCAAACGCAAACAATGGGCGCGCGCCTAATGGCCGTCATTTAATTTGGCTAAAAATTTTTACTAATTCCAACTGCTGCCTGTTGACGTTTCTTCTTGTGCAGGATTTTATTTTATATTTTTATTTATTTTTTGCACAATGAATTTATACGACATTAGAGTTCATTTCTATATATATTTTTTTTAATATTTTAAAAGTAGATTTAAATAATAAAAAAAGCGAACAACAAAAGCCAAACAATGCCGAGAGTGGGAGTGCGAGTGCGAGTGGGAGTGGGAGTGGCAGAGCTTGCATCATAATACAAAAAAAAATATGATTTGAAGTGGAAGCCTGGGCCCAGGCAGCTGCAGCGGAAGGGCAAAGGCAAACAAACTGTCGAAAAAAATAAAACACCAACACAAAAAAGTTACATAATCAAAATAATGACGGCTAGAAGGAGAAGTGGAGACGAGGGGACGAGCGGACGTGGGAGAGATGGGACTGGTTCTCTACTAAGCCCAAGATATAGACAATAACAATAAAAAATAACAAAAATAAATAAAGGCAATGACAAAGGTAAATTTCGTGGCGGAATGGTCGCTGCTTGCAGGCTAATCTCTCAAGTGGCAAGTGCATTCAAATGCGAAAGTCCTCATATAGAGAGGGCCAGGGGATGGGGCAGGGGCAGGGGCAGGGGAGCAGAGGCGGCAACTGATATCTACTTTTTGCCTTGTTTTGCTGCTGCAGCACAATTTTCAATGGCACAAATAGTGGGGCAGCCACGACGACGGCGGCTTAACACATGCACTTGAAATTTAATATCGCAGGCCCAGCCGAACTGTCTGACTGTGTGTCTGTCTGTCGACTCTCGACTTAGCTGCATTTTATTATAGCATACTTTCCAGCCTGCCCTCTCTCTCTCTCTCTATCTGTCTCTTTCACGGTCTCTCTCTCTCTCTCTGTCATTCGGCCTGCGCCTGCAGCATAATCCCTCATATTTATTTTTGCAAAATTATTTGCTTTGTCTGATTGCGGATTTGCAGCTGCAACGTTTGCACAGTTACTTTGCCAGTAGCTGAGCATAGGGGCAGCCACGCCCAGTTCTTGTGTGGCAGCAATGAATGAATCTGCCAGCCGCCCCTCCTTTGGCTACCTTTAAGTTTCAGCTCCAGCTACTCATTTAATATGAAAGCAAATTGCATAAAATCACACCTGCAAGCCAACTTAGCAGCTATCAGTCCATCTCCCTCACTCTCTCACTCTTTCTCTTTCTCTCTCACACACTCTATCTTCCTCTAGCAGTTGCCTGGCAGCCAATCCTTGGCGCTTAGCCCTGGCCAAACAACTGTTGGCAACAGACCAAAGCAAAGCTTTTGCGACACACTCGCAGGACAGCATCGGACAGCACAGCATCGCGTGCAAATATCGACTGCACACACACAGTCACACAGAGAGACAAACAACATGCTGCGGCACCCCCCAACCGCCGCAGCCCACTCGTTGCTATAGCGGCCATAAAAACACCTTTACGGCTAGTCTCCCATCTCAGTTGGAGGCGCGCACGCTTGGAACCTCATCTTCGACTGCTGCATGCTGAGCATCCACTGCAACTGCCACATGCCATATGCCGACTGCTTCGACTGGGATCAGCATTGCATGTTTATGTTGTCATCTTCCATTTTATGCCGCACACAAATAAACTCGCGTAATGCGCCGCTCACTAATTTTGTTCGACAGCCATGCAAAATCCCATAAAAACTAACAACAAATTGCAAATGAAAGGCTAAAGGGTTTAAATCGCATACAAATAAAAAGTCTGTATATAGTATATCTATTTATCTATATATATATATATATCTGTATGGAGATAATGCAATATAAATGTAAGGGCTAACTTGGCTGATATGCATAGAAGCACAGCTCATACAGCTAGAATTTCAGCTTTGATATGATATTCATGATAATTGCATTATTTAATTTTGTATTTACAATAAATTAACAAAATATAATATATATATAAATATATTAAAAAACTTTTTTTACATCCTACATATTTATATTTATCTAAAATAGAAAAATAATTGACAAAGAAAACTTGTAAATATATATTTTGAATAAAATTGAATATTGCTTTGTTTATTTTTTGTATTTATTATATTTTTATTTTTAAATTAATTTTTTTATTAATTTGTATTAATTATTTTATTCATTAATTTTTATTTAATTTCATTTGTTTATTTTATTGTTATTTATATTTTAATATTTTTGCCCTTTTTTCCTAAACCTTTGTTTAAATAAATTTCCCACCTAATTTCTAACTTTATTTTCAGCTTTATTTCTAGCTGCATTTCTAGCTTAAATGCAGCATTAATTGTTTAATCCTGCTGCGCCTCGTAAATAGCGGCAAATGTTCAATTAAAAAGGCACAAAAAGCAGCACAATTTAGGTGCCGCAGCACCACAGAAACCACATTGCGCCGCCACCACCACCAAGAGGCGCAGCCAACAGCCGGCACTTTAATATCAAGTGCGGCGTGTTGCAGTTGCAAGTGCAACACAGCATGTGTGTGTGTGTGTGTGTGTGTGTGTGTGGCGCTGTGCTTGTGTTTAGCTGTCACAGCCACGCCTTGTCGCAGTTGGCACCATGCAAAACGCCCACGCTGCAATTGCTGCTGCTGCTGCAGTTGCATCTACAGCTGCTATTGCTGCAACAGCAACTGCTGCTGCTGCTGTTGTTGTTGTCAACGCTTCGATTTTGCAGTTGTAGACAATAAATTTGTGCCCGCTTATTGTCAACTAAAATCAAAAACATAATTCAGAGACGCACAGAGACCACAATAAGTCTGCCGTGTCTGTGTGTGCACGCGTATGTGTTTGTGTGTGTTGCATAACAACGTCGTCGCCGCTTGGCATGAAATTAACACAAAATGCCAAAACAACGGCAACAGCCAACGCACACAGCTTGTGGGCGTGGCATGCAGCCGCCTGTCTGCCTGCCTGGCTGGCTGCTGCTGCTGCAGGATTACCAAGTTTCAGTGTTTACGCTGGCATTTAATGCATTTGCAGTCCGGCCACAAATCGACAAATCCATCTAAACATGCACATGCACATGCCCAAGCGAATCGCACACACGCACACTCCCACACTCACACTCACACACACACACATACACCCACTCATACACACAGCAGCAGCAGCGCTGTGCATGCAAATGACTTCCGGCATTTGTCAGTTGTTTGTTTAAAGCAAATAAGTACAGCCAGCAAAAGGGATAGAGACGGGCTACAAAAGGCGTGTAGCTAAGCAGTTGGGCTTAGCAATGGTTGCGTGTCGTGCGTGCTAGTCGTGACACGCACAATTACAAGTGTAACGAAGAACTTAGGCAACAGATATTGTGAAAATTTGTGCGAGAATGCAAAAGGAGAAGAAAATTTAACTGTTTGAACTAAAAGCAGGTGAAGAAATCAGTAAATGAAAAGGAATAAAATTACAACAAATTTATATTAATTCACATGATTGAATGTTAAGCTAATAGAGCTCGGACAATCAGGAAAATAAAAAAAAATAAATAAAATAAATATATATATTTTTTTGACTCTTACATAAAATGTTAAAATTATGTTGCTATGTGTTAACATAGTAATAACATTATATTTTATTTACAGCCTGTTAACATATGAATAACATTATATATTCTTATGTTCGTAGAACACTTTCAAAGAAAGATATACATAGTATATATAATATATATTTACATTTCATGTTTACAGAATACATTTTCATCCATTTTCAAACTCTGAGCGAGCATTAGACAGTCGAGCTGGCATATTATGCTCAGTTTCCATCTTTACTTCCCCTACATTCATATTTCATACAAAATGCAAACTATCTAACATGCGCATCCCTAGGCCTAGGCCCGACTACGCTGACAATTTGAGTCTTAAATTTTAACACAATTGCCAAAATCATTTGCCGACACGCCCACGCCACACAACAGCCGCCGCCCCACCCATTCCAACTCAAAATGAGCCACATGACAGCCACTAATCTGCACTTGTATTGACATTATATGGACATTTGTAATTTCCGGTGTTGCCATTTTTATGCGCCCATAAAAGCCAAACTTGCAACAATGCCGCACACAATGAGCCAAATGGCAGCGGCTAGGCCACGCCAGGCCAGCCCTTGACCATATTTTCATCTTTTTTTTTCTTCTCTTGTCAAGAGTGCCTTTTTCTACTCCCTCTTCCTCTCCCTCGCTCCTTCGCTGCTTCGTAGATTGGCAGGATATGCGCCGAAAAGAAAACACAAAAGGCCTGACAAAAAGTTGCCAAAGGCGGGCAGGCGTAGGCAAGCCAAGACTCGTTAACTATTAAAAAGGCAAGCAAATGTGTATGGCACACACACACAATAGCTGCCACACACACACACACACACACACAGCAATTCAATTGTGTTTACGAGCGCGCATAAAAAAACTTTGAATTTTTATTCGGTGTTGTTGTTGTTGCTGTCCTCCTCTAATGAGGCAGCAGCAGCAGCAAAGCAAAGGGTTGACAGCTCACACACACACACACTCCCACACACACACACACATGTCTAGGCTTATTGGCTATTAAGTTCATAAAATACGCTTTCGACTAATTTTGAGCCAGCTGCACATACGTTGACACATATGAATTTATAGAAGTCTCACACACACCCACACACTTATATATATATATACATATATATAGAGTCATAAAGCAATTAACCAAATTGCTGTTTATTGGCTAGCAGGCAACAGCTGGCGGCAGGTGGCAAGTCGCAAGTTGCAAATCTAATTGCCAATTGCAGCACACACACACACACATACACACGCACACGCACGTCGATTATGCTTAATCAAATGCGACCTTAATTAAAGCACCTGAATATTGCCCAACTTCGATACTTGGCTAATACGTTGCCTTTGCTATAGGGTTTACGACCCGCATTTGCCGCTGGCAGACAAATAGCTGCACAAGGAGAAACATTTTTAGTAAAGTGAAAAGTCAATATTGTGGCTGGAGCTGTAAAATATTAAATGTCTTTGGCAAAAACCTAAACCCGAAAATCGAAAACCGAAATTGAAACGTGAACCAGCCGCAACTATTTGCATGCAATTTGTTGCAAAATACAAAATAATCAAAGCAATGTGCATGCAAGCATGCAACCAAGCAGCAGCAGCAGCAGCAGCAGCTGAAGTAACAACAACAGCAAGGGGTGGCACCTAGCTGGCCACTTAGCAAACATCAACACCTGTTTAGGGCAGCCAACAGAAGCTGAAGGAGAGCGGGAGAGAGTGTGAGCGGGGGGGACGGAGGTAGTGAAATAGTAAGAGCTGCAAATTGGCTTGTGGCAAGTTGTGCTGCAAGCAGCAACAGAAACCAGCAACAACCGGTAACAACATCTAATCAATTTTCCACAATTGGTTGTAGCAAATGGAGCACAGGCTGACCGCAGGCCCAATTGCCCCTACTCCACTCCCATCCTTCACTTCACCATTGCTTTACATTCTTTTACCGCATTTAGCTAAACAAATTTTGTATTCTGTTCTTAACTTCATTATGAGATTTGCCAAGGATTTGTTTGCGTTTATACAGCCTCAGCTCCTCTCTTTCTCTCTCCCTCTCTTTGCTTATCTCTGCATCTCACTGTGTGCCATCCCTGTCTTCTTGGCATATCTAATTCTATAATTGCAATACCGGAAATATTATTAATTCAAAATGTCACTCAATTTATGCGCTCATTATCCTTGCTATAATTATCCTTGTTGTTGTCTGTTGCATTTTCCGCTCTGTTTCCATATGCATATTGCCTAATTTGGCATTTCCAGCAAATTGTTGTAACCATTAACCTGAATTGCACATAACTATATGTGTTTTGCCTAGGTATATATGTACATATATCTATTATATCCACTCGAGCCTGAGCACTCAAAAGTATGCTACGCTAAACTGCGCACGATAATAAGCATGTAATTGTGCACGAATCAGAGATACTCTTTAAAAATATTATATATATATAAATTTTAATTCAGTATTTAGTTTTAAGTTTATTAAAGATTTATTTTGATTTTTAAATATTTCAGCACAATATATAATATTCTTTAATAAAACCTGCTTTATTCGTCAGCCAGAAAAATATTTTAAGTTTCATGCTTAATCAAATATTCATTAAATTAATTTTCTAAATTTTTCAATATTTCACCAATCAATTAAAAATATATTTTGTATGAAACAATTTTACCTCCAGTCAGTCTCCAAGCCCCCTTCAATTACAATAATTATTTCGTTTAAATAATTAACTATATTATTTTAATAATTATTTAAGCTTTTGCTGCTCTCTTGCATAAATAACAAAAGTTAATTAATTACACAAAACCACAAAGACACAATATTTAAATCAATTTTTAAAAAAGAAAAAAAGGATTAAATGGAAATCAAGTTGAAATATGTGAAAAAAAAATTAAATGAAAATTATTTTAATGCCCATGGAAAAAATGGAATATGAACCTAGTTGGATTTGACAGCAGCATAAATAATTTTGTGGCATGAAAAGAGCAATTTCATTTATTTTAGAATATATATACATCAATATTATTTACACATATGTTGCATCAACTTGTGCATAAAAGTCACGCAGCTGCCACAAAGTGTTACAATAGCATGTGGCAACAGCAGCTGCATTTGCGTTTAGCCTAATTAAAATTGTGCGCCACGTGTGGCACGTATTTGCATTGTTTTTTGTGTCAAGTCAGATAATGCAAAAAAATTACTCAATGATCAAAATGATAAGAGGGGATTGAGCTTAGCCAGTTTGAGCTTTCGACTGCTTGGTTGACCTTTAATTATTTGATGATACTAACACACACACACACAGGCACGCATGTTGAACTTGCAACAGTCGTTATGGTGGTTTTGGGGCACGGCACTTTCGCTTATTGAAAAACATTGAAAACTGCAAGTCGAGACGCGGCAGACATGAATGTTTATTGATCGCCCAGGTAGATGCTTTTAAGGCCATCATAAAAATAATAATGATGCCAAGGCATGGCGATGGTGGTGTTAGTGGAGTTTGGTGGTGGTGGTGCGAGACCAACACATGGAAATAAATATTTATATGCGCGCCATCTATAAATTGAAAAAGCAGAAGAAGCAAAAAACCAAAAAACCTATACAAGTAAAGGGTTGTGCGCGCTAATGCCAATTCCAAGCGACAGGTGAAACGACAAGGAAAACAAGCAGCGAGCTGTAGCAGTGGCAGGAGAAGGCCAGGGGTGCACAGCACCAGCAGGACTTATGAGCTTTGGTGCACAGCATTTGGACTTGGACATTTTTACGATGTGATTTCACATAACCACAGCAGACGTGTAGACAGAGAGAGACAACGAGTGAGCGAGACAGAGAGAGATGGAGAGTTGCAGACGCTCTGGTGATAAACATCGAAATTGCTGCTTGGCTGTGTCTGTGTGTGTGTGCGTATGCTATGTGGCAGCCTGTGTGGCAGCAACAGCTACCAAAATTTATTACACTCCAGCGGCACAAGCGAATTCTAATAAGCGAAATGCGACGTTGAGCTCGCGCACTAATGTCCTGCAGCGAAATCAAACGGAATTACAGGCCGCATTACGCATACGCCCCCACAAACACGCATGCAACATGGTATGTATATGTATGTGTGTGTGGTGCTGATGCGCGTGTGGCATCGTTATACAAAAGGGTTGACTATCATTTGTATGATATGATTTGATACGGGCACTCCATATATACTTATTTTAGTTTGATTTCAATGTCTACGCGTGCATGACACAAACCCATTCATTTGGTTGGAGAAAGGACATGAAATCAGAACAGGATTAAGCTAAAATTGAACGAATTTTGAATACTCTAAGAACTGTTTGAGAAACTTTGATATTGATATTATATATATATAGCAATATACAATTAATTTATATATATAAAAGGAATTTTATTTTACCATATGTATTAACAATATTCATATTTATATTAGGAAAACATTAAATTAATATTATTTTGTACTTACCAAGATTTTTTTTTATTAATTTTCACACAGGGAGAAGATGTCTGTAAGAAAAAAGAAAGTTTGTTATTTGCCTTATAAATTATTCTGAAGAATACTATCAATTTATGATGTAAATAATATTATTATATATATTTAATATATATTTTTTAAATCTATTAAAAATTCGTATATATTCAATTTTAACACTATTCTCATAGCAATTTCATTGAACTCTCAGCTAGGGTATATAAAAACTCAATGTTGAGCATAGAGTGAACGTTATCCATATGCCTTGAAGGATTGTTGTTACTCGCATTTGGGGGCTGAGTCGCTGTGGATTGTCGCACTTCAGTTGATTTAATTCAATTCATGGACAGACAATGATTGCGTCAATTGCCGCATGTTTATCATTCTGACAGTTTTGCAACGACCAAAAAGAAAAAGACCAAAAGTTGGCAAAAGCAAAAACTGGGCCATAGCCAAACCCCTTTAGCTAGCTGTCGCACTCCCCCTCTCTCTATATCTCTCTCTCTCGTTCAATCTCTCTCAGTGTAATGAGGGGGCGGTTAGCGGAAATTGTATGTAAGCATTCGCCTGCTGAAAGTGTCTACAAATTGAGCGCATTATTTGCAACCCAAAGGGTTGGCAATTCGGTTTGGCTCTTGGCCTTGTTTACATAATGGCCAGCGGTGTCAGTGTCACAGCATATAAACCTCTATCTATTTTTGCCTTCGTTTTCTTTTTGGCTGGCCACAACTGTGCCAATTAGTTTTTAGAGCGCATTGGCTGTGGAGCGGGCCCCGAGAGTGCAATAGTCGAGCGCAGGGTTTTCAATTACACATTATGGCCGTGGTAGCAGTAAAAGACTTGGCCCAAACCACACGAACAGAAATTGGATTTGCGACTGTTCGCTTTTATGTGCAGCAGACCAAACGCCTCGAAACCCTGAAACCCTCAAAGCTCAGCTCGTTCAGTTTTATGAACTTATAAACAAGCGACAGGTTGGGCGTGGCCACGATTGGTCTGCTGCAACCCTTTTTTTCTCCTGTCAGCTGTTGCTGCTGCGGACTCTCTAGCTGCTTATTATGTGGATTATTAGAGGGATTTACTTGGCTGGCAAGCAGTGCACTGCTACCAAAATCGCATACATGTGTGTCTGCCTGTGTCAATGACATAAATAAAAAGATTTGCCAAGGATTTGCCACTGGGTAACCACAGCAAACACAACAAGCAACAGCTTCCGGCTCTGCCGAAAGGTGCCGTCAAAATGTGCCGTAAAAATACCCACAGCAACGCCAGAGCCAACCCCAGCCCCCCATCCAGGCTTGGTTTAAAGGGTTCAGCACACTCTCACACACATACACGGGCACAGTTGTGTGATTTACGCTGACACTAAAAGCTCAGCCAGGTCAATGTTTGTCTCTGGCTCTGGCCATAAATTGATAAACAGCTAATCGCGAATGCCAAATCAAAGTATAACAACAGCAACAACAACACAAATCATACGAACAAACGGCAAAAACATTCATTCACTTATTAGTGATAACGGCACTTCAAATTACTGCCTGTCATTTACATTTTTCAAGCTGCGCGTAAACAATGACGTGTCGTAGACTTTCACTGAAAATCATGTGTTCCCTAGTTAATCATCTAATGACAAACAACATTCACTGTATTGACTAGCAGATGCCCTGCAATTTAGAGGATTTGGAATACTTAACGAAATTATTTTCTGTATATAAACAGCATTAAAATATTCTAAGAAATTCTGTTAATAAAGTTTAATTTATTGTAAATCTTTTTTCCTCTATATTTACTTTCAAAATGTTACACAATCAATGACAAAATCATAATACCGGAATACCATAATTAAATTTGTAAGTAATTACTGTAAATAACGAATGCAAGAGCACACATTCTCTCTCCTTCTAAAACTTCCATTGGAATAATAAGGTTTGCGCCTCCGCTAAACTAACAAGACGCTCGTAACTTTGCGTATTATCATGGTGTGTTCTGGGCTCTCTCCTCGATACATGAAAAGTGGATCACATTAGCTCTCCCGCTCAAACTTGCACGCGCTCTGCTGTCGCTGCAGCGTGCAATCCACATATTATAACGGGATCAACTGAAGTGAGTAAATTATCTTCCACTACTACCTCTTTCATTCTAACTTATACCACGCTCGCTCTCTGTTGCGCCTACAGCCTACAACCAAACGTAGCAACGGGATCTATGCGAATGAGCTGCCCAAAGAAAACCATTCAATTTGCCTTCACATTCATATTCACTTTAACATTTAACAACGAAAAATGTATGCACTAGAATCTGAGTTAAAGAAAAATAACGGAATAACTACAAAAAAGAAAAAGATATGAAGGATAGGCCAAAAAAGAAATACCATTGAAAAATTACTTCAAAATGTATTGAAATAGCAAAATGAAACAGATAATAGAATGAATTTTAAGCAATTCTTATTTATATAATTGTATGTACATACATATGTACATATGTATGTATGTATATGTGTATAAGCATGTACCTACATTTACTTACTTACCTTTTACACTATAATTAAAAGTGGATTATGTAAGCACACTTTCATCACCACACAGAAAAAAAAAAAACAAAAAAACATACATATTTATATCAATAAAAAGATAAATAACGATTAAAATATTTGCATATGACACTAAACAAACACATATTGCCCACTTTTATGCTTAAACACTATAAAATTAGTTTAACTTTGTTAAAACCCAAAACCACTAACACGCACGCGCGGAGTAACTGCCGATTAACTGGACTGTCGCGCACTGACTAATTTGTCTCATTAGATCTCACTCACACTTCCATACGAACTCTAAAGCTACTCTATTCCATCACACAATTTCCAATATGCGCTCTCCGTTGGATAAATGGCAAGTGGATCGAAGACATATTAGCGCACTCGCTCGAACTCATACCACACTCAAATAGTGTTGCGCCAAGTCAGCTAAACTAGCCAAAAAAGCCATAAAAGGCTAGGCAACGGAAAATCCAGATGTATAACTTGTACGATTTTACGATTTTTGTTGGCATTTTTCCCCATTTCATTAAAGTAATATTTAATTGAAACTCACTCAATGATACAGTGTAGGTATAATGTTTGCCATCTGCTTTATCACTAAATAGTTGAGAGCTGCGGAGAAATAGCTAAACTGACAACACTGAGCACTATGCTCGCTCTCAGCTGCGCCTGCAGCCTGCAATCCACACATTATAACGGGATTAACTGGAATGAGTAAATTATCTTACACAATGCCCACACTATCTACACTCAATTCTATATTGACTTACAAATCCCCTACTCTCATCGATTAACGAAAGGGTTTACATTATATTGTTTGTTATCAGAAAAAAACCATAATGATTTAATTAATAAGTAAACACTGTTTTTCCATTTAATCTGTAATTATATATGTATATATTATAATCTTTATTCCCATGTTATTTGAATACAATGTTGCAAGCTGATTAACCTAGTTGCTGGGCAGTGGCAGAGGCGGAGGCAGGGGTGAGGGTCAGGCTGAGGGGATTAATTATTCACGTGTTTACTGATAAGCCCACTATTTAGTGTAATAGCCCAAATCGTTCTTGAGCACACGCCAGCGCGAATAGGCAATGTCCCAGTCGAGGAATGCGCCCACGATATGCCTAACATTCTGATCCGTATCATCGTAGCCGGTCCGGCCGTGCACCATGCGCACGTTGTCAAAGGTAAGCACATCACCTGGCGTCGTCTTGAAGGTGCATGCCTGCTCGTTGGCCAGCCGTATAAACAAGGCCATGGCCTCGTACCAGGGACGCACCTGCTCGGCAGGTACGCTAAAATGGCTGTCCCGTTGCGGAATGCTGTGGTTGATGCGCACGCAACGTCCATGGGCGTCCAAGCTGTGGGCAACAGGTGAGAAGGGGAGAAAGGTATCAAAACTTGGCCAACTCACTTGATAACGGGCGCCCGCCAAATGTTATGAAATCTCAGTTTCTTATCGCTGCCAATGTCCGCCCAGTCCACGGGCGTCTCACTCAGCACCTTGAAGGCCTGCGGATGCCTCTGACGCAGCAGCTCAGCCACGTAGAAGGCGTCGCTCAACAGGTTCCAGCCGCCCGGTGACTCGGACTGCTGCAGCGTGTGCAGCAGAGTGATGCTCGGCTTGTACTCGAAGTACGGCATATCCGTGTGCAGGGGCAGCGGTGCGGCCAGGTAAGCATAATTACTGGCACCTGGCTGCGCCTTGACGCTCCACTCATCCCCGTAGGTGGTGCTGCGCATGAAGCCCACGCGGTTGCACAGATCCCTCAAGACGTTCGCCTCGAGCGGCGCCTGCTTGACCAGCGCCAGGCCGTAGACGGCCAGGTGATGGAGCCACTGCAGCAGCGCCTCATCATCGTGCAACAGTTCGTCGTAGCGAAACTCGCGCTGTATCAGCTGAAACTCTGCGCCGCACCACAGCTTCTGTTCCGGGCGATAAGAGTCGCGCAAATAACGCGCGCGATTCGCTAGCGAGAAGTCGCGCTCCTTCAACCAGCTCAAGGCGTAGCTGGACTTGTGATCGTCGGACCAAAGGATTTGCAGGGTCTGGCGCTCTGTGCACCAGCGCAGCTGCTGCAGCCGCACTGTGGGGTCCAGGTAGTTCCAGCCGTGCGGCAGGCGACTGCGCGTCTGTTGCATGTAGCACGCGCTGCACTGGCAATTGTCGCGCAGCCAAATCTCCGGAAACTGCAGGGCGGGCGAGTCCGGGCAGAGGCGCAACAGCACCAGCTGCTGCTGAAGGTCGCGGGAGACCTGGATGCAGGTGGAGCTGGAGGAGCTGGAGTAGAAGGAGGAGTTGGAGCTGGAGCTGGCAAATGATGAGTTTGAGTTCGAGCTGAAACCGTTGCTGAGCAGAGCACAGGAGGCGCTCATGGTGGAGCTGAAGCTGGAGCTGGAGCTGTCGCTGGTCAACATCTTTAGCGATCGGGCAGCGCGCTGCGAATGAGCTGAGTTTTGGCAGCGGTTGAGGCAGAGGCAGCGGCAGCGGCAGCCTCAGCATCAGCAGTTGAGCTGACGCATTAGCTCAGCGCCATGGTTGGCTACAATGGACACGTGGCCCTCTAAACAGCACTGAGAGAGCTCTCTCCATAGAGATTATTGGTCGAGGCGGCTCGCCTGATGCCAGCTCGAAGTCGAGCACTTATCAATCCTTTGTGATAGCAGCCAGCGAGCGAGCGCCTTGTTTGCTTGCCTCAGCTGAATCAAGCTGAGGGGTAAAGGCTTTTATTAAAGACAGCTCTTTAAGCTGTCTGCCTCTCCCTCACACACACACACACACGTCTAGCAATCTATGCAAAATTAAAAATGCAAAATTAATTTTTTTTCTTGCACAAAATTGCGCGCGTTGGCAAAAATTTGCTGCATAATTGTTTGTCATCAGCCAGGCAGCAGCTGGGCGCCCCGCTCAGACTAGGCTGTCAGTGCCGCCCACTGCCACTCCCCCATCCTCTCCCACACTCCCCCTGCCTCTCTCTCTCTGCCTTGCACTTCATTGAAATGCCGTCAATCATTGTTAGGCACATTGATCACTTCATGCATGTTGCCACATCCATCTTGCCCCATGTTGCCTGATTGCAATATCCCACTTCTGGCACAATACAATAACCAGGCAAACACACGTATATATAAATATATATGTGTATATATATAGCACAACAACTGCAAGTCTATAGCGCGATTTTTAATTATCACTTTCGCATTTCACATACACACACACACACACACACACACACACACACACACACCCGCATTTATATCTGCATCTATCTATCGCTTGGGTATCAAGCGCCTTTTTCCATTTCCATTTTCATTCAGCTCGCTTTCACGCCTGGAACAAAGAAACGCAAGCCGTGAATGCTCAGCTTTTAGCTTTAGCCAAGTGTATTTACACTAACCAACAAAATTCAAGTCGAGCATATCAGTACAGTCAAGCTATAGAACATAGAACATAGCATATAGAACATAATATATAGAATATAGAATATAGAATATATAATATAGAATATAGAATATAGAATATAGAATATAGAATATAGAATATAGAATATAGAATATAGAAAATAGAATATAGAATATAGAATATAGAATATAGAATATAGAACATAGAACATAGCATATAGAACATAAAATATAGAATATAGAATATAGAATATAGAATATAGAATATAGAATATAGAATATAGAATATAGAATATAGAATATAGAATATAGAATATAGAATATAGAATATAGAATATAGAATATAGAATATAGAATATAGAATATAGAATATAGAATATAGAATATAGAATATAGAATATAGAATATAGAATATAGAATATAGAATATAGAATATAGAATATAGAATATAGAATATAGAATATAGAATATAGAATATAGAATATAGAATATAGAATATAGAATATAGAATATAGAATATAGAATATAGAATATAGAATATAGAATATAGAATATAGAATATAAAATATAGAATATAGAATATAGAATATAGAATATAGAATATAGAATATAGAATATAGAATATAGAATATAGAATATAGAATATAGAATATAGAATATAGAATATAGAATATAGAATATAGAATATAGAATATAGAATATAGAATATAGAATATAGAATATAGAATATAGAATATAGAATATACAATATAGAATATAGAATATAGAATATAGAATATAGAATATAGAATATAGAATATAGAATATAGAATATAGAATATAGAATATAGAATATAGAATATAGAATATAGAATATAGAATATAGAATATAGAATATAGAATATAGAATATAGAATATAGAATATAGAATATAGAATATAGAATATAGAATATAGAATATTGAGGGTATATGAACATACATACTTCGAATTAACATATAGTTAAAATTCATTGCATACTTTCCGGAGCGAATCAAATTGGAATGGAAATCAAACTCTGATAAGTACCACAAAGAAAGGGTATTCAGCTGTCGTTGTACTTGCCCTTCTCCAGTACTCGCAAAAGCTGTTCATTTCGCTGGGCCATTTCATAATTCTATGGAATATTTTATGCATTATATAGCTGAAGAGATGAGAGGGAGACGGATGGGCACAGAGCAAGCTGGAGATGGAGGCAGAGGCAGCCCCTGGCAGTGCGCAACAACCCAAAGCCAGAAACTTTATTGTTTTCAATTAAAAACATTTTACATGCAAAAACATGCGCATCTATGTAAACGAGTGCCTCGATCCATTCATAGGACTTAACAAACAAACAACAACAACAGGAGGAATGAACAACGAACAACGAACAAATAACGAAAAATCATGAAGAACAACGCACAATTGCAATGAAGTGAAATGTAATGAGGTGTAATGAAAATGCATTCAAGTGTTGCGCCTGACAGTTTTCCACCTGCACTTAACAATCATCGTAATCAACAGCAACAATTGCAGCAACAACAATAGCTTGCAGCTGCTATCCAAAACTTATCCATGGAGATATCAATTTCAGGCGCTCTATTTAATGAATTGGCAACTAGCTTACATAAGACGAACTGTGAATATATATAAACATAACTATATACATAAATCTATATACATATTATAATCTGTTCCATTAACTCTGTTTGCTAATTGGGTTTTATTAAGCTTCGTTTTAAGTGAAACACTTACTCGAATTGCACTGCGTCCAGGCGTTGTCCGATTGGCACCAAAACAACATTTAATCGATTTTGCATACAGCTAAAGCTTGCTAGACTCTAAATATACCCTGTTAACTATGTTTAAGTAAGCTTGAGCCAGCTAAAAAAAAGAGTGTCTCTTTAAACTAAAGGAAAGGCTTAAGCCAGTTAGGTAAGTTCAGGATAAACCTGTAGAACTCTATCTTACAGGCCTGGGACAGACTTATAATAACTCATAAAGTACTTGAGCTCTAACTATAGCTCGCTATTAGCTCATTGATATGTTCATGGCTCTATCAGCCAACTGAAACTGCAAACTTCACGTGCCTCTTACAGTTGCCTCTTAGAGATATTTCTAACCTAACTGCCAATCTAACTCACCAACTACCTTGTATCTAAGGATGTTCAAGCTCCCAAGTAACTCTGCGAAGACAGACTATACTTTATTAACTCATTATTCATTATATCTTTATTCAAATTTATTTATTTTATTTGTTATATTTTTATATATTTATATATAAAATATTATTATTATTATTCAAATTTATTTATATATATTTATATATTTTATTTGATTTATTTATTCAAATGAAAATCTTCTTTCAAACCACATATAATCAATTCAATTTCAATATTTATAGTCCTGCCCAACCTCTCACTCCCCACTATCAATTTACAGGGCATATATATGTTAATAGCCATAACATTTCCTAGTAAATTGTTTGATATTCATGTTTATCAAATCGCACTCGAGTGGCAAATAATGCTCGACTCAAATGAATGCAAATCCAATCAAATCAAAATAAATCAAATCAAATCAACTCGTCGCTCAACTGTTGACACTTTGTGAACGCACAGGTTTCTCTTTGGGGGGCATTTTATAGAAAATTATTAATGAACTCGAAGGCGCAGCTGAGCGGAAATGCGGTCTATCAGCCAAGCAGAAAGTGTCCAAGTGTGTGTGGGTGTGGGCTCTAACAATGTTGGCTAACGGTGCGCACAATGGCCGTGCTTTAGGCCTAATTAGCCTCGTGGGCAGGCAAACTGGCGCTATGAGAAGCGCATAGAAAGGCCGCACGAATCGGCCTCTATAAATAACAAAGGCAGAACGCATAATTAGGCAAATGCTGCCGTTGCTCTTGATGTTCTTGTTGTTCTTGTTACTGTGGCCCACTTGAAATAGCGCAAATTGGCGCGTTTTGTGGCTGCCGTGAACCACGCCCACACTTGAGCCACAGCCCACTGCGACTGCACTTCCGTTGCGACCGGAAGGCAGGAGCCAGCAGCAACAAAAAACGCAAGCAAAAGTGCCCGTTGTCAAAATCCTTAAGTGGCAAACGGTCCGGCGCCAAGATGTGCCTGGCTACACACACACACACACATACACACAGTGGGACGCATAAATAAATGCGGCAAACAAATCCGTAAATATGATTAAGTGTCAAATTTATTTACTGCTCCCAAGTTGACTTTAAAAACGAGAAAAAATACGTCTAAATGCGAACTGCTTTTTGGGACTAGCCCGGCGGGCTGCCGCCGGCTTAGGCCAGCAGCTGGCACCAGCCACGCCCCCAGCCCCCCCGACCGGCTTGAGGCTTAGTATGTGGCACTGTTGTCGCTGGCGGGCAACTCGATTACAATTACGTGCGCTAATTGCACTTTAAACGCGTCCAAGCTTGTCAACGGGCAACGCTTCACATCCGCCCTGCCGCCCAGCCCCTCACTTCCTCTGCCATCGCCCGCACAATTTCGCTGCCACTTTTCACAGTTTTGCCTCTTATTTTCCTTTCTCCTTCTACGCTGCTTCTTCCTCTTCATTTTTTTTTTTCGCCAACGCTTTTTTATGGCATTTCCTGCAGCAGCAACTTACAACTACATAAATTTGCAAACAGCATGTTCCATATACATATATATATATATATATATAATTTGTTAGGTTTGGCTCGTGCAGCCAGTTGGCAGGTGGCAGGTGGCAGCACTACTTGTATTATAATAGCCTGCCACACGGCTTTCCACTAGACGTCGCCGCTCGGCCGTAATTCAAAGTGACGCTAAATTTAGTTTAATACACATGGAAACCCACTGTGGAATGGAACACTTTTAGACTCAGCCTCAGACGCAGCTTGCGGCGAAATTAAACGAAAGCTCATTTGATATAATTTAGCGGGTTATTGTGTAGTGCGTGTTGTCTTGTAATTCGCAACTAGTTCAAGACCAGACAAGGATTATGAAATAAGAGTTGTCTTAAATAGCAAAGAATGTGAGGGGGCTAAGACAGCTTAAAGTTCTTCTAAACAGAAAAATAAAAAATAAATAATAAAAAAAATAAAAAAATTATAATATATACAAAATTAAAAAAAATAAAAATAAAAAAATAAAAAAAAAAAAAAAAAAAAATATATATATATATATATATATATATATATATATATATATATATATTTATATATATATAAATATATATATATATATATATATATATATATATATATATATATATATTTATATATATATAAATAAACAAAAAATTATAAAACAGAAAAGCTAATAAAATTAATAAATAAAATTATTAAAGAATATAAAAGATAATAATAAATAATATAAATGTAAATAGCATTTTTTAAATATTAAATAATATTAGAATTAATACGATTAAAAAAAAAATATGTTATATTAATTCAAATATTGATTTTTTTTTGACTGAATATGAATAATAATACATATATAAATATATTAGTAAAAACAAATATTTTGCTAAATAATTTGAAAAATTCTTTTTTCAAAAATCCATTAATTCTAGTGTTTTTTTATCAAAAAAATATTTAATATTATTTATTTATATTATTTAATAATAAGCCAACAGACGAATTGCTTTGAAGTCAGCTTACAAAGCTTAGATTCACCAAGCTTTTATTAAATTTGTAATAATTCATAATCATTTTATAAACAAATACTAAAAATAAAAAAAAAAAATCACTCTCCCACATCCAAGTAGTAAAAACAGCACAAAATCAACTCAAACACTGGCTAAGCTGCCGCACAAGCTCCAATCTAGTCATTGTCCAACTTAGTTACCCAACTCTACTCACATTAGCTTCGAGCTGTACAAATTTCCGCTCTTGGCCACTCCAAACAAAGCAGAGAAAAAAAAGAGGAAAAACAGCTTTACACAATGGATTTTGCACCACTGTGCACGTGCAATATAAATAGCTCAACTGCCACGCCTCGGCTGTGGCCCAGCAAGTGGCCCCTATAATGGCTCAAGGCGTAAGTCCATAGCCCTACGCTCTATGTTCACCTGTCCGCGGGTGCCCATACGCCTGACTGCCAGCCCTCAAGCTCAGCTGGGCAAGGGGTAAGAGGTGCAGGGCTGAGGGCCTCCCTCCAGCTGGGCGCTCGCCCACACATTTTGCTCTTTTGCTCATTTACACCTTTTATTACGTATGCGTGCGTCGTTGGCGGCAGCAAAGTTTGCAGTTTAGTTTGCCATTAACGTGGCCATAAGCGTTGGCCACACGCCCGGCCAACTCGAGCCAAGTTGAGCTGCCTGCCAGCTATTCATATGCAAAACAGTGCACCGAGGGTGGCCACAAGAGTTGCCATTGTCTAGAGCACAATTTGTTGGCAAAGTTTTCGAGTAGCTCAACTTGAATCAGAGTCATGCATTTATGGCTCAATGCATTGCATTGTGTGTGGGGCAGGGCGGGGGCTGGCTAGGTGGGTGCGTGGGGGATGCCTCTGTGTGTGTGTGTGTGTGTGTGTGTGTGCGTGCTGTCAAAACCGAGCTGTGTTTCTTAGCTGGCTGCTTGCGGGCAAAACTTTTTAATGTGAAAAGTGCAAAGAAAGTGCAGAGACACACATGCACACGCACACACACACACACACACACACGCACACACACTCATGTCATTTGGCTCGCTGAAATGTCACTGCATTTTAATTTACTGCATACCTTGAGGCGACTCGAGCTGGGGCTTGCCCGCTGTGGCAGCAAGTGGCAAAGTCCAATGCACGCTGACTTGTTGCCTGCCACACACACACACACACACACACACACACACGCACTCACATTTTGCATTTTACTGCAAATTAAAGGATTTCTTGTGCCTTTTGCCAAGCTGACAACTTAAGATACTTAGGCATAAAAAGCCTGTCATACCATGTCTGCCAGCAGAGCGCGACACATGTGAGTGTGTGTGTGTGTGAGTGTGCGTAAAGAGAATTAAGTGCGCTGCGCTTTGTTGAGAATCACTCGAAACAAAGCCAAGAGCTGCTGCGGGCACAGCGCCCCCACGCCGAGGTCGTTGGTGCGTCGTCAATGCCGCGCCCACACTCCAAAGCCAAGTATCATATACATATATATACATATATATATATATATATATATATATATTTGTTAGACAGTGCCAACACCTTTTTGCCTGCGTCCATTTTATTATTTGTCTTGATTATTATTTTCCATTTGCGGCAAAATTAAAATACAACAAAAATTGTGTTTTATATGTAAAGAGAGAGAAAATAAAGGCAACAACAAATGCAGGCGCCATTCAGCCGCAAAGCTGCCACAAACAACAACAGCCAAGCGGGGGGCGGGGCGGGGCGGTCGCCTTGAATAATGTGAAACTGAAAACTTTTCATCAAAAATCAGCCAAGGGCTAAACTGGACGTGAAAACAGGCAGTCAGCAGAGTCAGCCCAGCCCAGCCCAGCCAGTCGGACACTCAGCTGCCCCCTCAACATCTTGGCAGCTAGAGTAAAAAACCTCATAGAAGCAGAAACTCTGACAGGCTGCCATGAAAAGCTACGCTTTGGTGTGACAAATCAAAGACTAAAACAGGCGCTTTGGTTAGAGAGCACAAAACAACGCACGGCTCGTCGGCGTGGGTCTGCGCCTTCCCAGCATCCGTGCCTAGCCCAAGTCCAATAAGAACTACCATTGCAGTAATATGAGCTATGCATGGCAGAGGAGGAGGAGGCCCGCTGACAGCGGCAGAGGCAGGGCTGGCATATTTGTCTGCTAGCGACTAAGGCTAAGGCTATATGAGCTCATTGACTTGCCGGACTGATTGAGTGAGCTAAGTGATTGACTGATTGAACGATTAACGGCAGATATCAAAGGAGTTACGAGGATGGAATAAACAAGGAAAATATATATAAATAGAAGATATATCATTATATGTTTCATGACTGACTGATTGAACGTTAGGCTAGGATTTTGGCATAATATAGACTGACAGACTGATATCTATATATATTTGTATATATATCTATATATCTATATCTCATATAAATCTGCTTGACTCACTGATTGATTGACTGATTGTCTTCCTAACTGAATGATTAGGGCTCCAAGCACAGCTCGAGATATGTCTAAAAGTCTAATTGGGCTGACTTAAACTGAGCTAATGATTGATTATGGCTTATATTTTATCTTATCTTTTTTTTTTTTTTTTTTTTTTTTGTTGTAAAAAATGTGTATATTTTATTGAAACTATTTTTCTACTACCTAATATGGCAACTTAATCTAGTTGTAAATTATATTTTATCAGCCACAATCGTTAAAGCTTGGAAAGATACAAATTTATAGATCTGCTCTCTATAGATACATATGCTAACCTGATAACGCAGCTTTAGCAACAGCTTTTTTTGTAAGTGTTTTTTTTTTTTAATATTTAAAAATACTTCCTGAAATGATACAGAGCTGAAACTTGTTTTATTTTAAGAAGAATAACGCAGAGCTTAATAGAAAACAAGTTTCAAGACGCTAGCTCAAATGTTATAGAAGATATTCAACACTTACGGAGCAAGTGATCACACGCTGATAACCAATCTACTCAGTTACCTAGTCTTAATCGCTGCAAACTGATATATATGGCATACCTGTAGTCCAACCGTAATCTACTCATAATTTATATAACAAGTAAATGTAAATATATGAACTACATGAAACACCATTTGCTCAACAATGCCCATAAAATCAGGATTCATTTGTTTACCTAAATAATGAAACATATTTAAATTAATGCTTAGCTAACACACAATTTATATTCATGAATTCTCTTAATAGCTTAAATAATTTAAATGCAAAATAAATATATTTTCCCCTCACTCTCCCCCTTTCTCTCTCTTTGTCTACCCCAAATCTAATTCCCATTAATAAAGCGTAATTATTACAGATTTTGCCGTTTATTTATGTAACTTTTCCACGCTTATGAATCGTAATTTTTTGTAGTCTTTAAAAAAATATTCTTCACTTTATGCATTTGCAGTTACAAGTAGCAAAAAAAAAAAAAAAAAACAAGAACAACATGATGCTGCATACCTTTTTGAATGGGACTCGTCTCTAATCAGAGCGCGCGCCTGCAAACAATGGGAACAGCAGCAGTCCGCACCCGCACCGCCCGCCCGCTGCACCACTCAGCCACCGGCAACCCACACTTATGCCCAGTGCCACCACTGTGCCTTTGCTTTTAGGGTTGTGCGGGCGGCATTGTAATGAAAAAGGGGGACACAGCAGCAGTGCCAGGGGCAGGGGGCAGATTGCGGGCTGCTGCTTGTTGCTTTTGGCATTGTTCCTGCAGTTGCACATGCGATGCTTTATATATATATATATATACATATATATATTTTTTGCCATATATTTTACTCAGCACAAATTTATTTGCGGCTGCAATTCCAATGCCTGCCACCGCTGCTGCTGCCCCTGCCCCCCTGTGTTGCATTTGTTATTGTTGCGGCTGTAGCTTTGGTTAATGCTTTGCATTCTGTGGCCACAGCGTGGCAACAAAAAAAGGATGCGCTGCGCTATTGTTGTTGTTGTTGTTGGCTAGTGCTCGGGCCTTTAAGTGAATCCTTGAGCAATTTGTCAGCGGCTTTAAAGAGCTGCCACGCCCATGCCCACTTGCTAGCCGCCTGCTGCCAGCATGTTAATTGTTTTTGTAAAGTTTTTAATAACTGCAGGCAGGCAGCAGGCAGCAAGCAGGCTCCAGGACGAGCTGCCAGTCAACAGTTTGGCCTGCCATCAGTCTCATTATTTATTTGTAATTTAATAAACCAAACGACGCTGGGTGGTGCTCCTGGTGTGGGTGGTGTCAAGCGTGCGCCGCCGCCAACCCTCAAGCCAAGCACTTCAATCTCTAACCCCATTGCGCCCTGCCCCCTGCCCTACGCTCGCTTGCCAGCAATTGATTTTATGTGAAAACTTTAGATTTTTATGACTTTTTTGGCTGCCCCAGGAGCAAAAGTTATATATGTATATATAGCTGATTTCTATATATATATACTTAGTAGTCAGCTGGAATTTATTTGCCCTTGCGCATATTTTAATGAGGCATTAAAGCGTGATGCTGATTCCAGCCAACACACACACACATACACACATACACACATTGGTGTAATTTATGAGCAACTAAATATTTGCACAGGCTGCGAGTGGGCGGCTGGGTGGCTTGGGTGGCCAAATGTTTGCCTGCGTTTGCCGTTTTTAACACTCGATTACTTTAAATGCTTTTGCTGCTAGCTCCGCATTTGACTTTGCCTGTCAATATTTGCCTTTGGCTTAACTAGAACACACACCCACACCCACACTCACACACACTCGCTCTCCTTGCTCTATAAAATTTGCTTGGCTAGCATCAGCATATTTTCGCTTGGCACTTTGTTTGCCCAGCTACCCCATTGGACTTATGTAATGAGTATTTGGTTACACAAATCCACCAACCCAAGCATCACTCTATCTACCAGCTACCAGCTGACAGCTGACCCCGCACACAGCTTATTGAAATTCTGCTTAAATTACTGAGCAAATGGCTCATTTATCAAGTGGCATTCGCTGCTGTTCAATCCATTGACAACTTGGCCAACAACCCAATTATGCGCTTACAGCGCGACCTGTCACACACTGACAACAGCAACAACAATAGCTAACACACACACACGCACACACGCGGTTGTGTCTCGTGTGGCATCACATGCAGATTAGCCGCATGTTGTCCCGTCTCGTCCATTGGAAATTGAATTAAAAATGATTTAAGGCAATTTACGTTTGCAAGTTAACCAAGCCCCAACAAGCGGCGCTTGTCGCTCGCTCCATCTCTCTCCCACTCTCTCTCTCTCTCTCTTTCTCCCTCTCTCCCTCTGCTCTGCTCCTCTTTTTGGACACGTCACTTTCAACGCCGACGGGCGCATAAATTAAAATGTTTGCGTCATGAGGCAGCGAGTGTTGATTGCGTTGCTGCAACATGAGCCACTGCATCATGCATCAGCCAAAACTCTATCCCACTCTCACACTCACTTTCCTCCTCTCCATCTCCCTCTCTCTCTCTCATTGCTGTTTGGAATTTTGGTATTTTCGCTTATTATGCGCATATTTTTGATTCGATTAACTTGCTGATTGTTTGCAGCACTGAATTTTTTAGCCAGCTCGCAGCTTGATTTCATTTTAATGAATAATTATTATTACGAATTATAAAATATTTTCATATTTTAAATAAATCTGTTGTAATTAAACTATTTGGAATTGCTAGTAAAAGTCTACACTGGAAAAAAAAACCAGGGTTGGCTGCAAAGAAAGAATAATTTATTGATATTGATATTGATATAATATAGCTGGAAGTCATGAAGGTTTGTATTATATTATTATTATTATTATTATTATATATTATACATATATATTATTACACATTATTCTGAAGTATCAAAGGTAAAGAAAAACCGATTAACACAAACTTCCTATTCTATATATAGAAAAATAAAAATAAATATTTATTTTTATATTTTTATTATTTTATAATTTTTAAATAAATTATAAAAAAGTAAATAAATATTTAGTTTTGTATATTTTATTATATATTTTTTCAAATATATCTAATAAATTAAATTAAATATCCAAATAAATAAATCCACATCAAAATTAAATTTACAAAAAAAAAAAAAAAACACAAACCTTTTCTAACAATTTAACACAGTCTAATTTACTTATAAACAATTGTTTAACTGCTTTAAACAAACTCTAATTTACTTAGAAGCAATTTCAAAACACTTAAAACTCTCGAAACTATATAGAGAACACAAAACTTTAATCAACAAGTTGTGCGCCCCGCCTGCACTTAACTAGCTAATCCGATTCAATATTTTGCATGCAACACACGCGCCTGCCTCCGCCTGCAGACCAAGTTTGAAGTCTAGACCAGGTTCTATCGGCAGCTAGTCGCGCTGCTAAGCGCAGCTGCAATGCCGATAAATATTAATTTTGATGATAAAAGTATAGTAATTGAGCCCCAGCTCCGACACCGACTCAGTTTCAGTCTCAGTCTCTGGCTCCGTCTCTGTCTGTTTGTTAAAAATAAATCGGCGCTGATCCCACGTGGGATGTCATGTATTTATTGTTGTATGCATTGCGCGTTTAATGTCGCTTGATTTACATTAGTTTGAGCAGCGCAGAAAAGAATTTATGCAAACAAAAACAAACACAAAAGAAAAGCACAAAATAGCAAATTGAATTTGCGGCACTTTGCGTTCAAATTGTACGGAAAGTAAAAAGGGAAAAAGGCGAGAAAATGTACAAGGAAAGCAGGTGGAGAGGACAGGTCCTAACTGCTAGATGCTCTGCTTTTGAATGAATGAAAAAGACATTTTTTATTAAAACAATTATTTTAATATTTAATTTTTAGGTTAAATAAATACAAATTAGATATATGCCAAGATAAACCTATGACCATATTTATTCTAACAGTTAAACTATTCTATAAAGATAGAGATAGAAATAGATTATTGGATATGTAGCTAAGAAAATTTAAAAAAATAAATCTATTTTTGAAAAGCTCTTCGAAAAAATTTTAAATTAAATTAATATAAATTTTAACAGTATTTAAAAATATTAAAAATATTTTTATTACTATATTGTGTTATCCTAGTTACAATTAAAATTTAGTTTAATAATACCGGCCAAGTATTTTTGTTATAAAATATTATTATGTATTATTAGGTATAAAGAATATTTTTATTTTTATTTAATTATTAACATATATTATTTTTAAAAAGTATTTTAATTTTAAATTAACTTTAAGTATATAAAAAAATATTTAAAATATTAAAAATTAAAAATAATATAAAATATTAAAAAATATTCCGATTTCCTGACTGATTCTCTCTAATCTATAACTAATATAGTCCTTTGAGCAACCAAAAACAGCGCATTTTAAATGAGTCGCACCAAGTGCTCGACACAATATGCAAATAATCTAAAAATTTATAGGCTTTTGTTGGACTCCCACAGCGATTGCTGCGGCTGCGGCTGCTGCTGCTGCTGCTGCGACAGCTACCTCCACGCTGTTGCTGCTGCTGCTGGTGCTGCTGGGCATCAGCTGTGCTGGCCTTAAGTTTGAGTGGCATGCGGGTAAGCTTAAGGCTTATTATCTTTTTATGAACTGAACTTCGTTTTGGATTGGCCAAGGTTTTTTTCTTGCTTGCTTGGCTTAAGGCTCTGTGTGTATTGTCGGGCGTGGGTGTCTTACGCATGATTGATGCGTTGCATGTGTAGATATCAGGACGAGCCAAAGGCAAACTTGACATTTCTTCAATTCGAATTGTGGGCTAAAGTTCAAGGCGTGGCATGTTAGGGAGCAGGGGCGCATAGTGCAGAGGGTTGGCTGGCTAAATGAACAGCTTCTATGCATGTTGCTGAAAATCCATTAAAACACTTGAGATCTGCTGGCAGACGCGACGCGAACGCGACTCTGAATGCTCTCTAAAAAGAACAACAACGAAATGCATTTCCGTTTAAAGTAAAGGCTGCTGTTGCTGCTGCTTCTTTGAAGGCTGCCAACACTCAGACACAACAGCACTTTCCGCCCACACCCAAAAAAAAAAAAACAAGAAGCAGAAAAAAAAATCCATAAAGAGGGGCACATTAAATGTTATTGATATTGCAATTTTTAGCATTTTTTGTAATTACAGCGACAAGAAAAAAAATAGAAAAGAAATTGCTTGCCAGCTATATCAAACAGCCATCAATTGTCTGGGCCAAAACCTTGAGGCTGATACCTTGGCAGCAGCAGCGGGAACTGCTACAGCTACGGCTACGGCTGCCAGGCGGATAACTGTCTAAATGACACTTAAGCATGTGTTTAAACATGCCAAGCACTTGCCTCACTCAAACTATGCAACAAGCTGTGTGGCAGCAACAGGGTTGACAGCACCAAAGTTCAGGGCTTGATGCTGCTGTCGATGCGCTGATAAGTCTTTAGTCTCTAGCCCCTCCACACACACACTCACTCACACACACATACATATGTGTGTGTGTATGTTGTTTGCCGCATCTTGCATCGTCTCGAGTTCAGTGCGAAGGCAAGTGCCAATGTTGCCAATGTTGTTGGGTAAACTCATAATTGGAATTAATTATGCATTCGCACTTTGCGGACAACTTTTCGAGTGGTTTGAGTGGTTACTAGGCTAAGTGTCTGTGTGTGTGTGTATGTGTGTGTATGTACTTGTGTGTGCTGCTTTAATTGTCCTGGTGTGGGTCGCTCAATGCCTAACTAGATAGCAGCCACAAGCAGTTTTAGCCAGCAAGGGTTAAGTGCAAATTGCAGTTATCGTAAGTATTGCCCAACACTGGCTACAACGGGACAACTTCTCACAGATCACTAACCAAACTAATATGGCAGCGCATCAAAGCGTAGTAAAAGATGAACTGAGAACAAGTTTAATCGCAATCTAAGCTTTAAGTTTAAGCTTGAGACTTTTTTGCTGAGCTTTGCACAATTGTTAAGCTGAGGAAAAGCTTTGGAAATTAAACTTTTTACTTAGATAAACTGAGAATATTTATATTTAATACTAATTCGAATTTTTACTGTTTTTAAGGATGATAACACTCCTTACTTACAAGTTAAATAAATAAAAAAAAAATAAATACATAAATTAAATAAAAAATCAATAAAAGAAAAATAAAAAAAAACTATAAGTAAAAAATATAATAATAATAATAAATAAATTTCAGAAATAATAATTAATCAATTTCTACTTAAATTCCATACGCATAATAAATAAATAATATCTTCCAAGATAAACATAATATGGCAATTAAATGAAATATATTACTCAAGCATAACTGTAACTGAAATGTATTTAACAAGCATAAAATAAAAAATAAATAACACAAAAAATAAATAAAATAAAATGATAAAATAAAATTTAAAATAAATTGTTAAAAAAAACTAAATATAAAATTTTTTTTTTTTGGAAACTAATTTTTTAAAATATTAATAATAAATAACTTTCAGAAATAATATTTTAAGAATTTCTTCTTAAATTCCATAAGCATAATAAATAAATTAAATATTCCAAGCTAAAACGTAACATAATATGGCAATTAAATGAAATATATTACTCAAGCATAACTGTAACTGACATTTATTTAGCAAGCATTTTCTGGTCCAAGAATATGAAAATCGTTTCAAAAGCCAACTTATTCAATTAGTTGGCAGCATTTTGTAAGCTCAACCAGCACATTTATCTTTTCTCTTTTATTTTAGCAGCATTTTCCGAGTTTTTTGTTTGTGCCATTTGGCATATTCTAAGCTGTGTAATTTGTAGCTGCTTTATGGCCAGGTACTTGGACTTGAGCACTGCCCACACCTGAGTCCAATAAGAATAGAGCTAGTCCCACGCTCCCTACCTCCCTCACTCTCTCTCTATATATATGATTTGGTATGATTGTGTGCGTCTATTGTTCGTCTGCTTTGTTATGGATTCTTGTAAGATGTTTGAGGCTTTATTAAGCAGCTACTTACATATGTTGCATAACATGACAAGCTACACAGAGTGTGAGAGAGGGACAGAGAGTGGGGGGCCAGGAAAGACAGTTTATAGTGAATAGAAATTAATTAAATTTCGACTGCAACATGACAATGCGCAATGACAATGGCAGTTGGCGATAAGAGCGATAAGCGCTAATAAAATGCAATTACCCCAATTGCAAATGCAATGTCTAGAATATTGCAATGGACAATGCCTGGCGGCAGCTTCAGCTGCCACTGCCACTGCCTCTGCCCCTTTGTCCGTTTTAGTTGTTGCCCCCAATGGGCATTGCCGCACTGTCAGTTATTTCAACGCTCCATTTCATTTGTTTTGACAAGCCAAAGACTTAAATCACAAATGACTTATGGAACGAAAAAGCGAAGAAAAAAAGTAAACGCAAAATGAAAATGGAATTGGAAAAGCGCGAAGAAAAATGACAAAAGCCGCAGCCGCGAAATGAGTGAAATGCCAAAAGCTGGACAATGCCAAACTCCAGCTCCAAATATGCTCCAACGATTCGCAGCTCGAGTCTGGCTCTGGGCGGGCTGCGGCGCGTGTCATGAGCAAACAAGATAATATTACAGCCAGTCAACGCAAATTGAGCAGCTTGACGATGGGCATGCGAAACGCATTCTCTATCTATGGACTTATATACCCCGTAAAGTGGGTGGTAGGCAGAAGGAGTTGCTTGGTTTAATATTATTTTTAATAAATTGAAAGTGGCAACTATGAACTGTTGCTCGGATATATTTAGCTGGAACTAGATAAAGTATCTTGAGCTGGGATTAATCTTGAATATTTATATATTTATGTATATACATTTATAAATATTATATAATGGACCGACTAATATAGCCTTCAGTATAAGCAACACTTCAGGCACGCCGTAGGCACATCTCCGCCTGAGATTCGAGTCAACCTTTTACTTTATGCATTGCAGACGCACTATATTGTAGAAGGATTCTTGGGTTTTTATCATATATATATTTTTAGTTACAAATAAATTTTTTTTTTAATTCCAGGGTATTTTACAGGCAACCGCCCGCATGAAAATCACTTAATTTTAGTTCCTTTCTGCCACTAAATGCAAATGAAAACGTCTCAACTTACGCGCTGACTGGCCGCAGCCGAATGTGTTGGCAAAAAGCGGGCGGCCGCCGCCTGGTAGAGCAAGCAGGAAAGGAAAGCTCTTCATCCGGACCCAGCGAGCTGGGCGAAAATCGGGAAAGTGCTGCCGCATTCTCAACGAACTAAATGATTGATCAGCAGAGGCATCAATTTACAACCTTATTGCGTTTGCCCGCGCCTCGGACAAGTTTCACTTAAAGCTAAGTTAAAGACAAGTCTTTGGTTAGCTTAAGATTTTCCTACTATTTTCCTGTGGCTCGTTTTTGCATTTGGTTAAGGAACGTTTATGAAAATGTCTGGTACATGTTTCGCCTGCGCAAACAGAATGCGAGTGCTGCAATAAAATTCCATTACAGCCGCTTGACTTAAAAACTTGGCCCAAAAAAAAGAAGCAAAATATTCGCCAAAGGAGAGTGTATTAAAAGCCAGCCAGCCAGCCAGCGAGCTTCGCGCTATGTGAATGCATATATATGTATGTGTGTGTGTGTGTGTTGGCTTTTTGCATATTTTATGAAACTTGGCGAACATTTAACACCCCGACCAACGTTGCGTATGTGCAACGTACTCACCATAAACGCTGCAAACTCATTACTTGAATTTATTTTGCACTTAAACAAAATGTTTCATTTGCCACGAGCAGTTGCTGCAGCCGCTGCACCATAAACTGTAACACACTTTAGGCGTTTGGCTCGCCGGCCGGTTGGCAGCACGAGCTGCAGCAGCAATCGCATCTATTCGACTCCAGGCAGTTGCTGGCATGGTGCTTGATAAGATGCAACTGCTGCTGCAGCTTGGTGGTGCCAACAGCGACATTGCGGAAGCTGGGGCACAACGTTTGCGGCTTATGCACAAAGCTGCAGCGCTCACAAATATTTGCGACAGCTCGCAACACCTGCTGGTTGTTCATGCAGGCATCGAGCGCATCCGCTGACAGGCCGAGATTCGTGCGGCTCGACGTCTCACTTTCTGGCAGAGGCGTCAACTCGGCGCCACACTCAATGCAGACATCCAGTTTGGCTTCCGACGGGCACTCACATGGCCCAAACTCCTCATCGGCCTGACGCTGGCGGCAAGTGCGGCGCGGCTCATAGAACAAACGCTTGACGCACGAACCCGTCCGCTTCTTCTCCTGCTTTCGATCGCCGCTTTCAATCGGCTGAGCCTTCTTCGCGGCTTTGCCCTTCTTTCCCCTCTTCTTAGCGCCATCAGCCAAATGGCCACCCAAGAGGTGCGCAAAGTACTTGTCGTGAGCACTCATGATGCTCCGTATGACGAGCACCGAATAACGCTCATCCATGTGCTTCAGCTCCTTGTACATCGACGAGTCGGTTGAGAAACGACTTTGGTCCATTAATATCGACATATGTTCGTTCTGTTTTAGCTGAAGGGACTTTGCAAAGGACTGCCTGAACGCATCTAGCGAATCGCTGCTCTTCTGCTCAAGCATATCAAATTTCTGCACTCTGAGTTTGCCTTTGTTCGCTTTGGCGCCCTTCTTTATGGCATCGCGGACAATCTCTTGAACGTATCTCAAATACTGCGAGCGCAACAGTTGGTGCATCGTCGCCTTCGGTACGGCAACACTCTTCAAATTCTCATATAGACCAGATAGAGCTGGCCACATAATATGATTCTTCACCATATTGATTATTGAATTGCGATCGATCATCACATCCAAAATGCCGGGTGCCGTTATTGTGTCCTTGAGTATATTCTGCAGATCTAACAATTTGGGATTCTTTACCGCTGCCAATTTGGCCATTAGCAGATTGCCCACGGTTGACTTCTTAGCCGGTGGTTCTAACTCAGGAGCAGGATTCACATTCACTTCAGCGGTGATCGCGTCATGCCGCTTGGCGCCCTCGCCGACTGATTTGCTGGGCAATACAGGCGCAGCATCATCCTCTCCCTGTGGTCCTTCAACTATAGATTTCAAAAATTTCGACGCATTATCCAAATGCTCATTAAATGTTTTCCTTTTAGTCAAATTTATTGGAAGTGTTTCGTTTACATGCACTGTAGACCCGCTTTGATTGTCGAGTTCTTCGTCTTCTGGCTGTTGCTCTTCTTGGCTTTCGTCGGGCCGTTTTTGCGCTAGCCGCTTTAGCTGCTGTAGCTGCTGTAGTTCTGGTAGCTGCTGTTGCAGTTGCTCTCTCTGGCGTTGTACTCGCAGCTGTTGCACTTGACGCAGCTTTTGTAGTTTCTGTTTTTGTGGCTTTGAGAGCCTTTTCTGTTTTTCCAGGTAATGCAGTGTGGTAAGTTCCTTTAGCAATAGCTCAGACTGTGATTTCTGTTGGTGCTTTATCTGTTTATCCTGCTGCAGGGATTGTTGAACACTGGTTGCATAGGATGAGCCTATCGTCAGTTGCTTTCGTTGATGAATGAAACTTGAAGCCGATTTATTACTTCGAAAACTGTTTTGAGTTGATTGGGATAATCTCAGCTCTCGATAGTCTGCAGATTCGCTAACCCCTGATATACGATTCGAGTCTCTGGGCTCGGAAACCTTGATTAAGTCCTTAAACCTATCGAGACGCAAGCGTCGTGCTCGCAGGGCGGCCTGCGAATCGGATTCAGTAATTTCATGTTCCATTTCCAACTCTAATAGCCTCACTTCGTCCACTTTTCTGTTTTCTCTGCTCGGTTTTACAATTTTCGGTTTTTTACCCTTCGTGGCTTTAGCCGCTTTTGAAGATGTATTTTCCATTAATTTTGTAGACCTCCCTTCGGCGCTGTATTTTCTTTCCATATCCATTTCTTGTGGTTTCTCGCCTCCGATGTGTTTTCTATTGGAACCCTTTGGAATACTTAGTTCCGAATCTAATAATAAGCTACTGTCATCTAAATTTTTGTTTTGCTTTTTGGCGTGAGTCTTTCCCAGCTGATTGGTCTCTGTCAATATCTCCATCATTTTTTTCGCTATATCTTTACTGTATTTCTTGGATCTTGCTTTCATAACTTTATTCAAATTCGATTTCATTTCAATGATGCTGTGATATGGGACTCCCTTGCCGGGAATGGGGCGCCTCTTATAATGGAATCTCTTTGATTTAAAAAGGCTCCTCTGCTTTTTCTCGATCGGAGTGGGAATGGCTTGGATACCCTCTCGCTTACGAAGACGTTTCCTATATCTCTTGCGCTTCTTCAACACCTCCGTCATAGGAAATGTCGACAAGTCTTGATTTAACTCATTGCAACCTTCGTGTATTTTCTTCCTGCGCTGATCCTTTAGGTACCTTTCAATGCAACTCAATTCCAGCTGCAAGCTTTTCAAATGCGCTGGACTAGTCTCTATGCCAGCAGCAGCTAGAATTTGAAGCAGATTTACTTGCTTGCGAAAGCTGCGCAAACTCTTGGCAATAATCCACTTGCGTTTCGGGCTTATTCTCAGGCGATTGCGCAAGCCGCGCAAGCGTTCATTTGCCTCATCGTCCTCAACGTGCAATCTTCTGATTTGCTTTCTCAATAATTTGTTCTTCTTTTTCCATTTGGTCAGCGAATTCCGATACATACGCCGAATCCTGACGTAGTGTGACCTAGCCTGCGACTTCGACATCAATTTCATTCTCTTGTACTTGTCGGCCAACAGCTGGTTAACGGTTTTGGCCAAATCCTCTCGTATTACACGCAACGCATGCAACCGCTTGCGAGCCAGCAATTTGTACTTCTTTAGCTCTTTGTTCTTGTGATGAATCTGCTTTCTGATGTGCATCATCTGCACCCAACGATTCGACATCAATGACATTTTCAAATGGCTCAAGTTACTTTTCTTTCAATTTTATATCTCCTATTATTAGCTCAGTTACCAGCTTTATAATTTGGTTTTTATCCAATAATTTTAGTAAAATTCAAAATATATTTTCTTTGAATTTATGATATTATAAAAAAACAATGTTTTGTATCAAATTTGATTGAAAAAGCTTTTTGATTGTTTCTAATGAACCCATCCCAAGACGAAAAGCTATAAATTTTGATGAAAAATTGAGAGATTGCCTATATATTATCTGACAGAAAGCAGGGAAGATAGATTACAGTCAATTACAGGGTATGTTATAGTGTATAATTTAGTATATGATTAGTTTGGGGCAATAGAATGCTTGAGAAACTTGTTGTACTACAGGGTATACCTTGTTTGATTAACTTTTAGCATTACAGGGTATCTCACAGTGTGTATGGCTAACTTCGTCTATTACTGGGTATGTTATGGTGTATACTTGTTGCATTAGGTAGTGCATATGGCTTACAGGGCAGCTTCTAGTCTATTTGATTAACTCTGTGCACTACAGGGTATCTCATAGTGTGTCTGGCCAAATTTTTCTATTACAGGGTATGTCAAAGTGTATACTTGTTGCATTAGGTAGTGCATATGGGCACTACAGGGCATCTTCTAGTCTATTTGGGTAACTCTGTGTATTACAGGGTATCTCATAGTATATGAGTATGGCTAACTTGGTTTATACTTGGTATGTTATGGTGTTTTCTTGGTGCTTTACAATCTCAGTTATTGTTTGTGGCTTACAGGGCATCTTCTAGTCTATATGATTAACTCTGTGAATTACAGGGTATGTTATAGTTATAGTTATAGTTAACAAAGAAGAACACTGAAGCTAACATCATAGTTAACTATTCAATCTATTCTATCTCACACTCTTTTACTTGTTCATTCTATGCTCGCTGTTCTTAGGTGCTCAACATAATTAATTAACGAGTTTATTGAACGGATGAGTCACGACGACTGGGTCAAGCGGTACAGCGGGGCTTTTGCTGTAATTTTTGTGGCAAGGTAAATCACCGTCGACTCTGTCAAACGGGTATTCCATACACATCAGCTACGCTCGGGCCTTATCAGCAAAGGCGACCTCAGACAAGTTCGCACAATGTAAATCACATGAGATAGGGAAGCACAGTGGCAGAGCATCTATGGCAGCTCATCTTACGCTGCCAGCCTACTATATAACGCGTATAAAGGCCAGGTGGAGGCCACACTCAACAGCAACAGCTTGAAGCAATCAAAACATAAGCTACAACAACAACAATTAAACATGAGCCAAACATTCGCATTCTGTCTCATTCTCAGCATTGGACTGTTGGGCGCTTTTGCCGCGGCGATGCCACAGCAGCCGCATGTCCAGCGCCTGATCTACTATCCGCCACCTCCGACTCCGGCACCGATTTACCGTGCACGGCGTCAGGTGCTGGGCGGTTCACTTGTTTCAAATCCGGCTGGAGGCGCCGATGCACGCCTGGATCTGTCCAAGGCGATTGGCACGCCGGAGCACAACGTAATTGGACAGGTATTTGCCGCGGGCAATACACAGACCGGCGGACCCGTCACCAAGCCCGTTACGAGCGGCGCCAGTCTGGCCTACAACAAGTATGTTTACCAATTACCTATGGCCGGCAGCTAAGCCTAATCTTTGAACAATCTTAACCACAGCAACGGCCTCGGCTTGGATCTGACCAAGACGCACACTCCGGGTGTACGTGACAGCTTCCAGCAAACAGCCACGGCGAATCTCTTCAACAATGGCGTTCACAATTTGGATGCCAAGGCCTTTGCCTCACAGAACGAATTGGCCAACGGCTTTAAGTTCGACCGCAACGGTGCTGGCCTGGACTACTCCCACATCAGTGGACATGGCGCCAGTGTAACGCATAGCAACATTCCCGGCTTTGGCAAACAACTCGAGCTGGCCGGACGTGCAAATCTCTGGCAGTCGCAGGATCGCAACACACGTCTCGATCTCAGCAGCACCGCCTCCAAGTGGATGAGCGGACCACTGAGTGGTCAAAGGGACTTTGGCGCCAACCTGGGTCTCTCCCACTACTTTGGCTAAGCATAACTGATGGGAATTTGCAGATGTTCGCAGGAAATATTTAAACTATATTTATTTTGCCATAAATTAACGGTTTATTCTTTAAAAATTACAATTTTAAAAAGAAAATTTTAAAATAAATTATTTATGTATATAAAATATATAAATTTAAAAATAATAATATCTTTTCATGAAAGAAAAAATTAAAAATAAAAAAAAATAATTTGAATGTAAAAAAAATATTCCAACATTTTTTTTCATGGAAAAAATATTTAAAAAAAAAATAAATGAAATAAAAAATATGTAAAAAATAATTGGAATGTAGAAAAAATATTTCGAAATTTTTAATTGTACAAATTTAATAATAATTTTTTTTCCTGGAAAAAAATATTTATAAAAAAATAAATGAAATAACATTTTTTCATGAAAGAAAAATTATCTAAAAAAAATGTATATAAAAATAAAAAAAGTTATATTTCATTCAACATAATTTAATTTAATTTAATTTAAAAACACAATTCAAAAAATCTCAAAATAAAAGAGAATTAACAAATATTTCATCTAGACAAGGGAACGTCCGAGCTGCAGTCCTCACATGCCTATAAAAGCCCTGGCCTGCTGTTCGCCCACCTCCTTGAAGATTTCCGCTGTTTTAAGCAGTTTGATGAAACGTGGCGTGTAATCAGTATATACCTGCTGATCCTCGGACTCCTCGCTAAGGCTGGCCTTGCGCAGCAGCCCATTGAGCTGGGCATTACGCTGATTCCGCTCCAGCGTATCGGACATTTTGCGCAAGTAGATGAGATCCAGGAGCAGCTCGTCGCGCACATTGCCCGCCTGCTTCTGCTGCTCTAGAGGCAGCTCATCGAACTCGCGCAGTAGCTTCTTGACAATCCGTGACTTTTCCTCAATGCTCTCCGGCTCCAGGAAGCGCTCGTCCTGACCGTTATTCTCCTCTAGCAATCGCAGATTCGCCTCACGTTTATCGCGCGTCTTCTGCTGCTCAGCCATATTCTTCATGATTAGATTATAGAACTCCACCAGATCGGGACGCAAGGGTATACAATTGCGTATTTGCATCTGCTTATCAATCAGATTGCTGATCGTTTCCATGGTGCGACGCACCATATTCTCCGTCTCCTGCAATCGGTCCTCATTCTGATCGTTGCGTATTTGATAGAAATTCTTCGGGGCTTTCACAGTGCACTTGCGATTCTTGGCCAGGACTGTGATCAACGCGTCCATGCTCGGATCATTGCTGACCATATCGAAGACAGCATGAACTATATCATCGGACAGCTTGCCGGAGACCAGCTTGCTATAGTGCTCGCTATACGGCTCATTCTGATCTATGCGCACGTCCGGCGGAGGGGTGCTCGAGTTGGTGCTGGTGTAGGTGTACGTCAAATTAGTCCCATTCCCTAGAGCGAGAAGGAAGTTTTCTACTTACCTCGGGGCAGTTTCATCAGCTGTTTTGGGCTTTTTAGTTTTCTTATCTTGGTCTTTTCTAGCCTTTTTCTTTTTGTGTCGTTCTTTACGGCGCTCCTTGGCCTCGGCGCTGCCGTCCGCAGTCTGACGCGAATAACGCTCATCCTTATCCACATCCACATCCACATAGTCCGTATCCAGCAGCGATGCCGCATTAAGACGCTGCCCGCTGGGCAGCACGCTGATCGTGCCATTCCCAGTGAATTGATTGGTTTTCGGATCCGTGCAGACATTCGCATTCAAGGACACATTCAGCTTGACCGAATCGGGTCTATTGCATATATTATCGCCTGCCAAATTGGCTGGGGCACTACCCTCCGTTGGAATGGGCACACAATCGGGATTCATAGTGGTGCCAACAGGCGTAGCTACTGTTGCTGTCGTCGATGTAGTGTCAAATATTATATCTCCTGTTGTAGTTGTTGTGGCTTCTGTTGTTGTTGCCGATGGGTCTGCTGTTATTGCTGATGGGTCAGCTGTTGTTGCTGATGGGTCGGCTGTTGTTGCCGTGTCTTTCGGCACACAGGCACTATTCACCAGATTCAGCTTGTTGGGCTTGCTCGAGCCAAAGAGACGATGCCCGCCATATAAAGGCTTCATCTGATTGGATCCAACGTTTTGATGATGCTGCTGCTGCTGCTGCTGCTGCAGATGCAACTGCGGCTGTTGCTGTTGTAACGGCGATGGTTGACGTTGCTGTTGCTGCTGCTGTTGATGTTGCTGGAACTGTTGCAGCTGCTGCTGCTGCTGCTGTTGCTGCTGTTGCAGCTGCTGCTGCTGTTGATGTTGCTGGAACTGTTGCTGCTGTTGCTGCTGTTGATGTTGCTGTAACTGCTGCTGCTGTTGATGTTGCTGTAACTGCTGCTGCTGCTGTTGTTGCTGCGGCTTCTGCATTTTGGATAGCTCATTCAACAAATGCGAAAAGTTCAGATTCCTCAAGTTGTTGCTCAGCAGTTGGTTTTGAAACTGTTGTTGCTGCTGCGGCTGTTGCGGCTGCACAACCTGCGGCTGACACCGCTGCAACTGTTGCACCTGCTGTGGCTTCAGCAGTTGCGCCTGCTGTGGATACAACTGTTGCAGTGTCTGCATGTATGGCTGCTGCGCCATGGAGTTTTGCATGCACTGAAAGGATTGTGGATTGCTGCAGCGCTGACTCATCAGCGGCACCTGGTAGCGCGGATTGGTGAAGACATTGGTGTCCTCGGCGATCGAGTCCTGCGCTGCTTCGTCGCCCTTGACATTGGACAATGGCTCAAAAGGCAGCCTATCCTCGTCGTTGTCTCCCACAATTTTCGCTGCGTCCAGGTAGAGATCGTTGCCCAAGTTGCCATAATGCAAACGATTGCCATTGTGATCCTCGAAGGCATCCAAGGCATTCGAATGGCTGTCCATGATATTCAACAATGGCTGCAATTCTATTTTTGGCGAGTCTAGTGAGCCCTCCGACTCTGACTCGGACTCTGACTCGGCGTCTAACTGGGAATGGGATGAGAACTCTGACTCAGACTCTGAGTTGAGCTGTGCATCTGATTGGGAACTCCGATCAAACTGTCCTTCGGAGTCTGCCTCGAATGTGGGATATCTTTTGGAGATCGTATGTGGCTCTAACTGTAAATCCGACAGACTCTCCGATAAGCCCTCGGACAGTGCCTCGGAGGCTTCCTCTTCTAACTTGGAATCGGGGTTTCTTTTAGATCTCAGCTGTGGGTCTAGCTCCGATTGCAGCTGTGACTCCGATTGCAGCTCCGATTGTGCTTCCAATTCGGAATAGGTTTTGGATCCGGGCTGTATTTCCGATTCCACCGCTTCTGATTGTTGTTCCAGCTCGGAATGCCTCTTGGATCTTAGCTCTGCATCGGACTCATCTGACTTCAATTGTGCCTCTGACTGATCCTTTGACTGTGCCTCCGACAGGGATTGTGCATCGACTGGGGCCGCTGCTTCGGGCTCCTCCAGCGAGCGCTTGCTGCGTCGCTTGCTCATTTTGCGGCTTGACTTCTGGCGTAGCCCGCGTCGTCGAGTCCGGCGTTTAATATTCCGCTTATCGCGCTCCTTGCTCGAGATCTTGGTGGCCAGCAGCTTGACCACAGCATCAGGATGAGTCTTGCACATGCCGCCATGAGGTAGCAGCTGAGCCAGCTCTTGGCGCTTGCTTTTCCCAGCGCTGTCTCCAGTCTGCATGAGTTCTTTGCCGTTTTCCTCAACTGACTTCGCATTGGGCGCCATCTGCGCCGGCGCCTTTAGTTGATTCTCTTTGGCATCCTCCGATGGAGTTTCTTTTGCTGCTAACGGAGCAGCCGGAACTGGGGCAGCGATTTGCTCTTGGTGCTTGGCATGCTCCGTAGTTTGGACAGCTTCGGCTTGGACGGCTGAGGCTGCTGCGGCTTGGCTTGGCTGCAGCTGATTGACGTCTTGGCTCTCTGCCTTTGCCTCAGTCGCTGTCAGCTTCGGCTGCACTTTCTCAGCTATTGCGGGGTCTGCTGGAGCCAGTCTGGCCATTATAGCCTCTGCCTCTGGCAGGTTGTCTTTGGCAGCCTCTAGGGCCGCTTCACTCTGCTCCAAACTGGAGTCGCGCTCAGTTTCGGCAAAGCTATCCGTCAAATGCTCGGGATGCCGCTTGAAGCGCTGCCCATCCAGCTCCTTACTCAGCCTGGTATTCGCATGGGCATAGTCTCGCAGGTTGGGCAAGATGCGCTGCCTTGTCACCGGAAACGGGTCAAAGTGGGGCATGCGGTAGTCGTAGCTCTGCGGTGTGTCCATCAGATCAATGCTGGACATGTCCAAATTAGAGCTAGCCCTGCGGCTGCCGCCAGTGCGGGGAATGGAGCTGCCCTCGATGGAGCTGAGCGAGTCGTAGGGCAATAGCATGACGTCTGACTGCTCCTCGCTCTCCTGCTGCTTCTTACTTTGCTCCTCCTTCTCCCGCTCGCGCTGCATCATAAACTCACGCCGCATAATGATGTCATTCACGTAGTTGGCCCGCATCGTATCGGAGAGCGCATTGCTGGGCAGCGATGGGCCCATGCCCTTGCGCATCAGCCGACTGCTCGTCTTCAATTTGATCTCGTTCATGGGATTGAAGCCGCTGTTGGAGCTGCGCTTCTTAATCGCGGCCGGGTAACGCATCTTGGTCGCCTGCTCAGCCGCCTCCTGCTCGATTTTGGACAACTTATAGTTGGCCTCGTGCGACAGATTGTTGGGGTAGAGGCGTGGGAATTGAAGGCGCGCCAGAGTCTGCTCGTAGGCCCCGTCGGGCACCTCGTTGGCATACTCAAAATGGAGCACCCTGTCATTATCCTGCTTGCTCTCGCTCTTCTGCAGCTGCTCATGATTGCTCAGTTGCTGTTGCATCTGATGCAGCCTAATGTCCAGCGCGGTGGCGCCACCACTGCTATAGTCGCTCTGTGGATTGCTGCGCATAACTGGCAGATTCTGATCCGTCAGATCTTTGTACTTCTTCTTGACCTTGCCCACCTCGGTTTGATCAAAGTTCCGGGTATATGAACTGACATGGTCTGTGGCCTTGCCCTTCTCTGCGGCACGTTCGTATTTGCCAGCTGGTGTGGCATCTTCTACTGCAACTGCTGCAGGCTGCACCACTTCCGGCTCGTAATCACGCAGCCAATCATCCGCCGTCTCCAGCTGCGCCTTGCTATCCTTATCCGCAGCTGCTTCCTTGTCCCCAGCCTGAGCGAAGCTCGCCAGCAGCTCATCGATGCTGTTGCGCCGATGTCGATACAGCTCGGCGCCCTGCACCTGGCCATAGTTCGATTGGATTTCCTGCAGCTGATCGCGCGCCTCATCCACGGAATTATGAAAGTTGCGCAGCTCCTCGTTCGGACACGGTTCCGGTGCCTGCAAGTTGCTGGTGCCCGACAGTACCATCAGCGTCCACCAGAGCTGCAGAAAGATCATCTTGTGCTGCCGCTGCCAGTCGAGTTATAATTGACTTACAAAATATATATATGTATATATATATATATATATATATATGTGTACACACATACGAATACAATTCAATTGAAAAGTTTTGCGTCAACTGCCTGCGATTGAGTTTTCATTAACTTGGCAACAGGTTGTCGCCTGTGTGGGTGGAGCGGGCGGTGTGCCATAACTTTTGACAGCCACTGATAAGAGCCCAAAGAGTCGTGCATCGAGAGTGGAGCAGGATCCATGCGGCATTGTGGCAAGTTTTTTGCACGGCGGCGGCTTCCGACAGCGGCTGCCAGCTGTTTAACATGAAATGCTCTTTGTTGCCAATATACAGAGCACCGAGCACGCACACACACACACACACACTCTCGCACACACACTCTCGCACATACATGGCAAGCGCATTGTTAGCTGCGTTTCCCCATGTAAATCACATTTTTGTTTTATGCCAAAACTTTTGCAAATCAGCACAGAGTGGCGAGGGGGCGCGCGGTGGGTGGGCAACGTGGCGTATGCGCAACGACAATAACATTTCCTATTTCCGCCTGGGCTGTCTGTCTATCTGTCTGTGTGTGTGTGTGTGTGTGAGTGCAGCCGCACACACACGCTGTCAATGCCAAAGTCAGCACAATGCGCGCCTCGAAATAATTGAATATTATCAAATGTGCTGGCAACAGCAACAGCAACAACAACAACAAGTGAACCAGAGTTAAAACTAATATAATTAGCGGGGCGCACGTTTGATTAAAACTTTTTGCGGCCTGACTGAAGCACCAAACCCTAAAACAAAGCTAACCCAAATTAAATAGATGGCGCGCACTTACAGTAAATACACCCTAAAGAGAAACTCAATTATAGTGCTTCATAATGTATGTGTGTGAGGGGTACAAAAAGTCAGCGGAGTCTTTGAGCAAATATGTGGGAAACTTTAATTGTTATGGATAGTGTCGGGTGTGGAATAGGCTGCGTATTGGAGGGGTGAGAATGCCCCATGGAAGTGGCTTCAGATTTTAAAGAGTTTCAATTAGAAACTATGTACGATTGGCTAAAAAGAAAGGAGTTTATAGCTGAGACCCATCCTATTTAAAACTAGATTAAGTTGTCATATTAGGTAGTAGAAAAATAGTTTAAATAAAATATACATATTATTAAAAAAAAAAAAAAAAAGTAGTCTCATCCTGATTCTGCTACTGTTTGCATTTGACTTCATATTGTAAAAGAAGAAGTGTTAAAGATATATACAAGATCTGCTACATCAGCAGACTATGTCGACTTATAAAGAAACTCTCTCTCTCACTATCTCACTATCTCACTCTCTCACTCTCTCACTCTCTCACTCTCTCACTCTCTCACTCTCTCACTCTCACTCTCACTCTCTCTCACTCTCTTTCTTCCTCTCTTCCTTTTACTCTCTCTATATCTCTCTCTATCTATCTCTCTCACTCTCTATATCTCTTTCTCTCTCTATCTCTCTCCATCTCTCTCTTACTACCTCTCCCCCTCCCTATCACTCTCTCCCCCCATCTCTTTCCCCCTCTCGTTTCTAAGCAAATTCCTTAATTTACACGTGCCACCTCGTGGCATGCCTCAAACACATTCCATTCTTTCAGCTTTTTTTTTTCATTTCATTCCGTTGCATTATTTGTTTGTCTTGGCTTAAAGCTCGAAGTGTTCATTTGTGGAGCTCGGCTGCCGTTTCCACATCAACGACTCGGCCAACAATTTTTTGAGCAAATGGTACAGCAATTTTTACTTATGCCTCAATACTTTTGCCTTGTCCACGAGCTGTGGGCGGGTGTGAGCTGGGTCGGGCCGTGCTGGGCTGGGCGACATGACAAAATGAAAAAGGATACTTGGATACAGGATACTTCATGCCGGACTGTTGGCAGCAGTGGCAACAGTAGCGTGGCAGCGTGCATCAAAAAACATGACATGGCACGAGCCATTTCGTTTGTTTTTCTATTCTTACTTCCCCCTCCCATCCCCCTCTCTCTCCCTCTCTCTTTACTATCTCTGGCTGTTTTTTTTTTTTTTTTGGGCAGCGTCCAAAACATATTTTTATATTCTTGCAAGCTTTGAGTAAAATATTATGTTACAGTAAAAACAAAACTTTTGTGTTGCATTTACAGCTGCGGGCGTTGAGGCAAATCAAAAAAAAAAAAAATCGTGAAAAAATGTTCAAAAATTGTAAACTTAGTTAAATGCATTGGCAAAGTGTTGGACTTATGCATATTCAAACTGCTTTGGGGGCCCGCTGCGAACCGCACACAAGCAATTCATTAAGCGCAATAGAAAATGGAAAATGGAAAATTTTACAGGACCCAAGCAGTGGGCGGGGCCAGTGCGACGGACAGTTTACGAGCCGCAGACGCAGACAAAAACGGTCCACAATGTCGATGGCTTGCATATTTACTACTTAGAAATGTTTCATTTTATTGGTCTCGAAATGAACAAATGGAGCACAGCACACACACAAACACACACACACACACACACACATATGCATTGCATATGTGTGCTGTTGACTCCAAAAAATTTTGCATAATTTATGAGCGCAGCGCAAACGGCGGCAACACACGACAGGACCTCAGCCAAACATACAACTGCCCCATCTCGCTCACACTCTGCTCTCTCTCTCTCTCTATCTCTGTCTCTCTCTCTCTCCCACACTCTATCTCTCTCTTTCACTCCCTCACCAACTGATTTAAATGCAATTGCATTGAAGTATGTTGTCAGTTGAAGGCTGCCATGTGGATGCGGCTCACGTGCTGCACAACAGGGAAATTGTTGCATATAGAGCAAAATAAAAGAAAAAAAAAAGAGAGAAAAGCTGAAAAGCAGAAAAATAAATATAAAGAAAAGCTGCCGCTGCCGCTGCAGCTGCCCATTTTGGCCATACAATAGCTATCGACGTCTTCGGCAATTTCTTTTCATTTGCCAAGGTGTTGAGACGTATGTGCTACGTGGGCAGGTCAAGCAGCTGCCCCTACAGCCGACCACCACCCACCGCCGCCCCGCGCTTGTTCACAAGTGTCGTCTACGATTTGCCACCGGAGCAGTCCATTTCTGTCTACCTGTCTGCCTGCCTGCCAGCCTGGCTGCCTTTGTCGACAAACAACCGACAAATTTAGTGTCTTTTGTGCATTTTTAAAATTGAACAAATTTATGTGACACGCTGCGCCAATTGATCACATTAAATAAACATGAGAACTGGCAAGAAGTATCTGCATTCTATCGAGCATTGAGAATTGAGCTGAGCGCAACTGAGCAGTTGAGAATTGAGCTAAGAACTGCATTGCAAGGAAATTGCAGAGACAAACTAAATTGCAATTTTTGCATGCATTTTTAAAAACTTTTCTAAATATTTAAAAATGAATAAAAAAGAATATTTTAATTTTTATATAAATTTATATTTTAAAGTATTTGTACATCATTTTTTTCATTTTTAAAAATTCAAATTAATTTAAATAATTATTTTTTGCATTTTTTTAAAAAAACATTTTCCAATATTTGTAAAGTTAAAAAAAAGTTATATTTATATTTTATTTTTTGCATCATTTTAAAAACTTTTTAAAATATTTGCATAATTGTTATTATTATTTTTGTTTATATATTATTTTATATTTATTTAAATATATATATATATATATATATATATATATATATATATATATTTTTTTTAATTTTTCATTGATTATTAAAAAATTTGTTTTAAATAAATTTTTTATTCAAATTTAAGGATTAAGATTTATTAATTTATTTAGATATCCAGAAATAGCAAAAAATTTCTCTTGGTCTCAATTTCGAATTCTTTGTTTAACTCTATTATATGTTCAATTAATCTTAATCAATTTCCCAGATTACCTCCGTCATATTGGCATTTATATTCAATTATACCAACTGCTTCCCCTCTTTTATCAATCTTCAATGCTTCCCCTATCAATCTTGATCAATTTTCTAGCTTATTCTACTACTTCTCCCTGCCCCTACCCCTCCAAAACACTCTTCAACGTTTACAACTATTTAAAGTACTCCGGAATTAATGTGTTTTCGTTTCAATTAGGAATACTTAAGCAGGTCGGCAATCAATTTGTGCCGCAATGGCTGGCTAATTTGCGATAATTAACTAAATGCCAAGCAGCCAGCACGTGCCGCCAAGTTCATCCAAATCCCATAAAGCAATCACATGCACTTGCACAACTATTAAAACTCCCAAGCGAACGGCGAGCTGTGAGCTGCGAACTCCGAACTGAATTTCCGTATATTTTTTTCGCCCGGATTCTTATGCCTGTGTTTTTTCTCTCTCACTTCTTCTTCTTTTTTATTTGGGCTGCTGTCAGGACCATTACGACTTGCTACATTTCCTTTTGCGACTTCTTTTGGACCCGAACCGTCCCTCTCTCCCTCTCCCGTCAGCCCTCTTGTCGCCTTTGCTGGCAATTTTCCATATGCAACACGCAACAGACGTTTTTATGTTCTCTGTGTGCGGCGTCGCACACATAAAAAATAAACGAGCCAAAAGACCAAACTTGGAGTAGAAAATAATAAAAAAAAAAATACAAAAATAAAAATAAAGGACGAGCAGTCAAAAGAGTGGAAGTCAATTATCGAATTAATTTAGTTGCCACTGACCTGGCCAAAAGGGGGAGCCATCATAAATGTAAATGGGCTTAGAGCAATGTCAGCTGCCCCAAATGGAATTCAAATTGTTTTAATTTTTTCTGTTTTTTTTTTTTTTTAGTTTTTTTTGGCTCTGCGCAAGGCAGCGGCATCGGCAGGCATGCAGCCAGCCAGGCAGCCTGATTGCACAATTTGCAATTAATTAAATTATTGCGCAAATGACATTTTTGCCGGCTGACGCGCCACTCATGCAACAGTCTGTGCACACTCACACACACACACATACGCATACAGCAATTTAATAAACACGATATCCTGCACGGCGTCTGCTACGGCGGACCGTGCCTGGTCATGTAATTGATGCGTTAATCCGCATATTGACAGCGGTTATTGCGGTGGCTTTGCCTGCAAATATGCCCAGTGTTACCCCATGGGAAGATGGGCCACAGATAATACCCTTTACCACCCTCCCCGCCCCCTCTCTCACTCTCACCCCCTGGGACTGCTCACTGATATGGCGCATTTATGGCCTTTTAAAAGGATTTGCACACTGCATTTTGTAGCCGCCGTACACGCAAGCTAAGTAATTTAATTACATTGCGGCGATAAAATTGATATCAATATATGGTTTAATGCCAGCCAACGTTGTGCAAGTGATTTTATTGGCAATATATTTTGCATGCAAGCGGCAGCAGATGCCTCTTTTGGTAGTAACTTGCAGCTAGATAATTGCATAAGCTGAGAATTTATTTAATTACTATCTGACCCGACAATTTATATATAAATGTATTATATATTTATGAGAAGATCTGAGCTCATTCAGTTCAACTATATATATACTATATATAAGCCAGAAGGCGTCAAACAGCAGTTGCTGCTCATACCTGATCGAGAATACGTAAGAATGTTATTACGTAAGAGACTTCTTACGTAAGAATGTTATTACGTAAGAGACTTCATACGTAAGATTTTATTACGTAAGAGTCAGAGCAGAACCAAGGTTGAGCCAGAGCTCAGCTAGAGAGAGAGAGAGAGAGAGAGCTATGAGCAGAGCCTAAGCAGAGCAGAGCAGAGCCAAAGCAGAGCCAAGCAGAGCCTATGGCAGAGCCAAAGTTGAGTAAAAACTCAGCCAGAGCCAGAGCAGAGCCATAGTTGAGCCAGAGTTGAGCCAGAACTTTGCCAGAGGCAGAGCTATTGGCAGAGCCAGAGCTATTGGCAGAGCCAGAGCAGAGCTAGAACAGAGCCAGAGCAGAGCCATAGGCAGCACCAAATCAGAAGCAAAGCAGAGCCAGAGTTGAGCCAGAACTCAGCCAGAGTCAGAATCATTGGCAGCAGAGCCATTGGCAAAGCCGAGTAACTAACATTGTGACAAGAGAATTTTATATATACATATATAGATATTTAGTCGCATATATATGGATAGGTTTATTTATTGGCATACACATACACATATATATTTATAAGAGAGCACATACCTTGCTAAGACCAACTTCCATTTGCAGTCTATCGCCATTTCTCTCTCATTCCCTCCCACATATACATATATATTTTTAAGAGAGAGCATACCTTCTTCACATTAACTTCCAATTGCATTCTAACTCTATTTTTTTCTCACTCACTCTCACTGCAGCACTCATCCACTAAATGTGGAACGCATTGGCAATTTCTCAATTTTTCACAAAAAAAAAAAACAAAAACAGTAAACACGCACATTACAACTTATTACAAAACAAATGAAAGATATAAAAGCCACACATTGCCAACAAAATGAATTAAACTCTATTTAATTACTTGAACTTGACAAACTTAACACGCACGCACAGAACCGGCGCCCGATCGGCAGATGAGTTGCGCTCTGACTAATTTGTCAAATTTACTTTGCTTCTGCGCTATACACTTACTCACACTAAGACAAGAAAGAGAGCTGAACCATTGAGTACTTCCATAAGCGAGTCTTGCCTAAGCGCTCTGAGTTGCTCAATTCAAATAACGGGATCATTAGCTGTGTCGCTCTCCCACATATGCCATGTGAAATGTTGTGTGTTCAGTCTGCCTGCGAAGGGAAGTAACTCAACGGGATCAATGAGAGTAAGCTGTCAATAGTGATGGCATAAATAATTGCTCGCTCTTTAGCAATATATTTTCTCGCTGCCTGCTTGCGAGTGATGGTATATGTATAAAGATAAATATCTATGCCTAGCTAGATTGTTTGCAATATATTTGCATTTTTTATTATACCATTCCCGTAAGTAATTTTTACCTGTGTGATTACATACTTTTAGGCTGCAGCTAAAACAGCTTGTTTATAGCTATATTTGTAGCACATTTGGCTGCATTTGCATTCAGCAAGAGTAAAGCCCGCAGATGCGCAACAGTTGAGAGCACAAGTGTGAATATATGCGTGTGTGTCTGTAACTGTGCAGTAGCGCGCACTATTTTTCAATTTATTACGCTCACATAACAAAACTTTATTGCTAAGCTTTAGCAGTGACTGCTGTAGCTATAGCTCCTTTTCCTGGGCCAGCGCCCCTTCCCTTCCCTTGCCCCCTCATTCCTGTATCAGTGCCAACCAACTAACTGTTCAATACTCATGGGGAATTTGCCAATGTGACGTGCCAAAGGAAAATTAGTCCAAACACGAGCAGGCAGCACTCGCTGCTGTCGCTGCACCACAGGTGAGTATCAGGTGCTTTGGGCTTTGTTAACGGATTTATGCGGCAATCATAAAACTTGCCAACTAACCAAGCAAGAAATGTCGCGCGAACCAAATTGATTTATGTGTGCAGCGGCAACAACAAGCGCAACAATCGAACAGATATAACAGACACGCCCAGGCGCATCTTAGCCAAGTTAACAGGCAGGCAAAACTTTTAATTTACCAAATGTATTTTGTCTAACTTGATGATTTCAATACGCACATAAAGAACGCCCTAGCCAGAGGCAAGTGCTAAAGAGGAGTTTAAGCGAAAGAGAGAGAGAGTGGGAGAGATGGAGAGAGAGAGTGCTAGCTGGCTGGCAGTGTTGGAAAAGTTGCAATTTAATGGCAAGGCAAACGTAAAAACGGCAAAATTATGACCAAAATGAGAATTTAATCGAAATACGTGAGCGGAAAAATGAAAATTTGACTGCAACTGGGGAACGTCTGAGGCAAACGTTGAACGTCGGGCCAAGTTGCAACCGGCATAAAATGCCAAGTGCAAGCTCATGCAATTTTTATCATGGCCACAAAAGCAAACACAGACGCAACACGGCAGCAGCACTCTTCTACCTGGCCACCACACCTCGCCACACCTCGATTTCCACCTTTATGCGTTACCTTGACGCTCGCGTGCGCGTTGAGCATCTGAGGCAATTGCACAAATTAATGCCACTGGGCGCTGACTGTTGCTTTCTGCTGCTCGCATCTGCCAGCTACATCCCGCTACAGCTTGCCTCTTCCATCTTCGCACCTGCCCGTCTTCCCGACTTCCATCTTCGACCATCTTCATCTCACGTTTCCCAGGCAGACAGACAATTCTCAAATGAGTCAACAAGCACTAAAATTGTTTATTTTATTATCCAAGTAATATTTTGAGCACGGCAAGTGGTTCCGACTTATCTAAGGCACAATGGAGGGAAAACACTGAGTCGAGTCAAGAGTATTTACTGTGGATATCACAAGAATGTATATCTAAGAATGACGTCATTAAAGAACATTTATTAGTATTATTTCAAGAATTTTTATAAATTATTAAGACAGTTCCAAAAAAAAAAATGTTTATGAAAAAATAAATTTCTTATATATTGAAAAAATTGAAAGCAAAAATTTTTTAAATTAATAAATCCTAAAAAAAAATTTAAATAAATATATAAATATATTTAAATTATTAATATCCAAAAATTTTTGAAAACAAAAAATTTTGAAAAAAAATAATTAAATCATAAAAATAAATATAAATTAATTTTTAAAAATTAAAAAAAAAAAACAACACATATTTTGAAAAAATAAAAAATATTCATAAAATTTGAAAAAATACAATATCAAATTAAAAACTAATATAGAAAAGTATTAAAAATTTAAATAATAGAACAATAAATAATAAATAAATAAAATAATCAAAATAAAATTCATAAATATGTGCAAGTTTTTAAAATAATTTTCCGTTGATCTGGCAGCACTGGCAACGCTTGCATGACCAACTCTTAAGAGCTTGGCCGAAAAGAGCATAAGCCACGCTATGCGAATTTATGCGAAAAGCAACTCAATCGCTGGCGATCGGGCGTCTGCGTCTGCGAGCCGCAAGTCACGTCACGTTCCCGGTATAAAACCAAATGCGGAGCGTTTAATGCAATCAGTCGCCAGCCGCCAGTCGCCAGGTGAAGAGCCCAACAACAAGTGAAAGAAAGCCGCACAGCAAGTGCTCACAGTGCTATATATAGACAACTGAACCACCCACTCACGCGTGTGCAAAGTGCAAAAGTGTTGCAAGCCCAGAAAACAAAATGCATCGTGCCCCAAGCCCAATGAAGTTCGCTGGAGGAGCTCTGTCGCTGCTGCTGCTGCTCCTGCTCTTCGTCGCCAGCTGCCAGTCGAGGCCCATGGATCTGTACGATGATGTGAGTGATTTCTTTGATGCCATCTCGCTGGACGATGTGGCCAACACGGGCCGTAATACGCATCCGGAACAGTTCTGCATGATGCCCGCCCGGAAGGGTGTTTGCCGTGCTTTGATACCGCGCTGGCGCTACGATCCGGAGCAGAAGAAGTGTGTGGAGTTCAAGTTTGGTGGCTGCGATGGCAACGAGAACAATTTCCCCAGCTACAAGACCTGCATGGCCACCTGTGAAGGCATGTAGGAAGCGTGAAGAAGTACGGCCGATCGGCATTTCCGTTTCCGGTTGGCAGGCGTTGCCAAAGGCGCATGCCTTTGCTTTTCGTCCTCGAATCAAAGGCAGCATTTATTTTAACACACACTCGCACACTCTACACACCCACACACACATTCCCATTAAGTAACTCTCTTTAAATATTTCTCTTTTATATTTATACAGTTTCTTTTATTATTATTTTTTTTATACAAATATTTCTAAGTCAATTCATTCATCATTTCAAAATTTCGATTTTAAGCCAAAATTAATTGTAACGAAATCAAAGTGTTCAACACTCTGCTCTAGCTCGTAAGTTATTGTGATAAATATTCATGATGAAATAAAGAATAAAACAAAATCTTAGATTTCAACTGGAAATTTCCTTTTAAAACTTCGAACTGTTATACAAATATCTTTTAACTGTTATATTTACTAGCTATGAACTTGATTATGCCTCAACTAGATACATTTCTAGATAGAGTATAATGTCCTAAAATGTGTTATACATTTCATTCAACTGTTATATTCACTATGTTTGAGCTGTATTGATATGTTATAGGTATATAACGATCTGTTATATATTTGTTGATGGCATATCAAAATTTATTAAGTGTTATACATACATTTCATCTTTCATATTTGCTAGCGTTGATCTGTTATACATTTCTAGAGCTTTTAAGAACTTTGAAAATCTGTTATACAAATCTTTCAACTATTATACTTTCATTTTTCGACCGTATTCATGTGCTATATGCACATATTGAGCTGTTATACATTTGTTGATGGCATGTGAATACTAACAATGTGTTATACATATGAGCATTTATGCATATGTGTTCCTTCTGATCTGTTATATTTACGTTAGGTACATTTTCACTTACTTTAAAATGTTATACATGAGTGATCTGTTATAAATTTGCTGTCTTTGTCCTTATTTGAGGGAATATAACAAATAATGCAGATCAGAAAGCCTAAGAACTACTTTCATTTTCATTCATTGCAGAATTTTCTAGCAACCGAAGTTTCTAGGCAAAGTCGAAGCAGTAGCGGCCGAGTAAATGGCCTTAACTAGATACGTTTTCAGTTCTCGTTTTAGTCATTAAGAGCTTGAATTTATCTAAAACTCATTTACATAATTATTTTGCAGTAAATTCTATACGAAATATCTGAAATGAGTTCAGAGAAGCTCTTTATAAATGAAAGATAATAAACAAAGGCAACTGCCTAACAATTGTTATTGATTCATTGGGCTAAGGCAAGACAAGAAAAATATATATAAACATATATATATTTATATATATGTATATATATTCAAATAGAGCCGATTCGCATTGCAACTTTCATAGATTTCACTTGGAAATGGCCCAACTCAGCTGGCTTCGAGTTATTTCTCATAACGCGACCCATTCATGCGAATATTGTTGAACCAAACAGAAGAAACGAAGATAAATAAACAACAATAAGAAATGAGCAGAAATGAGCAGAAATAACATGTAGAAGATTAGATACCCTAAGAGATAAGAGGGATTGGGAAGACTGCTATAAGAAAATATCTACTTTTATGACTTATGCCTTCCAGAGAAGATCTTCCATTAGAGTCACGTACGGAAATGGCTGAAAACGTTAAAGAACACTATATATAATACTCTATTTTCGTATCATATAACAGTTGGATATAGACAAGAATTAACTTTTTGTATAGGAAACGTGATAAAGGTCAGAAATGGCTAGTTAGTTTAGGATATCTGCGAAAACAAGTTTTTCCATATTAAAGCTTAGCTTAAGACACAAGCTTCATATGACAACTGTTGCTATATGGTATATATATATATATATATATATATATAGTGTTCGAACCTAGGGCAACACTTTCAATATGAATGCAAAACCGATGCAAAAGACGAGACAAAAGTTTGTATAATTCCGAGATCAGTTTGTATAGTAACAGACAGATAGACTTGCCTTTAAAAATCACTAATATATACATATCTGCAATCTAAGGTCAATGACGTCATCTTCATATGCATTCCACAATTGGCGATGGAATTAACATACTCCAAACAAGAGTATCTGGCAAACAAACAGAAAAAAATTAGCGTAAACAAACCAGATCAATATATGCAAAGGTCATGCTAATGATCATGCTGGCGATGATGATGATGATGATGATGGTGATGATGATGACTGGACCACGTCAATGGATGCCTAGTTGGGTCTAGGCAAACCACTACGCGCAAACGTCAGACATTGTAGAGATCATAATAGTGCGAGCCGTGAGCAAGTGAGCAAACAATAAACAATCCCATTGAAAGGTGCGAATTTATGTTAAATCGATTGCCAATAAACATAATTTATCCAAGTCAACCGAGTGGCAGTCTTTGAAGCGAAACCGAAAGCGAGGGCAACAACGAGAGCGGCTAAGGCCTGTAAGGCCTGGCTTCGGGCCTAACTGTCACTTATACCTATATATATACCCATATATAAATATATATCGATGTATAAGCTATAGTTTTTTACAACTGCTGGATCATTGACCTATTGATGATGGCTGTGAGATTAGTAACAGCTAAAAGCAAGTTGCTGCTAGCTCAAACTAGCTATAAGAGCTATATTTAGCTCTTTTAATAGTGCTGCCCATATATTTTAATAAATGGGATAACTTGGGGTAGATTACTTGAATGTTAACTCAAATTTTCCATTATATTTAGCAAGGCTTATTCAATGTAGACATGGAGTTCAAAACGACAAATCTAGCAAATTCTATGGCTCGCAAACTTGTATTTCCGCTATTCACTGATAAAGCATGCCAAATGAGATCTATATACATATATCTTGATCTATATTCAACTCTTTTAAAAGTGCTGTTAATTTAAAGAGAGTATCAGCATATGCTAGCAAAAGTTCCCACTAATTTACGCATAAAAATCCCAATTGCTGAGTGTGTTACACAAAATTCCCAACTAAGCACACATCAAAAGGCCAAAAGTGACGTAGATCGTGAACTTGGGCAGCACTGACTAAGGCAGGGAGCTGACAAATTGGCAACGGAGCAACTGCATATGCAGAGAAAGCAATCGATTGCTAATGGAAGTAAATCAAATATATATATATATATGAAATGGAAATAAAAATAATAATAAATAATATATATATGTGTAATACACACATATATCCTTCATTACCAATCATAAATGTCCCTCTCCACTCTCTACACCACGCGACTCTATCCTACTCTTGTACCCATTGCTAATTTTCCCACTATTACGTCTAAGATAAAATGCCTAAGCAGGTAGCGCTGGCTACTCAAGTGCTTACACACACACACACACACACGCACAGAGCTGCAGCTATTATGCTCTTATTTTCATATTCGTTTTGCCAATATTTATGTCATAATATTGTTGTTGGTTTTATTAATTCACAATGGTGCGGACTTTGCACAATCATTTGTAATTTAGTGCCGCCAAAAATCAGGCAGAAAAGAGCGAGACGGAACGGGGGGCGTGGCGAGGGGGCATGGCTCAGTTGGAGTCAGACATATTTGGCGTGCTCACGTTTTGTGCCCAGCTAAGTCCAGTCGAATTCAATCAAGCTCAGCTCGAGACTCAATAAACGATTTTTTCTCTCGGTTTTCATTTCGTTTTTCGTTGATTTTTGTTGTTGTTGGTTTCGTGGGATTTTGTTGTTGCGGCGTCTGCGCAACGATTTTGGCTTTTCGCAATTTCGCGGGTTGCGAACTTAGCTAAGCTTCTAGAAAATTCTGATGAGGCAAGAATTGTCCGATTGAAATTGGCTCAAGCAAAGCGAGCGAATGCGGGCGAAGTCAATAAACTGTTTTAACCTGCATAAAGCCAACTAACAATCAGCTAACAACAATTGCGGCACGCTAGGAAATTTGAAAAATGTAGCAAAAAAATTCATTAAAATGCGCTAAGCGCGCCGCCAGGCTATGAAAATGCACAATAACAAATTTTCCGCCTTGCATGAATGGCAAATAAATAGTGTTTAATGTTGGTTTTTTTGTTTTTCTTTTTTGTTTATGCTTCTGCCGTTGCTGAAATTTATTTATTGAAGGCACGTAGCGCAAAAAAAAAAAACATTGCAAAAAAAATTAAAATTAAAAATAAACAAACAAAAGTCAACGGAACACAGTGCGCCCCGCCTTCGATGCGGGTTTGTGTCCAGGTTAACGAACTGTAGGCTCTGCCAGCAAAAGTCCCTTAGAAAATACCCTTGTTTGAGTTACTTCGGTTGAGCAAGGCATTTGTGAAGGGGGAAATTTTGCGTGTGCTACATTTTCGCTTGGAATTGCATCAGTCGAGCTAATTTTTTTGAGCTAGTTTCTTATACATTGTTTAATATATATAATTTAGTGCAACTCAATAGAGTATTTAAGCAGCTGTAATTATTATTTACAGCAAGACTTTGCTTTATAGCTGTACTGAAAGAAATAGGTACTTGAACATAGGCATGACGAATGCATCGCTATTGTCGCTCCAGCTGATAATGCAAATATGCATAATGAAGCGTAAATGGATATAGACATGATTGGAAGTAATTTCCTGTATGCTTAAGTGGCCCTAAAGTACATAAGTAGATAAACCAGCAATGCACTTCGATAAAAACCCCGCAGGGGAATTTTTTGAATAGTCGGGGAATTATCATGCAGATAAGACAATGACAACTCTAAAGCTTGTGCTATTCATCAACTTTAGTTAGTGTTTAATTTGTCGTTCTTGACCAATTGCTAAATACAATAATATAATTATTATAACTAACATACACAATGTAAATATATATATATATATATATATATATATATTTTGTTTTATTTATCGTTTTGTTATCTTTGATTATTAGTAGAATCGATTGATAGGCGTTCCGGGGCTTAACTTTTCAACTATGATTCTTAGCAGTAGCAAAAAATATGTTTAATATTCATACTTTCTTTTACAACTTTCAATTTTTACTCTGCAGCCTAGTTCTAGAGTTTAACATTAGTTTCTTGGGTTTATTTAATTCAACGTTTCGTTATAATTTGTTTGGCTTCATTTCTAAATGGATTAGGCAAATATACTCCAGTTTCCATATAAATATTCATATATATATATATATAGTGGGATCAAAAGTCTAAGGAAGCAAAGAGTTTGTGCTCGAGCTAAGCAAATTAAAGCGAAACACTGCAGATGAAAGGTGTGCTGAGGGGGCAGAGGAGCAGGAGGTGTGGCTAATATTAGCAGGCTATATCCGTGGTAACACTCTTAATGCTCTCGGAGCTAAAGTGAACGCAGCCGTATTTGCAGACCAACGTCCAGACATATGGAATGAAGAACTCCTCGGGCGCATCTTCCTCAACATATTTAAATTTAAGATCCGGGAATTTCTAAAAGTAAATATATATATATAATAAAGATCTGATTATTGATTGTATATCACATACTCTCAGACGATCGCTGGACCATTGGCTAGCGCCCTTGGATATGACCTCAAGGACCTCATTGACGCCCAGCTCGCCGCGCTGCTCCTGCACCCGCTGCAAACGCGATGAAAAGAAGCCAACGACCTGGAAGACATTCACATATAGTTGGCAGCTAAGCTAATATAAGTATGTATGTAATATATACCATATCGATATTCTGTATGACATCCTGGAACGCATGATGACTGCGGAAGCCCTCAAAGACGCTGCGCTTGTAGAGCAGCGTATAGACCAAGTTGGGACAGTAGACCAGTTGGTTTGTAAGGCAGGAGTTTAAGATTTCCAGCACCATGCGCAACACCTCCTCCAGCACACTCAAATCCTGCATCATATCCTCCGGCGTTGTGGCAACATTCACAAAGACGGCGCTGTCCGCTGGCTCCTTGAGCTGGGCATCCAGGCGCGTGTGCTTGCGCGCGAGCGTCTCGAATAGGGACACCAAACGCTGCGCCACATACGGATGCAGAGCACGAAAGTGTCCCGACATATTGGCCAGCGCAGCCAGGCAATTGGTGTGCAAATACTTGTCCCGCATCTTCAGCATGTTGTACTGAATGGTGCGTATAACGATCAGGATGAGGATGCCGCCCAGCGATATCTCCGATATCGTGCGCTCCGTATACCAGCTAATGTTCTTCAAAATCTACAAAGCAGAAGGAGTTTAGCTGGAGTGCTATCAGAGATCTCAGATACTTACAATTGTGTGGACATTCTTATTGAAGCCCTCGTCCTCGCTGAGTATGAGCAGCACGATGAGCGACATGTAGATGTGATGTGAGTTGCTGTCGGGCGCATTGTACAGGGTTTGCAGTATGGGTATGACCAAGAGCTCCAGATCCGGCTGCTGCATGACGAACCGATAGAAGCGTTCGTTGCGGTGCAGCAGCAAGTAGAGCAACAGCGTCGCCTGATCAATGGTGACAATGCGACAGAGGGTTTCGTAGACAGCCGAGAAGTCAATTTGAAAGGAGACGGTGCCCTGTTTGGGCGAGTCCTTCGAGTCCGCACAGCCAAACAGACTCGTGCGGTAGGCATTGTCCTGCGCTGTGCAATGATTCGTCAGTATCAGCATGAGCAACAGACTTTGATTGGCCAGCGGATAGTGCGTGCGAAATTGCTGCGACAACTCTTCGCCGGTGGCATTGCTCGTCTTGAGCACATCCTGCTGCTTGCGAAACGTGAAGATGGACAGCAGCGATTCGGCTATGCCAAAGACAAAGGAACCCGCCGACGTGGAGCCGAACATGGTGTGCGGCACTTCAACCATGCGCGAGACAAAGTGCAGCAGCGCCGACATCAGGACATTCGCGTGCTGGCACTTGTAAATGGTGCGAAAGACAATGGATTTATCTGTGGGCTGGGCGAACAGATGCACGGCCAGCAGCGTGATCAACGTGTTGACCGACTCCAGGTGCAAATGGTAGGTGAACTCCTTGACGGGTATGACAACAATTAGATTGACCAGCGCATCGATAAACGTCTCGAACTTCGCACCATCCACAATGACCGCAGCCAGCGGCGCCTGTTCCGTTGCCTCGATGGCAATGCTGGCCATCTGCTGCTGCTGCTGCAGCTGTTGCTCCTCGGCGGCCTTAACCAACTCGGCACTGGGCAACGCCTCGAAGTGCTGCAACAACTGAAACTCCGAGCCCGTCTCATTGATATACTTGATCAGCGTGCGGATGATGAAGAGCGCATTGAACGTCTGCCACACATGCATGTTGCTCTCCTGGTCGGAGAGCGACAACAGCTCGGTGGCCTTCTCCAAAAAGACAGTGATCAGTGAGCCAAAGTTGCCCGTCTTCAGATTGTTGCCTATAAACGATTGGCATAGCGTCTCCAGGCGAGAGTCCAGACTCAGTTGATCCTGGCTGCAAGGCAAAAATATGAAAATTATTAAGTCGGAGCTGCTGAAGTGCTCAACCGTTTACCTGTTCTCTGGTATTACTATATTATAGTTGAGCAGTCCGTTCCAGAAGGGCTCGTCGTCGTGCGCTATATGCTGCCGACCCACAAACCGCTGAAGCCATTCATTTGAGGCCAAGTCGGCATTTCTGCTGACGTTTATGCCCATATTTTTGGTTGTTGCTCTGACTGCTGCTGCTGCTACTTGTGCTGCTGCTGCTGCTGCTCTCCTGTTAGCTCGTTAGTGTTTAGCGCATTTGTTGCCACACGCCCGGGCTATGAGCCTTTTTCTTTTCAATTTACAAATAACAACAGTTCTGCGAGTTGGCACTGAGGCACGTCACCCATTTATTTGTATGTGTTTTTTTTTCTCATATGTTTTTGATGTGCCAGAAATTGTGTGCTGTACAACACTGCGTGTGGCAAGTGCTGGCTGGTTCCGGAGCAGCTTGATATTAACTTTGCATCAAATTTAATGAATGAAAAACTAAATGGTTTTATTTATTAAACAATTATACATATTAAATAATATTATTAGATATTATTTTTATTATTACTTATTAGTTATTTTATTATATATTAAATTCCCAACTTTAATTCATTATCAAAGAAGTGAACTAGTTGTATTCAATACACACTTTGGCAATTGACGTTACACAGCACTGTTTTGCTTTGCGTGACGTAAATTTTGCTCAGTTGGAGTTAATTTTCAAACATTTGGAAGACTGTTGATTTCTGCTCGAAATGCTTTGCGCCGTTGAACATTGTGCGAATCCAAAGAAGAGGAACCGTTACTTTTCATTTCCAAAAGATGCAGAGCTATGTGAGAAATGGATATATTTTTGCCGGCGCACGAATAAAATAAATACCAAAAGCGAAAAGGTTTGTGTGGAGCACTTTACGAGCGACGACTTCGAAAGGGATTTGCCCTACGAACTGGGCGTATACAGCAAGCCACGCCCACTTAAACTCAAGCCCAATGCAGTGCCAAGTGTGTGTAATATGAAAGAAGAGTATTTGGAGCTTGCCTCTGAGCAGCAGAAGGCGAAGCCGGAACGAACGAAGGCGAAGAATGTGGCGCAGCGCAAACAAATAGTGGATGCGCTGCTAACGGAATATGAGGAGCAGCAGGTGGAGCAAGGCGAACAGCTGGAAACGGAGCTAGATGAGGAGAACGACTTGGCTGAGCTGCCCGCTGAGGAAGAGGTACAAGTGGTAGTCGATGCCGATGCATACCTCACTGCGCTGGAAGAGGAAAAGTCTCTAACAAACTGAATAAAGGAAAATCCTACCCACACTAATTTCCTTTGCTTGCTTGCAGCTCGGAACTGCGTCGCAAAAACTTCCAACTGAAGCTTGCCACAGCAAAGGATGCGACTACGATTAAGAAGCTTCAGCGGCAGCTAGACATGTCCAATGAGCGCTACAGCTATATGTGCGAGAATCTCAGCAGAACCTTCTCGAGGGCGCAGATGCAAAAGCTGCAAAGCGGCAAACGCGTGGTGTGGCCGCAGCGAGATCTGCGCGACTCCTATGCGCTGTACGTCCGAAGTCCAAGTGTCTACAGCATGCTGCTCAGAAAGCGCTATCCACTGCCATCCAAACGCACGCTGCAGCAGTGGGAGGCCACCATGCGTTACCAGGAGCTGGAGGCGGATGAAATGGAAGGCGAACAGTTAGCGGCGCAACATGTGGAACAGGAGCAGGAGAGCTACAGCCTAATAGAAGCTATAGATATAGCGCATATAGATCATAATTATATAAACTGTGTTGAGAACATCGAAGAACTTTAATGATATAGCACATAGGCTATAGGAATAATATGTAGCGTAGGTAATATAAGCTAAGCTATATTTATAATATATAGAATTTTTGATGATTTTTGCAATTTATTGCTTTTGATAATGTTTATATAAGGTATATATAATTTTAAGATTATGTACATATGTACATAATGTACATATAAAAGTTTTTATATATTATAACATAGACGTAAGAATTGATAGTGAGATTTAGGCATGAATGGGAATTTTAGATTAGCCATAAATTACAGGGAAATTATTGTTCACAATGGGTATTTGTTAACTATGTTAGTCATATATTGTATATAGATTAGGAAGCTTATGAGCTTGCCGGTATTTATAACCGAATTCTTGATGAAATTGCTGAGAAATCAAACTAAAGGCAACTTGATGATAATGAAAGGTGAATAAGAATTTTAGTTTAACAATTATTACAGGGAAATTCTTGTTTATAATGGGAACTGAACTATATTAGTCCTATATAGTATATAGAATAGGAAGCATATGAGCTATGCATATATATATTCATTCTGAATGCAAATGACGAGAAATCAAAATATGCAAATGCGAATATAGAATATATATCATATAATAGAACGCAACTCAGCTAAACTGATAAGAAATTTCTTAATGATAAGTAACAATTCATGGACTTCGCTATATGGCATATATAAGAATATGAGCTGAGCTCTATGCTTAAGGAAATTCTGAAAGTTCGCGATCTCACTGCCTTCTGATAATGTTTCAAGAATGTATGACTAATCCTTATAAATAACATAATAAATAAATAATAGAAACATTTCAATTTGGATAATGCATTTTTATTTGAAATATTTAATTGAACTAAAGCTAAAATAATTTTTTTATACTGCGCCGCACTCACGCAGCCCATTTCATTTGGCAATTGTGACTGATCCCGCTGCATCAATTGTTAGTATTATTATGTTTCTCTTCACTTAGTCGTTTCTTTTACAATTTAGATAATGCATAACTAAAAGATATATGTATATATATATAGGTTTATATTGCGACTTGTTAACACATACCGTTATACAGACTATATAGGAAAAACAAACAGTGGGCTCAACTATTGACTTGGAACGCGCACAAACATCAACATCATTATCATCATGATCATTATTTTTAGTAGACTATTAACTATCACAAATTTTTATTAAATTTTTGTCTCTCAGTGTAAGTGCTTGTGTGTGTGTTTGTCTGTCTGTCTGTGTGTGTGTGAGAACAAGAAAATATATACATATTCTAATCGTTGCATTTCAAAATATATCGCATATATATATAGCGTACGTATATATATAACTGCCTAGCTTTTTAAACAAAAATGTTTTCTTCTCTTAACCAACACTCGAGCTATTTAGCCATGTCGCTGTGTGTGTGTGTGGGTGAATGTGAACATGTTTTTATGGCTGATGACTTAAACTTAAGAAATATACATTATGGATAAGCATGAGAACTTAGTATGATTTGCTGACATGGCTGAAGGACGCGCGCTGGCAACAGATGTCTCCCTTGGCTTAGAGTTTGCGCAAGGCATTGGACTTGTTGTGCTTCTTGGCCAGCAACTGCTTCAGGCTGAACGACGACAAGGCGATGCCAAACAGGGCCAGCATGGTGGCTGATCGGGTCACCACACGATTGGGCGCCGACGAGCTGGTGGTGAACGCATGGCTGCTGTGCGTCGAGGCCTGCGCGGAGAGCGGCGGAGCCTGCAAGAGATAAAGACAGAGGAAATCCAAGTTAGAAAACAGGTAAGATAAACAGGTATAAGGATCTTATCAGTTTTAGCTTCGCTATTTTTAGGTATGTCAAACGTTAGCCAAATTGGCCAATTGCCCAAAAAGCCATTTCGGCGGCGGCTTCTACTACGCAGCGTTTATTTCGTTGCAGTTGGCAACATAAGGGGCGCTTGTCTGGCTGGGTGGGCGTGCCAGACAAGTTCAACTGCCCCGAAAACAAAATCCATGGCTAAGCGAATTCCCACGTTCATTGAACTGATTAACAAATTATCTCTGTAATCGGCGTGTTGTTGAACTTGTAACACCTGCCCGACCAACTAACAGTTATCTGTACAATGAATGTTCATATATATGTATATAAACAGCCCCCAGCAACGCCTCTGTTGTAATTGTTTTATTATTGTTATTGTAGCAATTAGCTAAGCGTTTGCATTCTCAATGTTAGTTTCAAAGACGCAAAAAGCTGGAGACTCGTGGCAGGTGACGTCAGCAGACAGGCACAGTGGTCGAAGGCAAATGAATCTAAATCTTGCTAGATAAGAAAAGATTTTTGAGCAACCAATTTCAAGGCAAAAGGCCGTTAATTGAATTTTAAAAATATTTCTGAAGTTAATAGTTATATATTAACATATATTTCAATATTATACAAATTTTTTTTTCAATATCTTCAAAATTTTTTTAAAGTATTCTATCATTAAAAATAGTTTTTTTTTTTACATTTTAAATAATATAGAGCTAAACGTTTATTGACAATTGCAAGAATATGAAATAGATTAAATTTTGTTTATATTTTTAATACTTTTTTTAATATAATTTTTTTATTTTTCCATTTTGAGAAAGTTTTTTTTTACATTTTATGGCCTGATCCCATTGAAAATGGGAAATCATGGTATAATGGTTTTGTTGAAATGTATGTAACAGGGAGAACGAGGCGTGGCAGACCCCATAAAGTATATATATTCTTGATCAGGGAGACAAGACGAGTCGATTTAGCCCTGACTGTCTGTCCCCATGTGTGAACACGTCGATCTCAGCATCTATAAGAGCTGGAGACTTGCAATTTTTTTATGTAGGTCCCTATACAGCACGCGCAGGTAAAGTTTGTTTTAAACATTCGATAACTTATCCCGTTTTAATGTTATCGATTAAAAACGAAATCGATATTCAGCTTTAAAATTTTATCTAGTTCATCTTTATAGCCAGAGTGTTCAAATTTTGTTTTTGGTTTTATGTGTGTTTAATACAATTTTGATTTTTGTTAAATTTTGGATGCCACGCACCCATCGTCCAAAATAAGCAAAACACGTATTTCAAATACTAGACTCTTGTGCTTTGGCAAATACATACATATAAATGACATAATCACGCCCTGAGTTTGATTAAGAAAGTCCATCCACAAAAAAAGTTATTAAACATTTAATTTGTCATAACATTTTCGTCTTGCTGCCCAAGCGCAGTCGCTATGTCAACAGCGCAGTTGGCAGAGCGTGTGCTTGAGCGTGCGTCTGTGTGTGTGTGTATGTGTCGCTTGCAATATATGTATATGTAAACTAAGCATAGAATATTTGAAGTATCGGCACTTCGCAGTGCTCAGGGTATCTCCTAGTCGGGCGCCACCGACTAGAGTTTTTTTTACTTGTTTTCATTTTAAATTACTTTCTAAATATTAAATGCTTTTGTACCACTGTGCCAAGCTGACACTGCTCTTTTGAGTCAGCTGCGCATCGAATTGCATTTCATCTTATGACGCATTTGCTCTGACCCGCTTTCCTCCTTTTGTTTTTTTCTTCTTAATCCGCAATTTCTGGCGGCGCTATCGCCCGTTTTGGCGACCATTGCTCGACATGCGGTGGACGCGTGCCGTGCATAAATAAATATAACGGCGACCGTCAAAAATCTCGTCTGTTTATAAATAAACAGGAATTGTTTGCATACACACATACGCACGCACACTCACTTATTTTTTGATTGCGAATTCCAAATATAAAATTTGTTTTGTTTATTGTTCATTGGCATTTGCATTGCCTTTTGCTTCCTGATCCAGTTCCGGTTCCGATTCATTTTCAGATCTGCTCTCCTTCTGCTTGCTGATGCGCTCCAGCGTCTGCTTGATATCTCGAGTGCTGAAGCGTGCGCAGCCTCCGCTGCTTTGGCTCTCTCGATGCGTGCGCTGCGAACTGCGCTTCGGCCGGGCACTTTGCGCTGGCTGACTTTTCAGTGCATTCAGGAAGAGGCTAGCCGTTGGACCAGGGGGCGGGACAAGTGCCCGTGGCTTCTTCTGCAGCTGTGAGCGAGCAAATGTGGATGCTTTCTTGGGCGGTGTCTGAAAGACCCTCGCCTTGGGCGAGTTCTCTTTGGTTGGGCTCTTTGGAATTGATTTTGTTTCCTGCTCGAGTTTTGGAGTCGGCTTTGACTGCTCCAGTTTTGGAATGGAAATTGTGTAGGTAATGTGGCCAGCCTTGCCACTTGGTTGAAATTTGGGAGCGATCAGAGATTCAGAATTCAATGCTGCAGCTTGATCAAGTAGCCCATATCTGGGATCCGATGCAGTTTCCTCTGGCTGGTAAAATTCACTTAGTAAATTGGACTTGGAAAAAGTTGCTGCTGCTTCTGCAGTTGTCAGAGATTGTTCGAGATCATTTTCTAGTTTAGGCGCTTGAGAGGGCACATTAAATTTGCTTCTGAACAGCTGTTCTGCGGTCTCCCAGTGGCGCGGAGGATTGTCCTTAATGTTGAAGGCAATGCCGTTGGCTGCAATATTTGGTATTAAGCTATTATCACAGCTGGAATTATATTCGCTGTTTTCCACTGAAGCACCGTTTGTGGTGTCGGGTGTCAGCTGCTCAAGCAGCTGTTTAATGAATTCGTCGTCATCCACATTTGCCGACTGTGTCGGCGGCTCAATGTTGTCCTCCTGCCCCTCATCATCGGAGACGGCATCGTTGTGTGGCCAAAGACAGCTACGCGACTCGCACTTGAGCAGCTGCTCCTCAAGATTTAGGTAGAAATAGCGCAGCTTGTGATTTAAGCCTCTGCTGGAGCATTCCACACACGCATCGCCTGGTTGCAGGTTCTCCATTGTGCGTGTGCGTATGTATGTGTGTATGGGACTTTAACGAGCGTGTTTGGGAAATTTCAGATACGCGTAATTTCCCCCACAATTTGCATATGTATTTATAATTTTTTTGCATTTGCCAATACTTTGCCTTTGCGTTTTTTTTTTTATGTGCTCACCTGTCCGAAGGTTAAACGAAATGCATATAATCCGATACTAGTTGTTTTCATGGTCCGTACAATCAATTATTATCTGCAACATAAATAAAAATTTCAGTTTTGAGCACAGGCCTGCTTACATAATACGAAATTGATTTTTCACTCGTTTTTTTTTTTTTCTTTTTATTTCCCTGCTTCAGTGTGTGGGAAAATGTCAGTGTGAAAGTTGTCGACACTTGCTTATCGCTTACATTGTGTGTGTGTGAGTGAATGTGAGCTGCTCCGTATAGACGTCTAATCTATTATGCAGTTCCGAGCGTTCTGCGTTGCGTTTATTTGAATGTATTAATAAATAAAAAGCAAACAAAATTCTCTAGCGGGAACGCCACACTGTCTGACCAGGGCTGCGATTGAAAAGAACTAGGGCTGGGCGCATGCACATGTGACGATAGAAAGTGAAGCACGATTCACGAGTCAACAAGTATTAATAATGTGCCATATACATTAATGATATCTAAATTTCTTGTATTGATTTAAAATATAAATCATAAAAGTCTATATTTGTAAAATATATATATATAATTTTATCCAACACGTAACCGTCACTAACAGAAAGCATGCACGCCTTATCAGGTAGCTCAGTCACTTTGTTTACATTTTGTATAGAATCCTCATGCGATATGGCAAGGCTACTTTCCCCTTTTCAATTCAACATTTTGATCAGATTAGTAGTCTTAGCACGTTTTAAAAACAGAATATATAAATTATTTCAAATCTATGTTTCGTACTCATTATCTCACTTTTTCAATTGCAATGTAAGCGGCACTCACACAAACATCATAGATGACAATTCACACGTTTACCAACACTTGTCTTTTACAGTTGGTAACTCACTGCAAATCCATTTCATAATACGAGCGTGTGTGTTCTTCAAGCCTTGCATTTCTCATCACTTATCAATCAAGATGGTTCTTTCCGATGGAGCTAAGGAGCGTCTGGGAGTTGTTGTCGATATCATCCAAACCACATTCCACTGGGGATTCGTCCCAATGGTCCTATATTTAGGTAAATATGGCTGCAAACACGTGCGTATTGATTTTGTATATTGACAATTGTGTTTTCTTCCTAAAGGATTCTCGAAAGGTGCGGAGCCTGGAATGCCACCATTGTCGCTCCTCAGCCTCTTGTGGCAATAATTTGTTCACCTTGCGACTGCAATAAACAGCGGCAGCGTTCTCATCGTTAAATTGACTTAATGTTTTCGTTGATTGATTGGCACTTCCACAGTTAAAGTACCTGTAAGAAACGCTGGAGGAAATAAATTTCTGTTGAACACTTTTAACAAATGCTATATATATATATATATATATATATATATATATATACATATTATATATATATATTTGTGTATATTTAAATAAATTTAACCAGATTCAGATATATAATAAATATATTTAATTTTTTTTGTGGGAACACTGGTTGCACTGCGATTGGTATTTTTATTTCTCATCGGCAATGTATTTTTGCAATTGAAGCAATCGGTCACACTGTTCACATCGTTCGCAAAAGCACTCGCACACAGACGAGTTTTCCGCTGATTTCGTTCAACAAAAATTGCATATATAACAAATAAATAATACAATTTAACGCAAACAAACAGCGCCACAATACAATTGAAAGTGCTGGCCACAAGTGTAAATAATTTGTAATTTAAAACCAAGCGGCTGCAGTGCCAAACTCACGTGATGAAAATACGGCTGAAAACTTCAACATAAAAAGTGGGAGGGGATATATGAATTTTTCTAATTGGATTTGCAAGAAGTAAACGCGTTTAACGTTGTGTGCGTGTGGTTGTTTTTTTTTAAAGAAATATGCTAAATTTGGCATTCAAATTCGAAAAGGTGATCCCAATACAAACAGTGGCAGCTCGCTGAACGAATGCACAAACAAAATGTAAGCTCGCTGCGGGCGCAAGCAGAGCGCGAGGCCGACTTCGAGTCCCCCCCCTCACCGACAGAAACGTTCCACGCCCACCGCCCTCGTGTCCGTGTCCCATAATACAATAAATGCGCAATACAAAGCAAATTAGTTGTCGTCGGCGTTGCCGTATCCTTTGCATAGTTTTGTTTGTGTCGTCAAGGAGTGCAAAATAACTGTTTCGCTGCCTCTCTCTCTTGCTCCCGCACAGACTTTGAGCCGTGTGAGCGTGCGTGTGCGTGTGTGTGTGTGTGTGTGTGTGTGTGAGCGCGCGCGGAAAACAAAAGAAAAGCACAAGAAACGAAAACAATAACAAGCGCATTTATCATTAAGCAAATACAAAACAACAAAACACAAAAAAAATGTGGCCGAAACTGCTTTGCCTATTGGCTCTGCTTAACGCCAGCTGCGGTAAGTTCCAGGATATTCTCTCACTCTAACACTCACACACAGACATTTTCTTATTGGAGTTGCGAAACTAACCTAAATTAATACACACTCTCTCTCTCTCTCTCTCTCTCTCTCTCTCTCTCTCTCTCTCTATTTCTATCTCTTTTCCTCTCTCGCTTGGCAGCTTCGCCTATTGAGATTGTTATAAATACTACAAATGAAGCTGGCGGCAAAGCTGGCCACAAATTGTTGCCAGCAGCAACAACAGCAACAACAACAATGAGAACAACAACAACAACAACACGAAATGAAACAGCTGGCGCTTATCTAACCAAATCGTCGGTGCCTTTTGCTGATAACAGCGGCCATGGCAACAACAACAACGGCAGCTTAGTGCCCCTACAGCTGCACGCATCAGACTCTGCTGTCGCTTCCTCCCCGCAACTGCGTCAATCGGCGCCCACATTCCCGCCGCTGCAGAACAAGAAACACGAGAGTAAGTCCAATAAGAATCATTAGCAAACATCAAAATCCAATAAGAAACGGCAGTAGGCAATGGCCAACTCCAAAAAGAAGCAGCAGACAGCGGCCCTCGCGTGACTTTAACACCTCAAAAAGCAGCTCAAGCGAGTTGAAAGCCCGCCAACCAGCCATCCGTCCGTCCGTCCGTCCGTCCGTCTGTCTGTCCGTCCGTCTGTCTGTCTGTCTGTCTCTGACTTGTCTCGGCTTGTGACGTCAGCGTCGATGTCAATGCGCTGCGCTGCAGACAAAGCGCTCAAGTGGCGCCCCTTCCCCCACTCTCCCTCTCTCTCTCTGACTCTCTGACTGCACTGCAGTCACAACACACTCACACCCCCGCAACAGCAACAGCAACTGCAACTGCAACTGCAGCAGCAAACTCAGCCGGGCCGACGCCGGCAGCGACGTCGCGGCGTCGACTTCGTCTGGGTTCTTTATGCTTTCCGCTTTGCACTTGTCTTCTCGGCTTTGTTTTTTTCTTTATGCTAAATGCCTTTTGTTTTTCTTTTCATTTTGTGTAATCTGAGTGCGCCTACTTCTGCGGCACTTCAGACTGGGGAGGGGGCAGGGCTCTGAGCCATGTCTGCGATCGCTTGAGAAAATCGATACGAGACCGAATTATGATTAATGAATCTTTAAACGGGCAGAGCTAGCAGCGGCTTGCTAATTGGCCACGAGTTGACAGCGCAAGAGTTGTTGCTAATTGGAATTAGAGGTTTATAAGAGAAATAATAGGGGAAATTTAATTGACAATGTTTTTGAATATATCCAGGGATCATTAGAACAGAGAGGGAGCGAGGAGGTGTGTGTTTCTTCTAAATGGGATACGCATAAAATAAATGGTTGTAAGCTGGAAATTTTCCGTTAAATATTTTATTTAATTTAAAATATTATTTAAATTTTTTGTAAGCATCTGAATGTTAATTAGTTTTTAATCAATTATTTTTCTAATTCACCATTTTATCAACTAATATTAAATTTCCCAATATTTACCAAATTTATTTAATATGAGAAATTTTCAGTTAATCAGCTGATTGTTATTAATCAATTCCCATTATATTTCTGCAGTTTCTTAATTCACTTTAAATTTCCCATTATTCACCAATTTTCTTCCGTTACAGAGGCGATCAAATGCCATTGCGATATCTGCAAGGAGACGAATCACATCTGCGAAACGGATGGCTATTGCTTCACATCCGTGGAGAAGGATACCGACAGCAAGATAATCTTCAGTTTTCGGTAAGTTTTTCTTTCACTGGCATTTTGCCCAAAGGCAACAGCAACACAGAAGAAACTTGAATGTGTGTGTGTTGCATAAATTCGTTGTGTAGCTGCCTCAACATGTCGCAGAGCTTCCCGCCGGGCCGTTTCATTTGGTGCAACGACGGCCGACGAGGCGGGCCAACGGCACGGCCGGCCGCACGTTGGGGCGGTCATGCGTGCTGCAATGATCGTGACTTTTGCAATCGGAATCTGCGACCGATTATCAAGCAGCAAAATGCACCACGCCAGGAGTCGGCGTCGGCGTCGATTGGGCCATCGGTTAGCTACGAAGGTGCGCTATGCTGTGTGCACGTGTTCTAACTACCCTACCACCTGCCACCTGCCACCTGCCACTTTGCCTACGTTTCATATCCTCTCTAACAGCCAAAACGCACGTCGTTCCAGTTTGCTTTGTTCCAGTTGGTTCGTTCTTTTGAACTAGCTCGTTATTTCTACCATTTACTGCTCGTGTTGAGTTTGACTTGTTAGTGAAGCATAACCGAAAAACAATTTAATGCAGCGCACACTACTAAAAACCAAAAACAAGAGAAACAACAACAACAAATGCAAAATGAAGCAAAGAGCCAAGAACTGAACCATCAATAACCAGTTGTGGTTCATGTCTTGGCTAAGGGCTTTTTGCTTAATTAAACCCTGAATACAATTTTTTTGTTGTTTTCTTTTTTGCTACTAACCAGACTGATTTTTAATTAGCAACTGGGCTCAAAGACATGAACACAGCAACAAAAGAAAGCAAAAACAACAACAAATTGAGTTTTACTAATTTGTTTGCTGTCTCTCTCGCACTCTTGCTGTGCTCACGCTGAACAACAAATATCAAGAAGATTCTGCTGAAATCACCTAAAAAATGCCAAAAATCAAATGAAATCAAAACAAAACACGCCACGCGCGCGCTCTTTGCTCTCTGCGCTCTCCTCTCTCTCCCACTCTCTTCTTGTTTCAACACGTTCGTTTTGCTCGCTCGCCTGGCCATTGCGCGCTCTTTCTCTCTCTCTTTAATATGACACACATACTTACCAAAAAAAATAACTGTATATTGGTCTACTATTGCTGTACAGTTGCATCGATAAGCGCTACGAGCTGAATCGCGAGCCGTTGGAATGCCTTTCCAGTCGCACTAAATACGATACGTATAGAATTAAGTGTTGTAATATGGATTTCTGCAATAAAGATGAGCTTATGAAGAGGATATTTGAAACAGGTACAGCAAACAGAAATGAAAAAAAAAAAAAAAAATACAAATAACAAGAAACAATAGCAAAGAAAATACACAAAAATAAACTTTCTATCTCTGTCTTTCTCTTTACTTCAGAAAAGCTTTTTGGTTTGCACATTTGTACTCTTTGCGTTAATTATGCACTACAACAACAAGAACAACACTTTTATTTCTGTATGCACTCAAAATAATCAAATAAATAATAATAGTTTTAATAATTTTTATTACAATTTGCACAACAATTTAGTAGCAGCTTTATAATTGATTATAAATAGTTTTTTCAATTTTTTTTTAAAGTAAATATTTAAATTTTCTATTTGCACTTTTTGGTCGTCCTCAGTTTAGATTTTTATCTCGTTTTGCACGGCTTCTCTATTATTATCTCTCGCTCTCTCTCTCTCTCTCTCCCTCTCTCTCTCTCCCTCTCTCTCTCTCTCTCTCTATTTCTCTTTCTCTGTCTCTCTCTTTGACTATCTTTAACGGCACACCAAACACTACAACAACAACAACACTTATATATGTACAAAAATGAGATTTAGTTTTTCAATCAACTGTTGCATGCTAAATAATTTCGCATACTTAGTTGCTTTTTAAGACGACAAAAAAAAAAACAGTTATTTTAGTGCGTAGCGTTTATTTTCGTATACGATTTTCAGTATTGGTCAACAAAGTTGAACTAGTAAACGGAACTACTAGTAGTTTGAACTAGTTCAATAAACAAACTTCGCTTTTAGTTGAACGCGCTCTTCTAGATACCACTTCGATCTTTATACATATATATCTTTTTTGTAGTAATTCTCCTCTTTGTATATAACCTACTCTTTTTTGGGTGCCCTTTGGACTGCTTCAACGGTATTCCTTGTACTTTTGGCCTCTCTCTCTCTCTCTGCACACACAGCTAAACATATTAAGCCGCTGCCTTAGCCCGCCCCCAATACCCTGCCTGCGCTCGTACCCCCTTTAAACCACGCCTCTGCTGCACGCTCGCTGCGCTACAAGAGCAAATACAACTTTAACAACAACAGCTGCTTATCAACTGCACAAACAACAACAACAACAAGCAATGCAACAGCAACAACTACAACAACAACAAACCCTAAACAAACAACCTTTTATTTCCCTAACTTAGTAGTAACTAAACAAATTTAGTATGTAGTATTAAAAAAAACGTTTACTACTCTACAACAACAACAAAAGTACTACTCTGTATATGTATATGTATGTATGTAGATGCCTGCCCCTAGCAAACCACTTACCACCCGAAGATCCCGCCTGGTGTCATGATAAAACACCCACCTCCTCCACACAATGTTGCCAAGATGATTTTTGCAATACGCGTGAAAATTACAATGGTGTTATACCAGGTGAGAGTTGCTTTCAAAACCCATACAAAAAGCGCCCAAAAACAGTACCCAACTTTCCCATATCCATCCATGCCACGCCATTCCACGTTCCAACATTCCATTCCAACATTCCAGATGCCATCTACCATTCCCAAGCATCCATCTATCCATCACAAACATCGGCGGACTCGAAAAAAAATCTGTTATAATTTTGTTTTTCTCACCACACGTGACGCCCCCTCTTGTCTGCCACGCCCATGTCATTGCACCGCCACATTTGCGTTTTCCTTTAGACAGACCTTTTTGTAGCACACGCAGCAAAGCACACAAACACACACACGCATACCTGTCACACTCCAGTCAGCGGCCCCCTTTTACTCAGCCTCTTCTCCACATTTACATGCGTCTGTGCCGTCTAAAAATACACACACAAAAAAAGAACTGTTTTGGTTTGCTGGGATTTTTGCCTTCCTTTTCCATGACACAGACACATACACACGCACACTGGTTCACACACACCCTTTTCGTGTTGTTGTCGTGTATTTCACCTTGTCTCAGTCAGTTTGTTTTGCGGCCTCGTCGTTCCTCCTTATCCTTCATCCACTTGTCGCGCTCTGTGTACTCGAGTTGTCTGCTGACCTTTCGCATCATTCATATTGACTTGTTAAAAACACGACGTGCACACACACACCCACACAACAAGCCAAACAACTGTTAAAATAAAAGGAAGTATGCAAAAACAGCAAACAATAACAACAACAACTGTCTCAAGGGGACCCAGCAACAAGAACAACAACTGCATAAGGAGTAGAAGCCAGTGCAGCCAGTACAGCCAGTGCAGAGCTTGGAAAAAGCCAGAAATAGCTACAAATAATTTAAATAAATTAAGAATATAAGCTTTTACGATTTAATTTTTTCATTTGCTTATTGCATTTTTTTTACAATTTAGTTTATGAGATTTGACTAGCTAAAAAATAAACTATTTTATGATTTAATTTAGCTATACCTCTCGCTAGCTTTACGGAAATAAAGCCAAATTGGCAACACTGCTATAAGCAGCATAAGCAGCAGACAGCACTCTCTCCCGCTCACTCGTGCGCAGCCAGCTTGGCTGCGTTAATTCTGTCTGCTTCTTCTGCTTCTGTTTCGGCTTCTGTTTCTGTTTATGTTAAAGTCGTGTGCATTCATACTCATTCATGTGCTGCAGCTGCGGCTGCATTGCGATGCTAGCGTCGCCGTCGACGTTGCTGCCTAACGGCTTCATTCCATTCATTAATGGCCGCATTTTTGTGTGTGCTTTGCCGTCTGCAGCCTATTTTTTGCTCATCTAAATATTATTTTGGTAGCTGTGTGTGTTTGCTCGTTTGTATGTCTGTATGTATGTATGTGTGTTTGGATTTGTTTAAGTTTGTGCGTGTGTGTGTTTACAGTTTATTGCTCTGTAGTTTTTAAGTTTGCGCCGTGAAGTATGCAAAGGTTTGTAAATATGTATGTAACTACCAAATGTTAAAGGCAGGTTAGTGCCAATTACTACTATTACTTACCCATACATACATACATATATGTATATAACACATAGACACACACAAACATACACTCGCACACACACTGAGACTAACAACTAACGTTTATTGGCTCTAAGTGCACATTGGTTTATTTGGTTTGTTTTCTTTATTTGATTATATATAGTTTAGCTTGTTCTAACGCATGTTGCCTTCTCACTTATACACTAACTTTCTGGCATTTAATTTTCCATTAATTCTCACGCTCAGCTTCTTTGCAGCATTCACTGAGCTTTCCAATGATTATTAATATTTTTTGGCTTTCCAATTAGAATATCGATCTAATAAGACGCTGTCTAGCTGGCAACTGGTGGCCATCATAGTGGGCGCCACGTTGAGCATTTGCTTTACTGGCACCGTCGTCTGGTATTGCTGTCAGCGTCGCAAGCGATTGGCCAACGGACGACCGTTCGCCAAAGAGGATTCCGTCTACGATCCCATACTGAATGGCAACACTACGCTACATGATATTATCGAGATGACCACCTCGGGCTCGGGATCGGGTGAGTGTTAAGTAGATATATATATATATATATATATATGTATAAGAGGACAACATGCCTCTAGCTATAAACCTGCTCTAATCTCTCTAATCCCGCTATTCTCTTTTCAGCTGGACTTCCGCTGCTGGTGCAGCGCTCCATTGCGCGCCAGGTACAGCTGTGCCACGTGATTGGCAAGGGACGCTTCGGCGAGGTGTGGCGCGGCCGCTGGCGTGGCGAGAATGTGGCCGTCAAGATCTTCTCGAGTCGCGAGGAGTGCTCCTGGTTTCGTGAGGCGGAGATCTATCAAACTGTAATGTTGCGCCACGAGAATATATTGGGTTTCATAGCAGCGGACAACAAGGGTGAGCTGTTGCGCCTTCAAACTATATCTCAACTAATACAATCTCTTTGCTGTTTCCCATAGACAACGGCACTTGGACACAGCTTTGGCTGGTTACGGACTACCATGAGAATGGCTCGCTCTTTGACTATTTGACCACACACACCGTGGACACCAATACCATGTTGAACATGGCGCTGAGCATTGCCACGGGCTTGGCACATCTCCATATGGACATTGTGGGCACGCGTGGCAAGCCCGCCATCGCGCATCGAGATCTCAAGTCGAAGAACATACTGGTCAAGTCGAATTTGAGCTGTGCCATTGGCGATCTCGGTCTGGCGGTGCGACACGTGGAAAAGGATGATTCAGTGGATATACCGTCCACGCATCGTGTGGGCACCAAGCGCTACATGGCGCCTGAGGTGCTCGACGAGAGCATGAATGCCCAGCACTTCGATTCGTATAAGCGCGCCGATGTCTACGCCTTTGGCCTGATACTTTGGGAGATAGCGCGCCGCTGCAACATGGGCATGATCTTTGAGGAGTATCAGCTGCCCTACTGGGATGCAGTGCAGCCCGATCCCAGCATTGAGGAGATGAAGAAGGTCAGCCGAAATTATATATATCATATGCAATTCTCTGTATTGTCAATTGGTTTTACAGGTCGTTTGCATTGAGAAGAGCCGACCGAATATACCCAATCGCTGGCACGCCTCCGATGTGCTCCACAACATGGCCAAGGTCATGAAGGAGTGCTGGTATCCCAATCCCGTGGCGCGCCTCACCGCGCTGCGCATCAAAAAGACGCTAGCCAGCATACGTGTCGAGGACAAGGTCAAGAACTGATTGTGGCTCTAAACGGAGTGTGTAGTAGTCGCCCTCACCTTTTCCACTGAACATATGGAATGCGTTTAATATAAATGGAGTTGCTTAGGCAACTGTGCAACCTGTAACCTGGCCCCGTGTTACCTTCAAGCAGCAAACAAAAGAAACAAAAAGAAAATGAAAATTAAGAGAAAACTAAGCTAAACTAAAACTGAACTAACAAATACGCTGTAAATACTTAGATCTTATATGCCCTACTCCCCCACACACACATGCTATGAACTGTGCTCGTTTTATATTATCCTTTGCATCTGTTGCATCTACTTTTACTTTTGTACATATATATCTATATATATATTTCGTTGACATTTTCTGCTGAGATTCGCTTAGGCAGCGGCGCGCCACTAGACAAAAACAATATAGAGAACCGCCGCACTGCCAATTTGTGCTAAATGAGATAAACGATTAGGGCCTAAATATGTATACCTAACATATATTTTTTATAGCCACTGTTCACAAACAAACAAAAGGAAATATATATATCTAGATGAGAAATGAAAACAAAATACATACAGTTGAAAGACTTTGCCAAGACTGAGCAGCAGTGAGAACAGCAGAAAACCCAGAAAATACAAAAAAAAAGAAGAAAATCCCCAAAAAAGTGAAAGCAAAAACCCCAAGTTACAAATTACGAATTCCAGTTGTATATCAATATAATAATCGTATATAGGAAACCGTAGCAATATCTAGTAATAAAACACTTTTTAGGCGTTTATCGTTGAAGAGAAAAATATATATGAAAACTCAGGAACTCACGAATTACAAAGAAAAAACAAAAAACAATTTTGAAAAGCAAAAAAATAATAAATTTATATGGCGCGCCGACTGTTGCATGCCACGCCCCAGAACCGTGCCCGCCCTCCATCTTTAAGCTGTTGCTGCTGTGTGTGCGTCTCCTAAGCTAATTACACACATCAAATTCTATATATATATATATACCTATACATATATATGCATAAAGTTCTTACTTCATTTTATTTGTTTTTCATCAAAATCATTTGTTTTTTTTTAATTTTTATTTAGTTCTGTTATAACCAAAGCTTGTTCTTCCTATTTTTACTGTAGTCATAGAAACAAATGCTAAACGAGTTGAGATAAAGAGAAATATATAGAATAAATATATATATTTATTTAAATGTATATTTGCTTGATGTTTCATGAACAAAACATATTGAAGAAGTCAAAAAAAAAAAAAACATTTGTAATTCTTAAGTCACTTTTGCCACACTGTAAAACCTATATATATATATTCGCTGTGTTGTCTAATCATTTAATAATTTCAATTTGTATGTTGAATGTTTTATATGTATGCAACACACACCAACACACACACACACTCACACAACAAACCAGCCATAGCCAAGCAACACAAAAAATCAAAGCTGCAATAGTAGTTTCTATACAAACATCAAATGTTTCCCCAAACACAGCCAAGAGATTAACAAAAAAAAGGAAATATATAAAAAATATAAACATTAATTTAACATTTCATCAAGCTACGACTAAGCAACATATTATAATTATTATGTATAACAGTTCTATTTGATATGCGTATAACGAGTAAACAAAAAGTAAAACTATATATATATACATATATATATAAATATATATTTATGTGAACCTAAACTAGTTTGTTAAAACTTTCGGCCTGCGAAATTTAATTTCCTATTAATTTAGGCAACTGAAAAAAACATAAGATTTATACAAATACGTTTACGTTTAAGTTTAAAACTAATTTCCTGTAATTTGTAATTTTACTGAATTCCAAAAAGCCCCAAATTCAGTAGAGAAACACGAAATAAAACGTAACTTAAGTTTTTACAACAAGCATATTCCTGTAACTGTAAAATGTGTAAATATTGAGAAACAATTTGTAACATTGTTGAAAATGTGAAATGTTTGAACAGCCAGTTTTCCCGAAGAAAAACAAATGCTTAAAAGATAATGAAATCATATTAACAGTAATCGAAGATTCTATCTAAACAATATCGCTCTATAGAGGCAACTTAAACCGTACTGAGTTAAACCGAAATGAAAAACTATAAAAGACTTGAACAACAAATGCGCAAAAGAAACATTTTTTAGAAGAAAAATCATCCTATTTTCCAGCTAAGAAAATTATTTTAAAATTAAAAAGAAAATGAGGAAAGAGAAAAAAACTTGTTAGGCTCAAGTTTTTCTTAAATATATTTTTTTTGGCAGCATCTGTGTTTTGTAATGTGTATTGGCAGAGAGCGAATGAGGGAGTGCGAGAGAGGAAAAGAGAGGAGAGCGAGCGAAGGAGCTCGCCTGGAAATCAGGATGTGAATTGGAATTTTGGATATGTATGTAGTATGTGAAGCATTTACGGTGTACTGTTAAAAACAAAAAATGGAAAAGAAAACAAGAAACAAAAAAAAAAGCGTTGAAAGTGTAAACAGAGTCTAACTTTTAGCTTTAAGCTGCGTTTTTACTGGCACTTTAAATAAAAACAAAACCCAAAAAATATTTGTAAAAACAAAATGAATCCAAATTTGCATATCTATAAGGCGAAGAGTTGTGCAACTGTTGCGCAACAGTTGATGGGGCTTTTGTTTTTCATTTTCACTTCGGCAAAGCTGTCGAAAGAGTTGGTCGGGTCTTAAGTATTTTGAGTTTATATATTTAGTTGACCTTAAGTTTTTTTTTTTAAGAGTCCTCTTAAGTCTGTTTTAATTAAAATTGTTTAAGCTTTTGCTGTGTTTGTCCTTGATTTATGTTTTTAACATTAGAATTCATCAAATTTTTCTTTTTTGGTTCACTTTTCAGGTATTGGAGGACATAAAGCTCACACATACATATACCTATGTTTAACTTGCTTAAGGTAAGTGTCTTTGGTTAAAAACAAAATATTGGGATTTAGGAATATAATAGAATAAAATATAATAATTATATAATAATATAATATTTAATACAATTCAGCTATATTTAAAAAAATTTTAAATATCACTTGATGAAGTCTTGATAAGTGTTACACACATCCGCCGTAAAGTCTATCAATATTCGTCGAAAATTTATAAATTTGGCATCATTTAATATTATTCAAGTTATTTTGGGCAATAAAGTAAAAATAAACAAAAAATGTTAATAAAGTTAACATATCTACAGCAGCTCTAACAGAGCTCTTACACAGCTACTACTAACTTTATTAACATTTACATATATGTATATATAGAACCTTAAAGGTATATATATATATTAGCTTGCTTTCAAGCTTTCACTTACCCAAGCAATTCACTCAGCTCTTCTATCAAATTACCACCAAAAATATAGCCAAAAGTAGCTCGAAAAAAAGCTCCTTCAAAACAAACATAATTTAACAGAATTTCTGCGCCTTTGAAGCCCCAGCATAATTTAAAAACAAATAATTAAAATTCATTTAGCATTTTTTTGGTTTTGTGGGCTTTGGGCCCTTTGCACTTTTTTGCGTGCCTTAAATTTGGTTGCTGTTTATTTAATTTGTTTGCATTTCTGTGTTTCTTCATTAACATTTTGCATTTGGTTGTTTGTGTTGCGAAATACATTTACATAGGTTTAATATTATATATATATATTTTGTATATATATTTGTGGGTTAATACATATCTCGTTAGACTTGACTTGATGCGAAGGTGCGAGAAAAAAAAAGACACACAAGGTACAGTTCACATTGCGGTCATGGCTACATATTTATTATAATTATTAAGAATTTTACTGTTATATTTGATTTAAATATTCAATTTAAGTTTTTTGCACATTAAGAGTTTGGAATAAACTTTTTCATGGATTGTTTTAATACTTGCTGTAATAACATTGAATGCCTCAGTCAGTATTATATATTTATATATTATATATTTTATGTTTGGGATTAAATATTCAATTTCTACGCAAAACACATTCAAAACATTATTTGATTATTATAAGTGTGTTAATTACTTCCACAAATATATATTTGTTTTAAACAACGAGAGTGATATGCATTTGTTAAACATTTGATATGTATTTTTCATCTTTTTTTAAATTTTATAATTTTTATTTTCTTGAATATATATTCTTTAAACGTTGCCTTTAGGTCGTCTCCAGTAAATAACTGTTAAATATCTTTTTTAATATTTGTTCGCTGCTCAGTTGCGACGTTGCTGAAAAACGCTAGTCATGTGCTGTTGGATAGAGAGTGTAGATATATTTTTGCAGGGTATTATGGGGGCTGGGATAGCCGCTTACCTCCTGGGCCACATCGACGCAGTCGAAGGCATCGCGAAAGTAGCCGCAGCTGAGCTTTGTGGAGCCGCGGTGATGCAAACGCTGCTGCTGGCAACACATGCCGCTAAAGGGGGCAAGAAGGGTATACAAAATGATAGACTAGAAGGTACCCTGTACGAACTCAACACTTACTTGACCACTTGACAGTCGCTGCTGCTGGTGCACTCGCTGCCCAGCGGCTGCTTGGGTCGCACATGGATCACGTCCGTCAGGAGGGGCGCCTCCGTCTCGCAGCGCCAGATGCCCTCCTGGGGCACCAGCATGCAGGCACTGCCGGGCTGGCAGTCGGCATGCCGCTGGCACAGATCACGCTGTCGCCCAAAGACATAAACGCATTTGCCCTCTGCCAACAGATTTGCAATTAGACGCGCCGAGTCAAGCGGACGGCGCCCAACTTACCGCCGTATGTGTGAACGCAGACCCCAGTGGGGCAGCAGTCGTCGTTTAGCAGGCAGGCGCGATTCGCGCAGGGCGTGTCCTCAATCAGGGGCTCCACAATGCCATAGACCTCCGCTTGCGGCTGGCGCAGTGCCGCCGACATCGGCTTCAATTAGAGAAACATATGCCCCGCACCATGGGGCGTATGCGTGTTTTTATTACATTATTGACTGAGCGCGTGCCGCATTTCAATACATATTTTATGCCCGACTGCGCAATGCTGATTAACCGTATTCTATAAGCTGAATTTGATTATAATTCCGCGCTGCATTTGAACTTTGCACTTTGCCGCATGCCGCATGCCGCATGCCACATGCCACATGCTAGCATGCCGCAGCGCTGTAGGCAGCTCAAATTAATTAACAACCACTGCAAGTAGTTTCAATTTTTATGTGGTATCCCCACTGCAGCTGCCTGCTTCAGTTTCGTGTGTGGGCGCGCACACGCTGCGTATGAGTGATGCAGCTGGTTTCTGCGGTTTTATGCGCTTCTGACTGCTCGTGTCTGGCTTATGAGCTCACTTTTTGAATTTTCTATAATAATTTTATAAAGCAATTACCGTGCTTTATATTGCATATTGAATATCATAAAGGAATATGGAGAGAGGGAGAGCGAGAGAGCTGCGACTTGAATTATAATTGGATTTTGTGCAGTTGCTGGATGGATTATAAATAATTGGATTGACATTTATGGGGGAGGTAAAGGGAAATTTCTGTATCGATCTGTGATTCATATTTAAGATATTTTCAATATATATATATGCTTATATATATATATATATGTCGTAGTTATAATTAGCATTGCATAGAGCTAGTTATGGATAATTATAGCAGTGTTAGAAACAGTGTTGCATAATTTGTTTGAGTGTCATATTAGTGAGCGTGTCTCTGTCAGCTGAGAGTGCTAGGCTGAGGTGGGTAAGAGCACGGTCTGAGACTGTTAAGAAATAGGGCAACGTATGCAGAGGCTCTATGTAGTCAGACCAAATTCATGTTAAAGACAAGATACTATAATAATACTATATTACTCTATATTAGAGCATATGTATTCTAACTAACACTATATCTAACTATACTATATATAACTCATATTTTAGACATGAATGTTTGTTAGAGAATAGAGTAGCATATAGAAGAGGTCGATATGATGCAAAGAAAAAATATATTTAATTTTAGTTTAATAGTAAAAGAAAATTAAAATAATTTAAAAAATTTTTGGGGAAAAAGAAAATTTAATTTTCTATATTTCTAAAGTTTCATATATTCAAATAAATACTTGTAAAGTTTCAATCTAACAAGCATTTCTAAATGAAAAATACTTTTTCTGAAGTCGAATTCCAATAACATGCTCTATAATAATCTGCATGACTTTCTATATAGATTCTTAATTATATTTAATAAATATATATATATATATATATATATATATATATATATATATATATATATATATATATATATATATATATATATAAAACTCTTCAGAATCAACTCCTATCTGAACTGCTCTTTATCATCTTTATCTCATCAACTATTATATATTTTTTCTCTATATGGTTCTTAAGGTCTTCTCTATCTATCTATCTATCTTTAGTATCTAAGGCAGATGAAGATGGATATATGAATTATTAGGCATACATCTCTAGATCTCCAGTTACTATATTCCTGACCCCAGCTGCATATAGAGCTTTACTTCCCATACATATACATATAGACTTCTACAGCTTGAACCCCAGCAAAGACTTCCTCAAGCTCTAAACAACTTCCATTTCCCTTTCTCAACTTTTCTCATTAAACAAAACCATTTACTCAATTCAATAAATAGTTGAAGTTTCCTTATAGCTTTGCACCACTGTGCGTGGGCGTCAGCGTCGCGTCGCGTCGCTTCGCTCGTTTTAATTAGCCCGTCGCCGTTGGGACTGCCGTTTCTATATTGGCTATAAAACCTTTTGCTCACCTGTTGTTCCGCTTGCTTTTGCTGCTGCTGCTGTTGTTGCTGTTGTTGTTGATGTTGCTGCTGTTGCTCCATGGCAATTAGCTGAGCATATTCGCTATTGTAGCCCGCATTGTTGGCAAACATATCAAAGGTGGCGCCCACGTCGACTGGCGGCGGTGCTGGATTGCGATGCAGCAGATTGCGTGAGTTGCGTTCAAAGGACGACGAGCGCTGCCAGGCGTTGCTCGGCATCGAGGATGCATTGGCGCCCAGCATGGCCAGCGTGGCCAGCGTGGCCAGCAGGCCGAGCAGCAATAGCTGCAACGGTATGCGTCTCATGTCGCTCGCTCTCACTCACTCTCTCTCTCTCTCTCTCGCTCGCTCGCTCTCTCTGTGTCTCCGTCTCTCTAGTACCACATTGCCAGAGGCTGCAAAAGCTGGCTGAAAAGTGTGTAAACCCAAAATGTGGCCTTAATTAAAATAGAACTAAACAAGATTTGGCCAACAGGCACTTGCCAACTGTTTTTGCCGGAATTAAAGCCGTTTGGCCCAGGGCGTGTGGAGCAAAAAGAGCTCATTAAAATGTGTGAAGCAGTGCGTGTCTGTGAGTGAGTGTGTGAGTGTGGGCGTGTGTGTTAGGCCTGCTTTTAGTGTTATTACCGGCACTGGCTTAATTTATGCGTCTCATACTCACTTAGCGCTTTTTATTGCGCCGGATGGCAGTTAGATATACATATATATATACACACACATATGTTAAATATACATATACATATATAAATATTCATTCACGCACACATACATCCACATTTAGCCATATGAAGATATATGTGCTGTACAAATGTTTGCTCACTAGCCACTGGCGCTGAGCCTCTTGGCTTCAGTTGTGTTTTATTTATAGAAAATACAATAAATCAGTTAATTGGTTAGATAGGCATGCATAAATATGTCAAATATATATATACCTATACTATAAATACATATATCTACACCGAGTAGCTCATGTTCATTGCCCAGGGTTAATAAGCAGTTGGCTTAAGTCATTCTCCTTTGCTGTTTATCGGGAAGCATAAGCTCAGCTCTTTTTGCTATATACCCTATATTTTGTTTGTTAAGCAAGTGTTTTCAGCTTGCAGATACCCTGCAGCTATGGGCTTGACCTTTAATGTAAAGTTTTTTATGGCTAAACTCAAGCTAAAGTCGAAGACAATTTCCTTGTCGCTTTTGATGGCTCATTAAAAAACTTGCAAAGAACTTGTATAGCTAGAGGGCTGAGAAAAACGCAGAATATGTAAGCAACGCGTCTAAGTCAACTAGCTGTGCAGTCGCAACAAGTTAACGTGCTCGAGGACTGGCTATGCTCGACTAGCATATGCCCTAGTCGCTATTGCCAGCAACTACTTTGTCTATCTAGCATCTCGCTCTATCTATCTCTCTGTCTGTCTATCCGCCTGTCTCTCTGCTTGTCTCTCTGTCTGTCTGTCAGGCCCATATTGATAGCGAACTCTGTCTATTCATCGGTCTATGTCTCTCACCAAGGCTCACACTTGCTCCAAAGTAGTTGGCAAAGCTTCTTTTATCTGCTTAAATTATATATACCTTCTCTAAAGATACTCACATACACTAGCCCCACCCACCGCCTCTAATAACTCGCTAAGAAAATTAGTTCGCTCTCCTCTAGCTAGCAAAAAGTGTTGCATACTTCTTGGGGCTCAGTTGCTACCAGCTGCATGCAACTATTAAATATATGTATATATCTCCATAGCGTGTGCTCGCATACATGTTGCATTAGAATGGATCCCCAGACACTCGCTTTGGCAAATGATTACAGCTGTGTGCACTTCCCTTCCCCCATTTAATGGACTGTCATCAGTCGAGGGGCTGCGGGTGTGGCTGGCAGAGCCTTGGCTACTTTAAATATACAGTGGCTCACAGCTTATTTCGTGCAGGGGTGCAAAAAAACTTCAACAGCGTGTACCTCTTAAACTATTGAAGATATCAAAAAAATTTAAATGTAGTTTTATTTAGTGGTCATTTATAATATATTTAGGCACTTCATTGTTTTTCTTACTTATAAAATAACTATTATAACTAAAAAAAAGGAACATCAGTGTCTTTTTCTATGTCACAGCTTATTTCGTGCACTGCACTTAACTCTAAAAATAATTCTAAACAAATTAAACTAGTATTTGGTGTGACCTCCCTTTTGTTTAATCACCTCTTTCATGCGTGTTTCCATCGAGGAAACCAATTTTTTGGTGACTTCAGTAGAACCTTTTCCCCATTCTTCCAGTAGTGCATTTTTAAGGTAATTTTTATTGGAAATTTACATTTTCCGGATGGCCATGTCCAATATTGCCCACAAGTTTTTTAACACGTTAAGGTCAGGAGACTGGGCAGGAGAATTGACCACATGTGGGCAATTCCAGATCAACCAGGACTGGACAATGCCGGATTTGTGTTTTGGGTCATTGTCTTGATAAAAACGGAATCGACCCTCTAGACCCAATTTCTCAGCACTTTGAAGCAAATTCTCTTTGAAAACTGATAGATACATATGTCTGTCCATTGTTCCTTCGATGAAAACCAGGTTTCCAACTCCAGAAGCCGCCATGCATGCCCAAACCATGACACTGCCACCGCCATGCTTTATAGTGGGCTTTGAGTTCTTATTATGAAGCTCGATATGTGGTTGGCGCCCAACATATTGCATCCCATCCGACCCAAAGATATTGAATTTGGATTCATCAGCATATATTATCTCGTTCCAGAAAGAAATTGGGCGGGAAACATGATCCTTGGCAAATTTAAGTCGACACTTCTGCTTTTTCCCATTTATGAATGGCTTTTTTCGAGCAACCTGGCCATTAATTCCTGATCCCGTAACACACGACGAACTTTCTCTGCCGAACATTGTTTTCCCAGTTCTTTCTCAACATCCGATGCCAATTTTGGTGCCGACAATTTTGGATTGGCTTTTATTTTTCTCATAATAAGTCTCTCCTCGGCGTCAGTGAAAATTTTGTTCGGTGCTTTTCGTCCTTTATCTGCCACCCGATTTTCTCGAACAAAGCGCTGGATGATATATTTCACTGTACTGGGATTCAACTGAACAATTTCGGCAATATTTCGCTGGGATTTGCCATTTTTGAAATGAGATAGGACTAATTCCCGCATCTCAACCGGTGTACGTGGACTCATTTTTGTAATTCCCAATAAAACAATGTACCCAAGTGTCACCAGATCCATTATATCGAAAAAACTTTGAATAAACATGTAGTTAATGGATAGAACTTAAAACCGTGACAAAATCACGGAAATTTTGGCAATAAAGTCATTGAAAGTGCAGTGCACGAAATAAGCTGTGACATAGAAAAAGACACTGATGTTCCTTTTTTTTAGTTATAATAGTTATTTTATAAGTAAGAAAAACAATGAAGTGCCTAAATATATTATAAATGACCACTAAATAAAACTACATTTAAATTTTTTTGATATCTTCAATAGTTTAAGAGGTACACGCTGTTGAAGTTTTTTTGCACCCCTGCACGAAATAAGCTGTGAGCCACTGTAGCTGCGTCACGACAAGTCAAACACGTTTAACATCGGGTCGGTTGCACATGTTGACCCGGGTAACGCCTCAAATCAATTTCATTAATGGAGCTGTCCCAAAGACCCGACAAAGGCCAAGAGAAACAAACCTTTTCTATTTCGAGCTAATTACCTTTCTTTTTTTACCTGTTTGCTTTTACTTCCCCCCCAAAAGAAAAGGAAGAATTTTCGCCGCTCGTTAGAAAAGTTTGGAGTAAAAACTTTTTGGCAGCTGCAAAATTTTACTTCCACAAAAGCAGAAGAGAGTCAGAGAGGGAGAGAGAGTGGAACTGCTGCTCTGCTCATTAAAATGTAATTTTTTTAAACATTTCATAATTAAATCTGTGCGAAATTCTATTTCAACATCAAAGTTAAACAAGTTATTTGACCGTTCGAGCGCAAGTCTGAGTCGAAATGTAATTTCGAAGGCCTCAACTTGAGCCGTTTCATATTTATGAGCGACTTAAATAGGGTTAGTTGGTATGGTTATGTAACTGCTATTAACGTCTAAATGAGAGGTTCGGTAAAGCTGTATTTATTTAATTTATTTCAATTTCATTTATTTGGTGGTGGCTGAAGAGTTTTAGGCAAAAAATGTATAAAAATATCTTTAAAAAATTAATTCATTAATAAATTAATTAATAAATAAATTAATTAATAAATAAAAAAATAATTTAATAAATGAATACATAAATAAATTAATAAAGGTTTAAGTAAATAAATAATCATTTTGATTTACATTTATTTAAATGTATAATAAAAATAATTAATTTTGGTATTAATTAATTTTGGATTACTTAAAAAAAATATATAAAAAAAATATATATAAAAAAATAAATATATACATAAAAAAATAAATATATTAATAAATAAACAAATATATAATTAAATAAATTAAAATAATAAATTTTGGAATTTAATTTATCAATAAATATATAAAAACTGCAAAAATACATAAATAAATAAACGAATTTAGTAATCACGATTCTAACTTCTAAGATCTAAGTTTAAATTTATATAAAATTGAACTGGGTTCTTCATAGAGTTCATATATATTAAATATTTCAGGTATCCTTTGAGAACTGTTTTAAAGAACTTCAAGCTTAGATTAGCCACCAAATCTATCTATGATTTTTTCAGTTTACCTAATTTGCATCAATAGCATTCTCTCATGTATTTATTAGAAATTTTCTACTTAACTTGATTTTCTAATAGAAAACGTTTTGTAGCTTGGCTTAGCCTTGCTCAAAGCACACTTCACTCCACCGTAAGACAAATCAAGTTAATCTTTTAATTAAATCTTGTGAATACCTTTTCATTGAAAACTTAGTGCGCAGTTGACTTTTGCTCAGCTATAACTTATCACTCTTATCTTTTCTATTTCCTTCTCTCTGCTCGCTTCTCTCTTGATACAGAACCCAAAGACCAAGAGCTCTGACAACTCGGACTTGCAATTTCTATTTAAATACAGCCAAGAGCAGAACAGTTTCACAAGAAATGCCAACTTTTGACAGTTAGTTGACAACAACTTATTTTATTTGACAAAAGGAAGAGGGCGAGAGGGAGAGGGAGGGAGCGAGGCAGAGATAGGTATTTACTGTCAACGGCACAAGCCACAGTGAATGGACAATTTTGATGATTTACTTAACGCAACAGAAATAAACGGCAAATGCTCATTAAGTCTTAACATTGAGGTGTTTGTTGTGCGTGTGTGTGTGTGTGACACGCCCACACATGTCCTCAAAAAAGTATGCTGTCAAGTTGATTATTGTACGGCGAGTTTTGACAAAGTTGACAAAGTTAATTATGTCAGCGCATTAATAGCACACAGCTACACACACACGCACACTTCACACACACACACACACACACATATATATATATGTATTCACCTTAATTGTAGCTGTTTATGCAGCTGATAATTGCAGCTTGTCACAATTTATCACACCTCTCACTTTGCACTTAACTTCAAATTGCAAATACAACAAACATACCCACACCTACTTACACACACACACACAGGCAGCTGCTCACTCACTTGACTTACTAGCTAAATGTACCTGCTGCTTGTGTGTCCTTTCAGCGACTGTCGGCCAACACCTGTCGGCTGCCTGCTACAAGGCGCACAAAAGCTTTTTTCCGCAAGCTTTTTCGCCAGCTCTGCGAACATTTTTATGAATTAAAAGCGCAAAGCTTTCGCTGTGTATGCGTGTGTGTGAGGCCTATGGAATCAATGAAAAACTACAAACACACACACACACGCATACATTTGCGCCAATGACGTCACAGCCAACAGTTGGCGCAGCTCCTGTGCCCGCCTGCAGCTTGTTGCCTGCCCAAATATTTGATAAGCCTGCCAAATATTGTTGTCAACTGACAAGAAATCGCTGCGGGCTGCCACTTTGACTATGCTGAAATTTAAATGCGGCCCAAGACTAATGACTTTCTATAGAGCATTGGCTTCGCGCTCTTTGAGCTCAGGACTCTTATTGAATCTGCAAGCAAAGGCAATTTTCTCTTATTTTGTGTATGCAGATGACAGCATAATTACTTTGCAATTAGCCAAGGCTCTACTTCATTGGAATTGAAAATATAATGCCAAGGCATTCGGCTAAGCAACAGAAGCTTTTAGAGATGAGCCAGTGTAAGGAGTGCCACATGCCAGAGATTCTCTTGAGAAGTCAGCCAAGGCGAAGATTTGCGGAAGAGCGAAACGCTAGTTCAAGGACTTCATTAACTGAGCTGATATATATATAAAGCTTTTCTAGTATAAGAATATTTTATTATTGTCTTATACTACAATAGAGATATATACTCCAATACCTAGAAGCCAGTTTAAGCTAGTTCCTGCAATCATCCAATACATAATTCCAGAAACACAGAGTCAAACTCGAGCATATGCTAGGGCTAAAATTTATTTTATAAAATAAGTCTTATACGAAACGTAGCTCAACTACCCATTAGTCCATATAGCTCCCATATTAAGAGCATGCTTGATAGAGCAACAACGACCTTTGCTGAACTAATCGTCTTTACTTTTCTTTAAAAATCTTATCTAATAGAAATATTTCGGTTATAAATAAAATAAAAAAAAAAAAAAACATTTTCTAAATCAAAACTTATATATTATTTATTATTTATTAATGCTCATTGGAACAAGGCTATTAAACAGATTTCTTAATTTTTAAAAAATCAAAAAAAAAGATATATATATATATCTATAATTTCCAGTCAAAATGATCAATCAAGCAGCTCTAATAGCAACAGCTCTATACATCTGACAATTCAACAACAAATGTACTTTTTACTAGATATTCCGAAATACCCAAGAAACGAAGAATTTTCGGTTTTACGGTTCCTCACAGGGTTCAGTGTATAGCCTAGTCGGGCATCACCGACTAGCGCTTTCTTAATTATTCATATTGCAATCCTAAATGCCTTTAAAATATGCAACATCTTCATCATCATATTATTATTTATATAAGCCCAGTAGGAGCATCCTGTCGGCAGCTGACTGAATGCGTTGACAAGCGCTCAACCGCAACAACAATTTTTTTTATATTTTTTTTTTTATTTTTTTTTAAATTTATATTTTTATGCTCGGAACCTATTTGATATTTACCCTAAAATCAACATAAAAAGAAGGCAAATGAAAAAGCAGGCCAAAAATAAGTTGAAACTGCCATCGATTAGGGTGAAAAAGCTTTGAAGCATTATGCACATGACGTATACGCCAGGTTGGCCGTGTTTGGCCTCGCTCTTGGCCTTCCCCGGCTAACCTTCGACTGCAGCTCATTGGCAATGACAGCCGTGCGCCACAGAGAGTTGCCGGCGAGCAGAGTAGAGTAGATTGCACAAAGCACTCGTCGCAACATGGAAAGCAACATGGCATATGCGGGGGCGCCACGCTGCCACGCTGCCAATTGCAGTTGCAAATGCTTATTTGCCAGCGGAAATTGCTTGAACTAGCTGTTGCTTAAAGCGGCAGAGTACGCTCCGGTTCCTGTTCGCTCGCATCTCTCACCTTTGCACTTTGAGTGCGCTCGCTTTTGATTCTATTTTATTATTGCGATTTTGTGCTCCTCTTGCGAAATCCAATTTTACTTAACATGATTTGATTCTCAGCGGAATATTGCTGCTTTTATTTATTTATTTCTGCGCTGCTGCAAATGGATTTGCCGTGTTCGAAATTATTGCAGCTGGGTCAACTCGACCCTGAGCTGGGGTTTCATTAAGATATTTTGCCAAACATGAAATTGATTGCAGCGACGGGAGTATAATGTGTTATGCAGGAGTTGAACGTGAATAAAATATGATATTGAATAGGGGCTGGATTGAGGAGGGAGAGAAGAAGCAGGGAATGGTCGAGGCTGGCCAGTTAGATGTTTGGGTATGGGGCTTATGTTGAATATTATATATATATTATATACTCTCAATAAAACACTTATGTCAGCTATATATAGTTATATATATTATATACTCTCAATCAAGCTCTTATGCCAGATATATATAGTAATATAATTTGTCAAACACTTCATCAATATACAAACCAAAGCAAGTCCTTTAAAGAACTCCCCGAAATTCCCTCTATCACAACAATAAATAAATTCTCTGCTTATATAATTTACTATTATAAATTACTCTCGTTTATTTCGTCATATGGATTTCGCTTTGTTCGTTTTTGTACGCTTAAGATGCTAACAAATTTTCATATAAATATTTAAATAAATATATAAATAAATATGTTATATATATATATCAATCAGATATAGCATATATCAGTAGGGCTTTAGCATAAATTAAATTAATTAATAAATTCAATTGAACTAAAAACATATGCTCTCTCCTTCTCCGTCTCGCTCTCGCTCTCGCATTCGCACTCGCATATCTGCATTTTAACATAACAACAATTTGCCTATGAAAATTAACAATTTCTAGCTGAATCAAAGGTAAACGTTTGATAAAAAAAACGGCAATAATAAATATTAATTAAATAAATAAATAAATAAGCTTAGCGATTAAAATAAATATGCCTTAACACTAGTATTGCGTATGGTGAAGGGTTTGAGGTGTGTCTGGGAGAGGGGGAAACGCTCGAACGCTTGAACAATTTTAGCGCTCGCCTAAAAGCAGGCAACAGAAATTTCGCACAGTTTGGCAGTCACTGGGAGTGCTCAGTTTAAACTAATGAAGGGAAGAGTTTTGTGGGTGAAACTTTATGAGTTTTGTGTAAGCGACGCTCCTATATATAAACATACATATATATATATATAATCAGCATTTATCCAATATATATATACATATATTTATAAGTTAATTCGCCACGTCGAAGTCCTCTAAAACTATTTTCTATTTACAGTTGCGTTGTGTGTGGGCGTGGCTTATTTAACGCCCGTTATGCTGCGCAGCCACGGCTTGTAGAATGTAGTGCGCATGTAGACGCCCGGCAGATAGGGCGCCGCACACTTGATGCCGTGCGATACAGTGCCAGCCAGCTCGTAACGTCCGTCGGGACGCTGCAGGACCAGAGGACCGCCGCTGTCACCCTGCCACGAAAGTTGATTAAAAAAGTTTTCAAACTAGCTAATTGCGGCATTTACCTCGCACGAGTCCTTCTGCCCGTTGGCATAGCCCGCACAAAGGAATGAGTTAAGTATCTTCTTGTTGTGGCCAGCCGTGTGGAACATCTCCTGGCAGACGCTGTTCTCAATTATTGGCACCTGTTGCGTGCGAAAAGCCAATTAAAAGTTGCTCTCGTAAAGCGGTTAATCAATCAGCACAGGCTAATAGCTCATTAATGCTCATTACTCTCTGCGCACACACACTCACCTGGACCTCCTGCAGCACTGAGGGCACGCCGCCGCCGTACTTGAGCCGACCCCAACCAGTCACGGTTGCCATGCGACCCGTGAAGTCAGCCAGATCGTTGGGCATGCAAATTGGCACTGTGAAGGAGCAGCAAGATTAACTTGAGTGTAAGTGGAAATGCTTTTAAATGTAATTAAAGCTAGTCAAGGGAAAGGAAATTCTTTTGATGATATAATAGGGAGTGTTGCTAGGGTTGACTCTTAGGAGTATAATAGGAAAATGATTTCTTGATCTACAGCTAAACTTTTCCATCTAATAGTTGAGACTCAAGATAAGCTGTGTGGCAGTCTGACTCATAAAGAAGCTCTTCAGACTGTTCCAGTCGGGAGTGTCCGACTAGGATATACCCAAACAAACATGTTTAGCATAAGTATCTAGGCTAGACTTATATTTTCACCTCTCCACAGCTCTCTTAACCCTTTGACTAAGTACTTTCCCAACATACACCCCCTTGACAACACCTCTACTTACCTATATGCGTATCAAACTGCACGGGACTGTCCATTTCGAGCAGCGCCAGATCGTTTTCAAACGTAGCCGGATCATATTGACGATGCACAATGACGCGCTTCACATTCTTCGTAATGGGCCGCTTGCTCTCCAGATCGCCGGAGATGTCGAACTCGCCCATGACAGCAACCAAAGAGGCCAAGAAACTAGAGAGGAGTAGGATTAGCTTAAGCAGCTCGTAAGTTAAGCCTTAAAACTTACCCGGGCTGGCAATGGGCAGCGGTGATGACGTAGCGACTAGTGATTAGAACGCCGCCGCATTTGTTCTTGGTGAAGAGTCCCAGCCAGGTGGATTCGCGTACGAGAACCTGCCAGGGAAAGGCGCCGAATGTGGAGCCTTTGCCGCCGACAATGCGACCGGATTTAACATGGGGACGAACGCCGCATTCTGTTGATGGGGAGTGAAATGTGAGGTTAGGAGTAGGGAGTGTTCACAAAGCGAGCGAGCGAGTGAGTGAATGAATCAAATGTGAGCGAGCGAGCGAGCGAGCAACTGACTGACAGCCAGCAAAAGAGATACACAGAGAGAAATGGGGAATCGTTGCGGGACTAGGCAAGAAGTGGATTAGGAACTAGGGAACTAGGCTACTTAAAGTGGATCGGGGGACTAGGGATGTGGGGTTTAACTAGGCGACTAAGAACTAGCTATGTGACTATGTGGATAGCGTTTGGACGTTTCAATGATGGCGATGCCTGTGGACAGGCCGTTTGAGCCGGCGACGTGCTAGAGTTTTCATTATAGTATGATTCAGAATGCAGGGATGGATATTTGTGGATGGTATTAATCGATTTAGTTGGTACGGGTTAACGAACGTAATGTGTGCATGAATTATTAGAGACAAGAGAGAAAACAAAGAATAGAGATAGATAGACAGTTTGCTTCGGGGTCCAGGCTACAAACACTCAACACTTACGTATTTTGCGTCCATTGGCTCCGCCGTAAGAGCTGAGCGTCTCCTGCTCGATCTCGTTCTCATGCGGACTCGGATTGACGTCCTCTTCGTCCTCCTCATCGATGATTTCATCGTTGGCGGGTCGTGCGGTGGTCTTAGCGGTCGTCACGCGTTTCGTTGGCTTCTTGGAGCTGGGACGTCGCGTCGTGGTGTTGGGGCGCCGTGTGGCCGGCTTGCGCGTGGTGCTGGATGTAACCTTCTTGTTGGGCGCCTTGGTGGAGACTCGAGTCACGGGTTTCTTGGTGGTTGCCTTCGGCTTCGAGGTGGTTGCTACGCGCACTGGCTTGCGCGTGGTCTTCTTGTTGACATTGGTGGTGCTCACCACTCCGGAGGAGTACGTGGATGCCGTGTTGTTGGGCTCGTCGATCATGTCGGCCAGCGCTTCGAAGTTGCCCTGCAATGAGGCCACCAGTTTGTGGACGAGCGTGTGCATCTTGTCCTTCAACACAATGTCCTCGACAAAAGCGGGCGTGGACAGCTCCAGATCGCTGGTCACAGCGCTCGAGGCGGCGGACATATTTAGATTTGGATTGCGCACCGGCGGGAAGTTGACAAAGTCATTCGGTGAGGTGTACGTTTCCTCGATAACCTGGCCAACCTTCTCGCCGGGCACCGAGAATGCCGGATATGTGGGCGTTGGCCCGTAATAGCCGGGGAAAGCGGGCTTGTCATCCGAGGGCACGCCGTACAGCGACTCTGTGCTCGATTGTGTGAAGGTCAAGTGCACGGGGCTGCTGCCACCGGCGGGCATGCCGAAGTAGCCCGGATCCTCAAAGTCATTCGAGCTTACCACAGGCGGCGTATTGCCGGGACGTCGTGTGACAATCGGTCCATAGATATACGAGTTGGAGGTGGTCGAGCCGAGCTTCGTGTCATCCCAGCTGTTCGACGGCACCACATTGATAGTCGTGGGCTTGGGTGTGATCAGCACCGTGGGCTTCGACGGCTTGGGCGTTATATTGATCTGCACAAATCCTGGCTTCTTGTAGCTCACATAGTTGTTGGTGGGCTGCTGAATGTGTATGGGCGTCGAGGCGGTGGCGTAGAGTGGGGCTTGGTAATTGCCCGGCGTGGAGCCCAGGATATTCTCAGCGGTGCTCTGAATAAATGCATCGAGCTTATCATCGGCCATGAACAGCGGCGGGACCTTGTCGTAGTGGTAGTCCACAGTGGCCGGGGGCCGTGGTGTGGTTGGACCTGTTACGTAGCTCGTGGAAATGGGCTTCGAGGAGACGGGCTTGCGGGTGGGTGAGCTGGCGGCTGGCTCGTGATAGTTGAGCACAGATGATGAGGACTCGGCAAATGTAGCGGGAGCAGGTGCAGGAGCAGGAGCTGGCTGCTCATAGTTATGTATGGGCTGATTGTAGTTAGCAGCCGGAGAGGCGGGCTCATCGTAGCTGACCGTAGGCGTGGCAGGTTGATCATAGCCAGCGGCAGAAGCCGAAGACGCCTGATCGTAGCTGACCGTGGGAGTAGCTTCCTGAGCGTAGCTGGAGCTAGCTGCGGCGGGTTGATCGTAGCTCGCGCTGGAGACTGCAGGCTGATCGTAGCTCTGAATCGGAGCTTGTCCGTAGCCGGAGTCCAAGTGCTGCTGCTGCTGGTTGTAGTTGCCCGCTGGCTGCTTGATCTGTATGTGGGTGACAGGAGACTCCTCTGTGTGGTAGCTGCTGCTGCTGGGCTGGGCGGGTCTTCGGGTGTTCTGCTCGCTCTGCACGGGCTTCTTCTTGATGGCCGCTGGCGTTGCTGGCTTCTTGGGTGGCGGACGCTTGGTCGTGGGCTTGGGACGCGGCTTGGGACTGGCCGTTATCAAAACTGGACGCAAGGAGGAGCTCTCCTGGTAGCTATCGTACTGTGGTCGCTGCGCCTGCGTCGTTGTCGTGGCAGCCAGGTAGCTAGCCGTGGGCACTGGGCTGGCCGTGACCAGTTTCTCGGTTTGCTGATAGCCGGCGGAGGTTTCATCGTATTGCTCCTGCACTTTGGTCGTGTGTGATGAGACGGAGACCTCGGCGGGCACATTGTCGTTGTAGTGCTGCATGGTCACCATGCCGATGTAGGAGGCCACCGGGCGATTGGGCGTCGAGGGACGCACGTAAGCGGGCGAGGGCTGAGGCGCCTCGGTATAGCTGTTTGTGATCTTCTCAAAGTTGACTTCAGTATTCGCCTCGAGGGATCCACTGCTCAGCTGTCCATAGCCTGAGGGCTCACCCTCCGCTTGATTCGAATCGCCTTCCATGTAGGACATGTCCACGGGGTAGGCAATGCCCATGACAGGCATTTTGTTGAACTCGGAGGTCTGAGGGGCTTCGGGTGAGATGGCATCGTTGTAGCTTATGGCGGGCATTGTGTGCTCCTCGAGCACGGCAGACTGATCGTCGCTGTAGGTGGGGCTTGGTGTGGGCAGCTCAGCGGACTGACTGTTCGTGGTCACATCCTGCTCGCCGGACAGCTTATCGTAGCTGAATTCGGTGGTGTAGCCATATTCCTGCTGCTGCTCCACCTCCTGGGACTTGGTCAAGTCGCTCTGCTGCTCCTGGCTCTGCTGGTAGTAGCTGGGCGGCTGTGCTGTAGCCGCTGGCTCGCCATGGTCCGCCTGCGGGGCATACGAAGGCGTGTGCTGGCTGACCACATTGTAGCTGGGTCCGTGGCTGCTGTTGTTCAGCTGCAGTATGATGGACTCGATGGAGTCCACATGCGTGGTGATGGAGGAGACCGTGGTGGGACTGCTCTGCCCAGCCGCGGGTCGCTTCTCACTGTTGTAGGTGGGCACCAGAATATATTTGTCGTCCGCTTGGGCGGTGGGCTGCGTGCTGCTCGAGGAGATGTAGGATTGAGAGGCGGGCTGCGATGGCTGCTGCTGCTGCTGCTCCTTTGGTGGCTGCACGTAGACCGGCTGTGGCCCATATCCCGTGGAGAATTGCAGATCTTCGACGAGATCGGCATCTGCGCCGGGATGCGTGATATCGCTGTGCGTAAACTCGCCGCCATCCAGTATCAGATGATTGTGATTATGCATATTGGCGGGCTTGGGCTTGGGCTTCAGCTGCTGCACGGGTCGCTTCATGGCCTCGGCCAGCTGTGGCACAGGCTTGGGCTGGGGCTTAGCTTGGGGCTTGGGCTGTGGCTTGGGCTGGGGCTTGGGCTGCGGCTTGACTTGAGGCTTGGGCTGGGGCTTGGGCTGCGGCTTGGGCTTCGGCCTGGGCGTGCTCACCGGCGCCTTGGTCGCCGCAATTTCCTCAAAGCTGTTCGACTCGGAGCTGCTCTGCTCCGCATGTCCGCTGGAGATCTTGTTGGGCACCTCCGTGGTGAAGGTCACGATGTCCTCGACATGCTCAGGCGGCAGCGTGGCCAGCACCTGCATCACGAAATCATCGTTATTGGGCGGCGATGAGAACGTGTTGATCTTCACGGAGTGCTTATGCACGTGTATGGCCGGCGGCTGCTCCGTGGGCTTCAACTCATTCGAGTCAACTGCATCGTTACTCGCTTGCAGCTCTGGCTCCTGCTCGAACTCCACGCTGGCCGACTGAGCGTTGGTTGCCTCCGTCGAGCTGCTGACATAGCTGAGCTCCGCCTGCGCCTCGGTCTGCACGCTCTGGCCAAGGCTCACTGTGCTGCCCAGCTGCTGATAGACCTTGTCCAGGTTCTGTTGATCGTAAATGCTCTGCGCGGGCTGCTCATCATGGAGGTGTTGCTGTTGCTGCTGTTGCTGTTGCTGTTGCTGTTGCTGCTGCTGCTGCTGCTGTTGCTCTCCATAGTTCTCATAGGAGGACTGCGCTGCTGCCTGCTGCTGCTGCTGCTGCTGTTGCTGCAGCTTTTGCTGCTGCTGCTGGAAGTACGCATTCTGCGCATCATTGATCAGCGTGCTGGCCAGCTCGTGGGTTTGCGGTATCTGACAGCAGGCGCCGAATAGAAAGCCGTCCATGCAGGCGCCCACTACCTCGCCGCCTCGCTGCGCGCACTCGTGGTTGAACATGCAAATGGTGGGGCCATTGGAGCGTGGATCCGAGCTGGGCAGCGTTTTGGTGGCGCGACAATGTTTGGGCGTGATGCGATAGCCGCCAAAGAGCTTGCGACCAGCTGCAAAGGAAGAGAGAGAGAGAGAGAGAGAGGATGGGTTAGAGATGATATCGGTAAAGGAGAGTGTATAGGATAGAGGATGCTCTACCATAGAGTGTTAAGAAAGTCTCTTACTTGTGCCTTAGCTTAAAATTTGTGTTAGTCTGCAGCTGCACTAGAACTCAAGTTAGAGAATTAGCTGTTGGTTCTTCAGCTTTTATTGACCTATAACTTGAGTTTAGTCTCTCTATTAGAGTTAAGGACCTATTAGGAATGGGTATCAAGGAAATTCAGATCCTATATCATCATGATAAAAAGGGATTTCTAGCTATATCTTCATCTGCCTGCATCTTACTAGTAAAAGGAGACTTCTGTCTTGCCATATCTGTCTTCCATGATCTTTATGGTAAATAGGAATTTCTATCTTCACATTGGGCTCAAGACTTCTACCCTACTCAATCTATCTCTCAGACCTTAGACCTTACCACTATCATCTTAAGACTTCCCCCTATCATCCCAACCAACCCATAGTTACTCATGTCCATTCACTCAATCAGGACAAACTCTCTTCTATCAATAGAATTGTTTACCTGGCTTCGCTGTGGCTATCGTTTTATGGGCTAGCTGTAAAGGTAATTGTGCCTGTTTTTCACTTAATTAGCAAGTTAATTGTTAATTGATTGCGACCACACGAAAAGAACGATTTTGGCTGGCCGCAGAATCTAGCACTCGCAGCTGCTCCAATTTCTCAGAGAAATACTTTGACAAGTGGGAAATGGGAGCACGCAGCCGGCAGCCGGCAGCCGGCAGCCGCTGTAGGTGCTAATTGCCAAAGGCAAGTGAGGCCTGGGCCCAGTTTTATTTTCTTCTTCGGCAAGCAATAAAATCAATAAACGGGCAAATGTCAAGTGAGTCGCAACTCGCTTTTAATTTGCTAATGAGCCAGGTTGAATGCAGCCGCGCGACATCATTGCGCCAAATGAGCTGGAAAGCAGACACCAAGAGTGCAACAGCAACAGCAGCGGCGGCTGAACTTTGACATTGCAACGGCAACGGCAACGGCAACGGCAACGGCAGCGACTCGCGCGCACTTTCACTGGGCAACTGCCTTTCGTCTGGCCCCAATTGCCAAAGCTGCTTGTGCTGCTCATGTTAATTGAGTTTCTGGCGTTCGTTTTTTTTTATTATTCTCTGCGCTGCTTTTAGCGACTTTTAGCCGTTGCTGCTCATAACGCAATTAAAAGCTCAGTTTATGATTTCCAAAAAATTGTCACTTTCATTTCAAGAATTCCACGCGCAACTATCTAATTTTCGCTAGCTAAACCAATTATTTACAGTTGCCTGACTCCGATTGCCTTTTGCCGTTGGCCAATGCCGATTGAAGCGGCCCAAAGGTAAAGGCTTGGTAGCGGTAATTGCCTGAAACCCAATTAGAATGCTAAGCAACGCAAGTTTATAAAAAATTAATTTGTCTATCAGCGAGACGAACTGAAAGTGTTTAGAATTGATTGAGAAAATATTTTGCAGAGTCTGCGAGAGAAAACTAAGCAGAAGCATCTGTGCGAAGAATTGCTGTGTTGGTTCTTAACTTTGAGTGTGTTAGTAGGATAGAATAGAAGAATAGAATAGAATAAAAGTTGAGGCTATGTATATGAGATGTATGTGGCTTATCTTTAGAAAGATAAATCAGACTATCAAGTATGTGCAGAGAAGGAAGTGTGAAATATATAGGTATGTGCGTGAGAGAGAGAGAGAGAGAGAGAGAGAGACAGAGACAGCGTGAAAGAGAAGAGAGAAGAGAGAGTTGAGCGAGACTTCGACATTTCGACATTTCGACACTCTTCCCAGAGATTCATTCTAAGAACTCTTACTAAAAAAGCTCTCTAGAGATTCTTGCTAAATTTTATTGATTCTATAGATACGATAAACTTATTAGAGTTAAGCGTTCTTCTTCACGTCTTAAATCAGTGACACTCAAGTTTATATGATCGATAGTTAGAATTTCTCTAGTAGCCAATCAAAGCTAAGCTAAACTCTCTTATCGCAACAGCCCTTTAACAAGTTTCATGAAGAAGAGAGCTATGAAGTGTTGGAAGAATCAGAGCCTTGCAGAGTATGCTGGGAAAGGAGTCACATAGGCAATTCTGAACTCACTCTTTTTTTTTTTTTTTTTTTTTTTTTTTTTTTAAATCCTTTTAATTACGCTTTTTGTCTTAGACTCTATAGTGCATTTATCATTAAACCTTAACTAAATTACTGGGCAATTGCGCCTATCTGTAAAAATTTGTATCTCTTCGCTATACTACTTTCTGTCCCTCTCTGTCTCCTATACAATATGCCGCCTTGAAAGAGTTCAGATCCCAATACTATATACAGTATGCATATATATATAGATATATATTATAGATAACATTGTCAAAGCTCTGATTACAATTCAGATAAGAGAAGGCAAACTCCTCTCTAATGAGAGGCGTAATTTACTACATCTCAGCCCAGTTCCAGCAAACTTCATTGATTTGAAATCAATGATCTCTTAAGCTGGACAACTCCGAAGCGAACCTGCAGCCGCAACTCCTGCTACAAAGCACTTAATCAAGTTACGAACACGAAGAAGTTCAAGTGAAAGTAAACACGTAGAGCGAATAAGTTATCAGAGGCCCAACAGCAAAAACTCCAATTAGAATGTCCAGTACGTCGTAGCGCCCGTAGCTCCCAACTCCGACCACAAAAGCGAAAAAAAAAAACATAATTGCGAAAAGTGATAGTGTTTTGTTTGGCTTGTTCATTTCATTTCATTCCATTTCATTTATTTATTTAATTTTTTTCTTTCTCTAGATTTATATTTCTTCATTGCGTTCGCAATTTCATAAACGATTTCGTTTTCCTGCTCTGTGGCTGACGTCTGCCTCCTCCTCCCCCTCCTCCTCTTCTTCTTTTTATTAATTTACTTGCTCTTTGTGGCTTTATTATTTGCAGACATTTCGCATTTTTATGATTAGACACTCAAGTGCGCTGAAGTATTCTTCCGACAATCGTTAAAGTTGCTAAACCCACAAACGATGTGAAATTGCCGCAGGCAACAAAGCCGCTGTTAACTTAACAGTGCGCGCTGTTAACGGCCAGGCTGTGGCTGTTAACATAATTGTGGAGCTTGCTCGCTGCTCGCTGCTCGCTTCTGGCTGTTTGTTCGGCTGCCCCTTAATTATGCAGTTTAATATAATTTGGCGGTTTGTTAGAACTAACATTGGCTTAGATAATGGCGCAGATAGTTGAACGGTTAGTAGTTTAGATAATGTCTGTGTGGCGTGTGTGTGGCAACTGTTGTTAGCTGCAGAATGCAGAAACAGCAATTATTTATAATTAATTATTAATTCTTTTCAATAGTTAATTATTAATTTTGAAAAATTTCGTTAAATAATTAATTTTTAATTCTTTTAAATAATTAATTATTAATTATTTTCATTATTTAATTATTAATTATGAAAACTAAAAATACAAAAAAAAATTATAATTAATTCCTTTTTAATTCTTTTAACTAATTTTTTTTTTTAAAGTTAATTATTCATTTTTTTAAATTTATTTTTTTATTTTTCTCAGTAGAAACTTTTTGGAGGAAATGAGAACATTACCCCATAAGAATACCTTATGTTAAATGTCATGTTAACTAAATCAGTTTTTATTAAATATATCTCTTTAAATATTTAGAGTTATATTTACTATTATATCATTATATTGTTTTCATTATCATTATCTCATTTATAGCTAAGAATTATCTTAAATCATCAAAAATTCTTCTCTATTCATGCATTCCCTGTTCCCAATTTCTTTTTCGCTTTTCAACAAATATGTTAACTAGTTAATGTTATGCCATTGTATCTGAACAATGCTGGGCAAATATTCTTAGCGCTCACACCTCTAGCAGCTGTCGTTCGTTCTGCGCCGCAATCTGGCGAATTGTGACCTTTACGCAACTCGCTGGCTCAGTGGAGTCGCATAAAAGAGAGCGCGAGAGGGAGAGAGGGCGGGAGGCAGAGGGAGAGAGATTTTTAGCTATTCATAAAATATGCAAAGAATGTTTCAACATGCATGAGCATTAAATATTTTGTTTTATCTATTTCGGGGCGCACCTGCTACAAAGAGAGCGAGTCGAGAGGCAACGTAACTGAACGCGCGTGACTCTTAAAGTTGATTTGTGATTTGCTTTTTGGCTCCGGCTCTGGGTCTCAGGTGTGGGTATGGATTTCAATACAATTTGGCATGCCATGCGGGTCGGTGCGGCGCGACGATGCCTGGTGACTTATCAGACAGACACTGAGTGTGTGAGTGACCCTAATTGGCGCAACAAGAAATTCAAGTCAATGGAGCGTCATAATCGAAGCGTTTTTGCATGCAAAATAGGTTACAGCATCAGCAGCAGAGGCAGCAGCAACGACTACAACTGTGACAACTGAGAGCGGGCAAAAAGCCGGCTCACATAGACAGAGACACACACATATACATACAAGTGTATATGCACATTCACATATACTATGGTACACAAAGCGACGCTCTCTTGACTGTTAAGTGTGTCAAATGACTATATATATACTATATACATATATATATATACATAACACATATCTTCATATATTTTTAAATATTTCAATCTTTATCAGCAAAAGAAGCAGCTGCGAATGAGCTAACAGCTTGCCCAGCATCATTAATTATGAATAGCAAAAAAAGGAACGAAAAAAAATATGGGGAACAAATTTGTTAGCTAAGTGACTCTGGCGACTAGACTCCAGCTAGACCTAAGTTTAATTAAAATGATGAATGCTGGCAAACTTGCTGTGTGCCATACTAGACTCAATGGGATGAGTTCCAATTAGAATTGTAATGAGACTGCTATTATGTATGGCTATAGAAGAAGGCAGATGAGATATAAACATAACAGATTAAGGGCTCATCTCAGATAATTGGGAATTTGTTTCAAGCATTTATAATTATGGCTGACAGCCTTTGTGGCGTATTCCAAGCCTCTCTAGCATCTCTAGTGAACTCCAATTGGAATTAAATTTCACTAGATTTTGCTGGACAGAAAATTGAATGTATCAGTTTAGACTAGGGTAGATCCATGGCAGCCTACATTAGTATTCCAACTCAACTTTATACTCCCATTATATTTCTTATTGGAATATTATAGTCCCAGTCTAAAGCAGCATATATGAGATATAATTTCTATTTGAATTATATTTATGCAAATATATATTTATATTTATATTTATATTCAAGCAAATATAATTACAACAAAAGTGACTTGGGTAAGCCGGATATACTGGAGTTGCCCCTAACTACGAGTCTGATTAAAGAGTGGCAACTCCTGTCTCAGATACCATGCCAGACTAAAGCAATTATATTTGTAATTGCAATTTTAAATCTAATTCTAATTCCTTCAATTGAAACTCAATTAGTCTCCTATCACTGCAACTCCTATCAGACCAATCCCCACACACTGCTCTAGTTATTGTCTGGCTAAACAGTAAGAGTGTCAGCACCCGCTTCACACACTTGACCCTAGCCAGACTAAGCCAATTAGAGCTCCAACTGGAAATGGAATGCCTCTCTCTCTCTCAAATTATGTCATTAAAAAACAGTGGCAACATAGCTTAGCTCAGCCACCAGTTCCAGTTCCAGTTCCAACCTCGAATGCCAATTGGTAAAAATGAAATTCAATTTGGAATTGGGAATGGGAAATGCTGTGGCTGTAAACAGTTAGCGACTGCATTTAAGGCGCATTCAGTGAAATTTCACACACACACACGCAGAGCTCCGAAAATTAATTAAATCATGAAATATGCTGCACGCCAAGCTGCGGCAGAGCAGCGCAGCGCAGCGCCGCGCGCACCATCTCAAGCTGAGAGCTCGAATTTCGAAGAACTTGTTTCCGAGCCAAAAGAATGTAAACAAACGAGGCGCTTTAACGGTAAAATGGAAAATTATTATCGATCAATTAGCTCAGCGTTGCAAAAAAAAAAAAAAAAAAAAAATGCAGAGAATTTCTTCAAAAATGATTTAAAAGTTTTGTGGAATTATATGTTAACATGCAAGCGCACGTGTTGGATCGAATTTCTATATACTGCATTATTCCTAACTGGTTTTGCATAAATCTTTTTGTTTGCTCTGATTGCAATGTGAAAGTGTTGAGAAGTTCTTGTTCTACATTTATGCAAATTATAGAGCTGCATTGCTAGAATTAATACTTTTTAGAGCTTAAAAAAGAGGGGGAAGTTTTTAAGAATTAAAAAAAGATTCTAAATACACAAGGAAATATTTGGGGATTTTTAATTTATATAAATAAATTTAAAAATTTTATTAAATTTGTTTAATAGTTCATAATTATTTTATAAAAATATAATAAAATGTTTCCTATATTAATTGCAAAATAGAGAGATATTTAAATACCAATCTTTGTCCCTTTTTATCAAATGAACATTTAAAAAATTCAGCTTGAGCTTAATTTCACTTTTCTTAGACAAAAGGAAAACTGTTTACAGTTGGTTTATCTTCTTTTTTATATGTTTTTTTTTCTGTTTTTTTCTTATGAATCTCTAACGCATGATTTGGGTCTACAACTAATTATGACAACAAATTCAACAATAATCATTCGACGAGCTAAAGCGAGAGTGTTTTCTCCCAACCTCTGCTTCTCTTCTTCTTCTTCTCAAGTTGTTCAAATTGAATTTGTTTTGTGATTTGTAGCTGTTGTTTTATAGTTTGGTCTTTCATCTTCATCTCCAACTTCTTCTTTTTTATTAATTTTAATGGGCTTTACGTGCGACTCGTTGCTATTACCAGCAGCTAGCTGTCTCGCTCACTCCTGCTCGCATCTCGTTCTGCAATGTCACGCAAGAAGTTTTCCGTTTTACGTGTTGAAAAATGAAAGTTAATTTGTTTTTTTGTCTTCTTGCGTTTATTTTGTAGTTTTATTTGGTTTCCCAGTATAAAGTATTTGACCCCCGATCTGTCAGGGTCACAATTGCTGTAAACAGCGAGTGGCAACTCTAACATTGCTGCCCGCTGAGCTGGAACTATGGCTGGTAATATTTCCCATTATTAATCGCAATGTAATTGAATTGTTTAAGAACAGCAATAAGTGCAGCTGGAGCAAACAACATATTAAGCATAACTTGTTGCATGCTCTGATTGGAACATTTGTGAATTGGACTGTGCCATGCAACATGCATCTAAACGATTTGCACGCAAGGCAAAGCAAAGCACGCCAAACGGGAAGAGAGCGAGTAGCGGCAGCGCCTCTTGAATTACATAAAATTGCATTTGAAAGTCGAAGGCACGCATACACACACTCATACACATACATACATACATACATACATGCTCAGCTATGCAGATGCTCGCATTTGATCCCGACTGCGCGTCGGCGTCGCTGCTTGAATTGGCACAGCCTTCGCTGCGTCGCCTTCACCAGCCACGCCTCCCTCACCCAACCAGTGTAAATTGTAACAGTGACCCAAATAAAATGCGGCGACCGAAAAGACCGGTAATGTAACAGTGAATGTGCAAGTGCCTGCCGTCGCTGACAGTTGCTTACACACACACACACACACACACACACACACACACACACGCACATATTTCTCTGCTTCATACATAGTTGTACGTATTTTACGCATGCAATTCTAATGGGAAATTGCTTGCTTGTTGTTTTTTTGCACAAAACCTGTATTATAAAACAGGCAAACGCACAGCAGTGATGCGCTACGAAGCACAGCGTGACACGACTATCGAGAGCTGATAAGTCAATTGAGAAACTGGTATTTCGCTAATTTAAGCATACCAACTAAATACCAAATTCTCAGACAACTAATAAGTCAATTGCCAGCCAGCTGCAACTGGTATTTTGCACGCAAAATAAATACCAAATTGTGAATATCAAATTTAGTACACTGCTCGCTGCACAGCAATTAACTGCATGCGTTTGATCTAGTTCACGGCTGTGTGAGCTGCATACCAGCCGTCCATGCGTGCAGCTGTTTGCAGATGCAATTATCGAGATCGCCTATCGATAAGCTTAAGCTGGACAGAACTAATAAAAAAGTTGCCAAAATATTGTGGTGAAAAAGTGGAAAAGTTAATTAAGTTAAAAGTGCGTAAATGTTGTAAAAATATGTTATCTGTTAAGTTTAGATGTGTTTAATTTAATTGCCCAATGCTAAGGTGTGAAAGTGTGTGTGAATTAAGTGCTTTCAGGGTCAAGCAGAAAGTGCGTGACTTATGTATGTATGTATTGCAATGTGTGTGTATGTATGTGTGCGTTGTTTCTCATTTGTATTTCTCTTTTCTCTCACGCAGGCATCACTTGGTAAGGTAATCGCAGTGTCAACCGCGATCTGCTACTCGAACAGGTTGCACAGCGACACCAAAAGCGGGCCGAGCCGGGCCGGGCCGGGCCTTTGGTCAAGCAGCAGCACCGCACACACACACACAGCTGTAGTTATGAAAAGATATGGAAGTTGCTGTTGTTGTTGGTGTTGCTCTTTGAGCCAGTTTCGTTTAGCTGCCCTGTTTTATTGTTCAGCAGTGTGCACAGTGGGGTAAGTACATGAATTCCGTTTTGTTTTCATTACGACTCTTATTTTGTGGTTATTCCTATAGCCATTATTAAAAGTGTATTTTTCTGCGTGGTCATTCGCATGATAAGAACTTTGTAAATGATAATTATTTTTCCCGTATTGTTTGGCTGAACAATGAGATCTTTAAGTGAAAAGTTTGACGTGAAGCGCAGCAGGTAGAGGATGGTCTCTCTCTCGCTCTCCCTCCCTCAATGACTAGCTGCAATTGCCGTGGCTCTTTGGGAAATTGAGCCTAAAATTTTATGTCAATATGCAAAATGTTGAGCTTGAACATCAAGTCAAATATGAGCAGAGCTGAACTAAACTGAAGAAGATCGTTGTGCGTCGCGCGCGCAGTGAAAGTTGTCGGCCGCAATAAATGACATCATTTTTGGCAATAGCCTCAATTCCAATCGATAACCGAGTAGCAATCGATAGGCAGTGCACAACAGAGAGAGAGAGAGAGAGAGAGGGAGAGGGAGAGGGTCTAGAAACAAACAAAAGATCACGGAAAGAGGTTTATAACGACAAACATTTAATGTCTATGCAAATACCATGCGAAAATAAAGTAAAAGAATATGTGATGGACTCAGACAACGGAAGTAACTACCAACAACAACAACAACAACCACAACAATGGAGAGAGAAGTAGCGCTGGCAGCCAATCGTTAGTTAAGAGCATTTCACTTTCACCGCCAAACATGTCAAAACACATTCGACATTTTGCTATGTATTTCCTGTTAGATGCAGCCATATAAATAACAAAAGCGCCGTTGACAACTCGATAAATTTGTCAATTACAAAAAGGAAAACTCTAGGCCAACAATGAGAGCTCTTGATGAGCTTAAAAGATAAACTAAGTAGCCAGCAAATGACGACGAATGGGCACACATGGGAGTGACTGAGTGGAGTGAGTGAATGGAGTGAGAGAATGGAGTGAAGTGACTCGAGTACGTATGACTATTTAGACACTCATGCACTAATAGTTCGCCAGCCACTCTCGGCCGGGCATAGGAAGTGCAACTGAATTGCCATATGATAAACGAGTGTGAGCTTCTTTTGCTTTCTTGTTTTGGTGAAATGCTTCTTGGACACGGGCCTGGGCACTTGATGTTGATGTTGATGATGTGTCACAGTTGCTGTTGTTGTTGTAGGTTTTGTTTTTTAATGCGATTGAGTTAACTTTTATGATGTGGTAAACGTTTGTGGGAAAAATGTTTGAAAGAAAGTCAAAAACAAAAAAAAAAAAAAACGGAAAAAATGTCGCTTTCACATTAATTGCAAAATGAAATATGAAATGAAATTAAACAATGTTGCGTATGAGCAATTTAAATAAATAGAAATAATGGGCAAAAATGGGAAAAAATCAAATTAAGTTAAAAAGTGTTTAAGCTGAGCCTAAAAGGCAATATTAATTGATTTTTAAGCGCATTAAATTGCCAAGAGCAAGACAGACAGAAAGAGAGAGAGCGAAAGAGGGAGGGGGAGAGGGAGAGCGAGCTATAGCTGGCTGGCATTTGCTTATGTAGAGCATTTGACCGTGCAGCGGTAAAAACGTGATCTCGCAAATTATATCGATGCCAACAAAGCGACGAGAGCAGCTGAGGCAACTGACTAACTGACTGATTGACTGCTGCTGCGGCAGCCTCAACTTGCTACCAACAACAACAACAAGAGCAACTTGTGCTGCCTTTTAGACTGCAGTCTGCAAAAGTCTTGGCTTCCTGCCTCCAGCCGGCAGCAGCAGCAGCAGCTCTCTGGAGTGAGTCGCAAATTACCGCAAGCTCAACGTCAACGGCGGGCCGACAAGTGCACAGACGCTAACTGGCACACGTTGCGATCAGAACCTGTACAAAATTTGCCATTGTTGTTGTTGTTGTGGCTACTGGCCAAGACATTTTCATTTCGCACGCGCAATCAGCTCGGACAGCGAGCCGCGGGTTTATTTCTTTCTTCTGTACAAATAAAAATTGAATAGAAATTGAAAATTGTTTTATGCAGCAGCAATTGCAGCACACACACATTCACATCTGTTAATGATAGACTGTGTGAATGATTGGCATTCGCTGTCTCTGACCTGACGCAGCAAAGTTTGTCCCGCAAAACGGAAGCATTGCGTTTTCTTTTCTAGCTGTGGCAACCTACAAAAGTGTTTGTTCAGTGATTTGATCATTTGATCATAGCTGCTGCATGTGTGTGTGTTTGTTGTGTTTGTGTTTGGCCAGAAGTTTTCACAGCGCTAGCTGCATAAACAAACTTCAGCTGTGTGTAAACTCTGCGATAGGGCACAGAGTTTAATAACCTAAGCGCTGACTGAAGACGTACTTGAAGTTTATTCTAAATGGAAATGTTATATGCAATTTTATGTGAGATATATATGTTTATTATAATTATTTATTTGTTACTAATGTATTTTATATTTATTTATTATGTATTTATTATAGTTATTTATTAATATATATTAATTTATTACTATTATATATTTTATTTATTTGTTTATTTATTATTTATTATTATTTATTATATATTTATTATTGTTGTTTATTTATTTTATTGTAAGGTTAGATACTTTAATATAGATACTTTATTATATTTTTAAAAATATTTTGTTTTTATATACATTTTTTTTAGGTTTTTTTAGCTATAAAATTTTTTATAGATTCGAAAGATTTCTTGTATACTCTTGAGAATTAAATTTCTATTTAATATATTTTGAGTAGTTTGCTGGTTTTGGGGTATATATATATATATCTTCTATATTTTATAATATACTCCATATAAGCATGCTCAAAATCAATTGCTATAGTTCATTATGGTATATATTCTTTATATACTAATATGAATTGTTATAGGCCATTAAGGTCTACATCTATTTTATAATATTATCTTGAAGTTTTCAAACTATTCTTTTGTAAGCATCTGCTTATAGCAACCCAAGCACATGAATCTGTCTGATCTGACTGCTATATAAAGCTCTTGCCATAGTAAATGTATTGAAGAATGAGATTATTTTATGAAAAACTATTTTCTAGCTAAATATTCAGGTTTTGCACATATTATATGTTTTATTTATAATATATCATATATAAGTATATATTATTATAGACATATCAAAGCTGTTTCCTCTATAATCCATAAAGGCTTTAAAGACTGTCAAATGTACAGCATTAAAAGTATTCTTATTAGAAATGGCTAACATGTTCATATTTATGTGAAATTCTTGCAAATTCTTACATTTTCTTCAATTTCCCTCACAGAATACGTGAATCATCTCTAAGCACTCTAATCACTCATTAATTACCCGCTTTTAACTCAATTCCAACTAGCATGTGTGCTTCTGGTACTCAGGAAGTCTTTCGCCGCATTAGCATAATTTTCACTCAGGAAGTGTTTTGCTAGAGCTGAGCATAATTTGGCATAATTGTGCCACATGATTAGCAGCTAATTGTGCCACATATGATAATTGCAGGCACAATTCTACAAGTCAAGTTAATTCTCAAGTTTGTCGCCTAAGTCTTTTGTTTGTTTATGTTGCTTTCAGCGAATTCAGCACAGTCTGATGTCTCAAACTCAATAGCTTGTGCCAGTGGCTTCGATTCCAGCTAATAACCTGACACATTAGAAATTTGTTTCACTTTTTAAATCGGCAACAATTAACACGAAAGCGACTCGCTAAAAAAATACAAAAAAAAAAAAACTGTCATAAGAAAGTGTGTGAGAGATGCGACTCATGTGCCACTGCTCTCTGGCTGCTTGTTTGAATAGTTCAAAATGGCAAATAATAAAAAACAAATTGTGTTCGTAATGTAGCATAAAATGAACCAAATAATTGCCAAGTGCGTTGCGCTTCTTCATGTCTGTATGTATGTGTGTGTGTTCATATATGGAAAGTCACATTTTCTGTGCCAAAAGTTTTTCATCTGGAATTGACACAAAGGCACAGTTTAGCTGCTGTTTTTTTTTTTTTTTGCGCTTTTCGTTTTTGGCCATTGTCAAGACCAGCAGCGAAGCGTCGGCTGTTGTTGTTGCCTGCCAGCTTGTGCTTTCACTCGCCTTCAAAGTGTCGAAGTGACACGCTTCGATTTGTCTCATCGAGAATTGTGTGCCATGAGCTAGCGATTTGCCAAATTGATTTTCATTCAATTGTTTGGTTAAAAGAAAAAAATTCTTGCCAACTTTTCTATTGTCAACTTTCTTTATAGACAGATGTACCATATATGTACCCACTCACACATATATATATATATATGCTATATAGATCTATATAAATGCTTACCGCCGTTCGTTTCAATTGTTGATCTAAATCCACTTGTTGTCTGCACAAATAATGCGCCTATTATTATTAAAGTTGTTAAAGCGTTGGAAAGTAGTTGCCGTTTTGTTATCGTTGTTGTTGTTGTTGTTGTTGTTGTCGCTGGTGTTGTAGTTCTTGTTGTTCTTGCCGCTGCCGCTGCTATTGTTGTCGCGTTTGTGCGCGACGCTAACGCCGGCATAACCCACTTAAACATGTCTGCTTTGGTCCGTCGCTGGACACTATTCCGGCTAGACGCTCTGTCTGCCAGCTGAATTTCCACTTAGTTTAAGGTTTGTTTCTTTTAATGTGCTCGAGTGCGAAAAGCTAGCTGCGATTGTTGTATGTTGTAATTGGAAACATGCACACGGACGACACGCACGCAGTTACACACATGCAAATGTACCGCTAATGCCAGAACAAAAGACTTGGGCAACGAACGCGTTTCATGCACACCAGTTTTGTGGCCTTTGGAATAAATTTCTTATTATAATTTTGTTTAGCTTAAAATTGATTTTTCTTCACATTAAAAGATTGAAAATTTCGTTGGGGCGCACTGTTGTTTATATAGTTTAGTTAATTGAATTGGCGAATTGTTACAGTTGCTAACAGCGAGGCTCTAGTCGAAGCGCCATGCGTCCGGTCAACTGAACGTTCCGCGTGTATCTGATTGTCAGCGTTGCCCGTTTGCCAGCGCTGGCCGAACAGATAACGGACCTTTGCCACTTTTGTGTGGCACAACTTTCACTTTAACGCAAGAGAGCGAACGGCGAGAGAGCGGGAGAGACAGTGAGAGAGAGAGAGATTTGCTCGAGAGCGCGTATACGTGCGAGTATTTTGTTTGAGACGCGAGTCGCTTAAATGGTAAACATTTCTATTTTGGTTTCTACTTGGGCTACTGATTCGGCTGCTATATGTGTATTATACTGTTAGCGTGCTTTCTCTGTGTGCGAGTGTGTGTGTAAGCTGGCAACGTCCGCACGCGTGCGCGTTTGAAACTCAACTGAAACGGTTTACAGCCAACGCTTGCGGTTAAGAGCTAACAGCTTAACATATGCTGCTGCTGGCGCTGTTAGCTCTGCGCTGTTAGCTGTTAACTCACTGTTGCAGACGGCGTCACATAATTGCAATTTGACAGTCGTGTTGACAGCTATAGATTTTCTTTTGGACTTTGCAGCTTTCGCTGTGGCCTGGACACACGATTTACGTGCTGCGATATTTGAGGCGTTGCATATGCTAAGCAAGGTTATTGGCCCGCTGCTAGATCCGTTCGTGGCTAATAACAAAAGACTCAAGACACAAACTTGGCAATTAGTGCATTCAAAATTGCTAACAAGCCTAGCAATAACTGTCATCCACAGTGCGTGTGTTTGCCTCTGTGTGTGTGTGTGTGTGTGTGTGTGTGTGTGTGGGCCTCCAACCTGTCGTTTGGCATTTCCTTGACCCAAATTTCACTGAGCTTAGTTTGTCAACGTCTTTGAACACGTCGTTGCAGTTGCCGCTGCTGGGGCTTGGCCTAGCAAAAAAAAATGAGAAAAACTGGGAAAAAAAAGTAGGCATTAGCATAGTCAAGCTGAGCCGGTGCCAGGGCCGGGCACTTGGCTGGTCAAGCGTGGTGGAGCTACGCCACGATCTTTGTGTAGAATTTCACTTTCGTTATTGTCGTCGTTGTTGCTTTGTGATTGTTTTCTTTTTGGCTCTGGCTATGTCTCCGACTCTGCGGTCAGCCAGGCAGCGGCTCGTTAGCCATTGAAATGGAAAACATTGCGGCTTTTGCCCGTGCCATTTTGGGCATGCCGGGCACGTGGGCGTCGCATAGCCACACATTATCTCGATGCGCCCGGTCAGAACGTTTCGTCTAGGTCTCTGCGCACTTTCACACCTTTCTGCGCGCTGTTTCCCAGGCGCAGCTATTACGACACAGCATCGATGACTGATTATAATTTAAATGATTTTTAGCATACAACGGCGCTAAAATGTATAAAAACCAAGTCAGCTTTCTCTAAAAGAGACAAAGCGAGTCAAGAAGGTGCCAAAATGCACAAACGAATCGAGCCACAATTTGGCCACAGCCACAGCCAAAGCCGTCAATGATTTAGTTCGTTGTGGCCATTCTGCGCTTTGTAGTGGCCGCTGGCCGCAGGGGTTATATAATCGAAAGCAGTTAGGAGACATAAACAAATAGCAATTTGATAAGCATTCGAAGAGCCATTCGATTCAATGAACCGAGCCACAATTTTGTGTTTGATTTAAAACAAATCGAAGACATTAATTCGGGTATTTGAGTTTTAATTATGCTCGAAAACTTTTCAAACTTGTTTATGTTGCCAATGAAAGCAGCTGAACGAATTTTCAAATTGGTTTTTTGTTTGTCTAAGAAATGAAATATAATGCAGTTGATGTGTTTATAATATACGAAGCATTTTGGGTAGAGCGAGATATGAATAAGGTAAGATAAGATAAAAAAGTTATGGAGAGAAGAGTTAATTGATATGTTTTAGCGTATATATATGATATAGTATATATATGGTACTTAGATTTTTTATACGTTAGATATAAAGACTGCAACTTTCTTTAGAAAACATTTATTATTTAACTCTATGCTTATCATTGATATATGCCACAATAATATAAATTTTTAGTATCAAATTATATTAGTATGAAAGAATAATACTTACGAGATGAACAGAGCTAGATCATCTCAGCTCTTAGAACTATTCATCAGTATCAACAGCCAGATCGAACAAAGCTAGATCGTCTCAACTGTTCAAACTATTCAGTAGCATCAACAGCCGAGTCGATCTAGACCTGTAATTCTTCCTTCTGTAATACATATATTAACACAAATATATCCAGAATTTCAGGCTTTCAAAAAACTATTGATTGAACTAATATATTTCTGTATATATATATATATTCATTCTATGCACATAGTTCTGCGATTATTCAATAAACTGTGATTCTAAACAATATTTTTTATTCTATTATATTCATGTTCAGCTAACCTACACCCAAGCCAACTCCTCGCTCTTAATTACCTCAAGTTTACATGGTCTCAGTCGATTGGAGAGCTCTGAGCATTAATAAATATATTAAATTGCATTTTTCATGCTTTCTTCCGCTTAATACCTAATTCATTTCGCTTTAAAAATAGACAATGGAAAATTCCAATGATTAAAATTTTATTTTGGCATCTTGAGTTCACATAGCAGCGCCGATGATCCATCATCATTGATGAAATTTCATTAATTTTTTTTACTTTTTATTTTTGATTTTTTTTTATTTTTTTTTTGTTTTGTGCAAACTTTTGGCGGGTAGCCGAGACACGACAGATCGATAATAACATGGGCATAATTAGCGACAAGTGTGTGAAATTGAATTTCTCATCTATTGCCAATCATTGCGTGAAAGGCGATGCTAACCGAGTGGGCGTGGCGCGACTTGCTTTCGCAGGCGTTCAGATAATCAATTGTAGGCAAAGCAAGGCAGCAAAAATAGCGAAGTTTTTGCTGCTTTTGCAGGTGTAAAACGTGAGATATTGGCGATTAGATATATGTATATATATATCTGTATATCTGGCATGGAGTCTACCCAGGGGCCAAATCGCACAAGTTGTTAACAGGCAGCAGCAACGCCTGCTTACTTTGTTTACAGGTATTCCTTCTCTTTTTTTTGTACATTTGATCAGCTCTGTCAAATTTATGTGTTGAAAACGAAAGTTCAAGCGAGCTGAATGAATGTTTCAAATATATATATATATATATATATATAATATATTTGTTGTTTTTGCTGTGAATTTTTTGCCAATGTCTTGGCTAATTAATCACTTTTTGTAGCTGGCGACGCCCTTGTGATTAATTGCCAACTTAATTGAGCCAACACATATTTTGCCAGCCAACTCGATGATCTGACAGCCAAATCATCATTATCCATCTTTGAACTCTACTTTCCATTTTGGCAGCCAGCAAGTAGCCGGCTTGATCTGGCGTAAAAGTTCAAGACTGTAACAGGGGCGAGCGTTACAGTATGGTATGGTATGTGTGTGATCTGTGATATATAAATAAAACAACAATAATTTCACTTTTAGCAAGTGGCTGCGTTAAATGTTTATTTTCAACACAAACGTTAAATAAACAAAATACTAGAAGTTATGAAGGTTGTATGAAGAACGAAGGCTGAAATACACTGAAAAATTCGGGGTTTTGGGTTGTAGTAGCGGCAATAGCTTGGGCTGCATCTGTTTAGGTGTTGAGTTACAGTGTATGAAGAGCTTATTTAGATATAGTATATGATTTCTAGAGAGGCTATAATTATATATAATTAATAATTTATGATTGTGTATTTAATTAGACTGAAAGTAGAGCTATAAAGTGAATGTTGTCTCAAGAGATAGCACAGAATCAGCTTAGTTATCAGCATAGTTAGTTGTAGAACTATTAGCTTAGCTTTAAGTTACCTAAGCTTTAATCTACACATTTTTCATTTGATGCATAGTTCATAGTTCATAATTGATTTTTTTTTTGACTGCCAAGCTGAGCTCTCTTCAATTTCAAGCAATGAGCCAAAGTTCTACAGTCATTGGCTTATCAAAACCGTCTAAAGAAATTTAAATTATTATAAAATTGCCAAAAAAAATTTATTAAAATACAAAAAGCGATTGCAAATTCTTTGGCAAACAGCATGTGAAAGTGGTAATGACTTGAGCTAGGGCATAACAAGAAAAGAAACTACAGCGCATTAGAAATGAAAGTGAGCAGCAGCAGCAGCAGCAGCAAGTACAAATATCACACACACACACTGACATTAATTGTTAACTAACTAATGTATGACACGTTAACAAAATGCAAACATAACGAGCTTCGAACTGAGCCGCAGCCAACATGCCCGACCGTTTGGCCGTTTTAGCCAACAACAAATGGCCGCCAATTGTTGTTATCTTTTGATTAGCACGTGTCAATGGCCCGGATAGGGTAGGGTGCGACTGCGCAGACCCCTTGGTAGCTTTAGACATATGATTTAATTTGGCTTTCAGCGCACTTAAAATTAATTACGCAAATGTTATTCAATCGGGCGAAACTTTTGCTGCTGCTTGGCCGTAACTAATTGCGCTATTATTTCACTTGTATTTTGGCCATTTTATTTTAATTTGATTTGCGCAACAACTTTCGTCTTCATTGCCTTCTCTAATGCTATTTGCACAGGTTTTTTCTTTCATATTTTGAATCTCACATATTTTTGCACCTTTCACAGAATTTTGTTTTATTATGTCTGCCTTTTTTAACTTCCGTCTTGGCCATCTCGTTTCTTTGGCCCTTACAATGCAATCCTCTCTTTTTCCTCCATATACACATATAATATTTTGTGCGGCCATTTAATTGGCGAAAATTAAAAAGGGAAAATATTTTTACAGACTCGCCGACACTTTTGTGTAGGCGTCGCAGCTTAGGCAATTAATTAGAAAGCGAAACTTTAAATTTATTTAACAACAAACACAAAGTATGAAAAAGTGCACAAAATACTCGTTAGTGCGAAGAAAGAAAATGCCTAAATGAAGGTTTTTTTAGTTCTCGTTTTTTGCTGTCTTTGATTACAACTATTTGTGAGTGTTAAGTGATGAAGGTGGACTGACTACACTTCTTACTAAGGTTAAGCGGAGGAAGTTGGCACGTTCGAGCAAAGGAAGTTGTAATCGATGTAGTTGGGATATGAAGTAAAGAGAGTTAATTGGCACTAAGTTGTAAGTGAGATGTTTGAGGTGTTGTTATATGATCTACTGAGAGGTAGATATCTGAAGAATCTGTATAGCTGAGATATATATATATATATCTATAGCTCTATCTGAATTCTGATCCATCTGCTGAGTGAGTCTCTGCCTGTGTGCTACCTTCAGCTGTTAGGCCAAGGCAACTCCGATGCAGAAACTTCATAGAGGTACAGCCCTGGGCAGTCAGAGTGTAACCTATTCATAACTTCAGTTTGGAAGATCTTTATTATATAGATCAGATTCGTGTCTGCTGAACTTAAGTATATAAGTTTTAAGTCTTCTCAATCCTCTACAAATAAAACCTCAATCGATACTCATAAAGCAAAAGCTCAATTATTGTTTTGTTAGCTTGATTGATTAGAAAGCTTCCTTCAGTTCATTTGTTACTATCAAAAACTTTGGGACTTCCTTTCAAATGTCTTCAGCGTATTGAGCTAGAGATAGAGTCATTTGTTATTGTTGATAACTTCTGGTTGGCTTTCTAAAGCTGCTGTCATTTGGTAATGCCTCGACACTTGATCATCTTAACTAAATTACAATTATGACGCCCATATTGTAACACGAAAGGGAAACATTAGATACACCTGTAGACAAGCTGTTCGCAGCGAATTCATTTGAGCTGCCGGCGCTGAGAAAATGCGGGCTACAAGTGTGTCTGAGTGTGTGTCTCAGTGTGTGTGGACTTAAGTACTTACAAATGTCGAAGATCTATCTATCAAGATTTAAGGGCCAGGCAAACCAATAATTACCGGATGAGCCGTAATTTCCTATGGGCTGCATTTTTCAAAATGATGCGATCAAATTAATGAACAGTTGCCCCCAAAACAGCGTTAAAGAAGTTTTCAAGCTTTGTTGTTGGCTGTTGCTTCTGCTGTTTGTGCGATTGCATTGCCAGATATTGACATGGGCCAAGCTCAGAACAGCAGCAATTGAGACGACTTGCAGCAGCAGCAGCAGCAGCCGCAGCCGCAGCCGCAGCAGTAACAGCAGCTTGAAGGTGCTGTTTACCTTGCCAAGTACCTTTCAATTGTTTTGTGGAGAAAGAAAATTCAGTTGCTTTTCGAACACTTGCAGAGTGGAACTTTCGTTTTTTTTTTTTTAATATTCGGTTTGTTTCTCGAGTGGCTGGCTGCTTCCTATAAATCTTGGCGGCCAGCAATAAAATAAAATACAAAAAAAGGTTTACAAGAGCATGAGCTTTTCCATTGTACAGCTCGTCCAGAAGTTTGGGAAAGTTCAAAAACGTCGCTTGAAGACATTGGGCATGCGGGACACACAGCAACTGGAACTTGGTCATCTCTGTTAACGTTTTTTTGTCTTAAGAAAACGGCTCTTACCCACTTTTGGCCGACACTCGCGCCCACTCTGCTGCACAGCATTTAATGATTCTCTGTGATGTGCTTCAAGCTGCTTAATTGTGCAACTTTTCTATGGAAATTAAGTGCAAGATCTGCGCCGCTAGACTCAAATTCAGTTTCAGTTTCAGTTACTTCATCGCTTTCGTTTTTGTTTTGTCTAGCGGCTGCGGCTGCGGCTCTGGTGGGAACCTTTCGTGTTACCCTCTCGTTTTCAATGACTAAATGAGGCTAACGCATTTACCCTTTAGTTATTTCAAAACGGCTTTGTTATTAATTTAAATTAGATACCGTTGAATGCAAATTTTTTGTAGTTAGTTCGTTTTGTAATTCAAGTGAATTACATTAAGTTGACTTGATTTGAATTTCTGTATGATTTGTTATGGTTTGTGGGAGTGTGAGCTGAGAGAATTACATGTATAGAGAACGAGAGTTTTGAGGTTTTCCAAGCCAATTGTCAATTTGAAACGACCATATTTAATTTAAGCATTTTTTGTATGCTTGAGAAGCGCGTAGAAAGGCATTAAAATTATACTTGCATTTTTTTTTTTGGTATTTTTCTGTTGAATTCTGATGATGTCAAGAGACAATATTTATTTTAAAGATTCTTGAGAATAAGCTGAGAGATAGCAGCGTTAACACATTCTCTTTTTGAAATGTCTAAAGTATAATATTTATTTAGAACAGCAGAGATCAGAGAGTTTCTCAGAATTATCTGAGAAGATATTCTTGACTTTTTGCTGTCTAGTTCCCAAGCGCGAATTAATTTATAGCCAATTTTGACCTTCAGTTGAGAAAATGAGCTTAAAATGCCATTTGTTTTATTTATTTATATTTATGAGAATCGCATAGAGAGGCGTTTAGTCTTTTTCTTATAAGCTAATAAGTTTCTTTAACAGCCATTACCTCATCTACTCGTAATTTACACTTGACAACTTGATATATTGTTAGTTAAACACATTTAGGTATCTTGATCTGCGTGCTCCGTGCCAAAATAAATCTGCGATGATTCAAAAACTTATGCAAGCGTATGTTAACTATAAACAAATTTCACTCGCTTCCATTTTACATAAATGGTCAACATATTAAAATCCATAAAGAGTGTCAACAAATTCAGTATATCAATGGAAATCACATGATATATATATGATAGCACATATATATCTATATATATTTATAGATATACATTTGATTATACTCTAAAAAGTGAATGCAAAACTCTGCACTTTCGCCATAAATTATAAGAGTCTAGAGCTTAGTTTCGGCCATAGTTAGCTAATCGACGATCGTCGGCATCGGATCAATGTCCGCGTAAAGTTTCTGGGCACGTTTCAATATTATTGGGCAAATCGCATAATCAAAACACGCCCCAATCGTTTACTAAAGAGCGTTTATTAGTTGCACGAATGTTGAGGCCAGGCCAGCCCGGGCACTGCACTGCACTGCCGATTGCATGTGAAAGTTCAGCAGCAAGCAGACGTTGGTCAAGGAGCAGCAGTACTTGGAAGAAGCTGAGAGTCGTGATTGTAGCCGTCGATAATCGGAACACATGAGCACTGCGAGATCTCCGATGGCTGTACAAATTATGATATATGTGCTTGGCTGGTCGGCTGTTCACTCGAGATTATCTCGAGCTGTTGCAGGTGACTCAAGTGGCCCGAAATGTGGCTCCCACACGCCATTAAACAAATGCAGCTGCCTGATCGACCCTCGTCCCTCTGTCTGCCTGCCTGCCTGCCTGTCATATGCAAATGACCGAGTTTGGCCGAAAGCGAAAGTTCCATGACGAACGAGCTCATCGCAATGACGTCGACAACTGTAATTGCGGGGCGTTTATCATCGTGCTGACCAAAAACGTTTTTTATTTTGTCTATTTTTTGTAACCCTTGATGATATAAAAAAGATAACTTTCCTAACTGCAAATAAGTAAGCTGAGTTGGCAGGCATGTGGTAAGGCTTTTAAACCTGATCATAGTTTTGTCATTGAAGATTTATGGGGGCTATATACTGATGCCTGATAATATTCAAGGGAATCCTTTTCTGTACCCAAACTATTCCTTGATCTATCATGGAACTGTTCCATGCTTGATTTACTTTCCTCTGGGAGATTTCATAGGCTTCCCTTTCAAAATCAATTTAATGTCATTATCACGCGAATTATACATGAAATTTTCATGTTTTTCCTATCGTAACTACCGACGAAAAAAGTTGAAAACTAAAAAACATGCCGATTGTTCGGGATTTTGGTTTCTGCTGCCTCGACTTGGAGTATCGCTCGTTAACAGCCCGCTGTGCATATAAATATAATTTTTCAGTTCGTTTTCTCACTTAACATATTCAAAATACATTTGGAAATTTGTCACTTGCTCAGCACTGCAAAGAAAGTTGTTCGTAAAATATTGGGCAATGTTGTTTCTGTTTTCGTATTTGTGTTCGTTGGTTTTGTTTTTATTATTCCTTTGCGGCCGATCATATGCGGCGCCTGCCAAATAATGCTGACTCGTTGCCAAGCTTATGCGGCATGCGGCATGAATCTAAATGATTCACTTAATGAATAATGTGTGAAGTTCGCTGGTCGGCGATGCGGGCTGACATACCACAGGTTTATGGCCTTTGTTTTATGGAGAGAAATGTAAATCTGTGTAATAAAATGATGAGAGTTAAGATAACAGCGAGAAGTGGTCAAACAAATAGAATTTTGGTTTTGATTTTGATTTTGATTTACTATAATTAATAATTAATATGCATAAGAGATATACAGTAGCTCGCCGGTAAAACGCACAGTAGGTGGCGCTGATCAAATTTTATTTATCTATTTTTTAAATTTTTATTTACTAAAGTTAACTATAATTAAAATTAAAGCTAACTTGATAACTAAAGCGCTGGCTACTGAGGCCTTCGGCTTGACTGTAGTATTATCAAATTTTATTATACATTATTTATTAGACAAACTTTGTTGTCAGACTAAGACGTTGATTAGAAATAGAATTTATACAAAATTAGATTGAATTTAAATTTAATTTAAAATGTTTTTCAAAATGTGAGAGCTAAGTTTGTACAATTTTATTTATAATTAATAAAAACAATAATCAAAACTTTAGTAGCTGTTGGAATATTGGTTGCTATAGTAGCTACATAAGACACTGAACTCTAGATGGCGCTGGTCTATGTTTTTATCATAAAGCCTAAAAGTATGCAATGCTTGTTGAGGCTTCGTTTCTTTGACTTTCTTTGATTTCTTGAGAGTTTCGTTTGAATGAAAACATCAATATATGAGTCTCGCTAGATTTTTGGTTAATCTGATTAATTAAATAAAAAATATATGCAGTGATTCTAAAAATTTATTAGTTTTGTTTTAATTATCATTAATTATCAGTAAGCATGAGAAATGCTTCACTTTAAATTCAGATATTAATAATAAGATAGAAATATTTTACACTTTGGAAGTGTAGAAAGCTGAATGTCTCCCCCGACAGGTTTCTATTTTTATTTTTGTATAAAAAATAATAAAGAAATAATATCAGAAAATGAAACAATTTGTAGCTTGTTTTAAACATTTTAATTGAATTAATTTGTTGTGCTTTTAAATAAATAATTACAATACGCGTATTAAATTAAATTACATTAGCTTCTTTTCGAAATTGCCTTATATGTTTTTTTTAAATATTTATTTTGATTCTTGTTTCTTAAGTAACTTCGGGTGAAAGAAGCGCCTAATCAAATGCCCTACGTCGAGTAGAGCGATTTGTCAAATTTCTATTAAATAAACTTACGAGCTAAATAATCGTTATGCAATAATTTAGAAAATTATATACAGAGCAAAGGGGGGAGGGAAAATAAATTAAAGTGTTTCACTCTTGTTAAATATAAAAATCATTTGCAGACATTAACAGTATAACAAATGGACCTAGCTTTAGTCTTTGCTTAATAACTGTTAATTGTTGTGGTTGCGGCGTTGTGGGAATCAAACGGTTCTGTAATAGCAAGCCAATCCATAACTGAAATCGTTGCTTGGGTTATGCGCCAGACTCCATGTGGATCGTGAGTGTATATACCCATAACCAAAGCACGAGTTCGAGTTCGAGTTTGAGTTTTAAGTAGAAGACTTTGTTCGGAGTTGCTGGATATTCGCTAAGGGCTTAGACTTAATACAGCGACGAAGACTACGATACGACTAAAATTGTAGAATCTGATTGATCCAGTCTCTGAACTCAGAGATGCGCGTATAAACGCCTGGCTGATTGGCCTCCGCACAGCCAATGCCCCACGAGATGACGCCGCCCAGTTGAAAGCGTTTATCCGACTCGCGTTGCAGTACCATGGGGCCGCCGGAATCACCTGCGAATGAGTGAAATCCAATTAGCCGGGCCATAAATTATATATGTATATATATATATATATATGTGAATTTACCTTCACAGGAATCGTAGCCGCCCTTCTTCCAGCCGGCACATATGAATATGTGAGGTATGTGCTCGATGTAGCCCGCTGAGCGGTACATCGATTCGCAGATGGTGTTGTTGATGACAGGCACAGCGACCTCCTGCAGCACGCTGGGCAGTGGGCCGTCCTCGTACAGGCGACCCCAGCCGGTGACAAAGGCCGTTTGTCCAATGAAGTTCTCATCGTTATCGGGCACGCAAACTGGAATGATGTTCGGCTGGAACACTACGGGCTCGTAGAATCTTGGGAGAAAAGAATCAAAAATATAGTAAATTTAGCTAAAGAGTTTGATTTGCTTTCGCTCACTCACCTGAGCAGCGCCAAGTCATATTCGAAGGTGCGCGGATCGAACTGTGGATGTGAGGCGACGATTTGCACGCGACGCTCCTGGAAGCCATAGGGCTCCTCTTCCTCCGCCAAATCGTATTCGCCCAGACGCAACAGCAGGTCAGAGGGTGGCACACTGCAAGAGCACGGGGGTGGAGTGGGGGCGGGTTAGGTGTGCTCTTATAAAGACAGTCTGCGAGAGGCACTTACTTGTCAACACAATGCGCTGCGGTGATTGCCCAGTTCTCGTTGAGCAGCGCCGCGCCGCACTTGTGCAGATAGGTTGAGGTGCGCCATTGGCGCAGGGATATCTGCCATGGCCAGCGGCCAAAGGCGGCGTTCGCGCCGCCAACAATGCGCGGCTCGGGGAACATGCGACGGCCGCAGACTGCAACAAAAAAAATATGTTAAGATGGCAGGGGATTTTAATAGGCGACCAGGTCACAATTAAAGTAATGGCCACAGCAACAACAAAAACAACAACAACAACAACATGGGCAAAAAGTGAAGCCTTTAAAACATTTTAATCACTACAACAGGCACTCAGTCATCCAGACGCATGCAATGTAATATGCTTTGGCCAACTCTTTGGCCGCGCTCTTGGCCAGGCCTTGACTTTGGCCAACAGTCAACGGCCTACTTTATGAGCCGCAGCCGACTCGTTTCGTGCATCAAGATATTTCAAGTTGCTCTCGCAAATCGGTCAACGGGCCTCAGCCAAGCAGGGAGCAACTCCTGACTCATGTGGAGGCATGGCATGGGTTGGCAATCGGACAATCGACTAAGCAAGCACGATAAGCGCAGACAACGTGACCCAGGCGGCACAATGACCGCAACGCCAGTCATTATTGTAAATTATTGCTGTAAAAATTGCTATGGACATGAGTTGTTCTTGTGCTTGTGGCGGCAGTAAAAGCCGCGCTTTGCTTTCTAGCCACGCCGATGCTCCTGTGCAGCAGGCAGCATCCATGCAACACACACACAGACACAGAGAGTCAAGTCAAGTTGAGTATCATTCAGTCAGACATAAAGTTCCTACTCAAGGCCAATGTTCAGCCTTCAAATTGAATTTAATGGCCACGCATCTTTGTCTTATGGCCAAAGTCTGGTGTATTAATAGATTTCTTCGCTCTGCAGCAAACTAGTTTTTTTTTGTTCTTCATTTTTGTTCTCAAGCTATGCGCTTCCATATGGGGTATATTAGCTGATGTATAAGCTTTGAGCGGCTAAAATAAACTTTTCTCTTCAATATTTTAATATTTTCATCTATCAGTTAACCAATTGCATATATCTAGTCTATAAATATTTCCAATAAATAAAATATATATTATATATTATATATTATATGTTATATATTATATATTATATATTATATATTATATATTATATATTATATATTATATATTATATATTATATATTATATATTATATATTATATATTATATATTATATATTATATATTATATATTATATATTATATATTATATATTATATATTATATATTATATATCAGCTAGAGCATGCAGCCTTCGTCCAGCAGGCTTCAACTATTTATTTTCTCTTTTCCTATTTATTTTTTTTCGCTCTGCCTGTGCATCAATGAAGCAGCAAAGCATGTTGAACTCACCTTCCCTGTAATCGACGCCCTCCAAGCCAGTGGCAGGCGCTACGGTTGTGTTGCCAGCTGCATCGATCGTCGTCGTATTGGGCTCTTCGCCGCTGTAATCCGTTGTGGTGGAGCTGCTTGACTCGCTGCTTGAGTCTGTGTAAGACGACGTGGAGGATACTAATTCCAAGCGCTCAGTTGTTGATGTTGCTGCTGTTGATTTCGTTGTTGTTGTTGTTGTCGCTGGGGCTGGTGTTGTTTTTGTTGGTGGTGCCTCTGTGGTTTTGCTTGTTACAGTTGTTCTTGTTGGTGTCGCCGGCGTAGTTGCCGCTGGCCTGGGCGGCTTTGTGGTTCTATGCGGCTTGCCAGTCACCATTGTCTCCCCATGCATTTGACCCGGCTTCGAGTCGCTGCTGGTGCTGACGCTGGTGGCCACCGAGATAACCACCTTGTCTGTGGCGCTGGGCGTTGCTGCAATTAGAGTTCGATTCATGTTTTATCTTGCATTTGCCACGTTTTACCTGTGCACCACTTACCTGTGCCAGCGCCAGTATCTTCTTTGTCTGCACTGCCTCCCGTCTTGTTGTACAACTCGGGCAACAAAGTGGGCAATGGCACCCAGTCGCCGGCCGATTGTCCTGGCTGCCAATCGCTGCTAATGGTCGCATTCGTAATGGGCTCCGCTTCGACATCTGTCCAGGTGATCAAGCCAGGTTTTTTGGTGCTGCTAGCACCATGTGTTGAGGCTGCTGCTGCTGCTGCTGCTGCTGTTGCCGTTGTGCCAGTTGCTGCTGTTGGCTTTGCGGGCAATTTGGGCGCCTCAGTTGTGAGCAGCGGTGCAGTGGTTGTTGTTGCTCTCTTTGTGGTGCTTGTTGTTGGCGCTGCTGTGGTGCTGGTTGGCTTTGTTGTATGCCGGCGCGTGGGCTTGGGCGTGCTTGTTGCGATTGTTGCTGTTGTTGTGCTGCTGCTGCTGCTGGGTTGCTTTTTGGGCGCTGTTGTTGTTGCTGTTGTCTGGCTGCTGCTACTGCTGCTGGGTGTTGGTCTGCGCGTGACTTTTGGGCTGGTTGTTGCTGTGGTTGTTGTTGGCATTGCATCCGCTAGCAACGCGGGCACCTTGACTATCTCGCCCGTTGGCTGCGGCTTGGGTCTGGGCGCCAATGTTGTTCTCTCTGGCAGCTTGGTGGTTGTTGTTGTTGCTGCAGTCTTATGGCTCTGAGTGCCCGTTGTGGTTGTTGTCGAGGTGGTGACGGTGGTGCTGTTGGCTGGCCTGCGAACGGGCAATGTTGTCGCTGTGCTGCTGCTGCTGCTGTTGTCGACTGGCTTGCGAGTTGCCGTTGTTGTTGTTGTTGTTGTTGTTGTAGTGTTTGCGGTGGTTGTTGTTGTTATTGGCTTCTTGGCAGGCGCTGGGCGTCTGCTGGACTGCGGCTTATGGGGTTTTGGCGTTGTGGTGCGCAGCGGTGGTGTTGGACGCGCTGTTGTCGTCGTCGTCGTAGTTGTTGTTGGCGCAGCTGTGGTTGTTGTTGCTCTGGTGGTTGTTGTTCTGGTTGTTGTCTTGGCAGCTGTGGAGCTGCTGCTGCTGCTGCTGCTGCTGCTGCTGCTGCTGCTGCTGCTGCCGCTGCTGCTGCTGCTAGCGGTGGGCCTAGTGTGCCGCCTGGTGGTTGTTTCGGGCAAGCGATTGGTGGGTTCGGTGGCCGACGCTGTGGTTGTCTCCACAATCTGGAAGGTGACAAACTTGCTCGGCACTGTGGTGGTTTCTATGCGCTGCTCAAACGCTGGCCCAGTGGTTAACACTGGCCGCGTGGTGGTGGTGCGACGGCGATGCGGCTTCACAGTGGTTGTCAGCTTGGCTTCTACATTGGGTTTCACGGTGGTGCGCACCACAAAGTGTGAGTTCTTATGGGTGGTGTGCGCAGTGCTTGGCCGCCGCGTTGAGCTGGCTGTGTGGGTGGTGCTGCTGCCCGCTGTACTGCCACTGCTGGTGGTGCTGCTGCTGGCGCTGGTGCTGGTGGTGCGCACTGGCTTCAGGCTGCTCAGATAACTTTGAGTAACATTTTTCAGCAGTTCACTGGCTGTGTTCTGCTGCTGCTGATAGTCGTGGTGGTGCGTGGTGCTGCTCTCAGTGGTGAGCTTGAAGAGTGCGCTCGTAGGCAGCGTCGTCGACTCGTGAGAGAAATGCGAAATTGTATTCTGATCGATGCTATTGTCGCTTATCTCCGGCGCAAACAGCGAAGCCTCCTCCTGTGAGGAGAGAGAGGGAGACAGAGAGAGAGATTGCTGTGTGCTTAGTCGATTAAGCTAATTATAGTGCTTGCAGCTGCGCACTTACCTTCATTGCACAACACGAGCCAAAGTAGAAGCGATCGATGCAGGTGCCCAGATGCGTGCCATTCTGCTTGATGCAGTCGATGGCGAACATGCAGACGCCCGAACGTCCCGATTTGCGCACTATGCAGGGCAGGTGGCGTATATTGCGACCGGATTGAACTGCAAGAGAAGTTAAATAGGGTATATATATATTATATATATTTATATCTGTCTCTTGTTAAAGAAAGTAGAAGAACTGAGGGAGCTTGGGGCAGATGTATATACACCTTTCCTTTGGCTTATGTTTTATGTTACTATTTTCATGAGCAGAACTGTATATAACATTTGCCATACGCTCTGTACCTTAAATATGCTAATTTTATAGCAACTGTCTCCATCTCTTTATATCAACTTTAGCCTGATCAACTTACCGGACAAATTTGTAGCCTAGTTAAGCTTTATCAGCCACATACTCTGACTGACTTCAGCAAAGGTTTATTTAGCTTTCTCAGGCAACAACTGTGTCTTCTTAGGTTACACAACATTTCGCTCACAGCACGACAACTCCGTGAAATGAGCTTTGCTCTGTGTTCGTATTTGCTATTCTGATGCTCCAAACGATTTCCGTTTGTTTGGGGCGATTAACGCCTTCAATTTGTGCGCCAATTTAAGGCAAACATTTACCGTTAGGCAAACAGTTATAGCAAGTGAAAATGAAGTGGCGACAACAGGCCAAAGAGACAGAGGGAGAGGGAGAGATAGAGGGCTTCCAGCTAGCCACGATGAGGCAACATGTGGACAACAGTAGCTTTATTATTATTAATATTATTCTGCTTTTTATTTATTTTATGAATTGCCTCTTTAAGAATGAGCAGCGAGCCGCATGTATTTTGTAATGGAGCCAGCAGTCTTTGAACTTATGTAATTGCAGACGACACTTAAAAGAGAAAGACACAGCGAGAGGGCGCAGCGAAAGACTTAAGCAACGAACTCGTGGCGCCCCATGTGAAGAACCTTTTGTTTGCAGTGCGCGCGCGGTCATAAATAAAGCGACACAGCTTGCGAGCTGTCGCAGCTACCGCGTCAGGCGGCGCGTTAAGCGCGAGTTACTTGGCAGATAAATTTGCGCGCGATTTACTCGTATTTCAATGTTAAAGCCAGCAGCACTGCAGCCGCGCGGCTGTCAGCTTGCCGTTTATTGAACTTTAACTGTAAAGCTGATGTATACAAGAGTTTATTGGTTATGCAATTAACACGAAATGCTGATATATTGTATGAGGCAGCGCAAAACAAATGACTTAAGACACGAACTGGCCAAGAACTCGACAAAAAGCCGAAAAAAAATGACCAAATGCCGGCCCCACACACACACACACACGCACACACACGCACACATGTATCAGATTATATATTTCTGTAGTCAAAACTTTGTCACGTTTCATAGCCAACGCATGGCAGCGCCGTCAGCGTCAACGTCGGCGTCAATGTCTCAGCTTTGTCTTTAGCTTCTGCGCCGGGTTCTGCCGCTGCTGCTGTTTGCATTTCGTTTTGTGGCTTTTTGGGTCAACAGCTTAGCATATGTTTTGCTAGCCGCTCGCCAAGCGACACGAACAGCCTACCAAGCAGCCAGCCAAACCTCTCGAGCTGGAGGCCCAGACCCGCATTGCAATGTCGGAAATTCGTTTTTGGCATGCGAATGACGGCGGCGACGCAGCGAGCCACATTTTCTTTGGGGGGCAGCTCGATCGTGGCGGCTATTGAAATTGGGTCAGGCGCTGACCTCAGCGTGGGCGTGGCCAGCAGTGTTAGAGGCGCTGAGAATGAGTTCATGGCTGACATTGTTTTTATATATATTTATTTCCCTTTCACTTGGCGTCCATTTACTTTCCGCTTTCTGCGCCGCATCTCGCCAGGTACCAGATATATCCACACACACAGATATATATATATATATACTGTTTTTTTATGATTATTGTGCTTGTTGTTATTGTCTTTTGGTCCATTGCGAGTCATAAAAATGAAATGCCTGCCACCTTAACGCAGCCACTGGCAATGGCAATGGCAATGGCTTGTTGCTGTCCGGCACACGCTTTCTTGCGGCTGCGCCGCTGGCTTATTTTTATGGCAACATTCTTTGATGGTTGACCTCAATTGCTTTTGCTCGCTGACGTTTGCCCGTTTGCCCGTTTGCCGGCATTGCCAGTTTTGGCTCACTGTTGTTTGCTTTTGCCCAGCCAAGAAAGTTGTTGTCTGTTTGGTAGTTTTATTTTCAAAACTCTCGCGATCTGTGAACTGTGATGCTGTCTACGGGCTGCTGTAACTGCCTCCAGCTCTGCCCATTGCCCATTGTTGTCGACAAATTGGCAGCTGTCGCTGGCCAACACATGTCTTATGAAGAGGAAGTGCTAATAGCATCTAAATTTGATTCTTAATGGCTGTGACCCAATTAAAGCATGCTCAATACGCAACGCTTGTCGCCGCTCTGCATCATTAATTTTGATTACTTTCATTTGAGACGCCACATGAGACCGGCAGCCATCAGCCACACGAAACTATTGGCCATTTGCTCAGAAACAAGTTTGTCTCTTCAGTCTTTCGTTTTATTTTGGCAATCAAATTTGATGGCGTTCAGTTGCTACCAATTCTGGTTCTGGCGAAGATATGAGCACGGCCATTAACAGACCGCTGCTGGATGCTCAGCTTAAGTTTAGTTTTTCCTAATGTGCCGGAGTTGTCCATTTGGATGGCATTAGAGCCAACAAATTTGATTACACGACTTAAGCTGCTTTCTAGCTTCATCTTTGTGTGGAGTATGATTTTATAGTATGTGAGATCTTTCAGTAATCCTGAACAAAGTTTCCAGCTCTCTGATCTTAAGACTATCTTCAATCTTTATGGAGCTGTAAATGTAACGAAAGTAGAAGTTGCCCAGATTCTTCTGCTATTTTACATAGATCTTTAGCTGCCTTCCCAGCAATCACAACTCTCTTCAACTCCTCATCTTTTAATTTAAATAAAAATTATTTTTATTTTTAAATTTTCCATTTCACTTCATATTCCCTAACTCCCGCTGTAGAATTTTCACAAAATTGCATATTATTTTATTTTGTTTCATTGTTACCAAGAAACGCGCCCCAAAAAAAGAGAGTATCCGAGTAAAGAGATTTTTTAATAGCCTACGTGAGAGAAAGTGCTTGAATTCTGGGGAAAACCTGTCAACAGGCACTGCTCACTGCTCGCTGCCCAGCCTCAGCTAGCGTGATGTCTTCATACGCTCGTGTCTCTTGAGTGATTCCAGTGAAATGCTGTCAAAGCCGGGCACTTGGCTGGCTGATGCTCGACTTGACAGCTTCATAATTATCTAGCTACTTACACTGTGCTAAGCTGGGATTATCCACGAAAACGGGACTCGCCTCCAGCGCCGGCAGCAGCAGCATCAGCAGCAGACTGCCCAGCGCCAGGATGACGATGTTGCTGCTGTGCATATTGCTGCCAGTTGTGGCGTTGATCGATGCGGGTTTGGCTGAGCTGCTGTCGCCTGCTGCTCCACTTTTGCTTGGCGTTGTCGCCGTATCGCTGGCTCGGCAGCTGTATCTGTTAGTCAGCTGCTGCTGCTGCTGCAACGCGCCCATCTGCAAAGGGAAAATAAACATATGAGCATCTATGAATCATTGCGGCAAATGTGAAACGTTTTACGGCCCTTATCCGTATTCAAATTAAAACTAGACACGGAATTTCTACCGCGAAGTCATGGGCACGGCAAATATAACAAAAAAAAACCAACAACAACAACAAAAACATTCAGACAGCAAGTGCGTAGAAGTTTTTGTGGATGACTCAAGCTCTTCAAGTAGGTGAAAGTCGTTCGTTTCGAGTGACTTGCATATGCAAAAAAGAAGGAAAGAAAAAATATTTTGAAAATACGAAAAAAATATATATATATAAATAATAACAAAACGTCTAGAAGCAAAGAAAGTCTTTCTACGGCGCAACGCACTCGAGTTACGCTTCAGAAGTTATCTAACAATTGTGTGAAAATGTTTAGGCAAGTGTAAAAAGAACTTTGGGGAAAGATTGAAGAGTTTTAAGTAGGGAGTTTTTTGCTGTGAGAGAAGGATTTGAGTGGAGATGCTAGAGTGATTTAGGAGAGCAATTGAGGTGCATACAACGTATGTATGTAAGGAGAGTAGAATAGATTTTTATGAAATATTCTTTATATATATTTCATGTTTTACATGCCTGACAAATCTTGACATTTTCTATGTATTCTGCTTATGTGCGTAATCATCATCATTTCAAGGTATATCAGGAATTTTACATATGAATAAAAGTTCAAGTTTAACTGCTTGTTAAGGTCTCTTGATCACACTTAGCACTTAATAGCTATGCTCTATATACACTGTTTACCAGAGCATACATTTTATTCCTAAAAATATACTCGGAGGAATATCTTTATACTATACTATACTAAGCACAGCTTCTGCCTAAGAGTCCCTTTGGTCACTAGAGTAATACTCTTGCATTACTGTATGACATTATTCATTGTCTATGTATCATTTATCATCTATTCTTCACACAAAAGACTAAGCTAAAAGTAATTGATTCCAGAGCATTTGATATCCACTAAATCCAGTTGCATTCAGCTCAAGTTCAGCAAAGTAAACAATTCGCAGCTATAATCAGACTAATTTAATCACAAGACCTCAGAGCTGAGCTAGCAAAACAATTTTCTTTATAGGCAAACTCAAGTTGCACTAAAAACAATGCAACAAAACATGGACTGCAGCATGAGTAACTGAACGTGCTACAGGTAGAGCAAGGTAGACGGTAGAACCTTGCAAATAAATAGGGTAGCCACACGTGGGCGTATGCGTAATTTGACTGTTGCCGCTGCTGCTGTGGCTATTGTCGCTGTTATCGAGTGTTTAGTCATGCCCAAAGTGGCTGATGGAAAGCAAAAGTGTGTGTGTGTGTGTGTGTGTGCGTAGAAAGCGCCCAACAATGTGCTAATGGGCAGGGCGATACATATGCTTGTATATAGCCCAGCATAAGCGGGCACTGCTCGTTGTATAAGCGTTTATATAACTGTACAAAGTGCACACGAGTGTGTTCACCAATGCTGCAACTGGTTCTCAGTGCGTTAAGGTTCAAGAGACGACTAATTGATGAACGGCTGCTGCTGCTGCTGCTGCTGCGGAAGAAAGTTTCAGGCATGACAAATGTACAGATATGATGACATAAACTGTAACAATCAAAGAAAGCGCAACAAAAGAAATGTAAGCGGCGGGGAGGTAACTCTATATAGACTCGTCGATGATGAGTTGACTGAATCTAACTGGAATTGGAAGCGAACCGAAGGCCCAACCTGCTGATGAGCAGCATTTGGCTCACACGCTGTGTGTTTGCTGCCTTTGGCGACGTTGTTTTCATTGATCCGTAAGCAGCAGCAGCAGCAGCAGCAGCCGTAGCAGCATTAGAAGTTAGCTCTCTCTCTCTCTCCCTCTCTCTCTTTCTACTGCTCTTACTCATCTGCTCACACGCTCGTCACGATCTGCAGCGCTGAGCAATTCGCTGTCGCGCTGCGTTTGTTTGGAGCGTTTGCTTTACCCAGCAAGAACAACAACAACAACAGTTGCTGCTGCGACGCCTGCTGCTGCTGCTGCTCGTGTTCTTAGGAGCTGCGTTGCGTAATACGGTCATTGACATTGGGCCAGAACCGTTGCCCGCAGCTTAAAGGCATTTTATATATTTTTAACCGCATGCGGCTTGTGCAAAAAAAGTGTATTTACTGCCATAAAATGTTGCTTAGCTCAAATATAAAAGTCTAAAATAGATTTCATTCGTTTCACGACAGTTGTAAATTTCGGCTGTGACCATAGATACCCTGTAGATAAGGCAATTGGCTTGAAGGATGAACATATATAAGCTAAGCTGACTGCCAGAGCTCTACTTACTAACAAGAGTTCGCCTCAAGTCTGTGCCCATTCTCCGTTCCATTTCAAAGCCTAATCACTTTGGGAACTCATCAGTTCATCAGTTGTTCAGGCCTGCCTAAAGCGCTCTAGCATCTGGTTCTCTAATGGGCGTTGTCTTAGGCGCAATTAAATATAATTTATGGGCGCTGCCCAGAGATGGAGACAGAGACAGAGACAGAGGCAGCGGCAGAGCGAGAAAAAAGCAGAACGGAAGCTATAAAATATATCCGCATGAGCGCAGCGCTGATTGCTTTTAATTAGGTGCCAGAATCGGCAGCTAATTGCAGATCAAAATAAAATTGCTGCGACTCGAGACGAGAGATTTGAGTTATCAGTGAGCAACAGATCTCGCGCTCTCGCAGCCTTTGTTTAGAGCGCTGCGAACGAACGGCATTTGTGTATTTGGGTCACGTTCTTGGCTCGGCCGTATAGATATCAGATGCGTGTAATTGTATTCGCGTTCCATTTCGAGAAATGTGCAAATTAACATGAATTTTGTGGCTACTGTCGATAAACCAGTCGTCGGAGCGGCGAATCAGCCAGCCGGACAGAGGGGGGACGGACGGACACGTGAGTGGGGCTGAGAATATCGTTAAAGTGGGTCACACACAGATGATTTGCATGATTTTTGTATTTTTTATTATTGAATCGAGCTGAGGAGGCGTTGTCTCAAAACAATTAAGTAATTTCCACCTGGGCAAATAAAAATTTGATGTTTATTTCCACTCGACATGTTAAAAGTGAAATTACAAGTTGATTTTATTTATTTTTTCTTCTTTCTTGGGAACTTTTATTTCGTGTGTTTGGATTTTTATTAAAAAGTCATTTGTGTGCGAGTGTGTATAACACTTGCCTTAAATAAAAGCGAAAGCCACACAAATTGTACTTTTTTATAAGGCAGCTCTGCTCGCTCGCTCTGCTAACACATGAGTATACATAGATATATATATATATCTTTATTTGTTTAAAAGAAAAGTGAAATGCATGCAGAAAGCAAAATATTGTCACATCAAATTGGCCAAAAAAAGAAAGATAGAAGAGGAAGCAGCTGAACAATAGAATTATGCCATACGATATTTGGTAGAGCGCACATAATCAGAAACCAGAAGTGCGTCCACTTTTGCTGCTGCGGCGCTGCCTTCAGCTTGGCTTTCATTTCTGTGGCTGGTTACCAAAAACGGCTTTGGAGAAATTTTGAATGGGTGTGTGAGTGTGTGTGAGTGTGTGTGCGAGTGTGTGTGTGTGTGTATAATGTATGCTGTCTATTGCTAGCTGCGGGATGCGGGAGTTCATTAGTTCAGTTAGCTCTAGAAAGCCAAGTCAAACGAAACACTTGTCGCATGCCTGAGCCAAAACAAAAGACTTAAGGCACAAACTTGCACACGACAAAATATCCCAATTGCTTGCAATTTATTATAATTAAAATGGGCGGGCGTGCAGGAGGCAGCTGAAGTAACTGGAGCTCCAGCAGCAGCACAAACTGCAACTGCTACAGCTGCGGCCGCTGCCTGCCTTCTTGTGGCTGGCAAAACCAGAATAAGCTGAAATGCAAATAATGCTCAAGGCGCTGCTCTGGCTGCTCTGGCTGCTGCCGCAAATGGGGGGAGTGCGCTGGCTCAGTTGGAGCCTCTGCATTTTAGACCAAAGTCAAAGCCAGGCAACAGATGCAACAATAACAACAAGAGGAACAGCTAGCAGACCAGTTCCCAAAAGAAGTTTTTGCTCTTGTGTCTTGTTGGCTGCTGCTGCTGCTGCTGCTGCGGCAATTGAAACACTTGCCGCTTGTTGTTGTTCTTGCTGCTGCTGCTGCTGCTGCTTTTAACAGGAATTTCAATAAAAATTTGCAGCACAAGGCAACTTTTGCTTTGGACTCGTTTGGCTTTGGCCGTTGATCAAAATCAAGGCGCTTGAACTTGTTGTTGCGCCTGCTCTTGTTTAGCAGCAAGTTGATGCTGCTGCTGCTGCTGCTGTTGCAGTTAGTTGCAGTTATGCGCAACTATTGTGTGTGTGTATGGCTCTAATTGACTTGTACGTGGTAGAAAGTGCGCCGCAGCTACTTAACACACACACACACACACACAGACGCAGACGGCGAAGGGGCGCGCGTATCTGACGGATGCGTATCTAAAGATTTGTTGTCTCTGCTTTATCTTTTGCATTTACTTGCGTGTGTTTTCGGCTGTTTGTTGTTGGGGTTTTTTTTGTTCACTGGCAACTATTTGGGGTCATTTCTTTTAATTTGATGCCGCACTGTTATTATTCTTATGTTTTTGTTGGCATTATGCTGCTGCTGTTAACTCTTCGTACGGCTTTTTGTTTTGTTAGTTTCTTATATATGTTTCTTTGTTTTTATGAGTTTCTTCACATTTGGCTTTTGTTTGACACTCACGCTGCTTGTATTCTGTGCTTTCGTCGATTGCTCTCTCTCTCTCTCTCTCGCTCGCACAGGCTGCCTTTTGTTTTAAGCACAAAATATATATATGAAGATATTATATAGATGTAAAAAAGAAAAAACTGCTGGGAATCCGGACACAATGCGCGCGGGGCCTTTGTGCTTTGAAGGATTGTAATTTGTTTACTTTGCCTTTTGCGCTATGCAGCTACGCACTGGCCAAGCCAATTTGAGGCCAATAACTCAGGTTCTATAGGCTCTCGCAGACACACACGCACACTCACTCACACGCACACACACACGAGATCGACGTAACCGAAGGCGAAGTCGATGCCGAAGAGGAGCCAAAGACCGCGTTGAGTTGCGCACGTCTGGAGAGAAGCGCGCATACAAAAGATCCACACGCCAGTCGAAGTCAGCCAGAGCCAAAGACACAAACTCCGACGACGTCGCCGTCGACGTTGGCGTCGCAGTCGCAGTCGCTGGGGACGCTGCTGAGATTTTGCGACTGCGCTGCGAACAGCGCTGAAGAACGACAAAGCAAAATTGGTAGTAGCTATAGAGGCAACACACACGCACGCACACACACACACACACAGACATAGACGGGGGCACTTGCGCGTATATAGAGAGCCACAACATGTGCGCATGCGTAGCCGGGCGATGCCGACGCTGACGGCGGCAGCGACAGCGACGCTAGTTAGAGCTTCGCGCATAACGGTTTCCATTAAGGCCAGTTCACAAAATGGTGAGAACAACAAATGCTAGGCGGCTGTTGTTGTTGTTGTAGCTGTTGCTGTTGCTTATTCAAATGAACAGTCACACACACACACACACACACACACGCACACACATGCTGGCACACTCTCTCGCGCTGCTCTCTTGTTGTCACAGCCACACAGCTGATTGGCGGCATTTGTATGCGCTGGCTGTGGCTGTGGCTGTGGCTGCGGCAGGGCGGCGGGGCCGTACAGCTGAAGTTTGGGGTTAACAGCGCTTTCACATTAAAATAGCAAGAAGCAGCAACAACAACAACAACAACAACGACGACGCAGCGCAGTTGTTAACTTGGGAGTCGCTGGCTGGCTTTTTCTTTAATATATATATATATATATATATATATATATTTCTGCTTTTTTTTGGTGTGTGGTGCAAATGAGTGGTGCTCACACAGGCTGTCGCCATTCTTTGTTCAACTGTGTGTGTGTGTTGTTTGTGTTATAATTTATGCACGTCTTCAGGTTAAGAAAGTCAAACTTTATTAACGCTGCTGTTAGTTCTCCTCTCTCCCTCTCTCTCTCTCTGTATGTGTGTGTGTGTGTGTGTATACCTGTTTATGCTGGCGGCTGATAAGAATTGCCAGCAATTTAGCTGCACTTGTTGCTAATTAAGTGCCTCAGCTTAAGGCCATAAAACACACACACACACTGACGTCAGTTAATGCACTTTTAAGCAGCTTTAAATAATTTTGTTTAGGTTTCAGCTTTGCTCACTTGCAGCTTAATCAAATCGCATAAATCATGCTCAATCAATCAATCAACTAATAAATCAATTAGGTTTAATGGCACAGCATTTGGCAGAGGTTTAGCTTATTAAAGCGCGGGTCATACAATTTTCTTCTTTTTTTTATATTTTTTGTTTTGTTTTTGAATGAAGCGATCGACGCACAACAAACGCTTTGAACTTGAGAGACCTTGACACTGGCGCTGCTTCACAGCAACTGAGCCGAGGCCCAGCCGCAAGCAGGCAACAAGTTGCGCCCAGTTGTCCAGCGCTTTGGACAAGAGGAGCACACAGCAGGCAGCAGGCAGCAGGCAGGCAGGCGAGCAACAAAGAAGTGGAATTCATTTGTTGTGGATGCCAAGAGCAGCCAAGCAGCGTAAGCGAGTGTGTGTGTGAGAGAGAGAGGGAGGAGGGAGAGAGAGAAGCTGTGCCTGATAAGCCGCGCTGAGTCAAGCGCTTAATTAGCCAAACTTGTGTTGATTACGTTATTTGATTTGATTTTCTATACAACAGTCACACTCACTCGCTCGCACACACACATTAACTGCTGCTGCCCCTTAGCCGTGTGGCTGCCACAACGGAAGTTGCATCATTAGAAATTCTGAGCATGCCGCATTGTGGCTCACCTGCTTGTCGCCCGCTTGCCACATTGACACTGTGTGCTGCACTTGCGCTTCTGGGAAGATGTGACTGCTGCCTGCAGCCTGTTTGCTTTCTTTTAGCTGCTGCTGCTGTTTCTATTTATCTATTCTCCCTTTCGTTCTTATCACGATTCGCTGTTGTTTGCCTTTCCTAATATTTGATTTTGAATCTGCCGCACAAGCTGTTAAAACTGTCTAAACATTGAGTGGAGCTGCCAACTTGCTGCAAAGTGTGCTGGGAATAGAGCAGCGGAGTTTTTATGCCCGCTTAAAAGTATGCAATGGATTTTTGCAAGTTTGTGTCTTAAGTCTTTTGTTTGCTCTGCTGAATTTTGAAAGAGAAAACGTTGAATTGATTTTCTTTTAGGATAATTGATGATATTTTAATACCATTAAAATGCACTCAATGTGTTGCTGGCAAGTTTGTGGCTTAAGTCTTTTGTTTTGCGCAAATTCCAAACATCTTTTTACTGATTTTCCATTTGTTTTTATTATATTATTAATTTAAGCTATAAATAAAGTTAGATTTAAATTCATGAAACTCTATGCGAATGAATGTAATAAATATTTAATGATTAGCGGTTAACCTCCAAGGTTGAGCAGCATTCAATGGAATAGTGCCCATGGGCTGGGGTTAGGTAGGGTATACAAAAAATAAATAGCAGCTGCTGTGAGATTGAGAGCTTCGACTTAAACACTAGCAACCCCGAGTCGTAGAGGAATCACATGGCCAGGCAAACGGGTGTTGCAGTTGCAGTTGCAACAGCTGCAGGCGGTGACTGCAGTCTTCCAATTGATTAAATGACAGTCTAGCTATGGAAACTGTATTCACGCATTGTTGTCGTTGGCCATGACCTTGTTGATCCACGGTACAAAGTGCTGTATGTTCGTATAGACGCCCGGCAGATGCTCCCGGCCACAGCCAATGCCCCAGGAGACGAGCCCAATCAGCGTCTTGCGGCCGTCCATCGTAAGCGTGAGCGGCCCGCCGCTGTCGCCCTGGCAGGAGTCGCGACCGCCCTCCTTATAGCCGGCGCACAGGAAGACCTGGTTGGGGAGAGAAAGAGGCAGAAGATATTACTCATATGTTGGATATATAGGTCTGTTTCCCTCACGCACATCGTGTATGGCCTCACGTCGGCCGGCGGCGCGGAACCAGCGCTGACAGCGATCGTTCGAGATGACCTCCACGTCCACCTCCTGCAGCACCGAGGGCACTGTGCTCTGGCCATGCCGCGTACGTCCCCAGCCCGCGACGGTGGCCATTTTGCCCGTCAGCTTGGTGGCGGGCGGCGGCAGGCAGACGGGTATGATGTGCTGCTTGTAAACCACATTGCGGTCGAGTCGTATGAGCGCGACATCGTTTTTGAAATCGGCAGGATTATAATGCGGATGCACTTCCTTGCGCTCAATGCCGTATTCCTCGTGGTTCAGACGCTCCTCCTGCCCGCGCACATCCCACTCGCCCAGTCTGATCTTCATGTTCGAATTGGTGGTGCTGGAGAGAGAGGGAGGCATATATGAGTGGCTGAGTGGTGTTGGGCTGAGACAGCGCTACTTACGTGGCCACACAGTGGGCGGCTGTCACCACCCAGCGGTTGGATATCAGAGCACCGCCGCAGCTCAGCTTGCGTGTGAGGAAACCGCTCTTGATCAGCGCCACCTGCCAGGGATGCGAGCCGAAGCCCGTCGAGTGGCCGCCCACAATGCGATTGGTGCGCGAAAAGACCTCGCCGCAGCCTGTGTGGAGTAAATTGAAACGGGATTAGTTGAGGAGCCTCTGAGTGTCTGGGAGAGTGCAACAGCGCAAGGTGCAGGACTACATAAAGAGTGTGATTTTTGTTGCTGTGTGGTGCATACTAAGGAAAACTTGCAGTGGTGCGAGAGTTGAAAACCAAAGTGTGGGAGAGAGACAGAGAGATAGTGATACAGTTAGAGATAGATTAGATTTTGGTACAGTTGAATTGATTTTTAGTACCCGGCACTGGACGAAAGCTGCCGTCGTTGTAGCCACCACTTTGGTACTCGTCCACCGCCTCGCCGGCATTCAGATCGAGCACGTTGCCCACGGCGAAGGGCTGTGCTTGCGGCTCGTGTAATATCGGTGGCCGTGTGGCAACAGCGCCATCTGGCGGTGCGTCGGCATCAAAGAAACTATCCAGATGATTGGTGATGCCCAGATGGTTCGACTCATGCTCCCAGCTGTTCAAGCTCGAGGCGCTGGGACGATGCACAGATGAACTGGGGCTGGAACCGGAGCTGGAGGAGGGCTTATAGGGATTGCCGTTGTAGAGCGCTGGGCGCTTTGTGCTGTAATAGGCGTGGCTGGGATAGGCCGGCCGTGCTGACGAGGCCGCTGACAGGCCGTTATTGTTGCTGTTGCTGTTGTGTTGCGTCTGGTGATGAGGCTGATGATGTGCCGGCTTGTTGGCAGTGGGCGACAAGTCGGGATAAATGTCGTGCAAGTGTATTATGTCACCTGTGTGTAAGAATCGTGATGATGTTGCAATTTTCCTCAAAGCACAAACGGACGCTTAAGTATGCTTGTTTGTTTGTTCATATGCGAGTGTGTTTATTGGGGAAGCTCTTAAGTTGGAGTTCAACTTTCGCTTTAAGTAGTGAAAGACTCGAGCAAAAGTAATAATAAAAATAAAGCCAACTGAGCCAGCAATTACGACTAGCGCCCTGCACGACTTTATTATGTCACCAAAGCCAATGAAGTCGAAATTTAATTCACAACTAACAAACACTCACACACACAGGCACACAGACACACAGACACACATACATGCACACCCAATTGACCGGAGTCCATGACAGAAACAAAAGCCGAAATGTATGAGATAATTTTTCGCACGTAATTCAAAAAACCAAAAAGAAGAAGGTGAAAGAAAAACCAAATAAAACAGAACGCCGCTCGTTGATTAACACTCTTATTTGATTTTCTACCAGTTTGTGGCCGAGTTTCTCGTGTTGGACTTGAAGCTCTGAAGCCAAATGCCGTAACTGTGGGCGCTGTGATTTTTCCCACCAAAAATAAAAAATAAGCTTGATGCAGGCGCAGCAGACGTGAAATTTCACTTTTAAAATGCAAAAAAACGTTCACCTTCGTTTATTTCCGCAACCGATTTTGTTTTTGTTTTTTTTGTGAATTTGTTTTTTGGGTCTTTTCATTGTCGTTTGGAAAATTTTACACTTGAGCGACACGCAGGCAGAAGCAAAACAAAAAACAACAGAAACTAAAAATTCCCAGAAGACCTTTTCCCCTTTAAAGAAAGTGACTACGCAAAACAGAACTCGCTACTTAAAGAGCTTTACGAAGATTACCCAAAACTAAGAAAAGAGAAAAATGTGTTACAAAAATAGACATAAAATTGGGCCTAAAATTGGGCTGGTTAAAAAATTTCCGCTTAGAATTATTTACAACGTGTTGTAATGGGTTTTTATTTGAGCTGTTGTTGTTGCTGCACATTTTTATGGCCAGCCTAGAAAACTAAACAGAGCACAACAAGCTGCTAGACAAGCGTGCGTGTGGCATAATGCTTTGTTGTTGGCCAAGATTACGATACAGCGAATGCACTTGGCGGTAATTGAATTTGTATAAAATCCGAATTTACAGCCCAAAATGTGAAGTGCGCAAATAAGAAGAAGCAAATGAATGGCAACACAGCACAGCAGGCGTTAACAGCAAGGGGCTGTGGCAGCTCCGAAATTATATTTAATTTGTAATAATAGATATTTATAGATATATCTTTTAGGCAATTGCTTTTTAATTAGGCATAGGGTTTAATAACTGAATCAAACTATATTTGACTGTAGACACTGTCGACACGTCTAACTACACCTATTCCTTTGAGGGCACTTATGAGCTGTCAAATATGGTTTGTTTTTGGCTGACTTTATAAGAATTTTCGAGAGCTTAACTTAAACTGTGATAGATATAGGGCAAAACCCTCAAAGTCTATATAAAGGGTTTCATCAGCTAGCCTAAGTCATAAGACAAAACCAACTATTCTATAATTTTCCACATTTTTGGTTAGAGCAACAAAATCTAGTTTAACCAAAGGTTAATTTCTTTAATTCAGGGATTTCCAATTGATTTAATTTACATCTCTATCATTCCGCTTTAAGCATGTGCACTCTTCAGCCTGATCAAGTCATTTAATGGTTCACCATTGACACCTTCCAGCTCAGCGCCCACTGCTTGAGAGTGCAGCAAATGGAATTTAGTAATGCCTGCGCAGTGCATCTGCCCCCGCAGACATATGTTAGCTGTGTCTGTGTGTGTGTTTGCAAAGTCGAGCAATTTGTTGTCATTTTCGAAATGCGAACTAATTTATTGCGCTATTATACAGGGCATTGCATAAGTCGAAGCGCAGCAATTTGCAATTTGTGTGCGCGCCAAGCAAAAGAGCAGCCGAATGCTCTAACAGCTAGCCGAGCTAACTAAGCATGGCAAATCCAATGGGGGGATGGCTGGATGGTGGGGCAGCGGATCGCTGGGAAAGCAGTTTGGGCCTGTTAGAACTTGGGTACTGTTACTCACTTGTATTGTTGATGGGCGCCGCATGCGGGCTCTCCTCGGCGTCGAGATCTTTGTCCACACAGCATGACCAGATCATGCCGCCGGAGCACAGATCGAGCGGCTTGCCGCCGCCCAAGACGCACGAGATGGACAGGCCGCACTCGAATTTGTGGCCACGGAAGCGGCACGACTGCGGTATCACTGCAAAGACACCAAAATAATGGGCATTAGTGGGGATCAAACGCACACACACACACACTGGGACAAAGTCAATGGTCAAATCGTTGCAGTTTAAGTGGGGTGTGTACTTCTGGATAGCATCTCCATGACGCTGTTCTCGCCGTAATAGCCGGTGCCGCTGCGCCGCGACAGCGCCTCCAATATGAGCATGTCATGCTCCTGCTGTGCCGTCGGATAGCCCACGGCGCAGACGCTGTGGGGCGTGAGCACGTAGATGAGCAGCAGGCTGAGCCATTTGTCCCTTATGCGGTAATACGTGTATGTTCGTGCGCGCGCCATGGCTGGGGCTGCTCCTGGCGAGGAGCGCGACAGGCGAACGCGTACTTTCACTTTCGCACAGCACTTGCTTCGCTGCTGCGTTCACTTTCTTTTTGATTTTGACTTTGATTTTGGTGTGCGTAGCTATCCTGTGCTACACTCTTGTCGCCAGCACTATTATAATTGTAATCTGCTAAAAAGTCAAGCAGGATTTCACTTTTATTTATAATATCAGCAGCTACGCATGCGCAACGACGCACGAAAAGAAAATTGCTGTGAGTTATATATAGCGTAGCTTGTGGCCGCAGCGCGCGTCTCATGTGTCGACCGCACGTCGGGAAATTCAGCTCAGAACTAAGCCAAAGTTTTGTGTTTGCGCTGCGTTAAAGCAGCCGAAGACATTTGCTCGCATTTCGCCATTTCACCAGCAGAGCCGAAGGCCTGCGAGACCATCGAGAGAGGCTTGAAAGAAAGAGCAATGGCAGCGACAACATGTTGCCAGCGACGCTCAGCAACATGTTGCCATGCGACCAAGTTTTGACTTTGATTTCGTTTTTTCTTTCGTTTTGTTTTTGTCTTTTCTGGTCAAGGTTTTTGGTAGCTGCTCTATTATGAGTGCTCTCTGCACAAATAATCTATAATCTGTGGCATATAACACGTTGTTGTTTAACACTTTCGAATGTCGGCAACGCGCTGCAATTGTCGTTAATTGCAGTTGATTTTCCTGCTCTTGACTTGCACTGATATATATATATATATATATATATATATATATATATATATATATATATATATATATATATATATGTATGTGCATAGATAAGAGAAAAAAGACTTTTGCTTTTCTATATTACATGGCGAGTGCCATTGAACTTGTGCTGCAATTTGCGCATGATTTGATACTCGCCTCCATATCGTTTCTTTATCATATGCAGCTCTTACTTTTGCTAGTTTTTTTTTTTTTTGTTTTAATTGTTTTAATGGAGCATAATGCGCTTTCATTGGGGCGCAGAATAGGCCATATGTTAATGTCGGCTGGTGGCTGTGTGTAAATAATTACTGCTCAAATTTTGGCTTTGGCTCTTAACTTTGGACGTGCGTTTCTCAAGCTAATTGGTTTTTGTCTTGTTGTTTTTATTTTGGAAAGTCCAATTAAAGCTGAGCGCGCTTACAAGATGAATGAAGTCGGCGCACAGCTTGGGCACGCCAAGAACACGATATACATTAAACATGCATAAGGGCGCTTACTAACTCACTTTCGCCTGGCTTAAATGTAGAAATCGTGTCGTGAGTCATCTGAACTTGACATCGTATCGATGGCTAAGCTCAAGGTTAACTAATATGCTAATTATGTAATTGAACATGGGCACATGTTGTTCATGTTTGCTGAGTCACTGTGCCAAAAATGAAAGACTTAGGCAACGAACTTACTCTGGTTTTGGCAAAACTTAATCCTCATTAAACAATTTGCATGCGAAAAACAAAAGACTTAGGCAACGAACTTGTGTGCGATGAGCAATTCGCGTAAAGAGCACTTCAAGTGGAAGACTTTTATAATGTAGTCTTTAATATATATATGTAAACAAAAGACTTAGGCGACGAACTTGCACAGTGGCTAGTTACCCACTCTGGACTATTCTAGCCAAGCAAAAACGAATGACTTAAGCAACAAACTTGCGTACTTACAGTCAAGCTCATCGAAGAACTTTGCCTGCTTGGGCAAGTCCTTGTCAATGGCCTCCTTGAGCTCTGGCGTAACCACAGCGTTGTAGACGGAGTTATAGCCGCTGTGAGCGGCGTCCAGGCGACCGCATAGACACAGGCACAGGCCGAGCAGCAGAGCTGGCAGCAGCGGCAGCGACGTTGGCAGCGGCAGCAGCCATGCAACTGCGCACATTTTGCAATACTTTCGTTGTAGTTGTTGTAATTGTTGTCGTAGTTGTTGCTGTTGCTGTTGCTGTTGTTGTTGTTTGTCTGCGATTTTGTGCAATTGTGTGTTTCACTTAATTCACGTAGCGGCGCGAGTTTTTGATTGAATAATCGCTCGTTTGCATAGCAGGCGGCTGGCAGTTAAGATTGAATTAAATAAAATTCGCGCAGCCCACTTAGCTTAATATTTGGCAATAAGACCGAATGCACTTATTTCGCGGCCATTTTAATACTTGAGCATATTTTGTACGCGTCACGCACTTTTTCTTTAGAAACTTTGTGCTTTGTTGGAAATTTCGTTGTGGCTGCTGAGTTGTTACTGTTTTATGTCGGGTTCGACTGCCTTGCGGTGGGCTTTGCGTTTGCGAACAGTTTGCGGTAACGTCAAAACACTTAATAAACAGTTGGCTGACAAATTCAAAATCAAAAAGGCCATCAACACGCTCACCAACACGCACGCAGCCGCGCCGAGCGCAGCGCGGAGCGACAGCAGAGACGGTCGCTATTGAGTAATATGCGCCAAAGAGTGTGAAGCGGAGACTCTCGGGTGTGCGTGTGTGTGTGTGGAGAGTTACACTCGCATCGAAATCGAAAGTGAAAAGAAACAGACAAAACAAGACGTGGCCTCTGAGCAGAGACAACAACTTTTGTCGCTCACTTGGCAATTGCATGTCGCATGTCGCTTAGCTGTTGCTGTTGCTGCTGCTGTTGCCGTTGCCATGACTAATGTCAAATTTAGAGCTCACAGAGCCAGTGGCTATGTGAAACAAGAGGAAGTTAAATTGTCTTACTCGCGCCTCACATGTTGCCACCAATTTAGTGGGCTGCCAAATGTAATTGTTGTAGTCGAAAAGAAAAATCAACAAATTGTACAAATTGCAACAGGAAAAACCAGCAGCTCCGACGCCACTCTGGCTCTCTGGCAGCCCAAGCCAGCCAAGCGAAAGCCAAAGCGACGCGCGCACACAACACATCTTATTTCGAGTTCATCTCTCAAGCGTGAAAAATTCGCTGCAACAGCACGATGTTTTTTTCCTCGCATCGGAAAAATTGAAAAGCGCCATCAAAACGAATAAAGCCTAAATAATTGATGGGGTTGGGAACCAAAGTCGACTTGATGAGTTCACGGATAACTATTGAATAATAATTGGCCACCAAATTGATGACACACTTGAGAGAGACAATCAATTTGTAAGACAATGAAACAATCCCATTACAAATTATAGCTCATTGATGCATGACTAAGCAGATACTCTGTTATTTAGTATGAACTGCAAGTAAAGGTAGTGAGAGTGCGAGAGGTTGGGGTATGAGAGTTTAGATATAGGTATTAAAGAGAAATTTAAGTGTAAAACTTGATGGTCTCTGATTTATAAAAAGCAAAAATTTAATAAATGAAAAAATTGATAGAAAAATATTTTAAAAATTCAGAAAAAATTCTAAAAGTAGAATTTAATTTTCTTATACTATTTAAAATATTTTATACCTCAACTCCAAGCTCTATTAAAAGTAATATAAATTCTATATACCCTACACTAAAAACCTTATGCCCAACTCAATATTTTTCGAGTTCATTTCGAGCTGTAGCTATGAGCTCTGAATAGAAAGCAAGCATAAATATATTTATATATTTCCTATTCATTTACCTCATCTACTTATCATAACATTCACTTTCACACGCTTAGCATGCCCTGCTAACCCCTTTTTGACGACTCTAGGGTATGTCAGCCGAACGTAACACAATTTATACACTAGCATTGGGCAATTGGCAGATGACACTCGACTCGAGTCTCTGACTCTGGCCCAGTCTTAATGTGTTTAATGTACAAATTATGATTATTTTCTGTTTGTTGTTGTTGCTGTTGTTGTAGTTGCTGTGGCTGCTTGTTTGTTGGGCTGAAAGCAGTTGATTGTGCCATTTATGGCAGCGGCAGCAGCAGCGAACACTAAATGGGAAATGGGCCAGCACAGCGAATGCCAAATGACATAACAAAGCAAATTTGTATTGTTATTGTTTCTTTACGTGCTGTAAAGTGCGTAATTCCAATTGAAAATTCCCAATGCACAGTTGCCACCAGCCAGCGTTCAAGGTCGTACGTTGTGCCACCCAAGCGCCCACACAAATAAGGCAACTAGACCCACTTACATAAGCTAATAATAATATTTAATATATCTAATAAATTGTAATTTGTAATTTCATATTTTTCGTTGATGTTGTTGTTGTTGTTGTCATTGCACAGGCCATTGCTTAATGCTAGACGCCATAAACTAATGAGATTGCGCTGCCACATCCCCGGGGAGTCGGAGCCGATTTCAGTCTGCCACATGATTTGTTGCCGCTGCTGGCCCTAGGGCTCATTGCGCGCCACCACATCTTCCACCCAGCGCAGACTCTTCTGCAGATTGTGATAGATGCCGGGCTGATGATCCACGCCGCAGCCAAAGCCGGCGCTCGTAATGCCCACAAGCACAAAGCGACCATGTTCTTTGATGACCAGCGGGCCGCCCGAGTCACCTGTGCATAAAAATTTGATTTATAAGTCTGGGTTATAGTTGAGGCTGGCCTAGTTGAAAGTGAACTTTGTGGGAAGTATGTTCTTGCATATGATATGTTGATATGTTTAAATATTAATAGACATATCTATCTGCCAGATCTATCAATAGTTTTCTACATTATTCTCTTCAAACACATCAATTCAAAAATTCCACAAACTTCTGTTAGTCTCCCCGCAGCTCTGTTAAGCCATTAGCAGAGCGCTGTTAACGGCTCGCCTAAAAGTATGCCACATAAAATCGCGCTCACCCAAACACGCATCCATGTGCCCATCGGAGTGACCGGCACAAAACATTTCCGACTTGATTTCCACGCTGATCTGCTTGCTCTCATGCCAGCGCACGCAATCCAGGGTGGCTGAGCAGGGAGTGAAGAGTGATATCAATGACAAGGTTGTCGCTGCGTGCAGTCTGTACTCACATATGATGGGCACACTGGCCACCTGCAGCATGTTGGTGCCCGCGTGACCCATATGCGCTTCCGTCTTGCCCCAGCCGGCTATCAGGCCCTTGCGGCCCACCAGCCGAATGGGGTACTGCGGCAGGCATATGGGCAAGATGTGCTCGCTGAAACCCGTCGGCCGGGCGAGCTTAAGCAGCGCCAGATCATAGCGGTCCGGCTGTGTGATGCGAAAGTTGAAGCGCGGATGTATGATCTTCTGGAGCACGCTGTGCTTCTCCACGGGCAGCGGCTCTTGGATGTGCCCCAGATTCTGTGTGTCCAGCTCGCCCAGATACACGGTTATATCGGGCAGCTGGGCCTGCTGTATGCAATGCGCCGCCGTTGCCACCATATTCGCCGATATCAACACCCCGCCGCACTGGTACTCCGCAATGCGTATGTGCGCCAGCCACGGGTACTCCGCAAACTGTGCCGGTCTGCCGCCAATGATGCGCTTCTGCAGCGTGTTCTGCGCTAGCCGCGGCAGGCCACATTCCGGCTAGAAATTATGGAAAAACGGATTAGTCAATAATATGTAACTGTGCAGCATCATAATTGATGATGGCATTGGGCACACTGAATTCACAGGCACAGAAAAAAGTTGAAAAGTAGCAACAACAGCAGAAAAACTGTGAAAAACTAGTTTTTCCATCACAAATATTTTCAATTGTCTTATTGTTAGCACGGCTCACACGCTGTGCACTTGATGAGTTTTGAAATTAACTCTTGAAAAATACATCAGGATAGTTGCGCTGCCTCAAAGAAGTCTTGCACAATCTCTCATAATAGACCAAAAGAACCTTTACACAATCTTTAATAATAGACTCTACTGTAATATGGTAAATAACTTTCATAAATATATGAGAAATAAGTGCATGCATGCAGACGTCTAATTAGAGATTCATGTTTATGTGCCTTATACTGAGGTTATTCTGCCTGCTGAGCATTAAGGCTTAATGGAATGATTTTCTTAAGCAATGAAGCCTTCTATGTGATTCTCATTAATTTTAAACAACTTTTCAGCCATCTCTCTCTCTGTTACAAACTCTTCAGACTCATATTTCTCTTATTAATCTTTAGTTTTAAGCGTAGTTGTCTTAAAAAGTGCAGCCTTCTATGCGATTCTCAGCTGTTAAAAACCTTTGAATCCATTTCATCAGTCACATCCTATTCATATTCCAATTTCGCTCTATAATAATATATTTTTCATTTAAATATATTTTATATATATTAATATATATAATTTTTTTAATATATATAATTTTTTTAAATATATATATATATATATATATATAATATATTAATATATATTAATATTTCTGCTTATAACGCTGCCACTCTTAGCTCTCTTTAAATTCATTTCGATTTGTTCTCACTTATAAATCTTTTCTTGGTCAGCTATATTTTCTGTTCACGAATTCCTGTTGTCCAGTGTAATTGCTTCATTGCGGCCACTTACCTTTAGATTGAGCAGCTCGTTATCATCGCGCCGCCGCAGCATAATGCGTTTGGGCAAACTATTCAGACCCATCTTCAGCTTGCCATAGTCCACCAGATTCTCGAGCGGCGATTGATGCGCATGCTGATGCAGATGCTGATGCGGCTCGGCAATGCAGCAGCTGAATAGCCACTTGTTGCTGCCGCAGCCTTTGGCATGCTTGCCGCCCTGCAGCCAGCAGGAGAAGCTCAGTTTGCAGGGCCAAACGCCGCTCTGATGCACGCACTCAGCGGGCACGCCCAGCAGCGTGTTTAGTATACCTGATGGGGGCAGGGTTAGAGGGGAAGTGCTGATCACAAGCTGGCGAGGATTAGCTAGGAGCGTGATTTACTTACTCGCCTGCAGCGGCGCAAATTGGCAGAGCAGCAGGCACAGCCACAGCAGCAGTAAATACCCAAATGAACGTCGCATTTTAAGTCACAATTCACAGGCACAGACACAGTCACAGTCACTGTCGCTGTCACTCTTTTCGGTGGGCGTTTAACACAATTTGCTGACAGCTAAATTTGTGTTTTGATTTGTTGCTGTTGTTGTCGCTATTGTTGCTGTTAATGAAAGCATGACAATTTCTTATTCACTTTTATGTCGTCTATTTTCCTCCTCTTGTTATTGTTGCTATCTTCTGCTTCACCATTTGCAGCTAGCTAGACGACTTATTGTTGCTGCTCTACTTTTACTACTCTTTGTGGTTGTTGTTGGGTTGAATGATTCACACACAGCCAGCGGCTGGCGGCAGCGTCCTTGTCGCAACGTGTTCTTTCGCTAAATGGGTTAAGAGACGCCTTCTTCTCTTCTTTTAAATAATAACTGTGTCAATGCATCAGGCGCTGGCACAATTTTCAATTGCAGCCGCACAGAGTTTCACACATGCTGCCAATTGTGGCATGGCTCAACACACACTGAAAACGCGACGCGCGAGAATTGGCTAAAACGGCGGCGGCAGCAGCAGCGACGACAACCGCACGCAATGCTGGCCAGAATCAAACTGGGTGCCAAGCTGTAGCCAAAGTGTTTAGCTTTGCCTCTGCAGAGCTTCTTCTCAGCAACTGGTTGGCATCACACACACACACACACACACACATTGATCTTGGGCGCTAGTTCTCAAATGCAATGTCTGGCTAATTATTACGAAACGCAGGAAATGTCTGAGTTATAATTATTTTATGCGACATAATTGCAAAAGAAGAGCGTAACAGATTTACCTATTCCTAGCGGGAAACTGGAGCAGTTCTTTCTTTTTGGGTTAACTGCGTGTCAGATGGGGGGGCAGGGGAACATCAGCCAGAGCCATTCTTTTATGTAACTTTCTAAAAAGCAAACTCTTATTGATGAGGCTCTGCAGCATTAGCATATGAAATATGCTGCTGAAATATGTTTTTCTTGTTTGATTTTCGGTGCCCAGCAGGCGTTTCGCTCAGTTATCAAATTGATGTTGGCCAACCAACAAGTCTCACAATCGAGAAAACTACACAAAACAAATCACACATGAGACCCCAATACTTCGGAAATCCACAAACTTCTCAGGAAACACTTTAGCTTCAGTTACAATCAGTTTATCAGAACATAAATAGAAATATTTATTTACAATTTCGATTCGTAGTTTTTGTAATATATATATAAATAAATATATATCATTTTTTTTTTTTTTTTTGTAATATATAAATATAGAATAAAGTCGAAATTTAAAATTTGTTGTCGAATCATGGCGTGCAACCCACAAGCAGCAAAAGCTGCCACCCAGGGTCTTGTTGCCGCACATGCCAGCAGCATTGCGTATGTGCAGTGCCAGAACCTCAAGTACAACGCCATCATTATAGGCTGGCTGGGCGTCATCATATCAAGCGTGATGATCTTTAGTTCCATGATGCTCATTAATATGCAGGCCGATGTCGAGCTGCTGGTCAAGCAAGTCCTACTGCAACAGGCAACAGATAAGCAAATACAGCTATTGATGAATCGTATGTATTATGGGCTCGGGTCACTTATCTGCTCTATATACCTTATATACGCCTGATCCGTAGTTTTGGCTGCTTTCAGTACAGTGGCCTATGGTATGTCCTTGATCAACCTGGGCGTCAGCCTCTTGCTGTTGATTGGTGTGGCTCGGGTGAGTGTGGAAAAAAGTTAGAGAGGGAGAGAGGGAGGGAGAGGGAGGCCAAGCAGCTTGAGTTGAGACATATCAATTATATTTAAGCTCATTTGTCTATTCGCTTAGCTAACACTGGCTATCTCTCTCTATTGCAGGACTCAAGCGGCCCGTTGTATCCATGGTTGATATTTCATGGCGTTGTGTTTGGCTTTGGCCTCTACATGGGCATATTCTATGCCTTGGCCGGCCTGTTTATAGATCTATCTAGTTTCTTGATGTGCATGCTAGTCTTTACGCTTGTGCTGGGTAAGCTGTTAACTATATATATATATATCCATATTCCATTATAATCATCCCCTGCTCAGTGCTCTATTATAAAATCTATCATGAAATCTTTACTCTATTCCGCGTCGTGCAAGAGCAGAATTTGCGGAATGCCAAGTTCTGTCACGATGCTGAGCATGTCTTTGCCTCTGGCGTGCCCTATTCGCCATTATATTTGCCCCCTTTTCCATTCAAGCCATAAGCCGCAGCAGCATCAGTTGATCGTTTCACATCTGAATGTTAAGTTCTCTATATAAATCTCTGGACTAAAATAATAAAAATCAATTAGATTTTGTTTTTCTCAACATTTACATAATTTATTTACACACAATTAGTTCATAAATAGTTTAAAATTACGTAACAGCGCATATGACTAAGTAAATTAATTAATAATTAATTTAAAGTGTAATTTGAAAATCGCTTAACCAGATATCCAATCGATATCCCACAGATACATACCCCCAACTAGAGATATATGTCCCGTTACTAAGTTCTAATATACGCAGTTGCCTCCGTCCTCCTTCTTTACTACAAACTAGAGCGCTGCGCGAAGTTTTCTTGAAAATTATTAAATATATAAATAAGAGTAAAAAAAGAGAATGCGAAAAGTCTATAGACGCGGTTGCTAGGGAAGTCAATTATGTACAAAACGAGGGCATTCTACAAGCTGGAGCTGAAGCGTTGGGCTTAAAATAAATAAGACGCGAGTGGCATAGCTTAAATGTTGACCGTCAGGCCAACCACATAGGATACCCAGTCCACCGTATAGGCCAGGCGATGATAGATGCCCTGCAAGAGGAGAGTTGGGAAAGGATGAATAAAGTTGAGTCTAGTTCATAGCTGAGGCAAACACTTACCGGCTGTCCACGCGATGCACAGGAGTAGCCCGCTGAGACTACGCCTATCAAATACCAACGGCCATTCTTCTCGTGCATCAGCGGGCCGCCCGAGTCGCCCTGGCAGGAATCTTTGCCGCCATTGCGATAGCCGGCGCACAGCATCTCCTGATAGATGACGACATTGATGCCGTTCTGTCGGTGCCAGCGCTCGCAAATGCGATTCTCAATCACAGGCACATCAACGGCTTGCAGGGTTTTGGGACGCAAGCGGGAGCCCGGATTCAAAGCGCCCCAGCCGGCGGCCCAGCCATACTTGCCCAGAAAGTCCTCGTTCTTCTCCGGCAGGCAAATGGGTGCTGTGGAGGATATAGAATCAATTAAGAGACGCAAGGGATAACACTCCTAGGCAGACCTACCTATGTGAGGCATAAAGTGCACAGTGCGCTCCAGCGTCAGCACGGAGACATCGAAGCGATCCGCTTGGGGCGTGAACTTGAAGTAGGGGTGCACGTCGATGCGGCGCACGCCAAAGGTGTAGGCGGGCAGCGGTTCAACGGCCGAGTTGATGACATAATCGCCCAGCGTGACGTGCACCTGACGGGGCGTGGCACGTGCCACGCAGTGGCCGGCGGTGACCACATGACGGCGCGAGATGAGCGAGCCGCCGCATCTGCAACAACACAGCAAATGTGAATTTGAAGAGGCTTGAAGAGCAGGCCGCCGCCACTCGAGCTTACCTGGAGGAGCCAATGCGTATGTAGGCCTGCCAGGGAAAGGAGCCAAAGCCGGCGTCATCGCCGCCCACAATGCGCCGCTGGGCGGTCTGCTTAGCCAGTGAAATGCCGCAGCCTGCAAACCAAGACAGGCGGTTAGAGTGTGACGGGTTAGAGAGCTCAAAGGTTAACGCTAATAAAACAGCACAGAGAGTTAGTAGCAACGGGCAACGGGGTGAGAGAAACAGTTACAGAGAGAGAGAGCGAGAGAGAGAGAGAGCGAGCGAGCGAGCGACAGGTGGAACTTGCAACCAAAAATGAAGCCAAAAATATGAACGCCGCTTGGAACTGCCCGCAATTTGTTGTTGGTTCGTTTGCTGTGTGTGGTGTGAGATGGGGGGGCGAGGGTGGTGCGTGCGGGATGAAGCATTAACTTTCTAGTCGCTGTGTGGTTTGCTTTTTTTAATTTAACTTTTTTTTTTTTTTTGGTGGCACTTTCGGGGCATGCCGTTAAATGATGTTTAAATGTGGCTTAGTTGTCATTAGCTCTGGTAATTAACTCATGCGCATGCTGGGCAGTTGTAAAGTTCCTCAGTTTCCTCCTCTCTTTCCCCATTGCACTCGACGGCATTTTCATATCCCCCTTCAAGCTTGGTGCAAGGCATTTTAGTAGCGTGATTTGGTTTTGTTTTTCTTCTTTTTTTTCGACATTTGACAAACACAACTACGAATACGGTGCACATATGCAAGACACACAAGATAAGTAAAATACAAACAAAATTAAACGAAAACGAAATCATAAAACATAAACAAAAGTAAAGCAAGCAAACGCAGTCACTACGACAAATTATTGTTTGTTAGGCATGCAAATAGAAAAATTCTTAAATACGCTTAGAATATGCTTGCAGAGGATTAGAGAGCTCGAAGATGTCAGGAAACTATATGCTATATAGTATGCTGATGCATATAGATACTGACTAAGCTCTTGAATCTTAAAAAAATGTTTCATATATTTTACTTTTATAGTTCTTAATATATGTATATATTAATATATGTATATAAACTGATTTTTTCTTAAAATTCAAATAATTTAGTAATTAATTTAGTTTTTGAGCTGCTTAAATATATTTATTTATATTGTCTGTAGATTTTTCATTATAAAGAAACATTTATCTATAAAAAAACATTTTCTAGCTCAAAGCTTTTTACAATTTTAACTATTTCCCGCAAATAAATGTAAACTATCTATGAGCTATTGCTCTTATGTCATTTGAGTATTTTGAAGACATGTCAGAAAATAATTTTTATAATTTATTTAGGAATATTTTAAGGTTTAGGAAATTGTCTTTAACACTTGCCTATATATCGTTTATGAATACATAAGTTTACTCTCTCTGTCTCTATCTTACACTCTTTGTCCTCTCATCCTCCCTCCCTCTCCAATTAGTTAACACCCTCCGCTGCAAGCATATCTCATCTTCGGCTAGCCGAGGTTTTCATCTCTAATTTTAATGCATTTCATTATTTATTATAATTTTTAAAATTTTGCGACTTAGTCCAAAAAGCAAGCTGGACCGTAGTGTAATCAAAATTGTTGTTTGTTTTTAGTGTGCACGTGCATGGACTTGTAGTTGTTTTTTTTTTTTTTTTTTTTTTTTTTTTTTTTTTTTTTTTTTTTTTGTTGAGGCAGCCACACTCACTGGGTTCGTTGTTGACCGGTCCAAAGTTCTTTTGCGGTAGATCGGTCAGATCGACCGTATTGCCCACATAGTCCGAGCTGCGCAAGTTGGCCGATTTGGCCGTGCGATGGCAACAGCCGCGCAGCAATCCATTGCAGGTGCCCTGTATTAGGCCGCCAGATAGCCAGCAGCCTAAAAAGAACTCGCAAGTACCGCCGCGATGCTGACACTCCATGTCCGTTGTGATGTCGACTGTCAAATGGTGGGGGGATATCATGTATGTAGATGAGCAACATGTCTGATGTGTGTGTGTGTATATATGTGTATGTGTGTGAGTGTGTAGCTGGTTGTGTTGGGTAGTGTTCGTATTGGGACAATTAGGCCTAGTGCAAGCAGTTCCCAGCAGCGACACTAACTGAAGCTTAACTTAAGAGAGTAGCAAATGGTCTCGCAGCTGCGGACCCTGACACTCACCCTTCTCCTTGAAGGTGCTGGCCGATTGCGGACTGCTCGTTGCCTCCGCAGCGCTATCCAAGTCCTGTAGACTGTAGTCGTTGCGCACATCCTGCACAGCAGCCAGCTCGTTAATGCCAAAGTTCTGATCTCTGCGGGGAGTGAGAAGTGGTTTTAGTGGGGCGTGAATATGCAGAGTGGAGCTGATAGTGGAGTCATCTAACTTATCTCTATTATATCCTCAATTAGGAGTGGGTTTTTTTTTTTAATATTTCCTGTGTTCTCACACTATCCAAGTTTTCCCACGCTATCTAAGTGCTTTTGCCAACTCACCTGAAAGCAATATTATCGCTGAAGTAGACGCCCGTGCCGGATGGCGCGCTGGAGCCGCTGGGTCCGGTGGTGCCCACATTGTCGTTGCTGGGGAAGACGACGCGGGGACTGCGCGACGATTTGTAGGGGAAATAGCGGCTCTTGCGCGAGCTCTGATAGTCCCCGGGCGCCACGTACTCATTGAAGGCCTTCTGGGGTCCGAACTGACGCATGGGACTGGGTCCGGTGCGGAATTCCGTGTCGCCGAAGTAGAGGCCGCGCTGCAAGCGACCTGGCAGTGCGGTAATGGGTCCATTGATGTCCCCAAATTTGGTCACGTCGTCGCGATAGAGTTTGCCAGCTGCCACGGCTGCGTTCAGTGTATGCGGCTTCGAGTTGGCCACCAAACCGGGAAACTCGAAGCTGGACGGCGAGACGTCCGAGTCGAAGTACAGCTGGCGCGTATGACGTGATTCGTGATCGTATTGTGTGGGCGTGGCGTCCTCGGTGAAAGGCAAGCCACCGCCTCCGCCTGCTGCTGCGCTGCTCTCCTCGAAAATGGGGCTGTCCTCGCGATAGCCCTGTGGATAGAAGGGATTGGCCGGCTTCAGACTGTAGCTGGGAAACTGGAAGCCCACACGCCGGCTCGTGTGCTCCGGCTCCGCGTACTCCAGCTTGTCCGTAGTGCTAGCCGCAGCGACCAGATCGCTGCGCTCAGTGCGCACCGTTTGCTGCTGCTGCTGCTGCTCAGCCGCCTGAGCTGCCAGCTCGGCGCCAAATTCATGGGCCACCGCGGCAAGGCCCTCGGCCGGGGGACCCAGGGCGGAGAGCGTGGCATTGCGGCTGGGTCGCAGCTGCAGCAGCGACGCTGGGCTGCTCGCCTCGCCCTCCGTTTGCAGCGGGATGTACATGTAGTTGCGTCGGCGTCCCTGTCGCGTCACGTTCTCCGGCAGCGTGGGCACCAGCTGCTTGGGTATGGTGATCAGCTCGCTCTGTGGCAGCTCCACGCTGGGCGCTGGTATGATCTCGACATCGGAGCGTCGCTGTGCGGTGGCAGCAGCAGCTGCACTCGATTGTCGCGCTGTGCGATAGGAGCCAAAGGACTGCACGAGGCTGCCATCGTTGCGCTGGCGCAGGTCCTTGAAGCTGACGTCGTCCTGCTGACTGAAGGTCTGGTAGGGCGCATAGAGATTCCGGGCGGTGGGCGCGGCCGTTGCTGCTGCCGTCGCTGTGTGGGTGGCAAAGGCGGCGGTGGTTTGCCACGGCGCCAGCTGCTGGCCCGTCAGCAGCGCCGCCGTCGATGCCGTCGAGCTCTGCGCGCCGCCAACCGCTTGAACTTGACCGGCATAAAGCAGGCAGCTAATGAGCAGGCTGAGCTGCCAGGGGCAACTGTTGCTGTTGCGCTTGTTGCTGTTGGTTTTGGTTTTGGTGTTGTGTTGGTGTTTGGCCACTAACATCTTACATTGAGCGGGGATGAGCTGCTGTGGTGTGGTGTGCTGCTTGTTGGTGGTAATGACACTGCGCCCAATTAAGGTGCAGCTGCGCAACTTCCTGCTTGTTGCCGTTGCAGTTGCAGCAACTGTTGCCGCTGTTGTTGTTATGGCGATTTTGAACTTGAAGCCAATTGCTGGCCCGTTTCGCTTTTCTTCTGCTGCTGCTGCTGCTGCTGATGTTGCTGTTGTTGTTGTTGCTCGCAGCTGCTGCGTGCCGCGTTCATTGATCCCCGCTCCACTGGTTTCTTTTGCCTGTTGTTGTTGCTTTATTTTTTTGGCTTTGGGGATTTTCCGGCGCCCGATGCTGTGTTACAATTCAGTTGAAGGAGCTGCTGCCGCTACCGCTGGCAATTGGTTTTCGATTTTGTGCCTGCCGCGAGTATCTCGTGTGGCGGGTTTCAGCTGTTGGTGCGGTTATTGGACTCCTGCTCTGCCGGCACGTATGTGTGCGCGTGTGTGTGTCTGTGTGTGTGTGTGTGTTAGCTGCTCCAATGGCAATTATGGCAATTGCTGTTGACGCTTCAACAGCCGACGTTTCATGTGGCTGCATTCATGACGGCTGCTGGCACTGGCTGATGATCTTGCCACAAGAAAGAGAGGAGACGACGCCAACAACAACAGCAACGCTGGCCACAAATTACTTCCTTAATTGCCTGCAAGCAGAAGAGAGAAAGAAACGTAAATAAATATATAGAAAGAAAGAAAACGGGCTGGCATTTCGGCCATTAAATTGTGGGTGTGTTGGAGGCAACTGATAGACACATGGGCGAGGTAGTGCTGTGGGCGTGTCAGACCATTAGCCACAGCCTAAACGCTCAACATTAGCTTTCATCTGGCGGCTTTAATCAACGATTTGCGCATTAAACCGACAACAAATTAATTGCAAATTACCAATTTACGCTGCTGCTGCAGCCGCAGTAGCTTCACGCGTTTCCTCGGTCACAAACCGCAGCAGCAGCGGCAGCGGCAGTGGCAGCAGCTGACTTTTGGCAACAGCTTTGCCAAACCAGTTAACAAAATAAAAGTCGCTGCACAACTGGAAAGCGGCAAAATTTTTGCTTTTATTCAGTTTTTTTTTTTGGTTTTTTGCTGTTTTTCATTTTCGTGTTTTGAAAAGTTATTTTTACGTTTAACGATAGAAGGAAATGAATGACTGCAATGAAAAGCGCAATAAAAGCAAAGCCAAGCGGCAATCGCAGCCAATGCGCTTTAATGGAAAGTCCAAGGCATTTACATTAATTTGAGCAGCTTAACCACATGATCCCCCCCATGCATAAATAATTTGCCAAATTTCAAATAGTGCTTCCACATGAAATTCGTTTTGCCATCCTTGTTAAATTCCATTTGAGGCAAATGCAATTTCATGCGCAATAAATCAAATTAATTGAAGGCAACAATTATTGGAACTAAATGGTACTTAAACTATTTTGTAATTATTTCATGTTTTGAGTTTGTAATTTTCGATTTTTATTAAATTTACTTTCCGGTTTTTAAGGCTGTCGAAAAATATTTCGAGAGTGAGAGCATTTCCCATGCAAGTAGTTTTCAGCTCTTTAAATTATTGCTGGCGTGTAGCTATGCAAATATTAATCTTCTTAGGTATTTATGTACTGAGAACTGTTGTTCTATGATTATCAGGGAAATAGTTTTATATATGTATGTTCAAACATATAAAGGCTTGTGCATATTCATGATAAAATGCATTTGATAACAAGTTTCTCATATACTCTTTACTGTCCAATACGTATTTTCCTCATGCCTGTCAAAGGCATTAAATATTTCTTAGCGAATATGTAGAGTTTATGAGAGATGGAAAAAAATATTTTGAAATATTATGCATAATATAAGTAATAGATTTTCACATCAACATTTTTGGAATATTTTCTACATATTCTCCTACTTTCTACAATTTGTGTTTATATATTTTTTATGTAGAAACAAATAAGTAAAACATGAATATTTGCAACAAAATCGTTAACTTCATCTTCTGATGAAGCAAGCAGCTAAGATCTCTAAGATTCTATTCCGCTGTCACCAATTACTGCTTTCTATGAAATCAACTCACTTTTGCCTACTTTAAGTCAACCGACAGAGCATCTTGCAGTCGGCTTCGTTGTTGCTGCTGTGTGCTCAGTGAAGCAGCAAAGACAAAGCAGCAACAGCAGCAGCTTTGAAAGTAAGAGTTGGCCACTTTTTGCGCTCAACTGCGCTGCGCTGCGCTGCTGCAGTCGTCGCTGCCAGCGAATTTTCACTTTCATTTCGAGTTCAAGCACCACGCGAACAGCTGTCGTTGTTGTTGCTGCTGCTGCAGTTGTTGCTGCTGCTAAAAGCTTCCTCTGGCGGGGGCGTTTCGCGGCAACCGCACAAACTTGACATTTTGAACTTGATGTGCAGCCTTTTCAGAGAGTCGCGTCTGTGTCAGAGGGCAGGCAGACAGGCTAGGCCTGAGGACAGGCTGGGAGGCAGCTAATGTCAACAGGAAGCATTGAGCGAAACGTGACCAGACGCTAGCTATTTACTTCCCCAATGTACGTGCAGATCGCTTTGCATAATGCTTTAACACGTTGGGCCGCTGCGCCTGCTGCTAATAGATTTTTTTCGATTATGAAATCTGCAAACGCTGATAACTGGTTTGTCAGCGTGCCGCAAAGTAAACAGATGTCTATGCATATATATATAGATATATATAGTTGCGAAATTGACACAGCAATTTGAGCTACACGATTTTATGCGCATTTCGTGTGATGTAATCAGGCAAAAACAAAATTTAACCAAAAACAACTTTTCAGCGTTGGAAAAGCATATGCAAAAAACGAAGAAGAAGAAGCCGAAGCAGATAAAGATATGCCAAGAGTCACGCTTCAGCAAGGCGAGTGGCCAAAATTGATAACAACGTTATGTAAAAAATGCGTTCGAAATGCCCACCGACAGCAGCAGCAGCTGCTTGATGATCATCTGGTGATGCCTCATTATGAGCAACATGTTGCTGCCGCATCAGCAATTATTGCAACGGCCTTGTGAAGGACGCCGGAAACTGGCTTAACTTCTTTTTGCTGCTCTCTCTCTGCCTCGCCCCCTCTCTCTCCCTCTCTCTCTCTCTTTCTCTTTGTATATGTATTTCATTTGCTGCTTGCCTTTCGCTGTGCTCTTTCTTTGGCCGTTTTCTTTTCACACTTCTGCTGCACGCATAATTCACATTCATTTTTGTTGCTTCTGCTGCTGCTTTGGCTTTTAATGCCTGACAGTTTATTTGTTTTAATTAACAATTGTTGCGGCTGCTCCTCTTTTATTTTGGGTTGCTTTTTATTGCGCCCTTCTTTTGTTTCGTTGGCCGTTTTATCTGCATGTGCACTTTGTTTTAGTTTTGCGCGCTGCCTAGTGAAAGTTGCTCTTGTTGTTGTTGTTGTTGTTGTTGCAAACAATACGTTGCTCGTTGTTTGCTACGTTTCGTTTATTTGCCGCTGCAAACAAGCAACTTTTGTATTTCTTGTATATTTTCTCGTCGTAATTGAGATAAATGCATTTTAAATGCGCCGCAGCAGCAGCAGCCACTTCAGCAGCTGCCGAAGATGCGGATACAACGCATTGCGTATACGCAGCGTTGCGTGCGTCTGTTCAACTCTTGAGCCTTTCAGCCGTTTTCCACGCATAATTTAAAAGCAAATGAATTTCGTTTGCATAAAATATATAAAAGCTGAGATAAAACAATGCCTAATGCACAAAATCACAAATTGATGACAACAATGGCAGCAGCAGCAGCAGCAACAACGAAAATAAACATAAAAGACAATGTCGCCTGTCGTTGTCATTTGTCATTTGTTGTTGTCATCGTTGTTGCTGTTCGTTATCGCCGCCGTTGCATCTGCTCGTTTGTGACGCTGACGAGTTGCGCATAAATAAACGTCAGCCCCAGCTTAATTTAATGCATGCATTTGCACAAATGCTTAAATTACGCCATTGCACAAAGGCAGCCCCAGCTACAACTTTTTACTATATGCAAAAAATTGAGGATTTATTTGGAAGTTAATCAAGAAAAGCTGGGCGACTTAACTGGCCAATTAAACAAATTGGAGTTGGGTATGGGAGAGCTTGAGCTAAGCTCGTTGTGAGTGAAACTTCTACAGCTCACGCTATGGGCTTTGGGCTAGGCGCTCGACTTCAGGTGATTCTTGCAGCTGAACCACAGCCCAAGGGGTCGACTCTTGAGTCTGCCTAAGAGAAGACTTAAATATAATTGTACAAAACTGAATTGAAGCTTGGAAGATAGTCAATATTTCATTATTATCATCTAAATCTAGTAAAATAAATATAGAGATTATATAAACTCATCTTAAGCTACGAAACTCTTAGAGATTATTTACAAAGAATATATATAAATATTAATATACACTCAACAACAAACATTCATAGCCCATTCTTGTTCTCTTCAAATCTCAGCGTAAACAAATTTCTTTTCACCTTACAACCTGCTCGCCCACTTTTGTTTCCAGTGTACACACTTCAAACTCGCTTTTAAAATGAACAACAATTTGAAGCTGTGCCAATTATTTGAATTGCTACCAATTGTTCAATTGGCAGTTGTTTGGCCAATGGCGAAAAGGTCAAAACGTTTGGGATTTAACCACAAGCAAAAGTCAAGTGGGTCAGCGGCTCAAGCAGCTGCTGCTGCTGCTGCTGCCAGCTGAACTCTAAACAAAGGCGCGCATCGTATGGAAATTGGTGTCATGCCATTGGCACATATTTGGCCTGGCCAAAAAGCAAACACACAGCGACTTGGGCGAGCAATGGAAAGCCGAAAACCTTAGCTATTGGGTAAGGTAAGTGCTGTTGGCCAGCTAGTTCCACTTGGAAACCGGGCCCGAAAGCACGCTTGCTGGTTGCCACACGGCCCAGAGACGCATAGTCAATAGATATGCAGCTGGGACAGGGCTGGGAGGGGGTGTGCTTGCTGTGCAGCGTTAATTAATATTCAATACACGCGCTGCGCAATTGTTATGAATGTGTGAAGTCAACACAGGCAGCAAAAAGCGCTCAGAAGCGCTGGCAACAAAGGCAGCAACAACAACATCGGCCTGCCCGAGCATTGCATGTTAATCAAAGCGGCATTTTCATACATATTGATAACGATTATATAATTAGCTGTGGGCCACTGGGCGTATCAGCCATTGCCCATTTCGATATGCGGGGCCTTTTGCAACCTTTTTTTTGGCGCATTAGATAAGCGCCATTAAAGTTTTATAACCATATTTTCTTCTATATTTATCAGGAGTTCGTTTTTTTCTGCCTCACGCTAATGACTCGTGCAAATCGAGGCTATCGACTCGCCGATCAGCCGGTCAGCAACCGCAAAAAGCTGCTAACAACTAGACAACAGCTGCACATGCTAAACACTCGCTCAAGATTCACAGAAAAAATCTATAAAAATAAATAATCAAATAGCAAAACAGTAGCTCGCGTCCAATTAACAGTCGAATTGAATGCATAATCGATTGCGCGGCCCAAAGTGGATGCGCATTAAGAAAGCATTTGCATTCCTCGATTGCTTTACATAAGAGCCGAAGAGAGGGAGAGAGATTGTGGCGCCAATCGAAAATTTATAATTTACATAAACAAAAGAAAAACAGAGTTGAAATTAAAGCAACGACTGGCAAGAAATCCATGGCCATGGTCACAATTTGGCGGAACTTGTTTCTCGCATGCACAACGGCCACAACAACAACAACAACAATGATAATAATAACAATAAAAATAACAACATTAGCAGCAGCAACAATCACAATTTGGGTTTATTGCCAGATGATAGCTGGGACGGCCTGAAAAAAATAAGCCCTAACCGGATTTTCAATTTTGGGCGCCAGCGAAAACCGAAAGCAGCTGGGCTTGAAGTCGACTTATGAGTGTGCAAGACTAGGGAATACCCTGTTGGGGCTTAGACAGCTTTAGCAGAATTTAAATATTTATTTGAGATATTTATAAATATTTAAATTAATATTAAAGAAACTGATATTTATCTATTTGAAGTCAAACTCAATCACATTTTGATTATCTTGTGCATACAACCCTTTTAACTCCAAAACAGGGTATTGAATGTCGTCTTAAATTAAGTAATTTGTGTCGGCCAGCAGTTCGGCTGCAAGGAAAGTTCTCAAGTTTGCGCCTTAAGTCTTTCGTAAGTCGAGTAGAGCGGCCGCAGCAGCATCAGCCGCCGCAGCGCAGCAATTCAATATATAACATGCTCTAAAGAGCATGCAGAGCAATACGAGTTTCTCCGCTTATGCAATAAGCAAAGCCCTAAATAATAAAAAAAAAAATAAAACCACTTCAGGAAAACAAAAAAAAAATCAACGCAAAAGAAAAGAAAGAAAAGAGATGTTACCAAAAAAATAAAAAAACAACGATTTCGATGGCGTCGGCGGCGCCGTGCTGATAATGAAGTTCATGTCATATGTAACGCAGACACACACATACATGCGTGTATATACTGATTTAAGCATATGTATTTAGTGTGCACAAAAGCTTTGAGTGGGCTATAAAAACGTTGCCAAATAATTTTTTGGGGCCGTCTTGTGGTCGAAGCAAAATTTGGGTTAACTCTTTTTTCTGTTTTGTTGCTGCGTCTCGTTTGCCCTTTTTCAACGCACTTTTATTTATGTTTTCCTGTTTTGTTTTCGTGTGCTTTTTATGTTTTATTTCTTTTCTTTCTTTTTTTTTTTTTTTTTTTTGCATATAAGTTTGTGCAGGCAACTTGACATGGTTTGTTTGTTTGCTCGTAGTCTGTCTTATTTATTATTCAATGCGCGCTCTTCTTGCGAATGTTTATTATATAACAATTAACAAGTCGAGTAGCTGTTGAAATATTATTTATTGAATAATATTTAACAAGTGAGCAGCTATATGTTGACGCCGCAATATACAACTGTGTTTATATATCAATTTGGTTATATTTCGTGTGCAAATGAGCCGAAGTTATAAAAATTGACATAAAGGGAACGTTTTACTGAACGTATACCAATGTGAGTGGGGAGATTGGTTTGGCTAAGAAGGCATTGATTATGAATATGGTATTTCAGTTGGAAATAGGTTTATGACTTTTGCTGAATATATTAATTGGAGTGTGAATTTTGTATGCTTAGGGAGTTACTTAATGAAGGTATTTATTTTATAGATAAATGTTGCGTATTTAACAACAAAGTAGACTCAATTGCTGAGAGCAGCTGCCGTCTGTTATCTGCATAGTTAACTACTCTTTACTAAATATTATTATATTAAGTTATGTATTATTAGGTACTATTATATTGATATAAATACTATTCTATACTGTGGCATATTTATATTAAATTTACTTTACTCTTTACTCTGTATTGTATATACGCTAATCAACAGTTCATATATACTTCCTCTATGCATATATCATACTTTACTATATACTACCTCCTCTATTAATCTACTCCACTCAACTATACTATCAACTATGCCATTCATTCCCTGCTATACTATAACACTACACCCCACTCTAACTCTCACCACCTTGAAGGCCCCCTCTACTATTATACTATTCTGCACTACACCAACTCTGGCAATCATTGTCCATACTATAGTCTACTATATGCACTATTGCTCTGCTCTAATTTATCTTCATCAGTGTTCAAGCCGAGCTCCACATAACACTCTGTCAATCATGGAGCCAAATTACAGTCTTGACTATATTTGTCAGCTCTATAATACACTTTTCTGGCAGCTCTGCGGCTAGCCCAAACTGTTGACACAAAACTTCATTAATCAAGCTGCCAAATTCCATACTAAAATGTTTTCATGTTTTATTTTAGTCTACAAACTTCTTTTGCCTTCTTTCCAACACACTTTAGAAATATGTTAAATAACTGGTATCTTTTGCTCAACTGTCCAAATGGCTTTATTTTGCTCTAAATTCGCATTTGCTTAGTCCAACTTGTTAGCTTAAGCTAAAGTGTTCGCATGACTTTCCACATGTGGCAAGAGATCGGGCCATGTTTAGGCGTTACATATAGCAGTTAGTGGCTGACTGTCTATGTGTGCGGCTATGGCTGTGGCTATGTATATTGCAAGATTTATTAGATAATGACGCTTTAGTTATTTCTTTTCTTTAATATTGTTTTCATTTTGCTTGCTGCGGTTCGTGCGTTGCTGCAATTTGAATGATTTAATCGTCGTCGCGGCGATTGCTAATAAATGTTGATTGAATGTGAAATTTACGAGCATTTGATTAGCCTCGGCGAGTGTGGCAAGACTTTGTTATTAAAACTAATGAGTGGAGTCTTACCCAACGTCTCTTTCTTTCTTTCTATCGATTTTTGAGCTTTGTCAGTTTTCAACTGCAGAATTAATCCAAATTGCGCATTAACGGCTTGCTGTTGACTTTTATCGTTTGGCTATAAAAATTAGAGTGCACTTTAGATATGTTTGATGCAAAAGCAATTTGCAATCGCTTGCAAATTTATTTGTTTATAAATAAATAAATTTGTATTTATTATTTTGGCTTGGTTTGGCATGGCTGCATGCTGCGCTGCCGTTGCCGTTGCTATTTACTGGACTGACTATATATCTCTCTATATAATGCGGCTATAATCATAGCAAATGGCTGCAAAATCGAGCGCTGCTGAGCTGAGCTACAAAATAGCAAACAGATTGCGATTGCGAGGCGCAGACTCCAATTGCAAAATCAAATCACTTTCACTGTCAGGCGCGCAGCCGCAACGAAAACGAAATTGCAACTCACAAACAACACAGCAGCAACAACAACAACAACGACAACATCAGCTATAGCTACAATCCAATACAATCCAATCCAATCCAATTCAATTTTAATTTCAATTTCAATACGTAGCACTCGATTGCACTCGACTCTCCACTCTTATCGATAAACACACTCAATTTAGCAATTGTTATTTGGCTTTTTATTTAGCTTGATTTCAGCTTTCATATGCTCCGTTTTGCATGTCCTTTGATCCAACACACACACTCAGTAGCAGCCGAAAACTTACGTTTTGCGCGCGTCTTGCGAAACGTCGAACCGAGCGAGCCAACGATACGAAACGAGCTTTTGCTGAGCTTTTAGCTTGTTAAATATATTTTGTATATGGTTTTCTTTTAAAGGCGAGCGCGCACACGACCTTCTTGAGCGACGTCTCACAGAAGTCTGAACGCAGCCGCAGCCGCTAAAGCTGAGCGAAGCTGCAGCAAAAGTTTTACAACTGCGCAGTCGCGGCTGCTGCTGTTGCTGCTGCTGCTGCCTCTTCCTGCTCTGTTGAGCGTTTTTTTTTTTTTTGCTGAAGCAAAGCAGTGGAAGAAACAGCTGTCGCAGTCGTTGGGGCTTTCGTGGAGGCTTTGGCTGCGTTGGCGATGAGGCAACAATCAAAATGCACAGACAGCGTAAAAGCTATGAAAGGGGACGACGCAGCTGAAGAGTGTACACACATATATATACACATTAAAAGTCAGTAACAGCCAGCGCATTGTACAAATGCTTATAAAAAATAATACTTTTATATATATTTACTTATTGCTTAATGCCGGCTCAGACAGCCGGCAGCGCCCGCACCCTCCCATAGTACCCCACGCGGCGAGAGATACAGGCGCCCATTTCGTAAGCTGTAATTATGTTATGAAGTAGTCGTAAGGCATCATTGGACGCCATGGTCAATAGTAACTACGCGAGCGCCATTCAGTATTTAACTAGCTTTTATATCATTTTCCAACTGTCCAGCCATGACAAGCGACAATTAAACATATTCGGACGGCAAGCAAACAAACACAAAACAAAGTAAAGAGCAGCAGAACTACATAAGCATCGACATGTTTTAATGCCTTTTGACAGACTGTGACATGTCTGTGACTTGACTTTGACAGCTAATTGCAGTTAGGCGCGTCAAAATGCGATTGAAATGTGAACGGGCCTTGTCACAAACGAAGAAGAAGATGACAGAAACGTAAACTCTTTTATTGTCGCCAAGTCGAGGGTATTTGACCAGCGAGCGTAATGATAATAAAAGCTTGGAGAATCATTGTTCATGAAATTAGAGCAGAGGCATGAAAGCAAACACTGAGGCGAAGGCAATTAGCATCATTTTGTTGTCTTCAATAGAGTAACTAAGCAATCTTGTTGTTATATTTCGATAAGCAATTATCAGGTTGACAAAGATCGCATTGAGCAGCCAAGAGTAGAGTTGCTGCTAGCTGTTAAGATATTATCTTGAATACCTTTGTGAACTGTACGAATGTCCAACAAATTTCATCTTCTAGTCAAATCATACTTTGAACAATACTTTTCTACCCCATGAAACTTCTTTTAACCTTAAACTTTACGCTTCATTTATAAGTCTCAGCTGACCCTCACATAAATCCATAAGCTCCAATATTAAATACTTATCAGTTTAATAGCAAATTCAATTTAGTGCTCGTCAAAGAAAACCACAACAAGAGTTCACCTATGAGCTCGAGAGACACTAGAGCGTTCACTGTTAAAACGAAAGACTTAGGCAACGAACTTGCGCAACCATTCAACGTCAAGGCTGCGCCAAAGGAGCCTTGATCTCAACAGTCAACGGGCCGAGGGAAACTCCCAAAAAGCAGTTGACAAAAAAACGAAGCGGACACGCACGACACACAAAGAGAAGGAGAGATAGAGAGAGAGAGATAGCGACACACACACATTCACGCATGTATGGAACGGCCTTTGGAAAATCAATGCGAATGTAGTCGAAAGACGATGGCGACAACAGCATCCGTTGCCAACATATTCAGATGAATCATCGCAGCGATTTCTTCTATTTTGATTGTTGTTATGTTTGTGCAGCTGAAGAGTTGCTTGGCTGTTGCTGTTGTTGTATCTGTTGTTGCTGTTTACTCCCTTGTTATTGGCGCGCGTAAAGTCCGTTTTGCTCTTATTTCAGCGAATTGAAAGTGAAAGGAGCAGCCAGCAGCCAGCAGCTCATTTCTATAACTGAAGCTGAGCAAATGTAGTTGTAGTTGTGACTGGAAAGACGCCAGCCAGCCAGCCAGCCAGCATCAGCTAGCTGTAGCTGTAGCTGGAAAGACGCCAGCCAGCCAGCCAGCCAGCATCAGCTACAGCTGGCGGGCATGGGCATTGGCATTGGCGCGGGTGCTGCTGTAGCGGATGCTCGCGACAGTTGGAAAGTGTTTGCGTTGTGACCTGGGCAAATATTTGCATATAGACGAAACGGCGCTGCCAAACCGCAAACTCGAGTAGCAATTGCTCTTGATTTTTGCCAGGCCTGGCACAATTTTCGCAGCTACTGGCCATCAGTCATTTGGCTTAGTTTTGTTGTTTGTTTGCGCACGAATTATGAATATTCATTTGACTGACATTTTATTAGACGTCTTTAGTTTTACCTTCCCTTCTTCTTCTTCTTCTTCTTCTTTGACCAGCATCTTTTTTGCCGATTTCTCTGCGATATTTACAGTCATTAAATGAAGTCATTTGTTTCTTTTCTTTGTCAGGCTGCGACTGCATAAGAGTCGGCGCATGCAATGAGGAAGTTGGCGGCGTTTGTGCTTCACGTCAAAGGTAAATAAAAATCGATAATTGAAAAAATGGCAACACAAATATTTGCTGCAGTTGATGAAGGGGGCATGCCGAGATTAGCATACATTTTGCTGTATGCTCAGTTAACGCTAAGCTGCAGCAGCTGCATACTCGCATGCGCCCAAAATGATGAGGCAGGAAAATATATTCGCACATGCTTCATTTACGTGTGTATCTGTGCGCCGCACCACAAGCTCTGTGAGTGCGAATGCCATCATCACTTTCACCCAGAGGTGATATAATGAACTACCGGCCTGGCTGACTGGCTGACTGGCTGTCCGGCCTGCTCTGTAAGCTAAAACCAACGCAGTGCAAAAAATCGCAGCTGCTGCAAGATGCGCTATATACTTGTTGTTGTTGTTATTGTTGTTGTCACACAGCTAGCTGAAAGCCCCAGCTCGTGATGCCATTTAGCGTGGCTTACAAAGAATTCCGCATTCTAATTTTCAATAGCAAGTTCGTGCCTTCAGTCTTTTGTTTGGCAGTTGCAATCAGTTAACACCAGTTCGCACTTGTCGCTTTAGTTATAATTCGATTAGCGCTACTTAACAAATTGTGCTGAATTTTTTATTGATTGCATAAATATTTGAAAATCTAGCCAAAAACTAAAACCTCAAAAGATAACACCGGATATAGAAACCGGATGTTTGTGTATTTGACATATAGATGCTAGATTCGAACTTTGAAAACTTTCTGCGTTCTTGAATGCATTTCAAAAGGCATACATGTGCACTGAGAGAAATTTAGTTAAACTTGAGTTTTAAGATAACAATTGTGTTAATATTATTTATATAAAAACATTTTTTTTGATATATTATATATTATAAAAAATAGTTTTTATATTTTATTTATTTGAAAACCATATTTTTTTTTATTTATATATATATTTATATATATATATATATATATTTTTTTTTAATGAAATTAAATTAAAAAGAGTTTCATTGAAATTCTCCCAGTGTAAATGCCCTTGAGCTTATATAACATATTAACAACATCAATACTGCAACTCCCCTTTTGGGCTCAGTGTGCACGCACCGCCGATGGGCACGTGTCACAGGGCAAACTTAGCCCGAAACTTTTTGCGACCCAGCGGCAATTAGTGGGCTTTTGGAAGAGCTCTTCAGCCAACAATAAATATGTGCTGGCCACGATAAGAGAAAAACCAAAAAAGGGGGAACAAATGTATACATAATAAACAAATCGAGATCGTGAAATATGGAAGCGCATATGACAGCTGGCAGTGAGGCAGTCATAAATCAATTTCGACGCCGGCAGAGCCAAGGTGTCAACCAGTTCGAGCTTGGAGTCTGGAGTCTGTGCCGTGTCGTGTTTTCTCGGGATTGCCAAAGAGCGCAGCCCACAGACAATCGAGCAGCGGCTTATGGAAATGAATATGTGAAAAGCTAAGAGCCGTTTAGATTTTTGTTACCACTGTCTCTCTCTCTCTCTCTCTCTCTATCACTCTTCAGTTTTTTTTCTTTTTTTTTTTGGCTAATTACACAATTGTCTATGCAAGAGCTTCAGAGACTTATTTATGTTTCGGAGCGGGAGCGAGGTGGGAGGAGGAGGAGTAGGAGGAAGCCATAGGCTTATACAATTCGACAGACGACAGATTGAACGGGGCATGCGTAACCGAGGGTGTTTTTTGTGTTCAGCGAAATGAGCTTTACGAGCGTCTCTTACAATGCCTCTTGTACATAGATTGCATGAGTAAATATGGATGTGTGTGTGTGTGTGTGTGTATGAGGCAGACACAACACGCGCACGAAGAAAACTATTTCTTTGTGCACGCCAGAGACGTGTTCCTCTTAAGTCTTCGCCGTTTGTTGCCTGCAGTTGATTACCTTTTGGGGTCTTTAGCCAGGCAACTTGAATTGCAATTTGTGGAAATTTGATTGTCAAAATGAAAGATGACGACAAGATTTGAAGCGAGGCGTATATATAATTTGCACATTAGTGTGCAGCTGCCTTGCAGCAGCAGAAGCAGCGGCAGTGGCAGCGCAGGGCTTCAGTTTGTTGTGTGCTTTGGGCAATTGGGAAATGCGCTGTTGCCTCAGCATTTACCCATTTCGTTAGTTGACCTAGAAAATGAGCTTCAAAATACAGTTGACAGCAATGCGTCGTGTCGTAAGCCTAACAGCTGGCTAACAACAAAGAGGCAAATTGGTAAACAAATTGGCCCGCTTTTCGCAATGGCTGTGTAACTGTAACTGTGACTATGATTGTGGCTGGCTGTGGCTCTGGCTATGGCATCGAGCCAGGAAATTTACGCTATGGCCTATTAAAAGGTAATTTCAAAGCTCAAGCACTTTTGACTTTCATTGCTTTTTGTTCAGTAGGCGCAACAAATCGAAACAACTATTTTTTTACGATTATTATTATGATTAAGTTGCGAATTATAAGTAAAACATTCAAGAGATTTCCTCATTTTACACCGTTCACCTCATCAATCAGTCAGTTAGACAACAGATCTGTCTTCAGACCGCTACAAACAGAAGTGCCAGCAATTTTATACACATTTCGAAATGCAGCAGCAAAAACTTCCTGTCAAAGGTGATGTCAAAAGTGAAGTGTGGTTGCCGTAGCATAAAAGAAATATATTTTATGAATAGGCTAAAGCACGCAAGTTATGCTGAAGAAAATGCATTTGAATTGCCCAAGGCTGTCAGCGCTTGCTATCAAAGTGAATGTTAAACTAGCTGTCAAAGTAAATGTTATGCCTGCAGTTAAATTATGAAAGAAAATCATTTGCTTATGGCAAATAGTAACTTACCATGAATAGCTAAGGCTGTCAAAACAAGCTGTTAAAGTGGCTGTCAAATCTTGCATATGCTTTACAAACTTGTTGTCAAAGTTCACTTCAATTGAAAATACTATTCATGAGCTCAGATTCTTAAAAATTTAAGGAATAAATATAATTTGTCAAATTTCTTAACTGCCCGTCAAATTTGGCACTTGCTCTGTGGTATTTGCAACATAATCAAACTGCAATCAGATTGAATAACTAACGGCCATAAACAGACAACGGATGATTTGTAATTTTGTCGGTCTTTGCCCAAAATATAATTCATTAAGCCACAAACACAAATGCAAAACCCACAAAAGGTAAATGAAACGAGCTCCACCGAAAATGAAAGTAAAATTAATTTTATTTTCATATTTTTTTTTTTGCCCAACTCTTTACTTTTTGGCAAGTATTGAGCTGGCGCGCGCGCGCGCTCTGCTTGGCTTCTTGGCAATTTTTTGGCGATGATGTCAACATAATTTCTCCACCTACACAGCGGGCCAGTTCGCTCTCGCTCCCAGTGTGACCCCTTCGCATGGCTTTGATTGGGTTAAATTGAAGGCAAGCACGCGCTTATATAACCCGGCCGCAAGCTGTGCTGAAAATCATTGGCGCGTTCGTGTCTTCAGTCTTTTGTTTCAAGCCATTCGCCACGGCAAGGAAACCGACATTGAGCGAAATAAATGCCATGATTTGCATTTAATGCGCATCAAACAGAAAGGGAGACGCAGAACCCAGCCCGCAGCTTTCCACTTAATAGAAGTGTAAAAGATTTACAACTACTAAAAACTTCACACTAAAGTCCATGATTTACACGCCTCATAGAGGCGACCAACTGTAGACAATGCGACAGCCGAAAGTCTGAGGCATTGTGTCCGCCAGAAAAACCAACAAATGAAATGCAACAAATGATAATTATGGGCATTGCTGTATCATTGTGTGTTTCTCGTTGCCTTAGCAGCAGCAGCTGCTGCTGCTAATAATCGTAAAGAAAGGTTAACAAAAAAACGCCTGCAGTTATTATCTGTTTGGGGGCAGCAGCTCTGCTGCGCGCCGTCCAGCGGTGCGTATACATAATCCTCCACTTCATGAGTGTCGAGCGTCTGTTTCGCATTCCCCCGTATTGTTATTGCTTTTGTTGCCATCACCGCAGCCCGCGTCATAATATACATAATTTCTTAATTGCTTGGGGTCAGCTTTGAGTTGGTTTTTGTCTCCCTCTTTCTCTGTGTGACCGCAACGCTTGAAGCGCGCAAGGCGCCTTCAGTTGGGCTCTAATAAATACGCATCTGTACGGCTGATGCGTAATTTTAATGATGCGCACTTCAATTTCTGTGGCTGTCGCTGCGCAACAAATCTGCAATTTCAAGCCAAAATTGTTTCATCTGTAGATTTTGAAGCTGAAGATATGTGGCTGAGGCACGCAAGGTGGTTGCTGGACTAATGAGGCAGCAGTTTGGAGTTAAATTGAGAAGATGCAGCGAAAAACCAAATATTTATACCCTAATCTAAGTGATCTGTTACGCAATCTAAAAGGCTTTTATATCTATGGGCTGAAGAGCATGTTTACTCAGTTACTTCTACTACTTCTAACTGACTTTTAATTGTCTGCTTAGTCGAGCAAGATACTTTCAGCAGTCCCCTCCGAGCTATATTTGAAATTATAAAAAACCTTTAAACCTATCTTCAATCCATAAAATAGATTTCTCATGTCAAGAGCAAGCAGATCGCTGCAATTTATGCATCTAGTTCATTAAATCGTGCAAATGAATTCATTTAGCCTAAGCTAAACGCCGCTAAAGTATTGTTTATTGTTCATTATTTGCTTTATGTTTTATCTCACACGCTAGAGTTATATCTGCATATATGCTAATCCCAGTCGCAATTGTTTGTGCCTGCGCCCATTTGTCAGATTGCGGATTATTATTTAGCTCGTCGTCGTCGTCGCTTCAGTTCGCCTTTTGTGCGAAAGCAGTGAGAAAATATTTGGCTTACAGTGCGCCGCTTGAATGTGTAAACAAAAAATTCGCATAGCGAGCGAGATGGCCAGAGTGGCAGAGTGAGATGGCGCTAGTCGAGACGAATTTTTGGGTTAATGTTAATGCATTTGTTGATGGCCAGGCGGCAATTTAAAAAAGTTCAACCAAATTGGCTGACAGCCGCATGTAAATTTCATTTAACTTGTTTTCCCTTTTTTCGTCTGTGATTTCTTCTTGTTGTTGCTGTTTTTTCTTCATTTTGTGGGGCATTTTGAGTATTTTGCATAAAGAGGCATTCAGCAGAGCCGAATACAGATTGCGATGTGGATGGAGCTGAAGTTGGAGCCGGCGCTCGGTCTGGGTATGGCGTGGGTGCCTTTCACTCAACTTCAACTTTAGCTACAGCTTGGAAGTTCACGTCCGGCTCCGTGCCATGTCAAAGTTACCAGCAGCAGCAGCAGCAGCAGCAGTTGCTGGAAATAATTTCATTTCATGGCCAAGCTTCGACTGCAATTCGGACGCAATTAGCAGCAGGCGGCACGCAATGCAATCATTTACCCGAAAGCTATTTAACAAATGCCGCCCACTGGAGGCGGAGGCTGGGGCCCAAACAATTGGAAATCGAAATTGAGAGTGAAAGACTTGGGTCTGACGGAACGAGCGAACTGCAGCCAGGCATATAAACGGACGACCTTGTTGCAGTTGCGACACAGCGCGTTTCTGCAGCTGCGTCGTGACTAATGACCATCAAGTCCAGAATCGCTGACCTTTCAGCGAGTCATGTGTGTGGCAAGTGAAGCGTCTCGTCTGAAGTCCGGCTTTGACATAATGCCAAGCAGCCAGTGGGCAGACACTAATCCCAGGCAGCTAGAGAGACAGAGTGGAAGGCAGTGCAGACGTCTCGGATGCGGATTCGGATGTGGATGTGGCAATCAAGCGTAGAATAAGCCACGCACAAAGCTGCGCTTCGTTGAGCTTCAACTGCTTCAACAGCTGCTACTAAACATTGCGACACTTGAGCTTAGAGGTTGCACTGCCCTGCCCTGCTCTGCCTTGGCCCCTTCGACGGTTCAGTTAAAGTGCATTGAAAGCTGCGCAGCTGCCAAATGGCCGGAACAGATTATTCGGCTGACTGACTGACAGCCGCTTGGCAAATGCAAATGCAACCAAATCATAGTCGAATCGAACGTAGCTTATTTGTGGACAAATCTTTTGTGGTAATCGCCTGGGCAGCTGGCTAATTGTTCTTGGGCAAGCTTAGAAATTGGTGTTAGCCAAGGCTGCACTGAGAAAAAAGTGTTGAAATAAAGTGAACTGCAAAAGTTTTTAGTATAAAAGAAGTAAATACTAACATATGTGAATTAAATCAACATTCTTTTTTCATATCTTTTAATTTTTTTATTATTTTTACCTTTTACATTTTTAAATTATTATATTTCTTTTATAGAATTTTCTTATCTATTTTAATACACGTACAAATTTTAAATTTTATTTCTCTTATTTTTGATTATTTATTTATTTAATTTTTTTCATTTTATAACTTTCCTCTCAGCTCAGTTATTCTGCTGTTCACAAAAAACGTTATATTTGAATTTAAAATTTTGCCGCCATACTCGCTTCTCTTTATTTGTCTCGCTCACACGCATAGCTCATGCTAAGCCCAAGCCTGCTTAACATTTAGCATTAGAGTAAGCGAGATAACAAAAGCAGGCTGAACTAACTCAGTTCATATGAGCTGTTCATGGGAGCTGTCAACGTGATTCATTCGCAGTGCTGCCCAGCGCTAACAAAATGTCAGTTATTATTTGAAAATCAAATTTGAATATTTAACAAATGTTTTTATTGAGTTTCTCAAGTAAATGCTTATAAATAGTTTCAATGCAAATAGAAAAAACGCTTCTACACGACCTCTGCAAACAAATATAAATAAATATTTATATATTAACCAAAAATTTTATGCATTTGCTTGGCGCAACTTACTTTTCTGTGTAGAATTCCAGCCAATCTTAACTTTGGTCTGTTTGTTGTGCGTCTTTAGCCAGTCGACAATGGGCTGATAGTATTCCAATAGAGCCAAGCTGCTAAGGCCCGTATTTTTGGGCAATATTTTGCCTACAACCTCACGCCAAGGCTTCGTGGAGCCCAGGGACATCATAGCTCTAAAAGATATTTATAATATAATGAATAATTTTGTTTACGGAACTAAAATTTGTTTTTTTTTTTAAGCTCACTTAAGCTTGTTGCCCACTGCAAAGTTGCCATAGAAATCGCAATTGTGCAGCTGTCCGCGATGGCTGGCCTGTTGACAGAGCGAGCGATAGAACTGATAGCCAAGGATTTCCGAAATGAATTTTCTAGGGGTTGTTGAGTTAAGGATTAAGATAAGGATTATGAATTGTTATAGTTGGATATTGCCTCACTTGGTTTGATAGTTCTGCTCGATGTTTACATAGAACTTGTATGGGAAGTCGATGGCGCCCTCTGGGCGATCCGTGGGCGGCTCGATGCCCGCATGCAGCTCCAGCAGTCGCCAATAATGTTTGTTCACCGTATCCATGTCCACGGTGCCATTCAACAGATCGTGCATAACTTTCGTGTGGACATAGTAGAGCGGAATGTTGAGAACTGTGTGAATGCCCTGGGGGAGGAGTTGAAGGGGGGTTAAGAGATCTCTAATAAAGTAGGTCAACTCACCATTCTAAACAATCGGTTCATCAGCGTTTGCTCCGTGAACTGCACGTCCTTGGCCAGGCCGCGGCCCGTCAGGTGGGTGGGCGACGAGGCGGAGAGCACCACAGCCTCGCCCACCGGATACTCCAGATTGTAGGCCTTGAAGTAGTACGAGGGCAGCTGCTGCTTCTGCTCGGCATAGTAGACCCGCGCCATGTGCGCATGGTACTGCATCAGCTTCCTGAAGCTAACCTTTTCGCAGTACATCATGTAGACGTGCGGGGTCAGATCGAAGAGCGAGGGCCGGCAGTCGTCGTCGGGTCTGTCCTCATTTGGCTCCTTCAGCTGGTTCTTGTGGAACTCGGCGCTCAGCGGCGCAAAGCCCAGCGAGGTGTAGAAGCTCTCGGACTCATTGACGAGCGCCTTGGCGCTCAGGTGCGTGACGAAGTCGTCGTATTGGGGCAGCGCCTTGCGCGGGAAGTAGGACTCAATGATGCTGCCCTCCTCCCAGGCCTGCTCGAGCACCTGCTGGAACAGGTGGTCCGGGATGGGTCCGTTGGCGCTGACCACGTCGCTGCCGTACTTCTTGTGCAGCTCTTGGCGCACGAACGAGTGGAGTTGCTGATAGGCGGGCTTCAGCTCCGCCATGGCCTGCTCCATTTGCTGGAGCATCTCCTGGCTGTCGTAGCGGTACCACAGCTGGTGCACAGGTATCTCCAGTATCTGGGCTGCCTTCTGGTACGACTGCACGATCGTGTAGAAGTTGACGGAGGCCCAGATTTGGTTCTTGTCGCGCCACGTCTCCCAGTAGTACTTGAGCTCGTCCACGTCGCTGCTGCGCTGCACAATCTTCTGTATGTCCGGGTAGTAGGCCAGCGGACTGTCGTCCTCGTTGGGCATCTTGGCCCCGCCCAGATACGGGTCGATGTCCTTGTCTGTGGACATCTTCTGCAGCGCAGCCAGATTCATTTGCACCGAGGAGAAGTACTCCTCGCCCAGGACGAACAGATCGCCCGCCGTGCGCAGCTCCTGCAGCGCCAGCTTCAGCTCCGCATCGCGCACTTTGCTCAGATCAAAGTTACTCGCCTCACGCGAGATGCCCACCAGCTCGTCGGCTATGCGCTTCACGTTGGTCAGCTTGGAGAAGAGCGCCTCGAAGTCCTCCTCATTGTTGGCCGAGTACGTCTCGGCGGCGATCTGGTTGTAGAGCTTGAAGTAGCGCTCGCTCGACTGATCAATGAACGTCTTGGCCTGCCGATCGTAGCTCGAGCTGACGGCAGCCGTTGTCACCTAAGGTCAGAGAGAGAGAGAGAGAGTGTGTAGACCTGTGTTAGCTGCGCTTTTCAGTATGTGTATACCCTAGGCGGAAGTTGAAAGGGATATCCGTTGGATACTCTCGCTATCATGAAGGAGAGACTGTCTATATTATATTTCTATAGGCTATATAGGAACTGTACTGTCTGAATATCAGTCTGAAATCTTTGAAAATATTATATAATTAACAATGTTAACTCTCTGTTAGACTCTAAGAAGTTCAAGTGTTCTATAAGTTCTCTCCCTAAACCTTCTTTGATTTTCCTGAAGTTCACTTAGTTTTCACTTTCTAAACACAATTCTTATCTGCAGCTCTACACTGCTTAGCTTTTCATATGCTCTAATCAGATAATTGCGCAGCAAATGCGAAATTTAAATTTGTTTTGAATATATTCTCTGCTTCTTTATGCTTACGCCAATGGCTGCTATCAGCAGCAGCAACAGAGCCTGAGCCATCCCTGCTAGGTTTAAAGAAAAACTTTGACTTTTGCACCACTCGACGGTGCGTTCGCAACTGAGCCACAGAGGCGACGGCAGCTCGATTATAAGCGCTAAAGAGCGCCATATAGATGGGAATTTGAGATGCGTGAGATGCCGCTGGCTGCTGAGATCTATCAATAGCACACGCCGCAGCTGATAAGCGCAATCGCAATCGCCAGGCGCGGCTAAGGCCAGCGCCTGGCATTAAATGAATGGACTCTATAGTAGCCATTGTATTGTTTTCTTTAAATGCCGTGATGCGTTTATTATGAGCTCAATCAAGATGCAATATAGGCTATTGCTGGAATTACAAGTTGCTTATATGTATATCAGTGTGCAGTGTCGTCGAGTGAAGGTCGTCGCGCTATGGTCGTCAGCTAGATACGTCCAGTTTAGGCCTGTCGATTGGCCACGCGGTTCTCGTGGCGAATGCTGACGTCCACGATGCTCATGTTGGGCGTCAGGAAGTTGACCAGGCGATCGGCGCCAGTGCGTGGCAGGCGGTCGAAGGGATAGCCCATGGACTGGCGGTCGGGATAGAGGCGGTCGCGCACGCCGCAGTAGCTGGCGGCGTCGCTGCAGCGGCCCACCAGCTGCTGGTCAATCTGTAAAGCAAAAGGAGCTTAGCTCAACTACCGTTAAATGGTTTAGCTAACCCTGTCACTCACCCTGTCGTTCTCGTAGTTGGAGACCATGACGAACAGATCGCAGCGCAGGCCCTCGGGCAGGCCCTTGGCAATGAGCATGTGGTTGGGCCAGCCGCAGCCGCAGAAGTTGAACTCGAGCTCCTCGGCGGAGCCAGCGGCCGGGCGATTGGCGTCCAGATTGCGGAAGGTGCGCTCGAAGGGAATCGTCACACTCGACTCTGTGGAGCGACGGCGAATGGTATTCGGTCCGGGGTTCAGGGAGACCACGAACTTGTCCAGCTCAACCATCATCAGGCGCTGCTCGCGCAGCAGCATGGGCTGGCCGCGCTCGTCGTTCTTCGGGGCCATGAAGATGCGCACGTAGCCGAAGCGCTGGGCGCCGCCGTCGTTGTTCACGTTGATGGTGTAGGTGAAGGGCGTGTGGGTCAAGTGGGTGAAGCGGGCGAAGACGTTGCCACGGGGAGTGAAGTCAAAGCCGCGCGACAAATCCATGTCGGACTGCTGCCAGAAGGTGGTCAGCACATTGGGCTGGCCGCCATTGGCTGCCACCTGGACGCCCGTGATGGAGATGCCCGAGTAGTTGAGCTGCGTGTCCGTGTAGGCGGGCAGGCGGGTCTTGTGCTCCTGGAAGATGCGGTCGATGTAGGCGTGCCACCTGTAGAAGGCCGGATCGCGCATGGCTGTGGAGGAGTCGCCCATGACGCCGAAGGACTCCAGATGCTTGTTGTTCGTGTCATGCGAGTACGAGATGAAGACGTGGCCAAAGTTGTGCAGATCGCCATACTGAAATTACAGGGTATACAAATTACATAAATACCCAATAGGCAAAGGGGCTGCTTGCAGCTTACCAAAGTGCGATTGGGCGAGAGAATCGAGGACTCCAGTATGTTGCCCAGGATATCAATGCCGCGGGCCTCGCTCAGCTCCAAGCGTTGTCCACGCTCCTGCAAATACAAAATAGCTGTAAACTAGGAGCCCCGACTGCGGTGTCACTTGCTACTCACGTCCATGACGAAGCCTTGGTGGATGGCCTCGTAGATGCGGTCGCGCCAGCGCTCGAGGTCAGCCACCTCCAGGTTGATTTGATCCTGCTCGCGATTGAGGTCGCCCAGGCGCGTGTTGTCGAAACGTGGCGGCCAGGCGCGGCTGGCCACGAGCGAGTCCATCTTGGGGAAGTAGCCCTCGGCAATGGGTTCGCGCAGGTTGTTGAAGGGCTGGGTGCGGGCCAGATTGTTGCTGAAGCGCTCCATGTTGTAGCGGGCCATGAGCTGCTCGTGCATGTAGTAGAAGAGCTCGCCGCGACGATCCTTGTCCACAATGCTGCGGTCGGAGGCCTCGAAGGGGTAGACCAAGTGCCAATGCCAATGGTGAAGATTGACGCCCAGATCTTCACGGAAGTACCACAGGCGATGCTCCGGCTCCAGATCCGAGGCAGTGTAGTCCCGGGGTATGACGATGGGCATGCGGGAGCCGGGCTGCACCACGAAGGACTCCTCACGCAGCTCGCGGAACACCTGCGAGTCGACGAAGCGATCGGGGAACGACTGGGCGAACGAGGGCAGATCCAGGCCCTGGGTATCGGGACGATGCAGCAGTGCAACGGACAGCGCATAGTTGAACATCACGGGATTCACACGATCGCGAGCATAGACCGCCACGCTCTGCAGGTCGTCGACGCTGCGCATGTTGACGAAGATGTCGATGAGGCGGCCGGCGATGCGACGATGCTTGGGTATGAAGAGCGAGAACTGCTCCTCGCGGCCCAGGGACATCGGAATGCGCAGATCGGGAATCGAGATCTCCCGGACAGGCACGCGCTGCTCCACCTTCTCGCCGACGCGACTCTGCACCTCGTTGCTGATCGGACGGTAGCGGTCGGTCAGATAGCTATCAGGCACATCGAACACGGTCACCTTCTTGCCCTTGTCCATGAAGACGGGCTCGGTGGGGTGCTCGAACAGCAGCAGGAGGTTCTTCGTGTCGGCCATTGCACAGGAGTACAGAGAGAGAGGGAGCTAGAGCTAGAGCTAGTCGAGTTCTCGAAAGTAGTTGATGTACTAAGCACTTGTTGCACGTTGCAACTGTTGCTACTCCAGAGTTCAACTGCGCCTTTTATAGCTCCGAGCTCGCTCCTCTGCCTAGGCTATCACTAACCACAAACTATGCCCAAACCGGCACAGTTTGCGGTGTCCAAAAAAGGGAACTGATAGCCGCTGATAAGGCTGCGCGCTGCAGCTGTGCACGGAAAACCGCAAAATTTCTATAATTTTTGTTGTTTTTTAATTTCAAATTTCTAAAATACAATCTTTATTTATTTATTTTTTTTTTTTTTGCTTTTCTGTTTTATTATAGTTCTGTTTACACATATATATGTATATACTAATTTGAGTGAAATTTGATTATTCATTTTGTATGTATATAAATTATCTGTACTATATATCGTTCTATATATATGTCTGTATATATATAGTATATTGCAACAAACTCTACGCTCGGCGCTTCCATAAATACATCGATACTAAATAATTATTGAACTACATGCACAATTTTAATGATATCTGTATACATATATATTTTGTTTCTTTTTGAAGATCAACAACTTGTTTAAATAATATATGTATATATATATATATATATTTATTTATATATGCCAGACAAAAGTAATGTTTCCCTAGAATTGCCAAGAATATCAACTGATCAAGTGAGAGAGTGACTTAGCTTGGGTTGATCTGCCAAGAGGCTGCCTTCTGTGTCCCTCTTTCGTTACCCTCTGCATCTCTCTATTTCTCTAATGATAGAAATTTCTTTTTCTCATATTATAAATCTCTTTCTAATTCTCTTTCTTTCTTCTCTCACTTTTAAATGCTGTATTATCTCTTTCTCTCTCTATCGCTATTCTCTCATCTTTTCGCTATCTCTCTTTTCCATTCTCCTTCCTCATGTCTTACCTATTCCACTTTATATCGGCTTTACTCTGTTTTTTATCACACTCTCTCTCTCAATCTCTTTCTCGTTTTCTCTTCATCCCTCCCATCATCTCTTTCTCCCTCTCTTCATCGCTTTCCCTTTTCATATATTTCTCCCTCTCTCTTAATATCTTTCTCTCTCATCTCTTTCTCTCTCTCTCTCTCTCTCTCTCTCTCTCTCTCTCTCTCTCTCTCACTATTCATACCTTTCTCTCTCTTTTATCCTCCTCATAATAAACCATATCTAGCCCCTCTGAACTATGTGAAAGAGCTGAATATTATGTATATATAGATATATATAATATATGTTTTCTATCATAACTGAACAGACAGCTCTATATAATAGTGTATATACAAATGTTGTTTCAGTTGTCTCGTGTTGTAGTTGTTGTTGTAGTGTAAAAGCGTAAGTTCTTGTAAAAGTATCTTAGAAAAGCCCTTGAATATGTCCTGTGCTCCTTTGGTTTGGCCATTTGTTTCGAGTTGCATGATATGTTGGTTGTGTTGTATAAGCTCTTAGGATAGATAAGTTGGGTTTTCTTTGGTTTTCGTGTCTTGGTTCTTGTAGATGAAACAGAAGAGAGACGCAAACACTTGGTACCCAGCACCAGTAAGAAGAGTGAGCGTTGTGTCAGTATATGTATATATTATGTCCATATGCGGTATAAATCTCTTTAATCATATCAAAAATTACATACAAATGTATATGTATTTACATAATATGCATATAAATATATTGTGCATCGTTAACTCAAGCGAAATACTTACAAAAATAGAGACCAAAGTGTAAAGTACGTAAGAATACAATTTATGCAAAATATAATCAGTGCCATTTGTCCAAAACAACTCAAAACTGTTGTTTCTCATACTAGAGTAGAGGAAATATATATGTATTTGTATTATGTATTATGTATAATGTGTTCCATGTTGCATGTTTCATTTGTGTCCATTCAGTGTAGTTAAAAAAGTTGTTCAAGCTTTAGTCACATTGTTGGAGCTGAAGCAAATTCTCTACGATTTGTATACATATATATAAAACGTTTAAATATGATTTGATTCGATTCGATAACTGTTTCGCCGTAAATAGATAGTTACAAATAGTTGATCTGTTTCCTTTGATATATAGTTACATATACATATATATATATATATATATTCCTTTTGACTTTTGCTTTGCCTTGTATGTATTCTGTGTGTATATTGGTGCCCAAATATTTTCAGACTACGCTAGTGCTACTTTGGTTTTTGGTAATTACAATAACAACTATTCGAAAGGTTTGCATGCATTATTACACCGACTGCGCTAAGGAACTTGCACTACGATTTCTATGTTTGAGTTTCCCAACTTTGTTGCATTTCCCGAAAACAAAAGACAACCAAAAGTGGAATTTGTTCAAATCGAAATCAAGTTTGTTGTAAATAGAGCTTTGCTATTTGAGACATATATATATGGGTTATATATATGGTATATATAACAACTTGCTGCTTTGTACTGAGTTTCAGGTCAAATCGTTCGTATCGCTCGCCTCGAGCAACACACACATACACGTACACACACACAGTTACACAGATACTACAACACAGTTTGAGATACTTTTGAATATCAGAGACTCCTCCTCAGGTACACGTATTCGTTTAGCCCCTATACCAAGTATACATATATTATAGAACATATTATTGATGTGCAGTTGAAAGCAAACAAATATAACTAAAGATATGGGAATAGCTAAGCTATATAGAACTGCGGCGCGCCGAAGTTGGAGTACTCTTGCAGAGAAATGCTCTCTCCTCTCTCTTAATATTCAATTAGATATTCTAGTTATGGGAATTCCATGATATACTCAGACAAATCTTATAGAATTAAAAAAAAGAATTCAAGGAGGGAAGCTTAGCATTTGCTTACACCAAAATCCAATATATTTCTTGGACTTTCTAGAGTAAACAGGCAGACCTCTATACCTCACCTCTATACTCAACTCTAACTACCTGCCCAATTGCCATGACCACAATTTGCTCTGCAAGAGTCACACAAAAGCTAAACCCGAAACATAAACGTAGCCGAAAACGGAAGAAAATGAACGTGAACTTCAAAGGAAATCTGCAATCCACAAACCGGAAAATACCCACATCAATGCAAATGTATTGCCAATGCTTATGACTTAACTAATGACTTTTTGGCTTGGCTGCGACGGTTGCTCCAGCAGCTCCACCACCTGCCTGCTGCTCGTTCAATTGAGTGCCACCTGCGAGGTGGTATTCTGGTACTCCTGCCGGCAATAGCCCATCACGATATCTGAACGGCAATCGCCGCCCATTAGGCCGGGCAGCAGGACCGCAGCGCCCAGTATGGTCACCAAGGCGCCAAACACAACCAGGCCCAGAGCGGGCAGCTTCTCGCGGCTGAAGAGGGCGTGCGGTTCCATTTGGATGTAGGCCAAGCCAGGCAATATGTACGCCAGAGGTATGGCTGCCAGCAGACCCTAAGCAGCATATATAAGTATATATAAACAAAATTTGCATGAAAACTCAGTTATTATTTGTAAAAGCAGTGCGTGTGTGTGTGTGAGTGTGTGCGTGTGCTTGAATCAAACTCACATTCAATTCCAAGACGGAGCCCAGGCAGTCGGTCATGGGCGATATTATGAATGCGCTGAACACAATGGCCAAGGTAATCGCTTTCGAATACTCATCAATTTCGGCGCCCTTCTCCAAGTTGGGGTCCTTGTCCTGGGTGAACTCGCTGATGGGCTCCTTGAGCACGAACCGATGCACCAGAGCGCGCACAATCTGCAAGGCAGTGTTGCAACAACAATCTGTGTGTGAATCTATGCAGTATATCAAAGATGTGCAACGGCAGCGCCAACACTCTGTGGCACGAAGTCCAAAATGTAATCTATGTGGCAAAACAACTTGGCCAAAATGACCCAGCAGCAGATGGTCCAAATAAAGTGCTAAGCATTACACAAACTATCTCAAGGGTATGAAGCAAGTGGGCTGGGATTGTTGAGCATGTTGCACGACTAACTGATACTCTGTAAGTGTTTATTTATTGTGAGTTGGGGGTGTGAAGTGGGGCTGAAGTAGGATCTTAAAGGCTGTAAGTTGTGGTAAGCGTAAGAATTTCTTTAAATTAATAAAGGTTTTTATTAGTTTAATATTTTATTTATTTAATTGCAATTAATCTAATACGCTCATTCTATTTGAAGCCAATCTATAACTGCAGCTTCATAGGGTATTTCCCCCACGTCAGATTATGAATAACATATGTTCTTGAAAACTTCAAACTGGGGTAAGTATAACAAGCCAAGAGTCAGCATATAAATAATAATAAGTCTTGAATGAAATATAACTTATATATTATATATTACCAGAGAACTACGCTTGAGTTGAACAGAAACTTCTGAGTAAGAACTTGAAGGTCTATTAATGGAATATATGGAACGACACAGAATTGTACTCATATAAGGATAATAGCTGGCTTCTAAGTAGACTAAGAGTGAAATCCTGAAAATCTGTGGATTGAGTTACTTATGGATGTATTGCTATTTGAGGTAAGAGGCAAATTTCAATATAAGCTAAACTACATGCGGAATCTATGAACTTATATATGACTTCTTCTTCAGCAAGTGCCTATGCCAGAAAACAACACTCTAGAAACTATTCCCTATCTCCACACTCGCCCACCGCAGCCAATGGCCAACCTACCTCTCTTGAAACGAAGCACTCGATGGGAAACGTCAGCAATATGGATATGGAGAAGAGGACACGCGAGAAATTCATTAAGTCATCATCCCAGCAATAGTTCTCGAGTAAATCGCCTGCAATAGAGAGACAAGGCGCATAGATTATATGGGCAGCAAGGCGAGAGATTAAAATGGCGCCTTAGCTGCGCTCTAAAAGCAGCAGAGGGACCAGACCAGCAAATGCCATTAAATGCGAGCGTAATTGTCAATTAGCTTACCCTGGGAGAGGGCGCGGAATGTCGAGTAGCCCGCAATGCCGAAGAGCGCCGCCACAGTCCAGGCGAATCCAATCGAGATGTGGGTGACCTTCTCCCAGCGCTCCATGGTCGCCTCTCGCATAGATTGATAAACGAGAAATGTGTTGTGATGACACATGAAAGCTGCACAGAGAGCGAGAAGGAGAGAGAGAGGGGGTAAGAGAATGACATTGAGCGCGACAAATGCAATTTAATTGTTTCCCTTTCTTTCTTTAATCCGTAGTCTGGCTTAGCCGCAATCAAGTCGCTGTTTATCCGCGCTGTTGCATAAGTGCGCATATTTAATGGGTAGCTACTTACCAAACACCATGATGCCCGTGGCGGGTATTAGATCCGTGTTAGCGAAGCGCCAGGACTCGGCCGTGTCCGTGCTAAACGCAGCAACAGGCAAAAAAGGATGTACATAAAAAAGGATACCCTTTAGCGTGGGTTGCAGAAAAATTACGCAAACTTAACACCAAATTAACATTTTTTCCCTTTTCTTTTAGGTTCGCAGGAATGTAAAATTCACACACTGGAGGAGAAAAGGACGACGAGCGGACGGACAACGGACGGAACATAATATGCAAAAGATAAAAGCGAAGCGCGAACAGCACACAATGGCTGCAGCAGAAGACGTGGCACAAATGTACACAAATTGGAAATTTATTTAAATTTTATGCCCAGCTACAAGCGCGCAAAGCTCGAGCACCCGTTGACCATGAAATACGCAGTAGCAGCAGCTGGAGGTAGCCGGAGGAACTGGCGAGTGTTTGGCTGGCAGCTCGAGTCGCCGTTAGCAACAGTGTGGCAACTGCTAACGACTCGCTCTCGCCCACTGCGCTGCACACACTCAAAAAGCTGCTGCCACAGCCAGAGACAGACAGCACTGCTGCTGTGGCATGCAACAGCCATTCGGCAAACTAATGAAAAGCTATAAAAGCCAAACAAGTGGCACACTACATTTTATGGCACTGCGCGCCGTTCAATGGCGCCGGTCCGGACCCAGTCGAGCCAAGCTCGGCTAAGTCGCCGCAGATTTGAAGGCACTAAAGCGCCACTTAGTACTAAAGCGACCAGGACTCCACCTCAAAAAAACAAAAACAAACGCAAATAAAAAGCACCAGCAGCAACCACTGTACCGCTGTTTTTAGCGCCCGCCAAGAGCTCTGCCCATAAATTTGTTGCGGTCCTCGCGCAGCAACAAATTGTAATTAAAATGCAAATAAATCTGCGCGCATTATTAGACAGCGTCGACACTCATATTTTTGATAATTTGTATAAATTGCACAAAAATGAGAAAACAAAAGGCAAACACCAAAAATCAACGTAGAACATAATTTATACAACAAAATGTATATTTTGGGTAAAAAGGGCAATCTTTTCATTGCTCCGTGGGTAGATATTAGCCATATTTTTAAATCTGAATATCTTGAAGGATAGCTGAAGGTCTTTTGGCCCCAAGTCCAGTAAATATAATATTTTATTTAAATCTAGAAAATGTAATAAAATAGGCGAATATATAATTGTTTTTGTAAATAATATTTTATTAAACAAAAATGTAAATATTAAGAAAAATAATTAAATAATAGAAAAAATATATTGAAATTCAAAAAATGCTTAAATCTACTTTTCTTATTGTCAAGTCACGGAATTTGAAATGAAAATTCAACGGAAATTCCAAGCGAACAAAAATGGCAGCGGGTAAACAAGCATCTGGAAATTTAAAATTTCATTGCATACACAAAGGGGCAAATTTTATTCAGCGTGCCAAGAAAACCCGTTGTTCTTAACGAGTTAACACTTTAGCTCAGTTCAAGAATTTTGAAAACAATTGGATGCCTTTCGATAGTCCTGTGTCCTACGAGTTGAAAAAAGTAAATCATTTCGATTTCCTTGAAAATGTGGCTGCAGCTAAAAGGCTATTAAAAAAAACGCCTATAACTCATCCATATCCTTCCGCAGGACGAAAGGAAATGGTGCGTTAGGGTCCTGAGGACCATCCCCATCGACCCCCATCAAAAGATTATGAGGTCATCTAAGAATCCAGGACTTGTCATTTTCCGGCTTCAGGTCGGCCGCCGTGAGCGAAGGAAACCGACCAAAAACACGCAAAACCGCCGATATCTCGGGATCCAGTAGGACTATTTCGATGTACTTTGGCACGTTGGTAGACCTGGTGACCCCATTTAATATGACACCTCTTTTGTCATGATACGCAAGGATACGACTGAGTTATAGTCCTTTTTTGCTGTACACAAAATTCCTTATATCTCAGCTGTCTAAAGGACATTTGTAATTTTTATTGCTAATCGTCGATGTGGATGATGAGGGCTTTCTATGGTTCAAAGGACATCCAGATAGTACTTCAAATGGCCAAGTTAAGGTGCCTGTTGGCCATTTTTCGACTATACCCCTTGTAAAAAATTGAGGTGAAATTTTTGGTAGAATCCTGCAAATCCTTGAATGCCAATCGATAGTCCTGTTGCTTACGAGCTCAGAAAGGTATATCATTCGAAGATCCTTAAGGATATGCCTGAGCTATGGCTATCTAAAATATGTCCTGATTTAGAAAATTAGCTCTAACTTGGCCAAATCCTTGCGGATTTTCGCAGGACATGGTGCGTTCGGACCGTATGGATCAACCGCATCGACTTCCATCAGAAGATGATAGGGTTGTCTAAGGATCAATGGACATAAGTTTTATAATTAATTGCAATTATTCATGTGCATCCTTGCATATCCTGGAGACATTAGAGTCGGATGAAAAGGCGTAAGTAATGCTACCAACTATGTAAAGCACATCAAAATCGACCTTGTGGATTTAAAGTTATAAAGGATTTTAGGCTTAATTTTGCCTGCACAGAAATATCACAAGTCCTGGATGTTTAGATAACCCCCTAATTTTTTGATGGCAATCGTAGAAGCTGGTATGTATGATCCTAACGCACTATGTCCTTTGAAAATGCGCAATTATAGAAGCGAGTTTTAGCATATTTTCTGTAGTTATATTGGCATGCAACTGAAAAAGTAGACTTTTAATATAATAAAAAGCAAAAATGAATTAAATTAATGTAAACTAAAGCAAATTCCAACATTTAAAGTAATTGAAATGATATGAGCGTCAAATTAAAAATAATTTAATACATTAAAAACAATATTTATTTACATATACGTTGACCTTCATAAAAACCTAAATACTGGCTACACACAACTTGGTTTTTACGCCAAAATACTATTTAATTTATTAAAGCCAAAAATGTAAAAATACATAAAAAGCATATTAAATTTTGACCCATTTATATTTGGCAAGCCTGCATAACTCAATCCTCTGAACTTTCATTTCGATAAACTATAAAATGGAATATTTATGGGTTTTGTTTTGGGCAATAAATAAATTTAGAAAGCAGATAATATCTAATATCTATATTGCACTATGTGATTGCAGCCAATTAAGTGCGCTTTTCATAATGTTATACGATTAGCTACAAATTTAAGTGCATACTTTCAGGCGGCACATTAAAGCCGCAAAAGTTAGCACGTACATGAACCACATCGAATTGCAATTTATTTCATGGCATACTTTTGGGCTGGGTAATTTATTAGTTACACGCGAATATATCTGCGAGCTCGTGGCTAACCTTGCAAATTTTCTAACGTGCAAAAAGGGCTTCATACCAAAGTTCACTAGTTTTTAGCCTTTAAAATTGAACTTTTGCTTTCATTTGACACCCACAACAAATTCGATTTATAGCCATTTACTGTCATTTAATTTCCCTCAGCCCAAACTGTCAGACATCTGACCTTAATGTTTGGAAAGCCAACTACTGTAAGTTCTATAATAAAACCTGCAGACCCATAAATAACTTATTCTCAAATATATACTCACACTTTATAATCGCCCGACATAAGTTTTATGATGACGGCAAACAATATGAAGACGACACACGCCAGGCTAATAAAACTGGCGCGCGCCAAACGAGAGACGTTCTTATAGAGGCACAGTGGGACCACAACGCCGACGGTGACAAAGAAGACGACGCCCAAACGTACCGCACCCATCGAATCGCCCCAGGATGGAAAGAAGCGTACCAAAACTTTTGATAAGGTATCGCCCACGACAACGTTGTACGATATCATGGCTGTAAAATAACAAAACTTTGTTAGTTACCTGCGGGTGTGTGTGTGTTGGTGTGTGTAGCCATAAATTGTTGACATACACGAATATAATTTAGCGATTAGCGCCACTTACCCAGGAAAGGATACATGAACTGCAGCAGCGATAGCAAATAGTAGCCGTATTTGCCATAGGCGGCCTCCATGATGCCCGGATAGCTGAATCGGCCACAAATGTGACCGCATCTAACCTGCAATGATAAATGGAGCTTATCACCTGCACCTTCCTCTCTCTCACTCCCCCCCATTAATTATGCAAATTGTGATGATTTTTCGTAACGGAAATGCATTTAATTTGCCGCGCGCTGTTAACGAGACACGCGTTCAATTTCCGCTTCCGCCCGCGTTTCCGTTTGGGGCAAATGATTTGCTATTTCTAGCTGGCCATTTACTCACCATCAGTATGAGCGAGTAGTCGGTTATGTAGGCCACCAGGATGAGCAGTGCAAGGCCCAGGCCGAAGCCGGCCCGGTGCAGGGCATAGGGTATGCCGATGACGCCGCTGCCAACGATGGAGTTGATATAGTTGAACGATGCTTGTGGTAATGAGGACAACGTGTCGCCCGATGCCCCATCCCCTCGTTGTTGTTGCTGTTGTTGCGAGGATTGCTGCTGCTGCTGTTGTTGCTGTTGCTGTTGCTGTTGCTGCTGTGGTTGGCCCTGTTGCTGATGTGTCTGATGGTCGCTCTAGAGACAACGTTAAGCAAAAACAAAAGTTGTAGCGCAATAGTGGGTATGGCAGCTTGAGTGACTGGGATCTGATCCTGTGTGAGTGAGTCTCTCTGTGTGTCTGTGTGTGTGTGTCCGCTGCGTTTAGGTTTCGGCTCGCTCTATTATTGTACGTTGATTGGGATAAGAGCGCAAAATTGCCTCGAGTGCCTCTTCACATCAAAAGCAAAATGTCCCCTTCTGACACACAATCAACCCATGCCCCAAGCTCCGTGCCCAACGCCCCACAGCCCCTCTCCCTCCCACACACAGACAACGCTGCGTATACGCAATGTGCAGGTGGGTTACGTATACGCAACCTTATCGTAAATTGCTGCTGCCAGCGCCAGTTAGGTTTCGCCGTGTAGTAAAATGCTTGTGTGCGCCCCTTCCGCTCTGCCACTCTTCATTTTTGTTTTTGTCAGTCATCCCGCTAGCGCGCTTGAAATGTAGCCATAAAAGACAACTTTATATGAAGGGCTTAAACATAAACCCAAATAAAATGCCACATCACGGCGCAAGGCCAACGTTGTGACAGCAGAAACAGACTACCAGAAGGAGAGTGTCCCTGTGTGTGTGTGTGTGTGTGTGTGTGTGCGTGCAGTTAGCCAAGTTAGTGGCAGCTGAAGCGTTTACTGCATTGCGAGCGAAAACTTTTACCAGCTGTTTGCAATTAAACAAGTTTTCACTTGTTTTTCATTTTTCACTCCATTTTTCATCTATTTTTTTGTTGCCGGCTCTGCTGGCTGTGGCAACTAAGTTGTGCACGGACAAACAGTGGGAAACGCCAAAACAGCTGAAAGCAAACAAGCTAACAAAGTTCTGGGTACAGTTCTGGTTCTCCCTCTCTCCCACTCTCTCTCTCTCTCTCTCTCTCTCTCTCTCTGTGTCTCTGCCTGGCAAAGTTGCGAGTTAAAACCGTAAAGCAAATATTTGGTCGCAGCTACTTTAAAGGCCTTCTGCAGCGTACCGTGCAGCTGGGCGTGGGCGTTGGGGCATGGCGCTGCGTAATGAAAATTTCCAAAAGCAAATTACGTGCGAGTTGAGTTTCTCAATTCAATTAAGTGGCGACAGGTGGCAGAGTTCGTTGCATACTTTATAGAGCAGCAAGCAGCAGGTAAGCGGCAGGCGGCACAGAGTAAATGGCAAGTGGCACGTGGCTAGAGGGCCATTAAAAAGGCCATTGAGTATCAAAGCAAGTGGCTAATTATAGGCGTCGGCCAACTATTAAAAACGTTTGCTCCGCACACACACCAAAACACAGCAAAAGGAGACAGTAAAGACTGTGAGAATGAGAGAAATGCAACCCAACTCTCAACTCAAGGCCAAGGATGAAAGCGGGTCAGGCAAGGACAGCCAGAAATGAAATTACAAAGTGTCCTTCCGCCAAAACAAATTGCGGCCACAGCGAGCGGCAGACGGACTGACAGCAAAGTTCTGGCTGCTCTTTAATCTGGCAGCAGAACGAACCAGTCGAAGGCTGGCTCAAATCCATGTTATCTCTCCCTCTCTCCCTCTCTCTCACTCTGTCTGTTTCAGCGACGGATTGTCGCATTTAAATGCCTAATTTATAACACGCGTTGGTATTGTTCGCCTTTACGACTGGCAATTAGCTTTCGAATCCTGTAAATGCCGCAACTGCTTCACAGGCGCGCAGTACAACATGTTTTTGAAAGCGTTCCACTTATCATTTGAATTCGAATCGGCATTGCCCAATGAAAGGGCGTGGCAAAGGGCACTGGGAGGGCGCATAAAAAATGCAAAGCCTCTGACAGGGGCCCACACTCGCATGATGTTTATTCAAAATACCAAAAAAGGAGCGAGAAAAATAAATAAAAATTGCTGGCCGCACTCTGTGCAGGCGCCCGAAAAGTGCTGTCAGCCATAAAAGGGAGAATATTATAAAAAATGAAGTAAAAAACGAAGTGAAAAGGGACGTCCTGATAAGACGGCGAGCTGAATGCCACATAATTATTATGCGAGCCCTGCGCATACTTAATATTTGCTCTCTGGAGGCTCTACTCCAGGCACTTATTTGTTGACACACAGCACTCAATTGTATTCAGTTTTGGTGCTAACCAGAAACTTAAAGCCTGCACACACACACACACACACACAGAGAGAGATGGCACACAGCTTTCATAAATATATTTGTCCTGCACACAATCCCATAAATAATTTGTCAGCCTTTGCCCAAACTCCCTGCCAGGCAATTAAAGCTCGCAATCCAATTAATTTCCCAAAGAACAGCAGAAAAAATGAAAAAGAAAAACAAAAACAAAAAATAATGCAAAAAAACAGCAAACGCTGCCAACCTGCTCAGGTCGAAACTCAATTGAGCCAAAGCGTGTGAGGCGCAAAAAGGCAACGTGAAAAGCGAAAATAACTGAAATTACAAATGAGAGTTCACCTAGGCAGGAGGCGAGGCGAGGCGAGGCGAGGCATGTGCGACTATGAAGTGCACTACCGAACAGAGATTTCATAATTTATATGGAAATTACTCGAATTCGATTAAATTCGCCTACGAGTGCTGGCGAAAATATTTATGTGTCCGCCACATATCAAATTTTTACTTTGATCAACTTCATTCAATTAAAGTGCAAAACAAACTTTAATTGAATTAAGTTTAATTAATTTCAATATGAGAGGAAAAAGTATATTCAGCGATGTCAAAAGTGAGCAGAGCAGGTGATGGAGAGCGTGAGAGACAGGAAGAGGCAGAGAGATATAGAGGTAGACACGAAGATAGAGAGATAAATAGAGATAGAGAGAGTGGCTTGGAGAGAAGAATAGATAGACAGAGAGAAAGAGAAAGAGGGTGACATGGAGAGATGAACAGCGAGAGAGAGAGAGAAAAATAAAGGAGGAGGGTTACAGATCTAGACAGAATCAAAATAATTTGAGGAAACACTTTTTGATGGATATTATTATATAATATTATATGTTATATAAAAAACAATATGCCTCGACTTGCTCTATGCCTGTAGTATATCTGTTCTCTGACACACACACACTCATAGATTCACACATACATACATAGCAAATTAAAGCTAGAGAAAAAGAGTTCAGGTATTGCCTGACATTTGCACACAGACACACACACACACTCATAGAGCACACTGGGGTCAGGTACACGTTTCTAATAAAAGGCAAACATTGTCTAAAGCAAACACAAACACAAATACACACAAATACACACACACACACACACTCACACGCTCACATACACCCCACACAACGACTTAAAGTTAGCCAATGACTAACCGGGCCAATCCAATGCCTCAGTGAGGAAGCAAACAAACCTTTTCATGCACTGCACGATTTTAATTAATAATATTCATGTAGCTGAGGGGCAGCACAGCACAAGTGCCAGCAGCCACACACACACACACACTCAGCTGGCTCACGTAAAAAAGTAAACTGCAAAATTTGTTTGGCTAATGAAATTAGGCGCGAGCAGGTCAAAAAGCTGAAACACAAATAAAAACAGCAAAAAAAACGTGGACAGGAAAACAGGGAAACGTGTCGGTCGCTAGATTTGAATTTTGTTGTTGCAAAAACGTTTAGGCACAAATGTCAATAGCACAGCTGGGAGGGGGAGATGGGGCTGGCTGGGGCAGGTGTTTTGCCATAAGCTGCTGCAATTAACATGCGCTAACCAAAAATGTTCAACCGCAATTATGCGCATGGCAAATGTCGAGCTGCGCTTTTTGTGGCTTGTTGACTTGTTGTTGTTGCTGTTTGTTGTTCTTGTTGTTGTTGCACATGCAGATAAACAAACAAGCCACACAACAGGCCAGCTAGCCCAGGCCCTGTGCTGCTCGCCCACGCCGTAGAGTAAACAGCAGCAGCAGCAACCTGCCAACCAACACACGTACAACAACAACAATAACAACAACAAATGAATCTATTTTGCTTTCCTGCCTGACCTTCTGCCATGGCCATTTGCCGTTGGTCTTTTGGTCTTTTGTCTTGCTTTTAACCGTTTGCCATTTCGATCCGCTGACTCCGACTCTGCCATTGCCACTGCGCGAGTTTAATTAGATCTTCGGCCAGGCAACTTGCCAATTAATAAGTTATTTTAATGCTTTTTAACACAACTCGCACACAAACTTTCGCTTTTGTCAATTTGCAGCAAGTGCCTTGGCCTCTGCCGCTGTCCCACTGCCAATTTGTGTTTTGGTTCTGGCTCTTCTGGCCTCGCTCTCGCCATTAGTTGGGCAAACAATCAGCTACTTAGTGTGGACTGGGCCAGGCTTTCGCTTTCGCTTTCGCTTTCACTTTCACTTTCACTTTCATCCGTGGCCATGGATTTTAGTTTTGCTCTGGCTTGGCTTCTGCTTTGTCTTTGGCTTGTTCTTAATGTTGAGCCTTGTTTTTTCGGACAGCCTTGTTAGGCTTAATGGCAATGCCAACACTTTCGGTGTGAGCCTACGAAAACAATGCCTGCACACGCACACCCACACACACACACACATTTGCTATGCACGGTCGTGCAACAACATATCAAATTACACAACTTTTATATATATTTTTTGCCATTGTCCTCAAGCAAAAGTGAAATTTGCTGCAAAGTTTCTGCTACGCATGTTTTCTCTTTGCACAATCACAAGCGGCTCTCAACCTTTAAATGGCTCTGCATATCCTTTGAGACATTAAAAATTCGCTTTTAGCAAGAGCGCTTAAAGCTGAGCGTGAAAGGGAATATTTATATATTTAAGCAGAGGTTTGTTGCTCTGGTTCATAATTTAAATTTAATTTCGAATTATATTCCCTGAGCCTGGCTATAAAAGGCAAAACGCATATCTCATTGTTTGCCTAAGCAGCTTTGATCTGCCCAAAGACAGCCCCATTTAAGGTCAAATCTGAAATATTCAAATTCCATGCGAAATTAAGCAGAGTTGCCCTTTCAGGGTGTTGGACAAGTTAAGCCACGAACTGAAAGAATGCGCAATAAAATTTAAGACTAAGCAAAAGAGTTAAATATCTGCACCTCAGCAGACATATATACTATATCTATATACACTATATACTAGGGGGAGGGCGAAAGAGCAACAGAATTCATTTAATGCCAAAAAAGCAAAGCGAAAGAGCAGACGAAATTGCACTTCATTTTTCATCATCAGCTCAACTGGATTTTTAATAAACTCAAATTGAAACGAAATTTAATAAAGGGAGGAAGGGGAGCGGGAGGAACAAGAGCAGGCGACGGCGCGTCAAGCGGAAAATATTTTGAATATAAGAAAATTCTTTGATGCCGCAGACCAAGTGAAATTTCCACCAACTCTCGAGAAGGTTGCGGCCAATGCCAGAAATTTGAAGCGCCCAAAGCTCGTTCGCCCTCTCTCCCCCTCCCTCTCCTTAGGCTCCCTCTCTCTTCGTCTCTATGTGTGTGTTTTATGCATTTGGAATTCGTTGAATGTGAACCTGAATACGTATGGCAGAGACATGTCGATTTGCATGTTGCTCGACTGCCGGCTGGGTCAGGGGAATCTGGGTCAGTTATTACCTTCATTAAATTGTTGAAGTCGTCGAATGCATACGCCTCAGCAGCGGACACATCGCTACCCTGAAAGAAACACAGAGAAAGCAGAAAACAACGCAGCATCGATTTGCAAATCAAATTGTTAGCCATTTGAATGAAGTTCGGTTCAGGGCAGGTGCAGTGGAGTCCTTTAGCCATGGCCAACGCGATTCGGCTGTGCAAAGTGCGCGATTTATGCGAGTGGGCCATAAAATATCATGCGCTATCAAAATATGCATTGCATACCAGAAACAGGCAGCTAACGACAGCAGCTACAAAAGCAACAACAGGCAGTAAAAAGAGAGAGCAAATAACAATATATTTCGCATGCCAAATATCTACGTAGATTGAACACGTGTTTTCATTTACCCAGCTAAAGGGATCATGGGGTAGGTGCATTAGGTGAGAGGCAGAGGGAAGCATGAGCAGAAGTTCATTGAACAAAAAAACAGAAATGGGAATGAAAAATGGAATTCTTTAGATTTGCATAAAATGAGGATTTAGTGGAATCAATAAAGCTAACAAGCCATGAAGTAAAAATAAATAAAAAATATTATAAATATAAATTTGAATGCCGAATTAGTTTAGTTATCAAATCAGGAACAAAGGAGAACAGAGGAGAATAAAGGCTGCCCAAAACCATAGATGGCTAATGAACTAAAACAACATAAACTTGCAAAAAATTCAAACAAAATCCATGCAGCCCAGACTAAACAAGCTATGCCAAATAAGAAAATCTATCAACCTTAGCTTCAGCTGAAAAAACAAAATTTAGTTGAACAGAAAATGTTTGCCGCATTAACTAAGCTGTGAGTTAAGAGCTGCTCACAGGGTATCAACGGCGGCTTATACACTTGGGCTTACAACATTTGCACTTGTTTTATGTAGAGACGCGCGGCTCAGTCCAATGGACTTGCTGCTGCCATTTAGGCCTGCTCCGCCCCGCCCCGCCCCGCCCAGCCACACTTTGAATGGGATTTTCTCCTCCTTTTTTTTTTTTTGCCGATATTATTGTTTCGCGTCGCCGTCAGTTACCAAGATATACACAAATACAGGGGCCACAGAGCTACGGCTACGGCTACGGCTACGGCTTCACAGTTGGCCCAGAGCGCATTTCTTTTTATTGTTTTGGCACCAGACAAACACACACACACACACACACACACATGCACATCGCTGAATCCATCACAGAGGCATAAAATCGGCATGAACGTGAAATCGAAACCATTTAAAGCAGCAAAGCTATCCCCAGAGAGAGAGGGAGAGGGGGGAGGCGTGGGTGGTAAAGGGGGCATGGCAATGGCTTTTAGCCGCTGCGTGGCCGCACCTCAGGAGCGCTCTCACTGGCAGCTCGCACTTGGCCATTTTTTATGTGCGGCTTGAGATTTTTATTGCTCGTCTACACAGATAATGGGCCCAGAGAAAAGACAATCTTTGGCAGCAGCTGTTGAATGCACGCCATATAAATATAAATATATATATACGATATATAAAGTCTGATATCGAAGTCTCTGGCAGCGTCCATGACATGTGCAACACGTTATGCACTTGGTGCATTGCATAACGTGCACTCGGACGCAGCTCTGTGTTTGCACTTCGATTTGATTTGTGTGCCACGCCCACACACACTCACTGCGCCCACTGACATACGTGCACTTAGTCACTGTCGGGTGTCAGGAGTGTACAAGTAAAAGAAAAGGACGACGGCGACGATGACGTCGCCTGTCGACTCTGGCGCCGCAGTGGCCTTCGAATTGTTTTTAAACAGGTTTCTTCGACGATTTCTTGATTTGTCAATGGGCCATGGCCAGTAGCCAGGGATGTGGCTATTCAATTAGGTCAATTTTAGCTCAAAAATAATGCATGCTCCGGCTGGCCCCCGCCTCGCTTCGCATTGCGCATACGACACGTTAGACACAAGCAAATGTCAAAAGCATTCAGCAAGTGCTGCCAGGCATGGCGTATACTTAATATTCCCATGCTCTATGAAGAACCATAATTGAACTAATGAACAGTTGGCTGGGGCACATTTGATATAAGGGCTAGTGCATGGCTCTCTTGGCAAGGAAATATCTCATTCTTGTATCAACAATCAGCTAACATGATAACTTTGACCTGGCAAATCAGCTGCTCCAATTGGCAATAAAAAGCTGCCTTCTCCTATTCTCTTTCTTGTTAAAAGTTAGCAAATGCCATTAAAGATTTCATTACAGATTACTTGGCGAAAACGTGTTTAACTTTGACATTTACAATTTTCCTCAATTCTTATCGATTCTATAGGCTTTCATGAATTTAACAAGGCCTTTGTTGAGACAGTCAAATGGAATTTCTAGCGAATTATATAGAATTTGAAGGGAGACAAATAACTTCGTTCTCTTTATATATATACATGATTGTTGGCAAATATCAATGGAAGAGTTTAACAGCCATTGAGTCCTTAGAGTTTCGAGCTTTAAAACTGTTTAAAGTGCTATTTTATTGCCCTATCCTGTGGACAGTTAGTTTTTTGTTCGATTCTAAACTTTTTATAGCACGACTGTCTCAAGTCCCTAGTTGCTTTCACGTCAGCAGGCAGGCAGACACTGCACAAAACTAACTCTTAAGCTGTCGTCAAATAAGTTATGCCGCAAATTATCTTGCTTCCAGTTTATGATGACAGGAATGCAGACAAATATATTCATATACATATAGAAACAGCTTTGCTATTCAGTCACATTTAATATCTTCTCCACTCAACTATTCCTTTAAACTATTCTTAAGCTGCTCAGCTAAGACTCCACTTATTGTCGCCTGGCTAAATCATATTTGAGCAGCATTTCATCGCGGGATAACTCTGGCTGCTTTCACTTAAGCCTGGCTGATTGGCTTACACAGATATCAAGTGCTATGAATTGTGGGCTTTATGCCCGAACAGGTGTATCAATATTTGCACCTTGTGCACGTGTCGCCACGCAGCGCTGCACTGGCATTTGTATGCAGCTGCTGGCGCAGACGACATTGATTTCTCTTATCGCAACAGCTTGTGGGGGAGGGGAGGGGGAGACGAAGAGGCTAGGGACTTGAGGTCGCCAATGCGAGTGCTGCGAGTGGCGTTGACGTTTTTATTTGATATTTAAACAATGCGAATGCCGCCGCCTGGCTGCCTGGCAACCGCAAGGCGCAGTCAAGACACTAGGCGCTGCTAGTCGTATCCTGGCAAGGCCTGCCTTAAGGTCACACTCCAAGCCGCATGCCATGCATATTAAGCGACGATTAAGCAGCAGCTTCTAGCTATGCCACATGCCACATGCCACATGCTGTTGCATGGCCATCATAACAATGCAGCATAAGCTCATCAGTATGTGCAGCAGGCGTCACAAATACCGCAGCATCGAGATGGAAGTCTCTATCTCCCTCCCTCTCTCTCTCTCTCTCTCTCTCTATCTCCCTCTATGTAATTACAGCTTAAGTCTTGCGCGCGATTTATCGATTTTGCGATAAGAAAAAAGTTGCAGCCACAGCTGTGCGCCAAGATTTGCCACGCCTAATTAAATCTGTAGGACATGCCCATATTTACTTTGTTCCTTTTTCGCAGCCCGATTCCCTTGACAGACGAAGAGGAACTGACAAATTGTGCGCAGCCAGCAAAGGTCACAATACACACGATAAATAAGGTACGTCTCATAAGTTTGTGGTTATCCCACACACACACACACACACACAGATGCGAACACCCTTCATTAATCATAAGCATGTATGCGTGTGTGTGTGTGTGTTTGTTGCATGTGATTTATTAATTTGCCTGTGGGCAGAGCTGGCAGACAATATGGCTACATATTGAGTTATCACTCAATCAAAACTGTATTAGCTGTCGAGTTGTTCTTGTTGCTGTGTGTCATTGTCTTAATGCCCCGAGCGTGTGTAATTTGCGTGTTGCCGCTGTTGTTGCTGCTGTTGTTGCTGCCCCGTCATCGCCATTAAAGGCAGCCGAAAACAAATTGATTTCATTCATGATTTAACAGTTTGCTCGATTGGGCGCACACGCAAGCCAATTGCCAAGATAATCCTCAGATTGTTTATTTGCACAGTTTTATATACAGCCCACACACACACATACCATAACTCTAATGAATTTTGTGTCAGCCTCAACCGCAGCTCGGCCCCAACAGGCCCACACATTCGCTTGAGTTTGTATTTTAACAATCTTAAGGGATTATCGGCACGTCAATAGCTTCTGCACACATCGACGCACAGTTATGCATATATATATATATATAGATTTGTATATGTATTGGCATAATGCTACATACACCGTAGGGGCTTTCAATGGAATTTATTTTGCAAAGTATTCATATGTATGTAAATCGGAGCTGACCGCGTGACTTGGCTGCCAATGAACATCGCCCTGATGCGGGCGCAAGATAAAGCAGCCAGGGCCGAAAGCATTAATTAAAATGCAAATTGAATTAAATTCAAAATTAAATGCTGCATATTAACATATTGGCAGTAATTCAATTGAAATTTGTAATATATGCATATGTGTAGAGTAGAGAATTTCTAGTCAAGGATATCAAAGTAAGTGGCAGGCCGAGGCCCGCCTCTATAGCTATATGTGTGATGGTGAAGTGAAAATACTGAATCTAATCAGCTTACTATGTGTATAGACGCCTTCCACGCCTGCCATAGCAGGGATATGGGAAGATCTGTGCAAAAACTGAGCTGAAGGATCTTCATGTAGTTCAATACTTTTACTTCAGCAGGTGGAAGCAGCGAAAATATAACTCAAAATCTGTCTGATCAGTTTGCCATAAGTTCTTCAGCTAAGCTTTGAATAGATCGCTTCCAATGAGATGTGAGACTGAGAACACATATTCCAACTTGATCTGATAATCAAAGTATGATTCTCTGCCCCAGCATAGTCTTCTAGACTCTTAACACACACTTTCCATACAATTCACATACAGCTTAAGCCCAATTTAGTCAGCTTACTATATATTTGCCCATAAATATATTCTATCGTGCTTCTCGTGTGCTCAACTCTCTCTCTCTCCCTCTCTCCCCCACATGCCCATGAAAAGCATTGAAAACCAGTGAAATTGATTGATTGACAATGCATTTTAGTTATCAACATGTTGGCATGTTGTGCATGCTGTGAAAATTATAAATACTGCATAAGGAGATAAATAAATAAATGTGCAAACTGTGAAGGCAGTAGAGCGTATGCATGGACAGACACGCGGACACGCACACACAGACAGACACACTCATACATATGTATATATTACATAAATTACATATGTATATTTTATTTGGTCATGCATAAGAATTGATTTCAACGCATGTTGAAAATCAGGCATGATAATCTGTTCGAGCGAAAAGCAATTAATTCATGGGAAAAGTCCATTAAGCATACGCCATGTGCAACCGACAAGGAAAGCCCAATAAATGCTTGATTAAATCGTGCCAAGTGAACCACAGTGAAAAGTGCGGCCTATAGATTTTCTCAGTAATTCAAAGTTGGGGTTTTGCAGGGGCTGTGGGGGGTAGGGATCAGGGGAAGTAACTTTGTGCCTGGCTTCTTGTGAAAACACCAAATTACGCACTTGCTGAGCTGCTGAGCTGTTGCCCAGTTGCCCAGCTGCTGGTTGATGCGGTTGCAATTAGTTGCTGTTGGCGCAGCCATTGTGGCAAGTTAATGAGCGAAATTGCTTGCAATTAAATTGCAACAATGAACATGTTGCCCGCACACACAAAAGACCAGCAAGCGCTGCCCACAACTTGAAGGACTCAAAAAGGCTTCCGGGCTGCCAAAAATGCATGCAATTAATAAAGGGTGAGTGTGCGAGGGCGTGTGTGTGGCTGTGTGGGTGTCCAGGTGTGTGCAGCTAGATGTATTCACTACTATTTACAACGTGTGGCAAGCACTCACCTGCCGCTGCAGTATGTAACTGAATTCAGTTGCCGTGTTGCGTCGACTGTCGTTCATTTTGCCGTCTAGCTTCTGGGTTTATGGCCAAAGTTTGAACAGCAACTGCCTCAGTGTTTGGGCTTAGACTTTAGTTTCTGCCTAGGTTAAGTTTAGCTAAGTTAATTCAAGTTTGGTCTTGGATTCAGGTGGGTGTCGGGTCTCGCTTCCGCTGTAGCTGCTTCACGGCCTTTGACTGCACTCAGCGACCATGTGGAAATGCTATTGGAAAACTCATTTAACGCAAACACCAGTTGCCTGAGAAGTTAATGAAAATGTTAAAAACAAACTATTAAATGAAATGAAAAACTTTCGTAGTTCTAAAACTTTCTACCTAAATATGTACGAACAACTTCCACAACTAATTTTGACAGCACTTAGAATAAAACTTTCGTGGCTTTGGGAGGCAGCAAAGAATGCAAATTTATATTACTATTCATTTTGTATTTTTTCAAGAAATTTTTAAATATTTATAAATATTTTTAATCTTAAAAATAATATGTGTGCCAACATAAAAAAATAAAAATCTTTATAATATATATATAAATATAATAAAATATAGAAAATATTTTTTTAAAGCTGACGTTTTTGGGTAAAAAATAAATATATAGAAAAATTTTAAATAATTAAAAAAAATTTTTAAATATTTATTTTATGTTATAGAATATATTTAATAAAAATACCGAAACACTATCTTTTGCATATCTTAAAGATATATCTATTATATTTAAATACAAATATATATTCCAATAATAAATAATGAAAATGCATAAAACTCTTTCATAAATCTGGCATTTGCTATACATTATGCTGCAAGATTCACTTTTGATTGTCGCTCAGTTTGAAGCACTTCCTTCGCTCTCAACAGCTGCACACAGCAATAACAACAACAAGAACTATAGCAATAGCAAAAACTACAACTCGAACAACACTTTCAAGACAGCACATAAAAATGTACGTAAATAATGAATTGAAATCGTTTGCTAATTAAATTCAATTAATTTGGAAAGAGTTTTCCTTTATTGGTTGCATTTCACATTTACTTTTCGGTTACGTTTCGAGCGAGTTTTCGATTGGGCTGCGAATTGGTTGCTTCGACGCTTTCGTTGAGACTGCTGCAATACAAATATATTGCAAAACTCTCAACAAGGATAGCGTTGGCGTCCTCGTCGTCGTTGTCCTGTCGTCTGCCGATGTTGTCCTCGTCTCGCGTTCTATTTGCCGTTGAAGTTTTGTGCTCAATGCTTCGCAGCTGTTTGCTGCGCATTATGTTGTTGTTGTTGTTGTTGTTGTTGCTGTTGTTGCTGGCATTTGACTTTGAAATCGCCAACAATAATGCACACACACATACTCACGCGCGCCCACACACTAGCACAGGCTGCGCACTCAGAATAACAACAAAAAAGCCGGAAACGAAACTGAGAGTTGCCAGACTGTCGAATCAAGTTTAAGACAACAGCAAGCGAACAAACAACGTCTTGACAACAGCTCATATCTGAGGTAGTTGTATGAAAATCCTATAGCATTGCTCAACACTTGAAAAAAATTGCATTTCAAACTGAATAATAACGGTTAAGGCAGTGATTGCATAAAAGAGCAACAGTCTGGCAACGACGGCAATTCATTCATATCTGCCAAACAACAACAGCTACAGAGAGTAAGAGAAAGAAACAGAGAGAGAGAGAGAGAGAGAGGCAGAGTGAGAGCGCGCTGAGACCAGCTTTGTGCACGTGCTTTGAAGTTGCGCAAAGCATTCGTTAGATGGCGCTGCAGCTACCTAAGGCGGCTGTTAAAGCAGTTGATGGAACTTACTTATATATATAACTAAATTATAAATGAATTTTGTCTAGCTCACTTTGCCGATTCCTATATTTAACAAAGACAACAAAAAACCCATTACTGAACAATAATTTCTAGCGCCAGGGCAAAACACGATAATCCTGGAGCGCCTCGTCGTACGTGTAGGTGATGTCGATCTCTGTCTGCATCAGCACCTCGGCATCCAGCAGCCGCCGCAGAATCATGGCCGTGCGCGCATCAAACTTATTGCCGTACAGCTGCAGGCGTTTCAGGCGACACGGCTTCTTGAGGGCCAACAAAATCAGATTGATTGACGCCGCGCCGATCTCATTGTTATTCAGATACAGATACTGCAGCATGCGGCAAGCGCTCAAGTAAATGGCCACCCACTGGCCGCCATGCGAGCCAATGCTATTGCTACTGATATCGAGCGACTCCAGCGAGCTGCCCTGCGCTACGCCGCGCATCAGGAACAGAGCTCCATCCGTTGATATCAGATTGTTGGCCAGGTTCAGTTTGCGCAGCGAACAGAATGGACTCTGCAGATAGTCGGCAATGGTTTCCATATCCTGGGCAACGAATTCGCACAGCTGCAGCGTGAGCTCCGTCAGCTTCCGTTGCATCAGCAGCGAGCCCACAATAGAGGTCATTTTCTGTGTGTCCAGGGTTATGCCACCACCCAGCAGTCGACTCACGTGGAAGCAGCGCATTCCCTCCGCCTTGTACACCCCGTCCGCCACGTTGGCGAAGTTGTATTGGGTCAAGCTGCAGCTGCAGACATTCAGCGTGTGCAGCGACTTGTTGGCCAACAGAAATTCACGCAGCATGCTCACATCGTCGTCAGTCAGTGGAGTGCCTGCATAGTTGACTGTGCATTGAGTGCGGCCCTTCGTCAAATGAGTGTCGGCACTTACCCTCGAGGCTCAGTTCCTTAACCTTCATCTTCTGCGCTTGGAGGCGCATCATGACAAAGAACTCGTGGGGCAGACGCATCAGCTTTAGCTCAATCCGCCGCACGTTCTGCAGCGAGCGCACAAAGTCCTGCAGCAGATGCGCGTCCCAATTGCTAAGCCACACGCTCCAAATGGAAACCGAGAACAGCTCACGCTGCAGCAGAAAGTTCACAATGGTGCGAAAATCACGTATGCAGTGATAGCGACGATGCATGCGCTCCTCAAATTCCAGGCGGCGAAACTGAAAGTTCTCATACGGCCGCTTATCGTACTCACGCTGCCAGCAGTAAAGCAACAACACTGTGAACAGGCGACCCTTTACTTTTGCGGCCGGCGGGCATGCAGGATCATAAACGCAGACCATGTCGCACATTTTTAACGAAATTTATGTATGTGTGTCTGTCAGATATATGTTTGTATATATAAACCAAAACTAGTTTGAAACTAATGAGGTGTGGCGCATAGCATGAGCTGGGCTTGCATTAGAATTTTAAAGTGTTTATGGATATATGGACATTTAATATTATATATATCTAACTCAATCACTTGTACATATTTGCTTGAGTATTAACTTTTATTATTTGAAAATTCCAACCAGTCAGAGCGCAACTCAAATTGACTTCACAACCATTAAAATCGAACTGCCGCAAAGTATGCAACGAAAAATTTGCTGGGCGCTCGAAACACCCTGTGCTCGAGCTGCAGCCAGAACCTCGATGAACAGCGAGTCATTAGCATAGTTAGCTGAACTTTTTTGCACACACACAGACATTTAAGGCGAAAATTACCATAAACGATATTTCATTCATTTGCCAGACTTGACTAGCAGAGGCTATGCACAGCGCACAATGAATTAATTCGCACAGCCACGTGGACAAAGCCACTGTAAATATACATATATGTATGTGACCATGGTTAAATGCGTGCCGGCACGCGCCGACTGCCCTATAAATAAGCTGCAGGCAGAAAGCCAGCAACCCCGAGCCTATAGAGACGTATTTATATTTATAAGATACCTAAAAAAAGCACAACAAAACGGAGCAGCAGCACCAAAGACAGTGGAGGAGAGAGAGAGAGGCAGAGGCAGGTGCTGACTGTGCATCGTTATGCACGTAGCTCTTGGGGAATGTCTTGAGTTATTTTTGCACCATTTAAGGCCTGGGTTGCATCTTCATTTATTTGATTGCCTTTTACGCGACGAATGCTTAAAATTAACGTGCTACGCTTGCGCAGCCAGCAGGCTCTGCCTCTGCAGCCTCCGCACCCGCCACAGCCGCCCTCTAACTCTTATTGAGTTGGCAGTAAGTAGGCTCAACAGGTGCCCCATTCAATAGACTAGAAATGGCCAGAGTGCAGCATGTGTGCAAACTGTCCTTAGCTAATTTAGTTTCATCAGAAATCAGAATTATTTTTCACTTTTACTACCACCAGGCAGAGGAGACACATAATTATGCATTAATTTATGGCCAAGACCAGACCAGACCGAACAGACAGACGGGAGACAGGCGACAGGAGACAACGGACAGAAGACTGCAGACTGCAGACTGCAGACCGGTGACTGCTGCTGCTCTTCCATGTTGCATGTTGCATGTAGCTGCTTAGTCATCCGGCCAAGATGGCTGACACAGGCAATTAACAGCGGCGACAATTTGGTGGCCAAATTGAAATTTTAAACTCCGCACATGTGCGATGGCTATCTCTCTCGCCAGGCCGTGGCTCGCTTAGAAATCAGATAATTAAAAGAGCGAGCAGAAAAAAAATAAAAAACTACAGAAAAAAAACAATATTGTATGTTAAAAATATTGTAAAAAGGCAGACAGCCAGACGCTCATAATTGCAGGCAGTCTCAGTTTACAGCTAGTGCAGCCAGACGACGACAACAGCAACAGCAACAGCAACAGCAACAACAACTACTGCGAATTGCATGTGCATATCATTTAAATAACTTTTAGAAATGCAAAGTGTGAAACTGCAGGCAGAGAGCAAACTATATGCCCATGCCCGGACAGCAGCCAAGGCGTCTGGGCCGACTACCTTATTCACCTGCCACAGGCCACATGCACCAGCAGCAGCAGCAGAGGCAGGCAATGGTCCATATTTGGATGCAACTCTTAAGGACAGCAGCGGCAGCAGCAGCAGCATTGGCATCAACATGCACATCAACATCAGCGTATGTCTGCGACGGCCTCCAGACAAACGGCAGACATGTGAGATATATGCACTTGTCTACTCCCTTGGCTGAAACACTCCGCACACAGTCTACACACACATCCACACACACTCACACACACTATCTGTGTGTGAGGCGCATTCATTGTCAATTTTGACAATCAACAAGATGCGACTACACGCCTGCTTAAATGCCAACATCAACATTACTTACCTCGGCCTCGACCGCTGCCCCATGCTGCTCGGCCCGTTGAACGTCTGCGACGGGCTGTCTGGCTTGGGGTCTCTGATTCTTGGGTCTCCAGTCTCCATCGGTATGAGTACGCGCACTCCGGCTGACTCTGGCTGTATCTCAGAGACTGCCATTGCCACTGCCACTAGCACTGGCACTGGCACTGGCACTGGCACTGGCTCTGGCTCTGGCTGATTGGTGCTGGGCAGAAGCCAAACGACGGCACGCGAAAGTCCTAAAAACCGAAAAAATCAAAATGCACGAAAATTAATAACAACCAGAAATGCAAAAACTAAAGAAAATAACAAAAAGATGCAAATGTGCCTTGACATTGATCGGCGTATACTCTGCAAATACACTTTGGGATTACATAATCCAAAATTTTAAGAGACTAAATATTTTTATAAAATATGAAGCAGAATTCATTAAAATTTGTAGAAACTCCAACATGCATTTTAAGTAAATAAACAAGTCAATTTAAATTTAATAAATTATTTTAAAATATGTAAATTGCAAATTTTTATAAATTAATTTTTTTTTTTACCACAAAAATTCTTTTTATAGATTTTTTTGTAGTGTTAAATAAGTTGTTCAATATTGTTTTTATTTGTATCATTTTATATATATTTTTATTTATTTTCTTTTTTGTATCATTTTATATATATTTTTATTTATTTTCTTTTTTTTTTTTTTTTTGGCTACTTCAATTTATACCTCATATTTATATAATTTTCATAATAAATTGTTTTTATATTTTTTAATATTTACTTATTTTGTAAAATTTTTTTAGTTTTTTTTGTAGGTATTTAAATTCACTTTACAGCTTTTGCTCTATAGATTTTTATCTATAGTTTCATATGTGCAAATTCTTATCTATAGATGATTAACAATCTGCAGATAATTCTCCTTATCTGCCTGAGCTCTCTTTAATTACGACAACTGCCCATTTATTGATGCTAATCTATGAAATCTTATTTATAGATGCTTAGCTAGAGTTAAGTGTCTTTATCGGCGCCTATTTCTGAGTAAGTCATCTATATTTATAAACATGACTGTTCAGAACGAAAATTATGTATGCTGATGAAGCATAAAATATAGTTTACTATAGGCTCATATATTTAATATATATATATCCCTTTATATATCAATAAATTCTGACTGCCTGGCTTAATCTTAAGACTCATGTCAAGGGTATAAAAGGTAGAAGAATAAGCAGGAGTAGTAGCAGCAGCAACAGAAGCAGCAGTAGCAGTAGCAGCAGCAGCAGCAGCTGAACGACAGCAGCACGAAGAGGCGGCTGCAACGGTAGCCAGCCAGCGGGCATAACACAACAGCAATAACAAATTGGCTCCTGGTCTTTGCATTCCACATGCAATCTGAGACAACAATCACGACAACTGCATTCGGCTACTGCACCCGGCACCAGCAGCAGCAGCAACAACAGCAACAGCAACAACAACAACAACAACCGGCAACACCCAAGTGCGGGGCGCTGTTCGCTCGAGCAGCAACAACAGCAACCGGCTAACTAACCAACTTATTGACTTGGTCTGTGCCTGCCACAGCTACTGTGCTGCTGCTGCAACTGCGGCCAGTCTGGACTGGAGCTGTGCTGTCTGCGCAAAAATCATGTATGTATTTTTAATAGACCTCTGGCGTGCGGCTCTGCTGATGATGCTACCAACTCATGTTATTTTCCGATCTCATGCAATGCCCCCCTCTCTCCCCGCCCTGCTACTGCTCCTCCTCGCCCACTGCCTCACTTTACAATTATATCAATTATGTGTTATATTGATGCTTAAATTCAGTTGGCTCAAGTACTCCGGCCAAAATTCCCATTAGCCAGGCACTCAGACGTGGCTCAATCTTTTATTTGGTGTCGATCCACAATATCAATGATATTGTATATTCGGTTATATATACTATACTGGTCAGATAATCGGGTACTCCGGTTCAATCACCTAGCGAGTTGATAAGCAGAATGATCCAGTGCGTGTTAGATACGCAACTGAACGCAACTCATATTATTTTTTTTTTATTTTTAGAACGAGCGGTAATTGCTTCTGATAATTGTTGTTTAAACACAATCTTAAACTGTAAGTGGTTTATTGACCAAATGTTTCTTTTTTTTATTTGTGAGTTTCCAGCTACTGGTCTTGTGAGTTTTGTTATTTCGATTTAATTTTAATTACCAGAAGGAGGATGAACAACCATACACACCTGTTGCCTACCAGCTACCACCTGCCAGACAGAAAAAAACACTTAAGAATGATTTTAGTTGGACTTTGAGATGTGGCACATGCCCAAAGATATTTATCGATTTGACGTGGGGTGTAAAGTTGAGTCAAACTTGAGTTGAATTGATTTCATTCTTACAGTGGATGAAAGACTAGTTCTTATACCCAAATATTGTTTACTATGTTATCGATTAATCCATTAATTATTAAAAGTATGTTTGGAAAACACAACAAGAGTCTATACAGCAAATTTGACAACTCTAGCAGCTAAAGAGTCTGAGATCTCTGAGGCTGGCTAGAAGATAGAAGTAGAGATCAGCTTTGATCTGAGACACTGTAACTGTCTACACCTCTCTCGCTTTACAACCAATATACACGTGCTTCACATGTATAGATTAAACAGCAAGTGAACGGGAGCCACCGACTTTGTGCGTTTGTGTGAAGTGGTTCCCCTTTATAGCGAAAGGTGGACAACGCAACTTTTAATGACCAGCTGAAAATTCTCGACAATTGTTCAAATTTAAATCTATTTTAACTGGCATGAGACATGCCGCCTTGTCAAAATTGTTTTCGATACGAAAATAGCAGAAATTGCAAAAAATGTGAACCAAATATATATAGAGAGGTGTCTATATATAAATGCAGAAATAGTTTTCGCTAGATGAGATCAAAGGGAACTACTACAATAGCCACTAGGCTAACTGCCAATTACAATGTTTTCATAGTGCTATTGGAGTGCAGGGACGTGTGGTCAGGGGCTGCGTGTGGTCTTTTGTCTAGCCTTGAAATTAATGAACTATCGAATGGTGCTGCTGCTGCCGCGGCTGGTGCTGGTGCTGCGTGTGGCTCGTGGCTTGTAGCTTGTGGCTTTGGCTTTGACTCATTTCGCGTTCCAATTGTCGTCTACATAACACTTTTGACTGCCTCTGATTGACTCTTTATTTTGCGTGTTTTTATTTTCCTTCTGTTATTGTCCACGAAGTGGGGCAAATTCTATGCAAATGTGTGTACAAGTCAAATAAATAAACATTATTATATAAACGTCTCGACAAATGTCGCGCGCGTTTTTTGTATTTATTCTAAATGCCTTTCTGGGGGTCTGTCGATTGAAAGAGCTCGTTTTTTATCTCTTTTTGTTGTTGTTGTCCATTCCTTCTTTACCAGCTGAGATTATGATCTGAGCATTTGATGCGATTGCAACTTTGCATAACAGACGACGTCTGGCTGCGCCCACCTCCCGCCCCCCAAATGCCATGTAGGTGTTTCATTTCAATGTGTAGACGTATAATGCATAACAGCCAGCCAGCCAGACAAACTGCTGTAGAGACAGACAGTCAGACAGACAGTCGGACAGCCAGTTAAATGGTGTGAAATCCAGACTTATAAAGTGCTCCAAATTATACAATCATTTTGAAATTCAATTTGGACCAGACGGCAAAAAAAAAACACACACACCAAAATTGTGTAGCAAACGATGATGACATGACATGTGATAAGCGTGTCTTCTTCTATATGGCTGATGCTATATCCAGAAGAGAGCAGCCGAAAGTAAATAAATAAATAAATAAATCAGCAACGTCCTTGAAGTCGCGCTTGTGATTTCCGTATATACGAAACGTACCAAAATATCGAATTGAATGTGTTCTTTCAAGGAAGAAGCACAGATGTTTGGAACAAGCTCGCTGCACGGCTTAAGACTGCCCATAAACGGGCAAAGAAAGCAAAAGAACTTGACTAATATATTGATTTATGACGACGAACGATAAAACTATTAACTGAGATTCTGAAATTGTTATAAAAAAAAAAAAAAAAAAAATTTTTAAAGATTGTGAAATTAGCAAGTTTTGGTAGAAACCAAACAAATACTTAACCTAACTATCATAATAAGCTCAGCTTCAAATAGGAATAGAGGAGATTTGAATGTGTATGAATGGCAGCAGCTTAACAGATTTTTAGCTTTCCTTTAAAGCCCTCAACTCAAGGCATGTCTGTGGTAGAAGCATAAACTTAACAGTTTGTTAACATAAATTCCAAATATAGTTCAGATTGGCTGTATAAACTAGCAGTGTGATAAAAGAAAGTAGTGAGCAGACAAACAGATCCTAAGTGTGTGATAGAATACCTCTGGTTAAAACTGAACAATTTTCTAACTGAAACTCGAGTTTAAGCTTAGCTTAGTTTCATAAATTAACAGTTTGGAGCAGGGCAACAGTCAGCAGAGAGTATTTACAGCTAAGATCTCAAATACTCCCTTAAATACTCCCAGTGTGACAGAGGAAAGCAGTAATGGAAACTGTCATGGAAATTCCATTTAAAGCTCAGCTTAGTTTTATAATTTCTAAATATTATTAGGTTGCTTCCGTTATGAAGTCATAACACTGAGAACTGAGTTCTGAATTACTATAAATCTCTGTTCTTGGTCTTCTCCTGCAGGTTAAGCTGATGTCTTCAGTATATGAAAATGGAGCCCAATCGTAATCTATTTGATTTAAAATGAATTTCCTTATAATGTTTTCATTACTAATAATAATTCTAATAAAATACCCATTAGTTTTCCCCTCGTCTAGCAACTCTGGCATATCCTTTACAATTCTCTATCTGAAAATCTTACCCAGCTTTGGTTATCGTGGGTTAAAAACGTGCCTGGCACCGCCTGCCTGCCTATACGCATCATAATAGATTATTTCCGCTGATTTGCTTAGAAGTAGCAACTGAGTCCGAGTACGTTCCCAGCAGAATGCCAACATGATCACACGCACTTTTCCGCTCCCATTAATCAGTACGCACATTGGCTTGATAACACAAAAATTTGTTCAAATTTGCCTAATATGTACTTGGAGGAGAAACGCAATGTCAAAGTCAATGATAAGCAAATCAAGGAGACAAATCCTATATAGATTACACTACAAAAGATACGCGTGTAGCAGTGGTCGTGGTCGCCCACTTCACAAAACTATTGCAGAAGATAACAGAAATATCACGATAACGAAATTAACGCATTCAATTGAAATATCAAAACAATTTGATTAAACTTAAATCGTATATAAGGCAGTTTATATCAGCTAAGCTCTTATATAATCAGCTACGCACTCGCGCACCTAGAAATCAAAGTGCAAATGGCTAAAATTAATTACCACGCATTTGATTCTCGGTAATATTATGATGTTAATTTATAATTACAGTCCTAGAATAACTACCTCAGTAAATCGTGGTAAGAATATGAGCTCTTATCTGATTTATAGGACGCAGCACTATCGATCAATTGTGCGAAATCTTTATTGCCCAATCTACATATGTGTTATAATTTATCGAAAAGTACCCCCACCACATATTAGCCATACAAAAAACGAATATCACTTTCTTTTACGATAAGAAACAAGCTTACACACACATATAGAGACACGCATTCACACAGACGCACGCACACGCACAGACACCGAGAAACGTACACAGAGATAAGATAAGCAAGCACACGGGAAGGCAAAGCGACAGCGGCGCTAGCAGCGACTGCGACGCCAGCTGAGATCCTCTCAACAGCAGCAACAGCAACGGCAACAACAACAACGGCGGCCACAACGCTGATTTTGATTGGTCGAGAGCGTCGGCAACACACAAAATCCGAACTATCAGCCCGAAGCGCTGCAGCGAATACACTGCAAAAATAGGTCTCGAAGCATTTGTGCGTTGCGTGCTTATCAAAGCGAATTATGCGTCATAAATATAACAAATTGGAGCACTTTTAATAGCGATAATAAAGTTCTGAATTTGAATAGCTGGCTAATGGAAATATATTAAATAGGGCACATAATCTACATTATTTAAGTAGTTACTTTCTTATTTATTGATATGTCGTTATTAGTTACTATTTGCAATTTTTGTTCGATTTAAGACTGATTAGAAAAATTGTGGCTGGAAAACAAAATATTTTGTTTATCTAGAGATTAAATATATTTAGTACGCCTCACTAGGAAATTGTTATATTACATTAGATTACATTATTTTAATTTTATACATGTAAGAAAATTAAAACAAAAAATTATACATTTCTTTATATTGAAAATGTGTTATTGATCAAATTTCATATTAAAAATTTATTAAAATAAATTAATAATACATTTTGAATTAAATTTTATAAGAAAATAATTGTAAATAAAATCTCAAGATTCCAAACAAATAAATATAATAATATAATGTAAATAAATATTTATTTAAAATATTAAAAAGAAAAAAACTTTTTTTCCCATAAAATTCTCAGTATTAAAACTATCTTTAAGCTCTGCTTTGATTTTGAAAAGAAGCCCCTTAAAACTGCCTCCATTTATTTTTTGCATAAATAAGTTTCTATTTTTATATAGAAAACTTTGCAAGCAAAACACTCACCTAAAGTGCTCAATTGAATCTTTTTAAACTGCAGCCCCATTCGTCAACTTTGCAACAACAACACAAATTTCTTGCAGTGCAGGCGCGCGTTTACGACCATAACAAAGTAGGTATGCCCCGGCACAACCAAATATTTTCTTATTTAAGACTAAAAAACGACTCGTGCAAATCACTTCATACTTGGTTCTTAGAGTGAACACATCGAGAGGCAAATAAATTCAAAGAAAATAAATGCAAATTTTGTAAAATAAAATAAAAACAACTAAGAGATTTATGCGGTAGTGAAAAGCAAAGAAGTAAATAAATTAAATAAATAAAAAACATTGCGAGATAGGCTTCAGATAAGCCAGCAGAAAGAGAGTGATAATAGCCATAAAGACAAACAATGCCTGCAACTATTGGGCACATTGTTGTGTTAGCCTAAAGAGTGTTGTCGAATAGTGTGCGAAAGACTTGCAGACTTTAGCTCAGAACTTGCGATTTGCAAAGTTGAAATAGATTGAGAGAATCAAAGCACAAATCTATATAATGTCGAGTGCTGTGTTGTGCGGTCGGCGTTTGCTTTTGCTGCTGCTGGTCTGCCAGCTGCTGATGATGTCCTGCGATGCGGCACGCATCAATCGCTCCGCCTTCATGGACGGCGATGTGCGCTCTGAGGTGGTCGATCCCAACAATCGCACTATTTGGGGCATGTTCAACCTGACCGAGGAGCAGGTCAATCGCATACGCAGCGGCAGCAACCCAGCCGCCAAGGACGAGGCCACACAGGCGAACAAGAATCATTTGTTGGATCAAATTGCCAGGCAACGGTAAGTAACACCCCAACCCCATCGAACGGCGTGTGCCCAGTGCGTGGCCAGCGAGCTGTCAATCACTATTTGTCGCCGCCCAGAAACAAAACCAAAAAAAAATAGAAAGTTGAAAGCGCCCAAAAATAGAATTCTATATATATATAGCGAACCACAAATATTAAGAGCAATTTTCGGCTAAAAAAATTATTTTTATATATAAAACAATTGCAAATTTAGAACAATAAACAAAATATATGAAATTGTGAGCATTTTTTCAGCGAGTGCACTTTGCAATGATATATTTTCCATTTTCACGTATAAACAGAAATTCTCAAGAATTGGCCAATTTGCTCAGCGGCGAACATTGTTTGGCTGTGCCTCAATTGTCCAAAAACAAAAAGCATTGAGGCAATTCAAGGCTAAAGCCATATGCAATTCCCAAATGTGGCCAAGAACCCCAGAAAACAGTTTATATACTCTGTAGTATATAGATATATATATATAATATATGTAGATATGGCTTTGCGCCTCAGTTCGTTTAACATTTAACACGATTCTCCAAATGCCAAACGTCCAAATTAATAAACAATAAACACATGTGTGGAATTCAAAGCTAATGCAATATATAATATATAAATATATAAGATTTCTTTCTGCACGTGTTGCTGAGCAGGCCGATCCTCCGTCCCCCTTCGACTATATCTGAGCTGATAAGCTGATTGTTTGCTGAAGATTCCAAGCAGCCAGCCAGCCAGCCAGCCAGCGTCTGCTTGATTGACGCCTGTCAACACCTGTCCCAACTAGACCAAACTGTGCTGTCTCCTATAACAACAAAGAGCCTAGGCGACAGGGGGGCAGGCAGAAGGTGCACTCTACACAATCATATCTATAGCTTGAGCTTTGGCTGCATTTATCATTGTATCTGCGCCTGTCTATCAGATACTACTTGCAACTGGCGGGCACTGCTGCACAAAGCAGAAAGAGAGAGAGACACACACACACACACACACACATACATATACATACATGCACACACACTGAGACGAACTGGCTGCAATTGCAGCGAATTCCGTCGCCTGGCCTCTGCGTATTTGTATACGTCCATGCGGCCAGCTGTCTGGCAAATGTCTGGGAACAGTCTGGGCCATGTCTAGCTGGCTCCGTTAATGAACTTTTTGTAGGTCGTTGCTATGCGAGACACATGCAGTCCATGGGTAGGCAAACATACAGCATATACACACATATATACATATACATATATATATATTATATATATAATATATATTCTTGTTGCCCCGTTTCATAAACAAACTGCAAGCGCCCAGCCGCCCAATAAAGCATTTGATTAATGCCCAGCCACACATATACAGTTAAATGATTTGCAGGGTATTTGAGGTACGTCAGGAAATGTGAAATTCTTTGCTAGCCCATAACTTAGTTCTTACATGTACCCGATCTACACCAACAATCAATCCAAATGGCAATTGTTTCCGATAAGTCTTCTGCCAGCTGCTCACTACTGCTGTAGGGCAGACAGACGGATCGCTTAACTATAGGAAGGAGCTGATAAAGAAAGACTGAGAACTCACTAGAGAGGCCGATGGAGGGATCATATGACTATGCCATAGAGTTGAGGAAGAAGGTATTAACTCTTCAAAAGAATTATATATATTATATATATAATTATATTATTATGAGATATGATAAATATATAATAGCCAAGCCAAATTCAGAAAATACGTCATATCGCAGAAATAGAAACTATTAGCTCACTCAATACACCTACTTCCCCTGCCCTTACACCCCACTCCAATGCTTCTGTTCTGATATCAATTATCTTTCTCGCAGTTCTCTTACCCTATATACCTATCTCTACATGCTCTACAATGTCTGCCCTTAGGGTATTTCAGCTTCGTTATGCCAGCGCATAACTCTCTTTTTCTTTTGCTTGTTTGATTGCTTTGGCTGGCTGGCTGGCTGCGCGCAGACACAAAACGCTCGCCAGTAATAATTATGACGTATGAGTAATATCGAGACATGGTCATATGTTTGCCCAGACTCGACTACTCAAAGCTGATACTCAGACTTAGAGACTTGGGCTCCTACCCCAAGCCCGCCAGTTATATGCCGCCTGCCGCCTGCAGCGCCCTCTGTTGCCCAGCAGTGCAAACAGTTGTAGGCGTATGTTTTGTGGCCACTAAGCGACGCGGTCTACGGTCTGCCAGTCACTGTCTGAGTTTTCTGACTGACTGACTGACTGACGCGAATGCCGGACAACAGACGACTGACGTCGGACGGCGGACGACGGACGACGGACTGCGACTACGACTACTGTTCGTCGACGCATGATAATGAAGTGCAGCCGGCGAGACACTGTCTAGCCGCGCATTGTATATGCGCACACACAGGCTGGAGCTGACGCTGAGGCTGCGGCACAGACTGGCTGTGGCTGCGGCTGTAGCTGTGGCTGTGGCTGTGGCAGTGGCAGTCAGCCAGACGAGATGACTTGTAGGCAAGACGCACGACGACGACGTCGAGCCACACAGACGGGGCAAGCAAAAGCAAAAACAGAAGAGAGAGAGAAAAAAAAAAACAAGAAGCTGCAACAAACCAACCACAAAGCCTGGGCAGACGTCGAGCTGGGGGCGCTTGAATTTCATCAAGAGATGCACTTGGAATGCACGCAAAGAGCAACAGCTTAAGTAATACTTAAGATTGCCAACTTGAAATGGCTACCAAATGGAGGCCAGAGATTCACCTGTGTGCCACGACGAGTGTAGAATCCTCGGCGCATGCTCAATGGGGGCCAACTGCTTGGCAGCTGCGTGATTCACGCCAATGTATGCATGCGAAGGCTCCTCTGGCCAGGCAGCGGCTGCTTCTAGGCTAGCCAATAAAAAGCCACAACCTCGTACAACACGGCGTCTAGACAGGCCCCAGACAGACAGCAGCAATGCTCGCACTGAACATCGAACGCTAAACAGCTACAGCCGCAAGTTAAGCAACAACAACAAGTTTTCAAGTTCATGCCACAGCAGTTAGCAGACAGTCACAGCGTAACTCCTCAGCGGGCCATTTTGTCTGGCAGGCATTCCTTGGCCCGATCGCACGTTGTATAAGCATAAGCATAAGCATATATATAGCCATATATATGGCTACTCGTACATATAAGCGCGATAATAAGCCAACGGCGTCTGTGGCCTCTCTTGGCTTGGCTACGACGACTTTGGCTTTGGCTTTGGCTTGGTTCACTTTCAGTGCATGTTCCCATAATTATTTTGGCTAGACAAAATGCGCCGCAGGCAGCAATCAGCTCGAGAGCAACAACAACAACAACAACAACAACAACAGCAGCAGCCAAATTATATTTATAATATTTTACAGTCTTGTTTATTGGCCGCATGACCAACAGTTTTGTTTTGGATTCAGTTTTGGTTTTGCCTCTTATTTTTCGGCTGCCCCCTTCAACATTATTTCTTTCGAGTAGTTGTTGTCTTTCTGCGCAAAATTTTTATGCGCAACTTTTGCAAAGCGCGTCTCAATTACCGATCCAGACAGACGACACACACACACGTGCACTCACAGCTACAATTGTCCCATTGTGGGACTGTATTTGTGTCAGATTAGATCATAGCTACAGTTGGATACGCGCCAACTATTGTTGCCTTCACTCCTACTCCCGGACTGTCTCTCTCTCTCTCTCTCTTTTACTTTCTGTCTGTCTGCTGGGCAGCCAGCATTAGCTTTTTAAGTGACAGCGGCTCTGAACTTCATCTGCCTTCACTGCTGTTTGTTATTTATTAGATACATTTGTATCTACTAGATACAAAATAGTAGCTCAAGCAAGCCGAGCTGTAGTGTGGCATGCGTAGTTTACTAATTGAATGAGACTGATAGAACTGCCGCCGTGATAGAACTAGACAGAGAGACAGAGACAGGGATAACTAAACTTAACTAAAGACACAAACAGAGTAAACTATTAGAAAATATTTATAGAAATTTAGTAGATGAAAATACTTTTGATTTCCTTTGCCCATTAGATTATCTCAATAAATTTGTAATTTAGAGCAATCTCAGCGTCTATCAGTCAGCTCAACACACGCCACGGCTTCTATTGCCTTAAGTTCGGAGCGCGTAAAACACACAACCCAATTTCCACAACAAAAATAAACCAACAAGAATTAGCTTATAAAGAGAACTAGACGCTCACGTTGATCCGTCTCTGTCTGAATAAATTGAATCAATGCGCTATAAAGCAGCGCTAAATGGCACGTTTTCATTTATGGACCGCGAGCTTCGGCTAACTAGTTGCCGTTGTTGTAGTTGTTGTGGCTGTGCACCAGTTACGACAGCGCTCAAATGTCAATTAAGTGGACTTTACATAAACACTTGAGCCGAATTAGTTAGATAGTTGCCAGTCATAGTCCAAGCATCATTGATTAAACAAAACGAGCTGCCTTTGCAAATTGCAGGATTAACGAGATACGCTCACGCATACGCATAGCGGTAACCAAGTCGGACGTGAACGATAGCCAGGCGGAGCAGGCCGTGCTGAACCAGCCGTCGCACGAGAAGGCCGGCTATCCCATATGCAACAGCGAGACGACGCCCAGCAACTGGCAGCAGTCGACCAACGTGACGCTGGAGTTCGCCAGCAGCGTCTTCCAGCAGTACGGCAACAACAATTTGATCCTAGATAGCGCAATCTTGCGCCTGTACAAAATAAACCCGGCTGATAAGACGGCAGCTGCAGCAGCGCCAGCAACAACAGCGAGCAACGTGGAGCCCACAGCTGAGACCACACCGCTGTGCCGCGAGCCGACCTACCTCGAGTCGCAGATCCGCGTCACCGTCTACATTGTCCACCAGCAGAAGAAGAAACGTAAGTTAGGTGCGTACCCGAGATCCCAAGCCATAATGAGCCCCTAGCCTTAGACTAATCTCGTCTCTCCACTCTCCTCAACTCTCGCAGAGCGCAAGAAGCGCACCTGCAACACCATCATGCTGAGCAGCACCAAGACCGGCTGGGTGGACATCGATGTCAAGTGCGCGCTCACCTACTGGGCACAGCAGCAGCAACAGCAACAACAACAGCAGCAGCAGCAGCAACTCCACTCTCATCTGCCCATTGAGGTGGGTCTGCTGATGATTGAGGTGCACGACGATGAGGAGAACCAATTGCTGCCGGGGCTCTACTTTCAGCCACCCACTTGCGTGCAGGCAGGTAAGCGTGTTGTTAGCCAAGCTTTAACTAACTGCCCAAAGACATGTGTGGAACATCAAAGAAGACGAGGTCGCCCGTTTCAGTCCCCCTGCCAAGCCCCCGATAAACGATATGCCCAATTTTTCAACTTCCGGCCAGGCCCCCAAATAAATGTGTGACATAATCAGGCGAATTTATTTACATTTCAAAAAGTTCAGTTTATTACTCTTACGTGCCCCCAACCACTATCCCCCTCCCTCCCTCTCACTCTCTCGCTCTATCTCTGGCCAGACAGCAGACCGAATATATATATATATATTTGAAAAAAGTGTATATTTCGCAATATATTGCTTCGAAATCGAAAGCGTAAGAAACCCGTCCCAACAGTTCGTCGTCACAATTTTGACGAGCTCAGCAAACGGCGAGACTTGGGAAAAACTGCGACTGCAAAAATGCCAAAAGAAAACCAAAAAATGCTAAATAATTCAATACTTATGTGCATATACATATGTATATTGGAATATTTAAATGAATGTTGAGCACGTTTTAGATGCGCTCCCGACTGCCGTTTCCCCGCCCTAAATTGCTTTCTTTACAACTTTTGGTTTCGATTTGGCGCTTACAAAATGCGCAATTCGTTCGTTGCTCCGTGAGAAATAAATAAATAGAAATTCTACAAGCGGAAACAGGCAAATGCCAATATATTCATAGTATTCAGTAGTATTCGTGTCGCCAGTTATGGTTGGTAAGATATGCACACACACACACACACACACACACACACACACACACACACAGACATATATGCAGCTAAGTTCGCTCGCTCGATTGCTACTAATGCAAATTGCTCATACGCACCTTTGTGCGTAGGTTTACCGCTGCTGCTGCTGCTATTTATGCAGCATCCGCCTTATGTTGCATTATTCTTTGCTCTTGCTATTGTTATTCATGTTGATATTTTTGCTATGATGAGAACTCGCCTAGCGTTAGTCGTCGCCGCCTTGCATGATTGCTGACTATTTTCGCCTGTGATTTTGTTTGAATATTGTTTTTTTTTGTTCTGAGTTTGTTTTGTTGTTCACTTGAATATTGCATGCAACTTTATGTATTTTGCAGTTTTTAAACATTATTTTAAATGTATTTTACAGATATTGCAGTCCCGTGGTCCGTCTACGGACCAGCGACGCCTATGCCTAATATGGAAAACAACACGTTGTCGCGGTAAGCATAAATTCAAATTTGATAAAATTTTGAAATTTTTCATAATTTATGAAAGCTGATTTTAAACAAATTAAGAAGCGCCTAAATAAAATATCACATATTCTCTTTTTTTGTAACGTCGAAAAGTAGGCAATAGTTTTTGTAAAAATTTATTGCTGTATGCGAAAAAAGTGTTGCATACTTTTGAGCGGGCGTGAAAATTGACCTCTGTCAGGGAAATTTAACTTGAAGTCCAAGCAATATATGCAACATATATATAATAAATTAAATATACAAATAATAAATAATACAAAAAAAAAAGAAACAGTTTAAATTATGCATTTAAATATTATAAAAAATGATATGCCCATTCTAAAAATATAAATCCCCTTTCCCACCCACAGATGCCCAAGATTAGACGTTAGATTCTTGGGCAATGGACTGTTGACGGACAAGAGCTTTGCAAACCGAACCACTGGCAAGCTGGAAAACCTCAAGAGCCAGGTGCTCAATCCATCACGCAGTCGAGAGCACTTCAATGCGGAAGTGACCACATTAAATGCACCCACAATTGACAACAATTTGGAGAACAGCGAGAACGAGAGCGAGCAGAAGGAGCAAATACATCATCATCGCAGACGTCATCATCATCAGAGCGTCGAGTGTGAATCTATGGATGCTGATGAATCGTTTCAGCAGTCTGAGTCACAGCATCATTCGCGAGCGCATCATAACCATCATCATAATCATCATCACCATCAGAACCACAATCATCATCATCATCAACACAAGCATCGTCATGTGGTGCAGAACGAGGAGTAGATTTAATTCAAATATTAAGCTCGTTTTGGCCAGGCCACATCAGCACACACATTCACACACACACACACACACACACACACACAATTACCAATACAATTGCACATGCATTCACCGATTCATGTCCTACATGCTGGTCTTCAATAGTTTATTGTTTTTTTCTTATTTTTTTTTTATATTTAGGGCCAGTTGACTTAATTAGTTTTTAGTTCATGTCTTGCATTACTTTTTTAAATTTTTAATTATTAATTTATGTTAAAAAACAAAAAAAAAAAGAAAAGAAATCATGTTATCTTTTAAGTTACAATACTTTTGACAAATTACTCGAAATTTGCATTTGATTTGAGAGTATATTTTGTATATTTATATTTGTAAATCTCTCTTATATTAGGAGTCTGTGATTTAGATGTGGTTGAATTTTGCGAATTTTTTGCTTCAATTATCATAGAATTGTTGGAACCTCAAAACTAATTTCGATACGAATATATAAAAATAAAATAAATATATATATAAAAGTATCTATAATCCATTTATATTAATCAAGCATTCAAACCTTGCTAGTTGAACTAAAAATATAATACTTATATATATTCATATATATATGAATATGCGCAAGGCTAATGCAGTTACCGTAGGCTAAAAGAGAAATCCCATAAGTATTTATACGCACCTACATACAGTTTATATACATATACATGCATAAGCACACTCACACACACACACTAACACCGACACACGTTTTGTTATTTAAGTCACTAGCTTAAACAGTGCCTTCCTCTTTAATATAGCCGCAAAAACGTGCAAATCCAAAATTCGACGCTATTTAATCTCCAACATTTGTGTATATACATAGCTTATATTAATATCCAAAAAAAAAAAAAAAAGAAAAAAAAACATTAAAAAATTCTGTATTTGCATAATTTGTTTTGAAGTTTTTTTTATATTTTACTTAATTACACTTAATAATATATTGTAATCCAGGCAGAAACGAAACATAACTAAGTAAATAAATATAAAAACAAATTGCTTGGCATCTAAACTACACTTACAATTGTCCCCCACACACACACATTATAATAAACAGAAAATTGTGAAATCAGTTGACAACCATTAGTTAGCGTTTATTGACTATAAATAACCTTTTCAGATAATTGTTTGAGCCACACTTGCTTAAGTGTGTCGATAAGATGCCGTTAAATCACATTATCATTGATAATCCCCCACTTGATGCGCTGAACTTGTGCCTACAACTAAGTATATATGGAACTATATATATATATCTTTGATTGTGCTTATCTGAGTGAGCGATGCCATGAGAGATATCGACTATAGATTAGCATATCGTCAATAGCAATTCACGTATGTATTTAGTATTTAAGCAAAGCTATAGCCCTCTTTATAGCTACCATACTCTCTCTCTCTTTCTCTTTCTCTCTCTCAATAACTCTGCGTGCATCAGTTAGTTTGTATAGCTGTATGCCGTCTTGAAGTTATCTCTTGATATCATCAGCATTGCCACTCGGCTGCTGATAAGCCAGCATTAAAACATTATCTAAACAAAGTGGCTGTGCCTAGGCATACCCTGCACTGCTTAAATGGGTTATGAAACGGCAAACTGAAGAATTTGAAAACTTCAGCTGCACTCAACAGAAGTCAGTAACTACTAGAGTTAAGCTAGCTCTCAAAGTAAGCCCTTGGCTACCGCATATTTTACCAATGAACACATTTGTTATTAGTCAATCAATATACCCGATCACAGGTAACAGGTGTTTTGCTAACATATATTAAACGCCTTTCGGACTGATACTGGTTTCAGTCTTGACGCGTCATTTGAACAGTTAATATGGAACCAGTAGGCTTGTAGCTCGACTGATGATTCGCCAACCGATTTAGCCGATCATTTGTATGCATATGTCAGTGCACATACATACAAAAACAGATATATATATATTTCAATTTTAACTCGAACTAACTTAAATTTACGCGCTGACTTTGAACCGAGTTTGCCGCTCCACCACAACAACAAAACAACAAACAGTTAATTATCTACTTAAACAAGGTGATTTACCTCAATAAAAAAAATCATTTTAAATAAAATATCTGTGTGACTGCAAAGAACTGTACAAAGATATATAAACACATGTGACACACGACACGAACAACTGTTTCGTATTCAATCATCAACGAACATTTTAAACGGAATATCCGAAGCCAGCTTGGAGAATTGCGTGGAATCGAAATATGGAATTACCTGTTGGAATGGGCGTTATGGGCTGCAAGCTAATGAACAGCAGTGGAGACAAACTTGCGGGGTCGATTAGGGCCAGCATAACTCATGGGAAATCTGATTACACTATCTTTAACTAAGCCCAGCGAAAATGGGAGCTATTGGGTATAAAGGCTTTGTGAGGCGTACGACAGGCAGAAGGAACCATAAAGTATAGAAACTCTTGAGTGGGATTGGATCTCTTTTTCCCTCCATACAGTTGCAGTTTTTATTCAAATTTGAATTGCCATGCATAGTATGGGTTCAGTGTATATCCCAGTCGGATACTCCCAGCTAGAACTTGACTTGTTTCTAAACAATTCCAAGTAAACTTCATTCTGATTAATAGCAATCTTTTATGGTATCAATTGCTGATTCTGATTTGCGATACGTCCGAAAAAAAGGGAAACATTTACGGCCTTTACCTTAGCGTAAAAACCAGAAACAAAATGAAAGAGCTCAAGTGTTACAGGCGCTCTTGACCACACAGAACTTATAGAAAATCGCGAACCACGTGCTGTTGTGGTTTATGGCGACCCCCAGTTATCGGCAATATAAACGGTGGTAAATTCACTGGACTTGGCTTAAATGTTACTAATCGTAATTTCCTACTTCGATAGTTGATTAGGAATATACGTACTATATCTGAGTGGAATGGCACACTCTTCAAAAATACTGTTATCAATGTCAAGTTTATATAATTCTAGATGGGCGATAAAAAATCAACGGCCGCCATCAACAATGCGTATGAATTGGAAGAGGTATGTATACAGTTCGTAGGATTCAAATATCATTAAAAGACTTACCTCTGTGTTTCTCTAACAGACTGACCTAGCTAGACCAAATCCAGAACTTAATAAGGTAAGCCAAGGCTGGGCAGTTGCTTCTAGGTTGGTTTATATCCCGCACTTATTTGCAGACTGATTATCATGTCGACTATAGCCATGATCACGAACACATTGTGGACCGCATCGAAGCGCAAGAGAACAAAAAAATGAATATTTGGATTAAAAGGGGACTTCACTTAATACTTCAAATGGCCATCGTGGCCTATTTCGTATATGCCACATACCATTACAATGATATGAGTAAGTGGAAAACTTAAGTATATGGAGAAGGAAGACCGCACTTGAGATGTAGTATGTTAGCCTGGTTTTATAGCTAACTATATGCGTTTTGATAAAGAGTAATAACTGAGCTGTAAGACTAGTTTCCATATCTGCATATGCATATGATATCACTCACTACACAAGACATAGATGGAACTCAAGCAAATACGAAGGCAGAACAGTATGTTCTAGATATTCCATGTAGGTGTTGCCTGGCTAGTGATACTACATACATACATTCTATATACGCTTCTATATCTATATACACATACATCACTTATATATAGCACTTCTAATCAACATTATACACGTATTTATACAGATCAGTATGATTGCAATTATGATGGCACGTTGCCGTTATGTGGCATACGCTTCTGCACCGGCTACGGCATGCTCATATTGCTCCTGGGCTTTATTTACTTGTGCCTGTTTTACTATCTGATATTCAAGCCAAAACTTGGCTTGTTTTTGCACAAGAACTATTTGCATCCAGCTGCAGTAAGGTGGCATCATTTTCTGAGAAAACGGTAGGCTGTCTATAAAAAACTATTTGATAACTGATATCAGTTTACATATGCCATATATCTCGTCCCATGCAGCGCCGTCTCCGTTGCCAGCATTGTGCTGCTGCTGGCTCTGCTGGCGGTATACTTGGTGTTCGAGACAAAGGACGAGCCGCGGAAGCTGGTCTCGCTGGTGGCGCCCTGCTTCTTCATCCTCTGCGGCTATGTCTTCTCCACGAAGCGCAGCGCCATCAAGTGGCGCATCGTCATCACCGGCATCACCTGTCAGTTTCTGCTGGGCATCTTCTGCATACGCTGGGAGGTGGGCCGCCAGATCTTCGAGTGCTTGGGCAACAAGGTGGCCACGTTCCTGGGCTATGCCACAGACGGCGCACGATTCGTATTCGGCGACTTTCTCATTGAGGCCGAAGTGTTCGCCTTCGCCATACTGCCCGTGATATTCTTCTTCAGCTTCTTCATTTCGGTGCTATACTATTTGGGCGCCATGCAGTGGGTGGTGATCAAGCTGGGCTGGATACTCCAAGAAATACTGGGCACAACTGTGTGCGAGAGCGTGACAGCTGCTGCCAACATCTTTCTGGGCATGTCCGAGAGTCCGCTCCTGATCCGGCCCTACATCAACAAGCTGACCAAGAGCGAAATCCACAGCATTATGGTCTCCGGCTTTGCCACCGTCTCCGGCACCGTGCTGGCTGCATATCTGTCCTTTGGCGCCTCTGCGGCACATTTGATCACATCCTCTGTCATGGCAGCGCCAGCCACGTTGGCCATCTCCAAGCTCTATATGCCCGAAACGGAAGTGAGCCAAACGTCCAGCGATACTATCGAGCTGGAGAAATCGTAAGTTTATTATATATACTGTTGGTCTACTTGTAACTCCTTCTTCCTCTTCTTATAGCGAGGATGCCTCGTTGCTGGATGCCGCGTCCAGCGGCGCCTCCAATGCCGTGCCCATTGTCCTGGGCATCATTGCCAACATTGTGGCCTTTGTCGCGTTTATTGCATTCCTCAACGGTCTGGTCAGCTGGCTGGGCTTCCTCATCGGACATGAGGAGGTGGACTTCGAGTGGATATTCTCCAAGATCTTCATACCGTTGGCCTGGGCCATGGGCGTGCCCTGGAAAGACTGCGATAACATAGCCAAAGTGGTGGCCACCAAGAGCATTATCAATGAATTTGTCGCCTACGAGCGTCTGGGCGCACTCATCAAAGCGAAGGAAATTACAGTGAGTTGACTTGGCATATATATTAGCTATGATCCTTTAGTGAAATCGTTTTTTACAGACTCGCAGCGCTGGCATTGCCACCTTTGCCATCTGTGGCTTTGCCAATCCCAGCTCCCTGGGCATTCTCATTGGCTCCTTGAGCGCAATGTCCCCAAATCGCCGTGGCACAATCACATCGGTGGCGTTCCGGGCCTTTGTCGTGGGCAGCATTGTCTGCTTCATATCAGCCAGTTTTGCAGGTGAGAATACGGTTAAAGTTAATCTACTTAAAGCTAATCTTAATGCTCCTTCACTGCTTTTCAGGCATCTTGTTACCGGATGAGGAGCAGGAGGAAGTGATTATCAATAAAATACTTGAAAAATTGGGACAGCAAAACGTGACCACGTTTTAGCTTTAGTTAATCCATATGCTTAAAATATTTATTTAACTAGAATTTGTTCCAGTGCGTAGCTCAATTTGAAATGAAACACATAAATCAAACATTTACATACTAAAAGTATTTTAATTTTACGATGCAAACTCAATTTGCAAAGATATTCACAGCCTGAAGCCATTGGAAATGGCAATGATACAAGGAGGTTAACTGCAAGGGAAGTCCCTTTAAAGTCAACTCAAGCGATCTATCGGACGTAACTAGGGCGGCTTTATATACAGACAAGAATATGCAAGAGGCTGCATTAAGAAAGAAACGAAGCCTTAAGGCATTAAAAGCAAAGTACTCAGACTCTTCGAGTCCAGTTGCTTAGGGCAATATCATTTTAGATGGAAGCTCATAGAATTTGGTGTTCTAACAGAATATTTTGTAAATGTTTAACAATACCACTTAGCTGTTGTAGCTCGCCTGCATCTAAGTCAGCACAGCACTTGCCTAACTCGTCTGCCTTCTGTTCAAGCTCTCTCAATATATCCAATGGCTCATATTCAGCGCGTTTGCGTTTAAGATTTGGCTTCAAGCAACGGTGGGTTTGCGTACTTTGATGTGCTAGCTTAGCATAGTTAATTGTCTCAACATCTGCGTTCGTTTTAGAGAGGGGCAGCCTTGGCTGTAGCATATCTAAAAGTACGCTCAGCTCTGGCTCAACTGCATGCTGTTCAGCTAAAGCCTTAAGCTGCGTGTTCTCGCTGCTTTTGCAGTTATGTAGAAATCGTTGCAGATGCCAACAGCTGTTAGCATCAGATATTGACGGCACTACTTTTTGTAAGATGCGGAACTTTGTAGCTGAGCTGACTGTAAGCACCAGCTTAAAGTAGGTATTATTCAAGCGTTGGTAGGTGCCCTTAAGCAAAAGATCCTTGAAGCTAGTTGGCACTTTGAAAAACCAATCTGCTAATGAGTTAGATAGCAGCTCCATTAGCGCCAGCTGCAAGAGATATTCATTAATTTAATAATATATCGTTTAAGATGAGCTACTCACAATTTCGTAATACTGTTCGGTATCGTTGAGTGGATTACAAAGCAAACGGTTCAATTGCAGCAGCCACAAATGCTGTTCCTGCTCGGTTTTGGCGGTTATACAGCTTACGTGGCGATAGTTATGCAAATTGAATACAGGCGGATCATGATTTCGGTTCAAATTGTGAAAATATTTCACCATGCGCTGCACATGAAACTGACTTGGATTCTGCGAGAATATGGCATATGAATTATTACACTTGAGCCAATATTTGGTAACTTTTGCTAAGGCATTTATATTCCAGCCTGACTGCTGCTCTTTCAAACTGTATATAGAAATTAGGTTGATTATCATGATAAATATATAGATATGTATGGTAATGCCTCACCGAAAACTCAGCATAAGCACATCGGCGCAGATTTGAGACTTTATGATATCCCCCTCAAACAAACCAGCGCAAAAGTTATTGAATAGCTCTGCGGAGCAGGCTAGATGGAGCAGAGTGCCAAAGGATTCCAGAATACGTTTATAACGCGCAGCATGACAAAAGTTCTTAGTATCTGGAATTAAGAATGAATTAGTATACTTTAAGTATTATCTAATTAACTAATATTACCTCTGCACAAATACTCAAAAATCTCTTTCAAAGTCTTAACAGTAGGCTGTTTAAGCTCTGCATCATCTGTAATGCAAGCATTTACAAATCCCATGCAAATCTCAAAATAATCTTCATTGGTTTTTGTTGAGTCAGTTAGACAAGTGATAAGATGCTAAGGAATAACTTTTAATTAATAATATATTTGGTAGTTAAGTCACAATTTATAGCTTGCCTTTTGGAAATCTTCTAGATCATAGATCAGCTCATAGATTTGCATAGCATATGGATGCACATATTTGGCTATAAGCAAATTAATGTCAGGACATAGATCAAGGTTTGGTTTCCTGCAAGAAATAATGTTAGACTCAAGTTTATGAACATTTCTATATAAACTAACCTCTCACCGCCGTTTAAAACTAATACGATGGCTTCCAAAGCTAATTTAGTCATATGCTTAACGCCAGGGTTTAATAATTTATGCAGCATAATTAAATAAACTTGTACAAGTTTCATGTGCTCCTCAGGAATTAAGGAGATCTGTTAATGCATAATAAATTATAGATTAATAACTTATGCTTGCTAGATTTATAGCTGTTGGCTAACCTGCTCATAAACTGTTTCTAGATGATTCAGCACTGTATCACACAGATGCAGCAACGATTCCTGCAGCCAATCAGGCATGCCTTTGTCCTCATGCAGATTGTCCTCCAGACAATTGTAGTGTGTGGATATATTCGTCACAGTCTTGCTGGTCTTGATAAAAGCATTCAGATGCTTCTCACCAAGAAATTCTGCAATCTCAACCAGATGGCGTAGTACTGTCGAGGTATAAAATCTGTTATTAATCATATATCAGTTTATATAGAGTACATACTTGGTGTAATCCGGGAATGAGGTCGAGTGGAAGGCTTCGTAATCTCTTGCAACATATGTAATACATTCAAATGCAGCTTTACAGCTGTCGATTCGTGCTCCTTAAGCGCCTCCACATGATGCTCATTGCTGCAAGCAAACATATACAGTTACATATATCTATATACAATATACTCTCACCTCATCTGCAGACAGCTATAGACAATTGCCAGCAGAAAACATGCAGTTGTATGCACCAGACGTTCGCCAGTGGCGAGTAGCTTGTCCTTTGCCCACTCAATAAAGTCCAGTGCATCACATAATACTACAATAAAATCAGAGCAAGCCGCCTTATTCTCAGGTGTCACATCAGCTTTCTATGAACAGGTAAACCAAATCAGCTGCAGTTCATCCAAACTTCACCTTTTACTTACCAAACGCAACAGCCATTCATACAAATACTTGAAAGCCTTAATGCATTCTGAATTATTTAGATAGCCTCTGAGTAGTTTTCTTAGCCATAATCTTAATACCTCCACAATTTTAGTGCTCGGATCTGCGATACGTTTTTCGCAAATTTTCAATGCAGATTTCACAGAAACACACGTGGAAATATCGTCGCTATCAATGCATTGCAGCTCATCGAATGTTGTGCTAACTTGCACCTCCGCTACTTGTTCCATATCTACAGTATTTTCCATTTTTTTAATATATTTTCAATATTAAAAATTCGCACACTGAAAATTATTTGACAAATGGGCGCGAATGTCAACTAATCCGATTGATGAAACTTATCATCTGCCCATTATCGATAATTGTCATTCGCTAAATACGTGAACAACTGTGAGCTCAAAATTGCGACACGTGAAGTTGGCTGCCAATGTTAAAAACATATTGACAAATCAACACTGAGTGCCGGAGTCGTTAGCTACGGTCACTCTGCTGCAACCATTTCTTTTCCTCAGCACAGCACCTAGAACAGAGTCAAGTTTTTATAGCGCTCCGCAAAATAACTAGAACTTCGAAAATGGTAAGTAAATTTTTTCATTTTGCTTAACAAAACACAAGCCAGCTTTTAATATGATGTTCAAATATACCGCCCCAGTCTGAAAAGATGTGTTGATTGGTTTTAAATGCTGATAAAAATTAGGCACGTGTTTTGTGTTAGTATAAATTTAAAATTTAAGTAAATTAACTAAACTAATATCAATTTATTGTAGATTGTGTGCAAGGCGCATAATGTAACAGCCACAGATGCTTGGAATACGGATAGTTGAAATTATTTAAATTCTACTGAAATGCCTTGAAAAACCTGCCGCCGCACGTGTTGCCGGGATAAGTTAGGTTAGTTCCTTCACATAACTATTTATTTGTGTTTCTTAATGATGAATAATATACCGCCCCAGTCGGAATTATAATGAAGATTGGATTTAGTTACTGATATATCAAAAGAAATATGAATTTTTGTATATATTTGTATATGTAGTATGACTGTACTAATATGTATTTATATCATTTTCAGAATGTAATATCCACGTGTTGACAACTGGGATTGTTTTCGACATTTTCTTTAAGGTGAGTTAAGATCTAATGTCGAATAATATTTATATAAACACTATGATGAGCAACTTATAAAGCCAAACAGTTATCCCTGTCATAAAAAACAATTGATGATATGTTAAGCTGAAAAAATGATAGCAAAATGTTGATTTTAGTTTTTTAAATTCAATATAACTAAGATGATTTCTTTTTTATAATTATAGATATGTAACTGATGCGCAGACTGAAGAGTTTGTTCTAAGATCATGTATTCATAGGTAAGTTTATGTCTTGATTATAATTTAATACCTAACATGATGTTCTATATACCGCCCCAGTCTGAATGATAATGACGAGTCGGTTTTTACTGATATTATATTACAACAACCACAATCCATATCTAAAATACAAAAATATATATTAATAACTATTTATCTATTGCAGATTGAAGAACTATACCACATAAATCAGCACGAATGATGGGAGAATACTATGAGACTCAAGGTAGGCTTTGGCTTAACTATAAATTTGCTTAATTAACTGATGAATTAGATATAGACAAGCATATAACTGAATTTATTATGTTGCTAAATATATTTTACTGACTGCGCTTTAGTCGTATATTATTTTGAATATATATTCTATTTTTACTAAAATATATATACTTATACTCATTTACAGATCAAGATGACAGGGTAGCTACTGCAACTCCAGCAATACTTCATGAGTTCTAAAAGGTTAGTTCATATCCCAACTCTATTTGACTAGAAAATTGCAATTAATACGTTTATATTTGCTTTTTATGATAAAACTAGAGTATGCATATATAGAATAGTCTGAAAAATGTATGATTATATATATATTTACTCTTTATTTGAATGCCTAACATGATGTTCTATATACCGCCCCAGTCTGAAAGATAATGACGAGTCGGTTTTTTACTGATATATTAGAATTTTAACTATAATTCCTATTTGAAATACAAAATATACTAATAACTATTTATATATTGTAGATTGAAGAACTACACCACATATTTCAACAAAAGTGATGGAAGCAGACTATGAGACTCAAGGTACGCTTTGACTTAATTATAAATATGTTTAATATTAACTGATGATTTTGATATAGACAAGCATATAACTGAATTTATTATGTTGCTATATATATTCGACTGACTCAGTTTAAGTATTATAACATTTTTGGATATATATTATATGTTTACTAATTTATATAAATTTCTTTTACAGATCAAGCTGAGAGGACAGAACTGCAACTGCAGCAATACTTCGAGTTCTTAAAGGTTAGTTGTTCCTATCCCAACTCTAGTTGACTAGAAAATTGCTGCGACTATGATGAACACCTTATTTAAGCCAAACAGTTATCCCTGTCATAAGAATAATTGATGATAAAATAAGCTGATTAAAATATAAAACAATTTTACAATATACAAAAATTATAAAATATATATTAATTAGAATTTCTTTCATTTTGCAGTTGGCTAAAGCTATAGAAGACGTTATCAGACTTATAAGAGAAGGCACTTTCAAAGGTAATTTTATAAAATATTTATTTAAATTTAAATCATGTTTTTTGTATGTTTCAATGATATTTTACATACCGCCCCAGTCGGAGTTAATAATGTCGATTGGTTTTTATTCGCTGATAAACACACAAAAAAAAACATGAATTAAATTTAACTTGTTTTTGAATAATAATAAACTATATCTATTATTTCTTACAGATCTGGCTCCCTCCGCGTATCAAAAATTGTTTTCTATAATCTGTTCTGTACACATCAAACTTGAATAAAACGGCATTGAAATACATTTATTATAACGTGATATAATTTATTTTGCATTTCATATTATAGACATTTACTCCTTGTTTTTTAGGGTTATTTGTAACGCTACAAATCTTTGTATTTGGGGTTTTCTTCTGTTTATTATATATATATTTTATTATTTATATATATATAATTTTTTTTGTAAATGTTTTGAATTCAATATGTTTTCTTTGTTTTTGGTATTTGTAAATTTATTCTCGATACACATATATATATATGTATGATATCTCATATATATATTGTTAATACCTTCTAAAGACCCTGCACAACAACCGAAAGTCAAATGAAAAACTTCGATATAGACTCATAGAGAAGCACACACTGAAACATTTGATTAATACAAATATAGTTTCTTCCATTTATATATATATATATATATATATATATATATATATATATATATATATATATATATATATATATATATATATATATATATATATATATATATATATATATTATATAGAGGGATATAGAGTTATATTTAGCGTTATAAAACTTGTAACTTTATGTGGAAAGACAACATTTATAAAGTTCTTTTTCTCTTTGAAGTATTCATAAATTTTCTTGATTCATATTTGATTTGATGCTTTAACAAACACATGGAACTCCTACAACTAATTAATAAGTGCAAGAATAATATGCGAAAAGTAAAATATATAGTAAATCATTCCAATTGGAAACTGTCTGAAAGCGGTTCAGTCCTGTCGAGCATTATATTCGAAGCATAACAGAAAATGGAAAGAGGAAAGAATATTCATTTTTTAACATCAATGACGATAGATAGAAAATGAATGTGGCTCAGAGAGTAATACGAATACAATACACATATACATCTAGAGATATCAATTCCGTGCGGAAGAAGTCTGTGTGATATATATGTTTAGATATATATATTTATAAAAACCATATAGGATGTGATGTGAATCGTTTCTTTCAGAACCAAATTGCTTGCAGCTTCATGTGCACTTTTCTTGTTTTTTTATTTTTTTTGTAATGTTTATAATTTATTAATAATTTTTTGTTTGTTTTTGATGCATTAGCGTATAGGTGTTTTTCAAAAACAATAAGGAATCAACAATATTCATAAAATGTATCATTATAGAATATATGATAAATGTAAATCTAAAACTACGTGTATCATTTTTTTTTTTTTTTTTTTTTTTTTTTTCTCTTGTTTATAATTAAGTTGTATGCTAGATATAATATATATATAATTTGAAATAATATTTTCTCTTTTGTTGTGTATGAAATAAATAGTTTGTATGACTCTATGTGTGTGTGTGTGTGTTGGTGTCTGCAGCGCCATCTAGTGTCCGATGTGCTTCTTGATCAGCGCCTGCAGCAGACGCACCTTTGCCTTCTTCTCCTTGTATTGCGCATAGGTCTCCGTCTCGAGACTCTTGCGATCCGGCTTCAACATCTTGCGCCCGTTCTGCTCCTCGAATATGGACTCATACTCCTTGATGGTCGCCTTGAGCAGCATCTTCTCCTCGCGCACACGCTCCAGCTGCTCCCACAGCTGATCCACACTGAGCGCCGCTATGTTCTCCGCCTGTGCCGATTCCGTGGCGGTTGTTGTGGTTGTTGTTGTCGTGGTGGTCGACTCATCGGAGGAAGCGTTCTGTGTTTGGTTATTTGGCGCCATGGAATCGCTGGGTGAGTTCGTCGTCTCAGTACTGTTATTCGATGAATACTGCAGCGGCGTGGATGTTGCCTCAAAGACCATAGCCTCGTGCTCCAGAATGGTGGGCAGCTCATGCACGCCCGCACCGCCCCCGAACATAATGTGACGGGAGACCAGACGCTTCAGCTGCCTGTAACGATCGTAGAGTGGGCGTGCCGCATCGCGCTCCTCCTTGGTGATGGGATGGCCGTAGAGGCTCTCGAAATACAGCAGGCCATGCTGCACGGCGCTCTTCTCCTGCACCAGCTGGTCCGAGGTCAGCTCCTCCAGCTGCTGCGGTCGATGGTTCTGCGTACGCTTCTCGCTGAGATTCTGCACATCAAAAGAAAACGGGAATACAGGGTATTAGCCAAGTGCTCAAACTCCACAAACTGCGTCGCAGCTGTCAAACACATCCATCAGAAATTGAATTTTCGTTTGCAAATTAACAAAATGTCAAATACGTATAATGCCCCAAAACGGCCAAGTCCCATCCACTTGACAGTGAAATTTTTGCCTTCGTAAACAAGTCAATTATAATAAATGGAATTTGCGAAAGAAAATGTGTGAAAATAGCCTAGGAAAAGCGGGAAAAACATACATATATACATACATGATATTATTTACCCTAAGTGCAGCCTATATCCCCTATATACCCCATGTATACCCCATATATACCATCTATATATATATTTATCATATTATTTACCCCATACAATATTTCTGCATGCCAATTTTCTTACACTTTTCTTTGGCAGCCTTTCAAGTTTGTTTGTTTTTGTAGTCGATATTGAGCAGAGCAGAGCAGAGCCAAGAGGCCTGTCTGCTAAACACACTGCATATCTATGGCTACATAGAATCGTGCTTATATAAGCTACAAAAACAACAGTTTCTCAAAACAAATCATTAATAATAGATAAATATATTCATTTACATATACATTTATATAAGATCACATGTTGACATTTTGCTGTTTACCAAAAATATGGCTATAGTAAAAAGTCTTAAGAACTTTTACTATATACATAAATAATTTGTCATTTCGGGCATTAGGGAAAGCTCTTTATGCAAATGGAGGTCGCGAAATTGAAGCTTCACGTGCAAACGACTTTCCTTAAGCCCCTCAAGTGCAAATAATTGATAAAAGCGATTTATGAGAAACAGCTCAGATATATGTGTATATATACATATATATTGTATATATGAAATAGGCGATTTGTCATACATCAAATTTTATGGCTTTGTTGCGGCGTAACTGATGTACAATTTGTTCAGTTCACATAACAAGTGCTTAGTTTAGTATTATTTTTTTTTGTTTACATAAAAACAAGGGCAAACTTGACGAAAAAATAGGAAAAAGAGTTCAAATATTAAAATTAATATACTTATGGCACTAGGTCAGAAATATATATATTTTATATATGTATACAGAAATATATAAATATATATGTGAAAATTATTGAAAAAATATATATTAAATATAAAATAATTTATATTTATTTTTATATATATTTAAAAAATATTTATATTAATTTATTATGTTTTTTTAAGTTTTTACATTTTTGAAGTTTTTATATATACTTTTTTTTATATATATTTATGATTTATATTATTTTGTAATATATTTGATTATATCAAATTTTTTTATATTTAATAGTTTTTATATATTATTAATTTTTATTATTTATTTTTTATATATTATTAATTTTAATTATTTATTATTTATATATTTTTTATTAAATAATTTTATTATTATATATATTTTTATATTTTATATTATATTTATTTTTTTACAAAAATTATATTTAAAAAAAAATATTTTTTTATTATATATATTTTTATATCCTTTTATATCTTCACTTTAAAGTCGAAAACTTTTCGAACTTTACTCGTTTATTGATATGACTTTATATTATTATCATGAGACAGAAATGTAAATATCTTTCCTCTTTCCATCCTAACCAGTCCTCCTTCATAACCCAATTTTCTTTAATATCTTTTGTCTTGTCACTAAAACCTATTCCAAATATTTCTCATTATGTTTTCAATTCGAAAATATGCAAAAGAAATGTCTTGTTTTGCCAACTCAGACACAGCCGAATTTTCTTTTATATATATTTTCTTTTTGGCTAACTTAGACAATGCCATTAGACGACGCTGACGTCAGTCGGGGCGGGTTCTAGTCCCCTAAAATATGTTTGTTGATTTGTCATTTTGGCATTTGCAAACCAGCCAGCCACGCCCAGTCCCTGCCCCTGCCCCTTCCCTTTGCTTACCTGCTCGATTTCGCTAAGCGTGTGCTTCATGCGTTCCAATTTCTTGGTGGCTTCCTGACCGCCGGCTGTGTAGCCCGCACCACAGCCGCTGGCGCCCACTTTCATGCCCAGGGCTGAGATGGGATCAGTCTTAAGCTCGTGACGCTCCTTGCGCAGCTTGCTCAGCTCGGCGAGTGCATTCTTCATGTATTTGTCATTCAGGCGCTCCGCCTGCGATGGCCGATAGCCCAGACGCTGCTCCAGCGAATCCTCCAGCTGCACCAATTTCTTCTTGAGCGCCGTCACACGGCGATTGATGGCCTTGACGCGCTCTTCGGGCGTCTGGAAGGCCATCATGGCGGGCACCACCTGCTGCATGACATCGCGTGTGCGCATGTTCTCCAGCGAGCTGAAGGCACGCACTGCATCCATGGGCTCCAGACAGTCCATATCCTCGCTAAGCAGCTGCACGCTGGCTGCCTGTTTGGGCAGCTGCTGTGGATAGGGCATGACCTTGGCCAGCTTGGCGGCTGCATCGATATTGCCGCCGGCATGATGTCTGGAGTGAGCATAGCGACGACTGAGCACTGGCGCGGGCTCATCGCCGCGCACCCAGGGCAACGACTCCTGGGCGGAGGTCAGATTGAGCGACTGCTGTTGGCGCTGTGGCGGCTTGGCCTTGATGGGCGCTGGATTGGGCGTGGTATCATCGCTGCCCGCCGAGCTGCAGGAGCTGCTCGTGGTGGGCGTGGGCGAGATGCTGCTGCTGCGCTTGGTCTGAAGTTGCTGCTGTTGTTGTTGTTGTTGCTGTTGCAGCTGTTGCTGATGGAAGTCAATTAGATTGTTGTCGTTGTGATCAGCAATGGTTGCTGCTGTGCCTTGCTGTTGCTGCTGCTGCTGCTGTTGTTGCTTCTTGCTGCTGATGAAGCCGCGCCGCTCGTACTTCAGCGCCGACAGGTCGTATTTGTAGGCGCTCTGCTCGTCCCGCCTCGAGGGCAAGTACTTGCCCGCTGCGCTGGGCTTCTTGCTGACGCCCGACTTGCGCACCGGCGGCTGACGCGACTTGCAGAAGCGCTCGCTGCTGCGCCGACGCTCGTGCTCGCATTCGCTGTCATCGCTGGCCTCGCGCTGCAGCTGCTGCTGCTGCTTGCCGTTGCGCACCGGCGAATGCGGCTGGGAGCGCGCCGGACTTGTCTCGTAGCGAGCACGATCCTTGAGCACCTCTGCGTTGCTGTTCAGCGGGACATTGGCCAGCGACGCATTGTTCTCCTGCTGCTCGCTGTTGTCTGTGGCCAGGTCGGCGCTGGCATCGCGCTCGAACTCCTGGCAATAGCTGGCGAAGCTGGCCGTGCGCTTGAAGTCCTCCGAGGAGACACGACGTATGACGTCACAGTGTGTGGATGAGCGTTGTGTTAGCTGAGCCTGATTGGGTGTGGTTGCCGCTGTGGGTGTGCCTATTGTTGTGGTTGTTGATGCCGAGTTTGTTGTGATTGTTGGATCCGGTTCGGTTAGCAGCTCCTCGCTGTTGCTGCGCTGTAGCTTGCGATCCTGACTGCTCGCCGAGCAGCTGTCCAAGCGTTCCTTGCGCTTACGTGACTTTTGCCATTCCAGTGGATTTATGATCTCGGGTAGATAAGTGGAATTGAAGCGTGGCGTTGCTGTCGCTTCCGTATTCGAGTGCTGCACCACATCGCAACTGTCCGTTGCCACGTTGGCCGTGTCTATGGCTATGCCTGTGCCAACGCCTTTGCCCGATGACGACGACGACGATGAGGATGAGGATGATGATGAGCCGGCGCTTGACGACGACGAATTTGATGAGGAGGATGAACCAGTGAGACGACTCAGGTCGTCTTCGTTAAGGCCAGTTGTGGGATGGCGCATGCCGCACTGCAACAAGAAACCAAATTCGTTCGCAATTAATAAAACATATTTGTAAATTGAAAGATTGCTCAAACGCCTCGAGACAGCCGCTCGCAGTCACGAGTCAATAATTAAGGCAAGCACATGACGTCGACCACTTGGTCTTGACTGACTGCCTGCCTGCCTGATTGAGCTGTCTTTAGTAAATGGAACAGTTTGCAATGTAGCTCAAGTTCTACTTCTTGGACTTAGCAAATCTGACTAAGGATTGATTGAAAGACTGAGTCAAGGCACAGCTGTGAGTGTCAGAAAAATTAGTTGAAGGCTCTCAACTCAGAGCTTTGTATCTGGAATAAAGCTATACTGATTGATTGATTGATTGATTGCTTAAGTGACAGACCTGACTCAACGCACAGCCTCATGAGTAAGAACTGAAGACAATGCTAGAGTATTTATATAGACTTCTGTAATCAAAGCCATGATATATATCTAATATTAAAGAGCATTGATGAGGGATTGACTGATTGACGGATTAATATAGTTCCTGATTAATTGACAGACTCACTCGAAGCACAGCTGAGAGATAAAGTCATAACAGACCATTGCTTATCTATATATATATATATATATATATATATATATATATATATATATATATATATATATATATATATATATATATGTTATTAAATTAACGCGTATTGATTGAGTGATTGACTGATTGATCTACGTCGATAAGCTACCTCCACGCACAGCTGCACTTGCAAGATATATATATATATATATATATATATATATATATATATATATATATATATATATATATATATATACTATATATATATATATTGATATATAATTCTGCAATCAAGTCAGAGCTCCATTTATAAAAATACCGCATACTGATTGACTGATTGATAAGCTGACAGACTGATTCAACGCACAGTTGAATAAGTTAGAAATAGAAAAAATTAATTGAACATAAATTATATAGATAAATGCTATCAAATGTTGGCTTTATAAATAAAATTACGGACTTCTCGTTGATTGATTGCTTGATTGATAGAAGAACTGACTCAGCACAACAACAAAGGCCATAAGAATAGAAAATCCTAGCAGTAAACTTATGCAATCTCAAGCAAATATATCTATCTATCTCCATCTATCTATCTATATATATCTATCTTCCAGACACATAAAACTGATAAAAATTTAATTTGAATTTACTTTTGACCGCGCTCGTTAAATGTTAAATGTCATGGGAGGCGACAGTGCTGCGCTCGCCCATTAAGTGGGTTAATATAACTCCCATGACTAATAGGTCTTACTTGGATAAATATTTGCAACGTCATGCTCGACGCTAAGACCTGTTGCCTGCGTTTAACTAGCTCGATTTGGTGACAGTTTGCTCGTAATTGTCAGAACATCAGCTAAAGTTATGTAAGGCATCGCTGACATATGAGTAAGAGTCTGGGTCAGTATATATATATAGCTGGCTTGTAGTCAATTGAATTGCTGAGTTTATAATGAAGTTCAAGTTAACTCATAGAATAATAAAATACTATATGATTAAACTGGATTACTAGACAAAGTTCGCGACTAAAACTGATTAAATATAGAAAGAAATTTTGGTATTTGGGATAAGATCTCCAAGACAATATAGCTCGCAGCAGTTTGCTTAAGATTTATTATATATAAATTCAAGGTTATGAAAGCTATATGACTTATACAGAATTACATAAATCTGTACGTAATAAAAGTTAAAGTTAGTAAGCTTCAAAAGCGAAATTAAGATATAACTTTCGCAAGCCAGCTGCTAATATTGCTTAAGAATATACCTATATATTAACTATATATGGGTTGAATTCATATAGAATTCCTAGAAAGTATATTGACAACACAAAGTATAACAATCAATAAGCAGATTAATCAATAATGACTATATACAACTCGCAAATACATTCCGCAAGACGTCACTAACAAATTTCTATTATTTTCTCAACGAGGCTAACAAGCCATGAAGTTGACAAAAAATACAAATATATTTTGTGCAAAGAAACGAGCTGTTATTAGCATAATATTTCACATGGGAAATGAACTGCTGATGTCTATTAAAAGTAGAGCGCAATAGAGCTGAGGTCCACGAAGAGCTCCAAAGGTATTCTTCTTCTATATATATTTCTCTAAAGGATCTTTGAGCAGTTATGGGTACTACAATAATCAATCAAAATCATATGACTATATAATTATGATGCAGACAAATACTTTATATATATTTGTACTAAATAGAAGTTATTAAAAGGATATATATATGCCTCAAAGTACGAACAGCTATTCAGACAAAAATATGCTGACGCAATTATATCAGCAAATGGTGATATTGATAAGGATTTTATATATATATAAATAGAACTGGAGGCTATTTTACGAGAGGCTTATTTAAGAAAATGTTCAGAAAAATATAATAAATTATAATAATCCTTCAAAAATGTTATATATTTAAATTATTATCAATTTCCGCTCTTAATATTCCAGTATCCTTATAAATAACACAATAAATTTGTTAACTAATCCTTGAAGCATTTTCACAAAAATATTTATTTTTCTCATTGTCTCTTATATAAGCAACAAATTAGCTCGCTACGCATTTGAGCGACTAAAATTTCACAACTTTTTTTCACAAATTTCTTAAACAAACATAAAAATATTATTTATTTACCAGAAAGTATGTAATAATTTTTGGCGTCATTGTAACTTTTAGCTAAGTATATCAGTCTGTTCTTGTTGTTATATAGATATATATATATATATATATATTTTTTATTTTATATATATATATATAAAAGTATTTAATTTAAATATCACAATTTTTTAATAAATTTATCACAAATTGGCAACGAAATTATAATAAAGAAATCTCTGGCGACTTTATGAGAAATCGCCCGCAAATTAATATCAATCGAAGGCAATTGAGAAATTTGCTGACTTTCGACAAGTTGAAGTTTAAGGCTTTACTTGATTTATGTTTTAGCTTTTTGCCTTTATTTTGTATTTTATTTTGATTGCATTTGAAAATTGTGTTTAATCACAATTTAAATGCAAGTCAAAAATTTCACATGTTTTGCTTGTGTTTTTTTTTTCTAGTTTGTTTTTCCGTAGCACTTGAAAATGTTTATTTTTTTCTGATATATTTTTATTTTCGTTGTTTTCTCTGCGCGCTCCGAAATGCGATTAAATTCATTTCAACGTCGACCTCGCAAATTATATGCGAAAAATCTGGCGAGCGCAGGCGAGTGAGCGTTAGTTTGTGTGAGAGAGCGAGAGAGGGAGAGGGAGAGAGAGCGCGCGCGCGCACAAATCGATCATAGCTGGGAATGAGAGTGCAGACAGACGCACGGAGAGAGTGGGTGAGTGAGTACGAGCGGAAGTACAAAGGTGCGAATGTTTTCTATGGCCTGCAGACTACAAGATTTTGGCGGCTGACCTTATCAGCCGACACAACCGGGCGTATGCTTGATATAAATATATTGCCTTTTCTGATTTAATTAGTTATGAACTGTTTTTTTGTTTAAGTCTGGGGGATTTTGGGATCTTAAATCACGCTAATTTGCCGGCAGTTTATGGACATGTTTATCAATTTATGCGCTTGTTTATGCCCGAAATAATAACAGCCAGTAGCTCATGCAAAATTTTCAGTTGAACTGAATTTGATATGCAAGCAGCGCGCGCAGCGCCAGCAACAACTTCCTGAACAACAACAGCGAACAGAGACAAGTTTTTTTCAAGTGCAATGTCACAGCGAAAGGTCGCCCAAACAACAAATTGTCAAATGAAGCCAAAAAAGAGCAGGAAAAAATTAAATTTTGTACAATTAGAGCTAATTAGCTGCGCCTGTGGCTGCGGCCCGGCACAAAGCAGAACTGTGTCAATCACCCTGCTTATGGGTTACGCACACACTCAATTAATTGTTGTTGTTGTTGTTGTTGCAACAGACACAGAGAGAAGCAGCCACAACAATCTGAGAATCTCAACGAATGACAATTAAAGCCCACGCGCCGCTGACGTCAATGCAGCAGAGAGGGAGGAGGGAGGAGGGCAGAGCGGGCGCCCGCTCTCTAGATACACACAAAATGGACGACGTGATCGCTGACAGTTGAGCGCCTAAAGGACAAACCCCACAGACCCCAAGTCTATATCAAATTGTGGCGCGTGCAAAGACTCAGGCCTACGTTCGGAAGCCCCGCATTAATGCTTATCAATTTAATTGGACCAAACTTGAAGACCCATTGCAAATGGCATGGAATGAGGGATTTTTTTGCGCAAAAGGAATTTACAAGCGCTGACAGCACAAAATGAATGTGCAGCAATACAAATAAGTTGATAGATATACATTATATATACATATATAGCTGCCTATCGTAATATAAAATCGAAAGCACGCGCGCCGCTTAGCTGCATTTAATATCAAATAAAATAAATAATGAAATTAAAGTGGATTTTGTGGCGAGCTATCTTTTAATTAATAGTTGAATAAACAGCTTTCATGTTTGCCAGAAGGCTTAACTACAGCTGTCTGGCAACGCCGGCTAAGCAAATGTGCCGCAGTAAGTTGGCTGCGCTTGGAGCATGACGAAGTGATGAAATAGGCGAGTTTAGTATTAGACTCGATTTTTTTTTACTTATAGTCTACTTTTATGTAGAAAAAGAATTTAAAGATAAACCAAATCTATTATATCTTTAAACGTTTCATAATTGAGTCCATCTTTCTGTTCTACGTCAATTCTCTTTATCTCTATTTGTTTTTTCTTCACATCCCTTTATCTTCTCTTCGCTTGTCAATCAATTTTGCTCTGCTCTTTAATCTCTTTATCGATATGTTTTCCATCAGGCAATATCTAGAAATATTTGTTCAACTGTTCGTCAATCTGCTGTCAACATTCTCTCTAAGCAATGTCTCAAGTCTGCAAATATCTAAGTATTTTGCCATATAATATATTTAATTTTCCATTGTTTTCTATTTTTAAATATTTTTTTAAAAAGGTATTTTATTTTTCAAATTATATGTGAAATATATATGATATAATAAGAATTTTAAAAATTGAAACAAGCTTTCCAGACTCCTGTTCAGCATGACAAAAGTATAGTCTTACTGACTCAAGATGACTATTGGCTCATCAGCATTGTAGTTCCCCATCAAATACAAAAATAACCCAGACTTTGAAAGAACTGATAAGCAAACACATAGATTCAACTGCTTGTTTCATACAAAATGTTTCTCTGTGCAGGCAAAACCTTGATAGATATAGTAACTATAGCTTACTTACTTATAATTACCATTCGTAAATAATATGCCGTTATTATAAAAATCTCTAAATATAGAACTCATTATGTTCGTTTCTAAACATCGCCTTGATTTGGCTATAATTAACAGACCACGACATATTTATAGTCTTCCACAGAATTTATTTTTGTGCGTATTTCCGTATTACGTTTATCAATTGTTTATGTTATTCGCAAAGAGAGACAGAGAGAGCGTGAGAGAGAAATTGCTGACTTAACGACTGTTTATGCCCCCAAATGTGGCAGCTGGCTCCGCTATGAGCTATACGCCATGAGTCACCAGACAAAAAGCAGACGCAAGCAAAACCAACTCAGACAAATAATCGAGAAAGGCAAAAAGCTCACCAAAATGCAATTAGTTATTAACATAATAGATAAGGGCAAAAAAAAACCAACTCTGCACTTGACTATGATAAAAAGTAGTGGAAATGTTGCAGCGGAACTGTACCAACTGCATAATGCTCTAGCTGTAAAGCTGTAGAGTGTTTTGCCAACCTATATATATTCTATATATACTCTTTTCACTTCGCGAACGAGCATGACATACAGCAAACCACAAAAATGTTTTAGGTTAACAGCTGATAAGGCGCGTAATAATAATTAATAAAAATATATGATAAACTGGTAGCTTCAACCCATTAAAGCAATCAATATGTGAATCGAAAATACTTGCGCTAAAAAATTTTTATTTTTGTGATAAGCGCGATGAGTCAAGTACTATTTTGAAGATGGCGAGAGGGCAGGTGGTTTGCTTATATTCATATAAATATATATTTGTAGTTCAAGATGAAAAACTTTTGCAATCAAAATATCCTCAAAATACTTGCCAAAAATATTAAATAACAAAATTCTAATGAAATGTTATTGAACTCTGACCACGCTTTACATGTGTAAGGCGCCCACTCGAATTACTCATGAACAGCTAAGAGGAATAACAATTTCATTGTGCTCGGACACGCGCTTTAATCAAATTGTTTACCTCACGGCAAAAACGGGCACGAAAACAAAGTCATGGGTAAAGTTAAGAAAAGAAAACAAGCCTGCGATCTGGTGCACGGCAACAGCATCACACACACACACAGACACACCTTTGGCACCCACTCGCAGCATGCTGCTAAAATCGGTAACAAGCGGCGTATGCGCAATGTGCGCATTTTAACAAATCCATGTAAATTCAGCGTCACAATCGGAACAGCAAATCAAAAATTCGAAAAAAAAAATAAAAATCCAACTGTGAAACAATTTTAATTCTTTTTTATTGGGCGCACGGCGTGCAAATATTGAAAAGTCCGTTTGTTGATTTTTTTTATTCATTGTACGTTGTTGATAAGATTCGCCGGGCTAGTCAAAGCGGCGCAGACTGCCTAACGCCAGCGTGGACCGGCTCAAACCGGTGGCCAGGTAAAACAGCTGATTAAAGGTAATCGCAGCAGCTCTCTTTAGCGAATCTCTCTCTCTCTATGTGTGAGTGTGTGTGTGAGTCTGTCTGTCTAGCGGCCGCTACTCTCATTATGTTACTTAACTAATAGTCGTTAAGAAATGATGCATGTGGCTCACTCAAGTATATTTTAGTACATGTGAGTTTGTTGAGTGTTTGAATGAGTATTTGAAGTATTCAAATGGGTGTTTCGAGCAATTGATTGATGTGAGTTTAACTGGAATACTCAAGCAGTTATTTATGAATGGATCTATGAGTCTATGTAAGTACTTGGAATGTATTTTGTGAATACTTAAAGTACTTAAACGAATCTTTATATTTATTTCTTTTAGTGACAATTCATCTTAAAGAAATGAATCAGAAATTTATTTGAAATCTTTAAGTGTATTTTCACATCACAGTAAGTACTTTGAGTATATCCACTTGTATTTGAAGTATTCAAAATGTTTATTCTATTTACAGAATCAACTGACAACGACTAATTTATGGCAGCAGCCAAAGAAAGTTAAGTTCTCATATTAAAGTGAATACTTTGAAGTATACCAAGTGCTGCTTGTAAGTACTTTGAGTAAATGTGAAAGTATTTCAAGTATTCAAACTATATGTAAAAGTATTTGACTTGGCTAATCGACAAATCTAAGTTTTTCTAATCAAACTAAGCAATTAGCAGCGAGTTTAAGGAGTACTTGGAGCATATTCCGGAATATTCGAAGCATTCAAAGAACTCGTTTCGCTTTCAATAGGAGTTAAAAGTCTTTAGTTAATGCTATCAAGCAAAGCATTCAGTAAAAGTTCTTCTACGTCTACGTATATGAGTATTTGAGGTACTCGACAAATTTCCTAACAGTCTGGCTAATAAATAAATTCTTATATAGCTCAATATTTAAGAATATATGTGAGCACTTCAAGTATTAGATTTTATTTCCAATATACCTGCTATCTGCCTAGACAAATTAATATGTCAAATTATCGTACGTGCTCATAAAACACTATTTATGGCCCACCAAAAACATTCGAGAGTGCTTCGACTAGTCTACGCTTATTTAGAGCAAGCGATTAGGCGCCTTGAACTGAAATGAAGTACTCAAGCGCGTGGCGGAGTGTGTAAATCATATTGATTTATATATATAAAAGTGTCTATGTGTGTGTGTGTGTGAGTGTTTGTGAATACTTAATGAGTATTTAGAGAGCGTTTAAACTGCCTTCTTCGGCTTTTCTGTTCATTGACAACGCCTAAAACAAACCGAAAACATTCCACTTGCCTTGTCAGTGAATCGATCATATTTTGTTTGACTATAATTAGTCGGTATACTTTAGTACTTAAGGTATTTATATATACTATCTATATTGTGACAGCGTGTAATTAATGTGCCAGACGCTAAAAAAATAATAATTAAATGCCCGCTCATACATCAGTTTGATAACATCTAAGAATTTGCTGCGATTTATATGGCTTTCTTTTCATGCCTAATGGAGGAGGCTGTCAATACTGGACAGAGTCAGATATTGATTGGATTGTATTGTGATTCCTTCTCTCCCTCTCCCTCTCCCTCCCTCTTTCTCTCTCTCTTTGTTTTCAATATTTATTGTGCGCTATTTTTGGTACAATTCCACTTAAGTGTGGCCTAATCTATGCCCAGGCAACAAACAATTTAACAACTATCGACTAAACAAAATCATTTGATTTTCTATATATAATTTGATGGCAAACTTTTGCCACAGAAATGCGTTTAATGTGAAGCACGTGCGACGTGGATTGTGCAACATGAGACAGACAGAGAGGGAGAGAGAGCGTGAATAGTGAACCGGCAAATCAGCAAACGGGTTACTGACGTCATGTTTTAAGGTGTGTGTGTGTCGCCACAAAATGTCAGTGGAATAAAACCAGGCAAAAGAAAAAAAAAACATAAAATGCAAATGCGAAATACACAAAATTTTAATTAATACTGTTTATGGGCAAACAAATTAGACAAAATTTGTGAGCCCAAAAAAATAAAAGTAAGAGATAAGCTAAATTGAATTGAAATACCCTACAAGAAACATTGTCATTAGAGAAGTAAAAGGTTTATGCAAGGTGAGTCCATAGTAGGATAGGATAGGGTATGTATGGTAGAATAAAGTAGGCCTATAGCAAGCGTATGGAACTCTCCCACCGTCAGATCTTCATGATACTCAGATCTTAACTGTGCCAGCTCTAAGTTCGAAACTGATATCTATATAATCCTTGTTCTTTAACAAACTTGATTTGATTTATATTTGATTTCAAACTGTTATATTGCTACTCAATTCCCTCGCGAAAGTCGACAAGTTCGTCCAACTTGATTGGTCAATTGATTTCTGACAGCTGTGTTATGACTCGTCTTCTATTTTTGTCTTCTATATATGCCCATAAACTGAAATTGTTACCACAATCAACATACTAATGATAACCGTACTCCGCAGACCTAGCCCACTGTGACTCTCGCCTGAAAAGGCGACCCTACTCTACGCTTCAACAGATAAAGGCGGCAGTAGCAGCAAAGAATGATTATTTGAAGTGGGAAAAAATGTTATCACAGGTGTCTGATAGGGATTACTTTGAAGGGCACAAAACAGATATTTATGAATAAAATAAAAAAGTTTTAGAAACAAAAAGAAAACAAAATCACGAGCAGAACTGAAGTTGTCGCCATGAAAATCTTATATTATACAATGTTACCTTTATATAAACAAACATAAAGAAAACACCTGTATTAAAAATGACACACAGACAGTAACAAAAGTAGCTAAAACAAATAGAGAAATTCTTTATGTGTAGACAAAGGTTAAGCGAATACAAAGACCATATAAAGCTCATAAATCAGAATAAAAGATTTAAAAGCGGCGACTAAAGTGAAAGAAAAAAGAGCAAAGAATATATAAAAAATATGATTTAAATATGCAAAAAATTGTATAAATCAGAGAATGGGGTATAGGTAATGGCAATTGGCAACTGGGCAGCTGGAGGAAGCTGGATACTGGGAATTGAAATGGGGCAAAGTACGCGTTGACGATTACGATTACGCCTACTCTATGCGATGGGGCTTTGATTGGCCGCACGTGACGCAATCAGCGGGTGCATTTCATTGATGATTTCGTTTTATTATTGTTGTTGTTGTTGTATTTCAATTAATATAGAAATTGTGTATTTTTACTCGCATTTCGTTAAAATCAATCAAGTTCAATTGAAGCAGCGCACTGCAGACGCTCGAGTATAAAATTTCTTTCTTTCCAGTTTCGTGAACTTTGCCAAGCATTGATCAAGCTACAAATTCGCAAAGAACACACACAGAGACACATCTCTGATATAGTATATATAAAGATATATATTTATACATCAGTATATTGCCTTGATTTATGCGCCAGCTGAAGGCGAACAGGTTTTATTTATTTCAGAGTTTTTGCATACCACTTTTCTGCCTTAATTTAGTTTTTTTTTGTCAAATGCACAAATGTGGTCTGGTTTTTTGTTGTCAACTGCTGCCACGTGCCGTGCCATAGACAGACTGGCACTAGCTTTAGACTTAGTTGCTTCTTTTTTATAATCATGGGACACAAATGTCACGAGATTTTGAAATGAACTCATAAATAGTCTAGATGAGGGCAAGGCATCTCTGTCTAGCGGAAAGTATACCACATTATCATCAATGTTTATGAAAACAAATAAGAACTTTTGAGAGAGATATGGTAGTAGACTAGCAGATATCCTGTAGAGTAAGTTAAAAAGTGAAGAGAGAGAGAGAGAAAGAGAGAGAATGTGATATAAGAATAAGTCCTTAATATATATATGATCTAATAGTAATTAGCTTATGATGTCTAAATGACTTTATTTAGTTACAAAATTCTTAAATAACCACAAAAGTATTAGTCTTTAAAACCCCAAATTGATCATCAAACTTATTAAACTACTTCAAATCCTAATTCACAACAAAACAAACAAATCTTCTTTGCCTTACACCCATATATACCCCACACAGCAGCATATTTCCAGAGTATTTTACTCATAATTTCGGCATTTGTTTTAATTGCCTCCAATTTCTTCACAGCGTAATGCTAAAAATATATTTTCATATTTGTTTTTTGTGTACTTTTTAAATCGGTTCAAAAATAAACGAACGTAAAAAAAATATGTGCACAGCGTGAGCTTTGCGTATTATCTAATTATAGATGAATTCACACATTTTGCTCGTGGTTTGATCGATGTGATTTGCTAATTGAAGTCCAATAGCCGTGTGAATGCAAAGGCAACAAAAAAAAAAATCACGCCAGGCAATTAGGGCACTTAAAGATAACTTTAAATATCAAGATATATATATATATATATATATATATATATATATATATATATATATATAATATATATATATATATATATATATATATATATATAAATATATAATGATGTACATATTGTATATCAATGCGTGTGCATATATGTTTACTTTTACAGAACATTTGCTTTACCTTCTATGCCGCATATTACAGCATTAGTAAACACATTTTAAAGTAATGCCTTTCTATGCGATTCGCATATTCATAAAATTGCTATAAAATAATTTCTTCCATCTGAGAACCTTTCAATGCAATTCCCATAAATACAACGAAATCCCAAAAGTCAAAGTTTTAATTAGAAATAAATATATATAATAAAACCTCTATATAAAAACATTCATTACATTTTCCTAAATATATATATCATGCGTTAAATGCCCCCAAGGTAACTCCTATGGGACCTCGGCTCAACTTCCACTTTTTTCATATTTTAATAATTGACAAACGTCTTATTGACTTGTCTAATAAACCAAGTAATTTTTTGGGTCAACAGCCACAAATAATGGGGATTGCATGCCGGCGACAACTGTGACGTGCAGATTGTTAGCAGGTAAATAAATTATGCGAAGCGAAGAGCAGGTGAGTGTCCGCTGGGCGGGGAGGGGTGTGGTGCCTAAAAGCACGCAACAGTTTGTAAAGCTCGCGCGACGACAGCGACAAAACAAGAGTGAGAACAGGTAGAGACAACAAGTAAATATTGGGACAGTCGCATTACCCAAATGGAAAATTTATAGCTCAATGTGGCAGACGTCAAAAAAAAGATATGTAAGACAGAGAGAGGGAGAGGGAGTGTAGACAGAGCGAGTGAGAACTAAACTCTACATATGATACAGTGAATGCCCAGTTGCGCTACCAGTACAGTGGACTCCAGCTATGGCGGAGTCATATCGCTGATGCGTCAACGGTAAACAAAGAGCAAAAAAATATATTGAAACAACAACAGCAAATTAATCGATTCAATGGAAATGTTATGAAAAGAATTCAGTTGGTAGCGCGTACAATACGGCAGATATGAAAATCGCTTTGTCATAGACAAACAACACTATCTATTACAGTGAGTGTTTGTGTTCTGGACAAATTGGATATCAATCATGATTGATACAAACAGCGGTAAAAAAAAAACAGAGCAAGAGAGGGATAGAGTTAGATTGAGGTAGACAGCAAAGTACAGGCTGTGTTTATCAACAACTGCCCGTAATCGGTTCCATGAAGTTCTAGTTTGTGCCTGGCAACGCTCGACTTACAAACGCAAAAGGTGTGAATTTCTTTATATATCAAAAATGAAATCCAACACGATTAGCAACAAACTGAACAAATGTGCGAAATGGATTATCAATAATTGTGACAGACGGACGTCAAGGCAATAAATTAAGTTAACAACCCGCTGGCCGAAAAGACGGACGACGGAGACAGAGAGAGAGAGAGAGAAAGGTAGATAAAGAGTGTAGTATTCGCTATAAATCTATGAGCTTGAGAAAGGGACATAGAAAATTAAGAATATATTAGTAGCTAATATACTTAATATCTTTATAAATTTCTTTGTAAATTAAAAGACTATATTAGCTATAATATATTTTTGGCTAAATCTGAGAGAGATTTAAGGAATCTTCAGAGCAAAACATAATTTTACTCTAAATATTCCTTAATAAACATTGTATTTTATTTATTTTTTAAAGAAATAAAGTTTGATTTGATTTTATAGAAAAACTTACAGTAAATCAAATTTAATTGTATTAGACAATCCATAAATGGTATAAAACGAGGCAAGTTAGAAAAGACATATAATACGATATCATAGTCCATAAAGCTCATCTAGAAGAGTATGTAATATATACAGCTACAGCGTATCGAAGTACACTTAACTTCAAGATATAATCATAATAATACTAATATTACAACAATCATAAGAATTCCTTTGTGAGCCATACTTTAGAAGTAGCTGGATAAATATAGTAAAAAATGCCTTTATAAACATATACAGGTTTTCAATTGCTTGAAAAGTATCCGCTGGAGTCTATATAAAGTAATCTATAAATCAAAAATTTCTGATCTACCACAAACCCAAGTGTTCAACATAGCATTATCTTTTCTATTATTATCAGAGCAAAAGCTTTAAAGCGAACTAATCATTTTTTTGGCTATCAAAAATGACTATGAATAAATACACTGATTAGAGATCAGCACGCCAAGAGCTAAACAGCTAAACAGCTGTTGCGTGTTTTTCACAGTGTAGTTTTCCTCTATGGCCTACGTGCGCTTGCATACGAAATTTTCGGAAAATTCCAGTAGCAGGGGTGGAAAATGTGTGGAAAATTACCACAAGACATCAAAACGACAGGGCAAACAGCCCAGGGACTATTGACAGTTACTTATATATGAATTATTAACAATAATTAGTAAGTTAGTTATACTTACAATGCAAGCCTTAACGGACTTCCAAAGATTTCTCGCAAAGTCTTCAATTTTGCTGATTTTTCCACGTACTCTCGCCAGTTGCACGACGTTTGTTGTTTAACACAAAGCACGAATAATAACGGTAATGATAATAATAATAATGATAATAACAATATTAATGAGAATAAGGATAATATATTAACTATATATTGAAAGCTCGCGCACACCGAGAAACGTTACCGTTACAAAAAAAATATATATGTATATATAAATCTCCACTTGGGCCCGGGCCTCAGTTCTTTGTTGGGGGCGCGGAGGCAATTAGTCAAATGAGTTGTTGCAAAAAATAGTCACATTTCAGGCTTTGACACCCCGGCGAGCACACACACACGCTGGCTGCACACACATGCGAATCCGATAATCCTTGCTATTGCTTGCTTGATTGATTGATTGGTTGATTGATGGCTGACGGTGCTGTAGACTTAAATTGTTAACTTTGGTATTTTAGCTTTGTTGATCTTGAGTAAAACTCCTGGTTATTATTGTTGCTGTTTTTGTTGTTGCTTGGTCCAAGGCTCGCTCTATTTGCTGTCACGCTCTCTCTCTCTCTCTCCCTCTGTCTGTCGGTCGCTTTCACACTTCCACTCTCTCTCTCTCGGTCTATCTGTTATACAGGCATTGGGGCCTTCAGTACAGCATCAGCTGGATTTTTTTCTTAACCTTATACTGACGATTGCGCTGATCTATGACAAACTCATATCGCGATCTCTGCACATTTTCGCTATCTAAATTAAAACAGCTCAAACCGAGTAGGCGTAGAACTCCTAGCGAATACGTTGTGACTGAATTATAATGCCCGTTCGGATGCAAATTAATTAGGCCGCCTCTGCTGCAAGCTGATGCAACTGTTGCGGTTCAAGCGTTGAGCGCTTATTAAATCAATTCAATTCAATTGAAACACTCGATTCGATCGCTTTTCACTTAATCCGTGAACAGGCTCCTCGCACTGCAACGTTCGGCACGTGAATGAGCTCAGCCGGCACACCTGACGTACTTTTTGTATGGCCGCAGCGATGCCTTCGTATCCTGCGATCGGCCTTCCAGTTACTATGCGCTCAGTCTGTCACTCTCTCTCTCACTGTCTATCTCGCTCTCTTCCTACTGCTGCTCTCTTGCTGTTACTGTGGTTGCTGCAGTTGTTGCTCGTTCGCTCGCTCGCTCGCTCTCACACACGTTCGCTGTCGCACTCACTCTTAGCGCGTGTGTATGTGTGTGTGCCTGTGGGCTGACTACGGCTGCTTTAGGAAGTGTGTTGAGACGAGCCGATATCTAAGCATGTGTCGCTGTGATTTTCGACTGCAGCAGCTGCTTGGGCCGCTCTCTGGAAGTGCTGTGCTACTTTTTCGCCTTCTCCGTCCAGCAACAAAAAGTTTTTCCACTTGCACTCGGTTTGCGGACGCCGTTATAATTTGTGCTTTTGCTAGTTTGGCTTTGCTTGTGGTTGTCGCTGTCGCTGTTGCTGTTGCTGTTGTAGCTGGTGTTGTTGTTGCGTTTGTTGCTTTATGCGCTCGGGCAATTATGTAAAACGTGGCTCAATTGGATTTGGGCAAAAGCGTTAGCTTGTTAGCCTCTCTCTCTCTCTCTGCTTTTGCTTTTATACCGTTGTGGCTGCCGCTGTCACCGTCGTCGAGGTCATCGACGCGCGTTTGCTGTTCACAAAAATCGATATTTTACACTCGCACTTAAAAGTTTGTATTTTTTGCCTTTTGTTTATTTATTGCGCACGTTTATTTTCAAAATGTTTGTTTATTTGCTTTTGACTTTGACGCTTGAGCGTTTAACACTTTAGCATTGCAAATTTCCACACGGGCAACAAATTTGGGCTTTCAATGACCGACTGCCGTTACGCTGGGGAGGCGGCAAATGCTCGGCCTGCCTGATGCTGCTGCTGCTAAATGCTACTCAAGCGAATGAGCAACGAAAAGCAAAGAAAGAAAAACAGAGCAAACTTTAACACATACGCACACACACTAAAAGAAAACTTTCCGCTCGTTTGGACGCACGTTGTGTCACGCGAGAGACTCAATTTCTATCTGGAAGCCAGCGGCACAGCGCCAACAGAGCCAAGCACGAGACTTTGGAGCACTCAACGAAATTTGTTGACGTATATTTGTGAGTGTGTATGTTATAAATGTGTGTGTTTGAGTGCGTGTATTTTCGACCAGCCCTCTCAGTGCAATAGCAATTGTGCTCTCTCGCTCACACGCTCTCTCTTTTATATGCGCAAACTCTTTGTTGGAATTTCCTGCGGCCTCTGTGTAAAGCCGCTTCAATAATAGTTTACCGTTGCTGTTGAAATTTGTTGAATTAATTGCTCAATTGATTTATTGCTAAATTTGTGTAAATATTTGCTTTTATATTTCACTTCTGGTTGCAATTCGCGACATCAACGCACAAATGGGCGTGTAAACAAAAGCAAAGTGCGCTCGCGCGCTCTCTTCTCGCCGCTCTCTTTCGGTTCTTTTTACAGTTGAAGAGTCAAAGAGTTGACGGTGCTTTTACTTTTGCTTTTGTTCTGTCGCTTTATAAATATATTTATCCGCTCTTTATGTTCTGTTGTTGTTGTTGTTTTTGCTTTACTGATTATGCTTTTTCATGCGTTTATTTGTGTTAATTGAATCCATGTTGACAATTCGCTTGTTCATATCCATAGCTGCAAGAGAGAAAGAGAGAGGGAGAGCAAGTTGCATTATGAGTACGTTGGTTGGGCAAGAGAGAGAGTGAGAGAAAGAGAGTGAACTATTATTATGATTACTATTATGAGTAAGCATTTATTAATTATGATGACTAAAAATAAGAAAATTCTAAATGTTGACTGAACGCAAGTCCAATAAGAATCCAATTTCAAACGCCCGCAGGACTGCAGCTAATTACGTTTGTCAAGTTCCTATTGAATAATGCACACAGAATGTTCTAGAATTCTATAGCTACACACACACTCACACTCACACACCCCCACACACTCTCATAGACAAATGAAAAACAGAAAATGAGCCTGAAAATTGATCAACCGACGCCTCGCCAATGAGACCAACAGAAAATCAAATTGCACATCTGTGATTTGTGTACATAAATTTACCAATTGAGTAGCCAATTGTTTCTAGACAATACTATATAAACACACACAGTATATGGAAATCTTTTTTTATTTACAAAAAGTGCGCATTTGGTCAATTGATAAAGAATCTTACATCATGCAAGAAATTGGAAAAGGGAAAAAACTAACTGTAAAACGCTGATACTGCGACTTACGATTCGGGCAGATGTCACGCCTATTTTCACGTGTGGAAATGGAAACTACTCGAAGCCAATATGAAACTATGTACATATGTATGTATATATGTACTATATGTATATGTTCTCATTAGGCATTAACCTTGACTATAGATTTTCTAAATTTGGCAACAAAACAAAAGTGCTTAAATAGTAGAGTGGAGATACCCTGTATTGTGGGTAGAATAGATTCTAATGCATGAATAATTGACAAATAATATCTATATATCAGTGTAGTTACTACAAATTTGAAATGTATTCTAAAAACTATTTTTCTATGCTTTATGAAGTTCATTTATTAAATAATTTATAAGTAATAAAAAAAAATTAAAAACATAAAAAAAGATTTAAATAAAAAATATTATTTAAAAAAATTTTGCTTAGAACTTATTCTTTATATTTACAAATATTTTTATTTTATATTTTATTATTTATTTTGATAACTAAAATGCACCCTGTACAGCAAAAATATATATTTTTAGCGGAATAAAAGAATTATAAAAGAAAAATAAATATATTACACATACATATATTTTTAAACTTTTTACTATATAAACAAATTATTTTGATAAAGAGCAAGAACACCATGTATGCTCAATAAACTCAATAAAATAATTTTAAAATAAATAAATACATAAAGCATGTTTACGCCTTTTTAAAGAAGCAAGCGGTGCCAATATACCCTTTTCCAACAGGATATATAGGGCATAGCCGGGACTGATTGGAACTTTACCAACAGATGCTCAAATTGACTATTCGCGTGTCAGCAGGGCGAAACGTTTCATAAATAAATAAAACCGAAAAAAATATGTTTACGATCAAAACAAAATAAAGATGAGTATCTATAGCAGACGGAATATATATGTATATACATATATATCCCGACTTGATATATGCTCATAAGACACAAAAGTCTTTGACTCTGCCGCAGACGGCCCGAAAATAATTTGTTTGGCTGGCTAAATTTTAATGGCGCTCGACCTAAGTGAAAAGCGAAAAAAATAAAAATAAAAATATATATACATATATATAAAAAATCATAAATAATAAATGAATGTAAAATAAATTAAGTTTTATATTCAACGGAAGTGGCGCCAAGCCAAACACCTGTTTAAAAGTTATGGGTAAACATAAAAAAGAAAATTCGAAAAAATTTAAATCATGAATTTTTAGCCTTTGCTCATTAGACGTAGATCCCATTTTTACCTAATTTCTGAACAGTTGATTTGCCCACAGCTCTCTTTACTCAGACGCGTCCACTGCAAACTGTTTGCCACAATGCGAACCACACGGCACGAGGAACCAACATCAACTGAGCAAGCGAACAGCACGAAGAGGCCCAACGCATCTCCTACAGTGGCGCACGTGCCACGGCTGGCGTGCGATGAGACACTGGGAGAAAGAGACAGTAGCAGAGAGAGAGGGAGAGAGAGGAGGGAGGGAAGTAGGGGGCCAGCAAGAGAGAGAGTGAAACGCAATGGAGCGTTATATTGTGGGCAAACTGAATGAAATTCGGTTGTGGAAGCAGCGGCGGGTAGGTGGAGCAGGAGCGGAGGCTAATAGGGCAGCAGGAGTGAGGAAAGAGTTGCAACAGGAGTGGATAGTGCAGCAGGAGGTGGGAGAGCAGCAACTGGCAGCAGGAGTTGCAGTTGGTGCCGTAGAGGAAAGGGGAAACGACAGCTACAGGAGTAGCTGGGCAATTACAAGGACAACAGCAGCAGCTGCAGCTGCTACAAGAAGCTGAAACTGAAGCGAAACTTCAGATGGAATATGACCTGATAGTTAAGCGAATGCTGGAGCCTGGAGATGAAGCAGAAACCGAGTTGGCATCAGAGCAAGAGCCAAAGGTGAAGCAGCAGAAGCAGTTGACCAGCAGCTAAAGTGGAATCAAAGTGTGAAACAGGAGCAGAAATGGGGCTAGAAAACGAAGAGGATCAAATGCTAAATTAGAGCTAAATGAGCAGCAGCTAGAGCAAAAGCTAAATCAAGAGCTGTAGAAGCAATTGAAAGCTAAAGTAGGAGTTGAAGCTGTAGTTGGAGCTGTAGAAGGAGCTCTAGCAGGAGCTCTAGCAGAAGTTGTAGCGGGATTTTGGGCAGGGGTTGTAGGAGAATATATAGTACGAGTTACAGCAGCAGCTTTAGGAGCATCTCTGGCAGGAGCTGCAGTAGGAGCTGTAGCTGGATATACAGCAGGAGCAATAGCTGGATCTATGGAAGGAGTTATTGCAAAAGCTCTAGAGCTAATGCTGAAGTAATATCTGAATTAGAAGTAATATTAGGAGCAGAAGCTAACTAAAGATCTCAAGGAGAAGCAGGAGCAGGAGCAGTAGAAGGCAACCTCAATAGGTTCAAGCAGAGGGGGAGCAGAAGTAACAACTGAAGCCGCAGCCTAAGCACCTAGTCCTTAGCTCTATGAAAATTCCAACATTTGCCCATAAGGCTAGCAAGGACTTCGCTGCAGGACATATGCACATCAGCCAGCACTTGCAATCACAAATTGTGTTGAGTGCTTAATTAAATATCGCGCATACGCCTCGTGTCAATTGCTGGGGCGTCTGCAGCGCGCCACATTTAATGGGCGCACAATTGCCTGAACGTGTCCTTGAATACATTTTATGAGCGTAGGCGACAAGTACGCCCCAACGCCCCTGCCCCTGCCTCTGCCTCTGCCCGCCGCCCACTGTTATCTGTCGCCCCCTCTCTTTGTTGTGCTTTATGAGCCTGTGCGTGGGCGTTGAATGCATGAAAAGCTCACTTAGCTGCGGCTGACGTTGGCTTATGCAATCATCAGCTAGACCTCTAACGTGATTAATCAGTTTCTATATGTATACATATATATAGATATCCACATTTGGCACATCTGTTGCACATATATAAATACTTTTATAGATATATGAAATCGGTTCATTTTCTTGGCACTTTTCCAAACTTTTACATTATTTATTTCGCCATTTTTCTTGCATTTTCGTATTTTCCTATTTTTGCCGTTATTTCTGTTTGTTTTTCGCTTCTCGTTGTTGGTTTTGTTTATGGCTTTTGCATTTTTAGAAGCGCTCGTAAAAATTTTCGCTTGTTGCGCAAATGCAAAAATCGACCGAAAATTGCATTAGGCCAATAAATCGTGCGGCTAATTCGGAAATGCATTATCCAACGGGCAAAGCAAACTAAATGATCGAATTATATAGTCATAGATGAATTTATGATGATTCCAATTAAATGAAGATTACACTAGTTGAGTTTCTATATAGCGAATATAATATTTAATATAAAATAATCATAATATATATATATATGATTCCTAAGTGGAATTAGATGAATTTCTATATAATATATATTAGTTGATAAAAAAAAATTATTAAACTAATGATAATGATAATGATAATTATTATGGCAATGACAATGATAATGATAATAATCACAATGAAAAAAAAAATATACCAATAATATAATTGAGAATTAGATAGGGACTATCTAATACTTTTACTGATGTATAATAATAATAATAGCAATATTATTATTATTATTATCATTATTAGTATTCTTAATCATCATCATCTTGGAGACGACGATGTAGAGCACACTCTCTTCTATAGCGAATGATACATAGAAGAAAGCACTGAACTAGTAGAAACTATCTCTATCATGCACTCAGCCTTAGCTCAGACTCTACCCATAAACTAGCCTATATCTTCTAATTTCACAGTATATCTAACGCGTAACTTTTCAAACTTGTTAAGCCCCTAAATTGGCAAATTCAAATTTCACAGTACGTCCATCAAATTTTTAGCAGTTTTTCAACTTTATGAGGGGGGAAATTGAAATGCCATTCATGAAACTGAAAGCCAAACGAAATCGATTTACGAGAGAATTACAGACGAGGACACTCCCCCCAGGCAGGGGGAGGATATGTTGCGAGCTCTGATGAAATTGTGATATGGGCGTGAGTGACGTGACGTGTGGGGCTGGCTGGCTGTTGTAATTTCACAATTCCTGACAATTCCTGACATTTGAGTGAAATTTGAATAACAGCCGAGTTAGGATTACAGTTAGTACCTGTGCGTGATTGCCAAATATAACTGACCCACTTAACCAGCTAACTCATGGAGTAAGCTGCAGACAGCTCCAGACAGCGTTCATGTTTGAACAAGGAATAACAACAGCCAGCATCCTCACCATCATCACCATCCTCATCATCAGCATCCTGAACATCTTTATCGAGCTCATCATGTCGAGCTTTTTGTTGTGCTGCTTTAGTGAATGGTTTCACGTGTGGCTCGATGCGCAGGCGCCGTTCTATCGATTGCTTAGCTCTCTTAGCTAAATGCTTGGGATAGGGCAGGGAATGGCATGGGCAGGTAGTCGGGTTGGCTTTTGGCCGCTGAGCTGGAATATGGGATGCAAAATCAACTGCGTAGTAAGCAAAAGTCAACAGCGAGACAAAGAGCTCATTTCGATGAAGAGAGGGGACGAGTGAGAGAGAGAGAGGGAGAGCGAGCAGAGGGGGTTGGGCATAACACGGATAATGCTCGTAGCACAGCAATTGTAATGCGCAGTTTCCTCCTGCTTTTTTTTTTTTGGCAATGAAAACGAACTTGAGAACGTGAAGAGCCGGGGCCTGGGTTCAGGCAGGGTCTGCTGTGTAGGTCAGTTTGTTAGTCGGCTGTACTTTCGCTTGCCCTCACACACAGACACACAGACACACGCACACAGAAATAATCGAAAATGCAAACGCCGTTATCCTTGGCACTAAAAGAGAGCATTGCCGTTGCTTGACAGGATGCACTCTGCAAGGATAATGGATGACGCATGGCTTTGTAACCTTGAAAAGCCAAAAGGCAAAATCGTGACGGGCATGAATATATAATGTCAACTCTAACGGAACTGCAAATCATGCTGCACAGGGCAGAGCTGGCAGAGCTATGCAAACAGAACTAGAAGCTTCCACGTAGGCAATGATAATCTAGCAGCAGTCATTCTTATTACATAATTACCACTCACATAACTTAATTATAGTAATTAATATGTGAATAACGGACAAGTGCATTGAACCTGCTTCAAGGTGTTGCAACGTTTAAGGTTCATTCCCATCCATAAGCATTATGCATATGTTTACTTACACGCTTCAAAGCACAACTAGAGCTAGCATTTAGTTAAGTAAAGCACTTTAACACCATAAACACTTTAATTAACACAAAAACAAAAAGAACAAAAATATTACAAAGCTGAGATGATAAATTTGAGCGCACAATTGTGGCGGCTCGTCAATACCGATAAATACCAAACAGGTTCGATAAATGAACTCGATAGGCACACAACAATCAAGTGCAAGTGCGTTGCATTTTTTCATAAACAAACGCAGTGCAGCAGAATAATTATTAAATTGTGTTTAGGATTAAAATTTAATAAATTATGGCATTTTTATGCCCGGTGCGCATGCGGCGCGACAAAAAGAAAGGTACGCATGCGCAGCCAGCATAACAAAAGGGAAATATTTTACCTGCATGTGAAAGACTTAAACAACAAACTTGTTTTCACCCATTTAGCCACAAATGCGAACATCGAACGTGACTTGGCGCCCGTTGGCATGGGCCGCATAACAGGCTCGTCGAGCATAGAGACTCTGGTGCGTGTGGGCATTGAGAAGGAGCATGGACTGAGGTAATGTCTATACCTTAGATACATAATATATATATATATATATATATATCTAACTCCATTTGCCCCTTGCAGCCCCGATTCCAAGATGGTTGTGCTTCACGACTTTACACCCTGCGTGGATGATGAGCTGGAGGTGAAGCGCGGGCAGCTAGTGAACATACTATATCGCGAGAACGATTGGGTATATGTTATAGGCCAGGACTCTCGCCAGGAGGGCTTTATACCCTTCAGCTACTGCGCTCCGTACAACACGCAGCTCGCCGAGCTGGCCATCAAGAAGAAGCTGCCACGCGATCAGTGCCCGGAGCAGCCGCACGATGAGAACCAACCGCTGCTGAGCGTTGACAACAAGCTGGATGTGCTGTGCGATGAGCCGCCCAACGCCGCAGCCAACAATGTGGAAAGCAGTCTCCATGTCACCTTGCCCGAGTGCACGCCCTTCATCAAGGAGCCGTCGGGTCGCTGCATTGTGCTCTACACGTTCATAGCGCGGGACGAAAACGATTTGTCCGTGGAGCGTGGCGAGTTTGTCACAGTGCTGAATCGCGAGGATCCCGACTGGTTCTGGATAATGCGCAGCGACGGCCAGGAGGGCTTTGTGCCTGCCAACTTTATCTATCCGGCGGACAGCGTGCGCGTGCTGCAGCAGCAGAAGGCGGCGACAGCGGCCACGGCTCCACTCAACGAGAGCAACATGCAGCATCATGCGAATCTTACAGGTGGCAGCCTGAATGCTATGGAGAGCATGCTGCAGCAGCAGGGCCAGCAACAGGCACAGCAGGTCCAACAGCAGCAGCAACAGTTGGGCATAGGCACGGACGATCTGCGCTATCACGGCACAGAGCTGGTGATGCTCTATGACTATAAGGCGCAGGCGCCCGACGACTTGTCAGTGCGTCGGGGCGACTGGATATATGCGGATCTGAACAATCAAACTGTGGACGGCTGGCTCTGGGCCTATGCGCCAAAGACGCGCAAATACGGCTTCATACCGAAGGCCTACGCCCGACCCCCAGCCATGACGAGCCTCTGAGCTGAGTTATAAGAGGTTTATTTATAGATCTAAAACGATTTTTCTTTAATTATTATTGTAAATTAGATTGTGCTAATACTAAGTTTTAATGTTCAGCGGTTAAAAACCCGCATGAAAATATATATATTTAGATATATATAATATACAAAAAATATATGCACTTTAATTTTTTTGGGCTTATTACACTGCCTGACAAAATTGAATTTAGTTTTGGGTCTTCAGAGTGAACAGATATGATTTATATAGAAATTTTCTATTATATAATTCGGAAACCTCTTTTTGGCTTAAAACCCTAAATCAAATTGCTATGCGACTTATTAATATCTGGAAATTGGATTACATTAGTTTAAATATCAGCCTGCACCTTGAGCTTAGCACGTAATATCTTATACAGTCCAAGGACATTAGTTAAAAGTCTTAAAAGGAATATGAGCAAGGGGCGCATAAAAATATATCATTTGAGTAAAACTTTTGTATAAAAGTTTAGTCCAAATCCAATTCCATATCCATATCATATCCATTCACTCCTCAAGCTAAACTCTGTTTGCAGACCCATTCCTTGCTGTCCAGTGTCTTAGACTAAAGCACTTGAAGTATACTATATTTAGTTGTCTATATAGTGAGCCTTGCTTATTGCTTGATATGCACTTGGGGAGATATAATTGAAGACGTGCGTGTGCCTAGAGTTATGCTCAGCATAATAATGTACACACACGCACACACCAAGGACACGCCACATGTCCTTGTTTGAGTCGTTTTGCTCGGCTTTATTTGAGCGCCAAACTTGCATTTGCCGAGGAGCAATGCGAGCAGTCCAAATTGAGATTTCTGTAAGGGGAGAGGATTATATATATATATAGTAAATAATATATAGTCTATATCAGATGCTGTAACCCACTTGAATTGCTCCTTGATCTGCTCCTTCTCGATCATTTCCTCGCGCAGCTTCTGCTGCAGGCTGAGTATGAGATCATTTTTGCTTTGGATTTGCAGCTTCAGGTGCGCAATGGTCTCCTCCTGGGCCTCGAAGATAGCCTAAAAGATAACCAAATATACATTTATATATATAACTGATGGATCGGATGTCATGCCCACTCACTCGACACTCCTCCATGGACTCGGAGTAGGAGGGCGGCTCGTCCAGGCAAAAGAACTCGCGCACCAGTTTACATTTGCGCAGCTGATCCTTCGCCATGATGGAGTTCACGAACATCTGGAGGCCCTGCACCCGATTGTCCAGGAATACGGCATTGAAATTGTCGCCGAAGAGCTTCTTGCGCGGCAGCAGCAGGTTGACGTGTGGAAAGGCCTGCTTCAGCTTGCCATTGAGACGCACAAAGTCCGTATAGCGTCGCATGACCAGCCAGAAGTCATTCGTGTCGGGGTTTTCGACGCGCAGCTTGTAGACGGTGAAGCGTGCCCGCTCCTCCATCACCTCGTAGCCAATGATGGGCACACGCAGAATAGCATTGGGGTCGACGGGAGCCGCCGCATTCGACGAGAGCATCATTTGGCTGGCGAACATGGAGCTGGTTCGTCGCGAGTAGCCGCCACTCGCCTGGCTGTAGCCCAGGCTGCACTCGCTCATGCGACGCGGAGCACGCGCTTCCGCATCCAATTGGACCGCGGACAGATCGCGATGGGAACGCGCTCCGCTTAGCATGGTAGTTGGGGAGGGTCTCTCGTAGCTGTGTGAGCTGATACGCTTCAGGCAAATCTCGGATTTGGCGCTGGCCACAGTTAAGGGTTGAGTCGATTGCCCAGTCGAGACGACTCGATTGGCATCGCTTTCCGACTTGCGACGCAACAGGTGGTTCGTGCAGGTCCTTTGAAATGCCGTTAGATCCGGATTGGAATGTGTCGCACGTCCCAGCAGCTGACGTTGGCGCAACAGGCTTCCAGCTGACGTTAGTTTTTTCACTCTGTTGTTGTTGTTGCTGCTGCTGTTCCCGTTACTATTGTTGTTTGCTTTCTTATAGAGCGTTGCTCTGGCAGCACTTTGATTGTATTGGTTGTCCCGTTTCCTTAATGCACGCAGTGACATTGCTTCAATTGTTGCGAATGCTAATGTTGCCTATTGCCACATGACTGTTAATTGTTTAGCCCGCATTAACCACATATATATATATTTACACTCATATATATATATGTGTGTATTTAAGTTGTTTTCTTTCTGCACCTAAGAAACGAGCTGCGTAGCTCAGCGCGGAACTGGCTCAATGAACTGCAAGTAATTGTTTAGGCAGCGTGAAGTTGGCTGCGCGCAAAACGGAGCAAATATTGAAAGAGGCCCAATTGCAAATTTGAGCAAAGTATTTTGAATGAGGATTTGGAATGATAAAAATTTAATTTAAAATATAGAAATTAAATAAAAAAAAACTTATTAATTATACAAATAAAATATTAAATATTAATTATTAAAATATTTTCTAATAAATTTAATAAATAAAAGTCCCGTAATTAAATGCTCCATTATTTTTTCTTTTATTAAATACAAATCAATATCAAAATAACAAATAAATTAATGAGTTTTTCTTTAAATTTCTCAGGCGTTTGGCGCAGTGACGAAAGCGCCGGCGAACACGATATTCTTCTTGTTCCAGATGACGTAGAGGAAGGGCCGATCCGCCTGGAACTGCAGTGGCATCATCATCATGCGCGTCATCATGATCATGCCGGTAGCAGCGGCAGCCTCGGTGCCCTCCTCGTTCACCTCGATCGTCGCCTTGTGCAACACCTTCGACACGAATATACCCTCGGGCGACTCCAGCAGATTATTGAATTCAGCGCCCTCGTCGAACATTTTCGTGATGCCCAGCTGGAGGAATTCAAAACAAAGATAAGATTGGTTAGAATAATACAGAAATAAACAATGATTAAATACAGTATTAATGATGAGCTCATGTGGGCGATAAGATATGCGCTCACGACACTCGACTGCAGTTCAGGTTTTCCATTTCACTGCATGAGCGATACCCGATCTTGCCCGGAAACCACATATGTGTCAATTTTCAATTTTAAATACCCTAACTTTATCTAGAAGCCTGATAAGCCACCGAAATGAAAGTACTTTAAATTCTTAGCGAAGATAAGGCACTGATCAATAAAGCTCGAAAGTAAAGTCTAGCGACAATAAACTATTGACGTGGCGAGGAAAGTAAAGGGGTGTATATAGAGATATAGAGAGAGATATAGATATAGATATAGATATAGATGGATGGTATGTTGCTCATATGAATGTATGTATAGTTAGCGAGTTTAAGTACATATGGAATATATCTATAGTACATAGCTGTGGGCAGTACCTTACGGAGAATACCTATAATAAAGTCCTATATAAAGTATACCTATAATATACTCATATATAGACTATACCTCTATCGACATCTATATACGTACACCTATCATCCCATCAACGATCCTTTCATAATCATCTAATCCATAGACGTATCCTTATTATAGACTTTACCCACATATCAACCTTTATATATATTATATATTATACCAAATATCCTATATATATGCCCAACATACCTGCTTCAGCTTATCGGCCAATTCGATGGAGTAGTCCGCCTTGAACTTTGGGAACTTCACAAAGACCTCCTCCACATTCAGCTTGCCAGCCAAATCGACCAAATTTACGCCCTTCAGCTTCTCCGCCAGCTCCTTGAGGCCCTCGCGCTCCTGAGGCAGCAGCACAAACATCGACAGATCCGAGTCCTTGTAGGGCATGTCCAGAGCCGTGCAGTTGAGCTCCTCGAAGTAGCCGTAGCCGAACTTCGCCTTCTGGTTCATGTACGGAACCTTAATGCTCTGCTCCTCGGCTGTCCAGAAGTCGTCCTCCGCGGTGCTGGCCTCATCGAATCTGTTGGCCCAGCTGCCCTTGAAGTAGAGCGCATTGAGCAGCACCAGGCGTGTGTTATCATCGAAACTATCGGCGGTGACCAGCTCTGTGATCTTGCCCTCTGTCTTGGCATTCACCCAGCCGTTGATCAGCTGCGCAGCTGCGTCGCTGAGGGCAAAGTTAATGGACTCCGCCTCGGAGTTGTAGTCCTCCTTGATGGACGCCTCGTAGCTGGCCTTCAGCTGCTTGCCCTGCTGCACGTACAGCTTGTTGGCCACCTTCAGCAGATTGCTGTCCTTGTACTTCTGCAGCACAAACTGGAACGTCTGGGCGACTTCGGGTGGGAAGTTGGAGACGTAGCGCAAGCCCTTCGCGATCTCATCCGCCGTATCACCCTGGGCACCGGCAAAGGCCAGAGCGAGACAGGTTTGTATCGAGAACGGAGAGAAGACAATGTTTTGCTTGAGGCCGCCGGCTGCGAGCAGCTGGAACAGCTCGCTGGTGAAGGAGGCGCCGCCACGCGCAAATTCCAAATTGAAATCGAACATTTTATCTGTGTGTGGGTGTGTGTGTTAGATATGCGTAATCAAGCTATTTGTGGGTACTTACAATAGTTAAAGGAGAGAGTGAGAGTGAGAGAGCGCGAGCACGTCCAATTGGTTTAGCTGCCCAAAGTGGAATGTTTTCGCGATGCCACAACAAAAGCGAAAGCAGCGACGCGTCGCAGCGTTCCATGAGTCATTTTTGGCGCTTATTATTTGCCTTTAACCCATTTTCGCTTAACGGTTATTTGTTTTTGTGATTTATGTAGGCGTTAAGCTGTGCTGTCGTTAACTACATTTCCATACAGACATGACTTGCGCAATCCATTTGTCATTTAAATTCAATTGTCTTCATTATTTGTTATCAGCTGGAATTTTAATGCTTTTAAATTTTAAATCAACAGCTGTTTGGTAAGCGAGCTAATCGATAACAGTGCGCAGTCGGCGAGCTAAGCAATAGGTGTATCTAGTTCATTTGTTCATTAGGTAGTTCAAAAATGCATATAAATTAAATTGAAGCTAAAATTCAGTTCAGCGACGAGCAAATTATATATTCTTTTACTATTTTTCTAATACTTGCTTCATATTTGTTATATTCATTTAATTATAATTTACTCCAGTTTGAGCTCATTTGATTGCCAAGGTGTTTAGGAGTGTTTTTTAGCTAGATTTCTATTTAGCCGTTTTTTTTTTAGATAATCACCTATCGATAACATTGTGATTGCTCGATAGCTGCACAAATAGTTCATTTTGCAGTTCACTCCGCAGCTTAGCAGCGGAACTACATAACTCTTTAAATTTTTTATTGCTTTGCATCGCATTATCACTTTTCGCCGGCTCAGAGAAGTTTTTGTATTTAACCAGAGCAGAAGCAATAGTGCAACGTTTGCTTATCTGTTAATAAAAGGGTAAGCGAGGGGGCGTTGTCATCAACAACACAACAAAACTGATTAAATAACTGATTTATTCCAGCAAAAAGCGAAACAATGAAAAACGCAATTCATTGCGGAATTTTAATAACCGCAGCTGCTGTTGCTGTTGCTGCTGCTGCTGCAGATCGGCCGTATAGAAACAGCTTTATCAATCCGTATCCGCGTTTTGAGTACTTCAGCGATGGCGTCGATCCTGGCCAGCCGCTTTTCCTCACCCCCTACATTGAGGGCGGAAAAGTGCCCCTGGAGCAAGTGCGTGAAATGGCTCGTGTCACGGGCTCCCAATTCCATAATGTGGAGAGTTATTCGGGCTATCTGACCGTGGATAAGGGGTACAATTCCAACATGTTCTTCTGGTATTTCCCCAGCCAAACGGATCCGGATTATGCGCCCGTTGTGCTCTGGCTGCAGGGTGGACCTGGTGCCTCCTCGCTCTTCGGTCTCTTTACGGAGAATGGGCCGCTGCAGCTGGATGGTCAGGGCAAACTGCAGTTGCGCAACTACACCTGGAGCCGTACGCATAATCTGGTCTATATCGATAATCCTGTGGGCACCGGCTTCAGTTTCACGGATCACGACGAGGGCTACGCACGCAACGAGAAGGATGTGGGCAGGAATCTCCACGAAGCGGTTATGCAGCTGTACGAGCTCTTCGATTGGGGCACCTCAACCGGCTTTTGGGTCACCGGTGAATCCTATGCCGGCAAATACGTTCCCGCTCTGGCGTATCACATACACAAAGTCCAGAACTCCATTGAGGCGCGAGTCCACATTCCACTCAAGGGCGTGGCGATTGGCAATGGGCTGTCCGATCCACTGCATCAGCTTAAATACGGCGACTATCTGTATCAGCTGGGCCTGATCGATGATAATGGCCTGGTCAAGTTCCATGAGGCGGAGCAGAGGGGCGCCCAGTTGATTGAGAAGCGGGATATGAGTGGCGCCTTCGAGGTCTTCGACTCGTTGATCAATGGCGATCTCACCAATGGCTCCATCTTCAGCAATCTGACGGGCTACAATTGGTACTACAACTATCTGAATACACATCCGGATCCGGCGGATGCCCAGCTGGGTAAATTCTTGCAAGCGGGCGCCACTCGACGTGCCATTCACGTGGGCAAGCAGCCGTTCCATGACCTGGACAAGGAGAACAAGGTGGAGCTGCATCTGAAGGAGGACGTGATGGACTCGGTGGCTCCCTGGATTGCAGAGCTGCTCAACACCTACACCGTGTGCATCTACAGCGGACAATTGGACATCATTGTGGCCTATCCGCTGACTCGCAACTATCTGAACCGACTTAAGTTCCGGGATGCGCAGAAATACAAAGTTGCTCCACGTGAGGTTTGGCGCATTGACGGCGAGATTGCGGGCTATGTGAAGCACGCCGGACACTTGGTTGAGATAATGGTACGCAATGCTGGTCACATGGCTCCACATGATCAGCCCAAATGGCTCTATGAGATGATCAATCATCTCACTCACTACAAACATTAGAATTGGAAGAGTTTTTCGAATGCAGCTGGAAAAAAAACTGGAGCAGCTTTAAATGTTGAAATTTGATTGAAAATATAAGTTTAAGTATCGTTTATTGACGATTATATTGTAGTGCGGCTTGAAATAAAATGAATTTTTAAAGGGTTTTATTTAAGTTTTGAGTATTTTAGTCATATAGAGGGACTTTCCCCTGCAAATTGTATTGAAAATGCGGGAAATTTGAATTTCGCGGGCCTTTTGCTTACTCAAGCTATGAACAGCTTTTAAAAAGCTGACCATACTGAAATCCTGTAAGCAGCTGTTAGGGTCTAAATATGCACATTTTGTGCGGCTTATTAGCTTAGTTTGTTTGATATATTGAATACCTCTAGAAATTGAATTTATTTATTTAAAAGTTGAATTTCTCTATTTTAATTTTCTATAATAATTATATTCTATTACGTTTGGTACATAATTGTTACCTGAACCACAAACAGCTGTTAGCAAGGTAAATATTTAAAAAGTACACAAACAGCTGTTAGAGTAACCAGCTTTTGGTCTCTGACAAGCAACACTAGTTTATCACACGCTGGTCACCCTAATTCATTTTGTTTACGTTTTGACTGCAATTTTTGGCTTTTCATTAAACATGTCGCAGACAGATTTAAATAAAAGCATTGAGATTATTAACAAGACTGAAGAGTTGGCTGATAAGATATTGGTCAACAAACAGGAGTTAATTGTAATGGACAAACGGCGACAGGAAGCTCGTGAAGCGCTGCGGCTCATAGAAAAAAGCGAAGAGCCGAAAGTTTGGATAACAATTGGCAGCATGTTGGTTAAAATGAAAAGAGACCGGGCCATAGAACTGCTTAAAAAAGGTAAATATAAACAAATATATATAAATATCAAATTTTATCATACATTTCAATTGCAGATCAGGAACAAATAAATCAGCAAATAAATCTGATTTACTCAGAGCAAAAGATTTTGGTGAACAAACATCGCGACGTTGAGTTCAAATCGCCCTTCTCAGGCACCAATATAAAAGCTTTGGATCGCAAGGAGTTCGATGCGCTGAAAGCCAATTTACCCATGCTTTAATATATGTATTAAAATTAATGTTTAGTTTGATAATCAATAAAGTGAAATGAATTTCATATGTTTTTGCTGACACGCTGCTTAACACTGGCGCAAAGCTTTTTTTGGCGTAAGAAAAAGCTCTCGGCCTGGCAACTCTGGCGGGCGACTCTCTCCGCACGCTCACCATTTGTTGTTGCGCCTCGTAATCGCGGTGTCGTCTGGTTTTCTGTTGTCTCTGCTTGTTTCTAAATTCTCGTGCAATTCAACTAACGAAATAAAACGGTTTAACGCAACTTAGCCAAACCCAATTGCGTCGCAAATTGTTCTAGTGTGCGGGACATGCGAACAGGAATGCCAAAAATTGTTGTTGGCCATCTCCAATCGTAACGAGAAACGTGCGTTTGCGTCGTCGGATTGCGTATGAGTGAGTGTGTTGCTTCGACGAATTCCCGTGTGTGAGTGTGAGATTGTGTGTGTGGTGAATTTAGGCTCTACCCCCCACACCCCCGTCCCCACTCGGCAGCGGCAGCGTGCAAAAAGCAACAAATTTTAGTGCAAATAAATTGCTTTGCTTATCTCGGCGCGCGCGCTCGCTCGCTCGACCGACCGACCGCCCGCCCGCCCGCCTGCTTGATATGGCCCAGTGTGCGTGTGCCTGTGCCTGTGCCTGTGTGTATGCGTGTGTGTAAGCTTGAGTGTGTTAATTAATTTACAAAGCCTGCCTCTGGGATCGAGTGTGCAGTCTTGCAAATAACATATACAAATTTTACTGAATTTGTTGATTTCCGAAATAAAAAAAACAACAACAAAATGTTGCGCGTGCTATAAACAAGTGCGATTTCCCCTTTGTTCACCACGCGCGCGTCCCCACAATAACAACAACAACAAACAGTTATAAGAGCACAGCAACAACAGTTACAAGGAGGCGCTGGCGCTTCATGTACTTGAAAACGAAAGTTCTTTCGCATGCAAACGGTTGCGCATACAAAAAAAATAACCAAACACACACATAGGCACGCCAACACTATAAACACACATACACACGCACGCACACAAAGCGAGTGCTTGTAAACCGAAGAGCGGAAGAGACGAGAGAGAACGCAGTCAAAGACAGAGAGGAGGCGCCGTGGCCACTTGGCCTTGAACTTGTGCGGCGCGGGAGCGCAGCGGTAAGTTGAAATTGCCTTTGCCTTGGCTTGGCTTGGCTTGTCTGCCTTTGGCTAGTTTCTTCTCCTTTTAGTTGTGCCTTCTTCTACCTCCTCCCCTCAGCTGTAAGTTGAGTCTATTTTAAAATTGATTGCAGGCAATGTTGAGTTATTTTTATCGAGTCTTTATGGATATTTAGGCTGAGCCTAACCTGTGTCTGTGTGGTGTGTGTGTGTGTGTGAGTGCTTGTTTTCTATGTGCATCGCAGCGCTCTCTTTCGCACAGTGTGCTTGACCAGCGCAAACTGCTTTATCAGCACGCTTGTCACTGGTTAAAACTTGTCTATCCACTTTAATAGGTTTGTTTTGCATATTGGAAAAAGCCCAAGCTCTGTTCCCTAATATATGCCTGTATATATGTGTGTGTGCGTGTGTGTGTGTGTACTTTGATTGCAGCATAGTCGCAGCGTCGCGCTCATCCAATTAGGTGACGAACACTTCAGCCCATTTGACTCGTCCCACTGTGCCCGCGCACATTGTGTATAGCAAGCAGCAGCAGCCGGATAGCGGCGACTGATAGCAGACAAGAGCGAGAATCGTTGCCTAAACGTCGTGTGGTGGATCAATGACATTTCCCCATACGCCTTACGCCTTGCTCTCAGCTACTGCTCTCGTTTGAATGTATGTGTGCGATAGAGGAGTGCAAGAGCGGCGCCGCCTTAAGCATGTTGATCAAAAGAAATGTTACGTTCTTTGTAACACAGTTGTAGAACAGTTTCAAGCTGACTTTGTTGTAAAGCGAAGTTTAATGCGATCCAGGGCCAGTGTGCACTCCTGATTAAGTTCAATTGTGAGTGTGTATGTGAGTGGGTGCTCTCTCTTTACTTATATACTTACCTCAGCTGAGTTGTAGAAAAACCTAAACTGTAACAAACACACACACATAAATATATATACAGACATGCACATTGCATTGATAATGTAACAGTTAAATTATATCTTTGTGCTGGAATCTTTTTAGCACTGTTGTTGGGGTTTTTTTAAATATTGCTTTTGTTTTCATTTAGTATTGTAATTTAGTCATATGCACAAAGTATATAAATTTTCCATTTGACTAGTTATTAGGTATTTTGACAGCGCTTTAAGTCGCTCTCATTCCCCAACTCCACTCAAAGGTGCACACACACACACAGGCATATGTACGTATATATGTTTGTACGTATTCATATTGCTAGGTTAAATGCAATTATTTATCAATAGGCTTAGTCAGCGCTTGACTATGAGATAACACAATGCCAAGGCTTAAGAGATTATTTCCCTTTCATCGACATTTATTATTTCTCAAAGACATTTATTCCAATCAGACAATTGAGCTGAGCTTCGGCTTGAGTTTGTCGACTTTAATTTATTGAATATATTTTATTATTATTTATTAATTATTTAAATTATTATTTATTTATTTTTTTATACTTTTATATAATTTTTTTTAAATTTAATTTGATCATTTTAACAATTGTTAAATAATTTTACAAGCAAAACGAGTTTTATTCGCAGTACACGAAATAAATGCTTGTTCCTTGTATTTGTTGTTGTTGTTATGATTATTATTATTATTCTTGTTGTTGTTGTTATTCTGCCTTTATGTATGAGCTTAATATAATTTGTAAAAATATGCGAATTAATGTTTGAAAACTTGTTTTCACACATTCGATTTGGCCATTGCCTGTTCGCATAGCCGAAGAAAAAAGAATCTAAAAAAAAAAAAAACAAAATAAATTAAAATCTATCTATTGTCATATATTCTTGTGCTTGAAGAGTAAGAGTAAATCCATAAAATTTGATATTCTGTGGAAAGGCAATAATTTCATTTCTAGATAAAAGCCAGAAACTAGTTAGACGAAACAATCAAAGAAAGAGAATTGAATGAAAGAAAGAAAAACAGTGAAAGGCAGGAAATTTAATCAAGAATTAACAAATAATAAATATACGAAATAAATAGAAAAATTAAGTAATAAAAAATAAAATTCATATAAAGATTTTGTTATATTCCAATTAGACACACAATAAAATCCAATACCAATCCAATTCCATACGAATGCTGTCAATAGCTAGTTAGTTAAGCAATCAGAAATCGATAGAGTATGCAACTGTTTAGTTGGCAGAGCTTTCATAACACGCTCCGTTTGTTGTAGTTATAAAGGATTCTGCTTGGAATGCGCAATGTTGGCTGTGGGCTGTTGGCTGTACATTGTAAATTGTAAATTGTTGTAAAAATGTTGCCTGGCAGTCTGATTAATTATGGGTTGTTGTCTCTCGTGTGTTCGCCTGTCGTTCAAAGCTCAAACTAGACGTTGCACACGGTGCGGCTGTCCCGCTGTCCGCCCGTCTGTTGATCTGAGCCGGTTGTGTGTGTGGCAGGCAAGTGCAGCCAGCGCCGGTTTTTGTTGTTGTTGTTGTTGGCGCGGGTTCCGCGTTGAATTTTGTATTTTATAATTTCAGGCACGTTGCACGATCATTTAAAGTTGTTGTTGTTGTAGTTGTTGCATTGATTTAGCTACATTCCCAATAAATACACTACAAGAAATTTTCCACTATTCAGTTTATATACATAGAAGCATAACATTTCTAGCTCAATCTGACTTACAGCTGACTGCAAAGAGAGAGCACGCAAAAAAGAGCGAGCGCGAGAGTGGGCTGAGCGAGCGAGCGCCAGTATAGGCAGACAAGCGGTCGCTCGCTATTTGTTTGGCGTTCTTATATGCGTCAGCAGCAGCAGCGGCAGCGGCGACTTAAGAAATTCAATAATAAAACGTAAAGTATGATAACATATATATGTACATGTGTACATATGCACACAGCATGTAATGTTAAATACAACATTAAAACAGCAGTGCAAAGCTCACCACGCGCTGTTGATTAAAGAGCGGCGCGCACAGACACACAAAAGCGAATTTTGTTTAGGAGCAGGAGCAGCCGCAGCCACTTGTTGATGCCCGCACAAACAAGAGAGAGAGAGAGAGAGAGAGAGAGCGCCTGTGTGTTGGGCATCGCAAAACTCACCATTCGCTGCGCTCGAGCGCTCTCTCTGTGTGCTGAGCATCGATTGTGGTGTGGTGATACATGAACTGTGCCTACCCTATTTGCCTTCCCACTCATACACACACACAGGCCTGCTCCTTGGCTGCCCTTCCTTTTTTGTAAGCAATTTTTGCTCTGTATGTGTGTACGCTCATGTGTATTTGTGTGTGTGAAACTTATCAAGGTCGTCACTTGGCGTTGCTGCCGCCGTTTTTGCTGCTGTAAGCGGGTTTTTCTACTTACACACACACACACATACTTGTGCTTGGCCCCCTCAGTTGTAGTCGCCTTCCATCCTTTTGCGCAAAAATTCTTTAGCTTTTATGTTATTGGGTTTCTTTTAGTTCTTGTTGCTGTTGTTGTTGTCGTTGTTGTGCTGTTCTTACATGGCATAGCTTTGCCGTTGTTTCATTTTACTCCCCTTTGGCTGCTGTTGTTGTTGTTGTCTGTTTGAAGTGGCATTGCTGTTGTTGTTATTATTATTGCTGTTGCTGTTGCCCCCTCCACTTGCTTTATTTGATTTACTTAGTTTGCCATGGCACCCGTTTTTCGCATTGCCCCCATTCGCCCCACTTCCCCATTTTTCACGCGTGATCTTTTTTTCTTCGGGCAAATATGTTTGCCAAATGTAAACATTGTCGAAATACCATTGAAATTTAACTTAATTGTTTGAAATTATGTTGAAGCTTCTTCTCGTTTTTGTGGATTTTTTAAGCAAAGTTTGGAATTTTCCCAAGCCTCAGGCAATCTGAATTGTTTTTCCTGGAAGATTTAACAATGTTTATGGTTGAGAGTAGATTTATTTTTCGGGTTTCTTTTCAGATTTAATTAAGCTTAAAGCAGAGAGTAGAAGTTATGATTTTAGTATGTTAACATAAGTGATTTTATTATAAACAAAACTGTAATGTTTTTTAACAATATGTTATGTTAAATGAATATTAACAGTATGTTATGTTTAACGCTATATAACACTTATGTTAGCGCCTACTAATGCCCGTAAACTCTTTCGCTATCATTAACATTATGTTAAGCTCCTCACTCAATTGGCATAAGCCTAAATACTGTTATATAAGCACCCGTTCAATTTACCCATCTAAACACTTATTTAATGCTAAGCTTAATAACTGTTTATTAAACTAGCCCACTTTAAAACGACCTCAAGCTTCCCTCGCCCAACACTAACTACGCATTTCCAATTAGATTCCGTTTCAGGTTTCTGTTAAAATTAGGATTCAACTCGCTTGCCTTTTGGCTACCTTTTCCCATTTATCGAGGTGTATGCAGCTATCATATTATATGCTGCTCTTTTATTACGATTATTTCTCGCTGTTGTTGCTGATGCCGTTTTTTGCCCACTTTATTTGCTCTCAAAGCGACGACGGTCGACGCGGTTCAACTTGCGGCTATTTTTAGCTTTTTCTAATGAGCTCTAGCTATTTTTAGAGTCCCGTGCAGCACCGCAGGCCCAGCTCTTGGGCGTGAAAGAGACAGCGCAACAAGTTGGTTATCTTAAAACTTGTCCGCTTTGCTGTTATACATATATACACATATACATATATAGATATCTGTCTTCTTTTTCGTGTTGTTTTTCATTTTTGCAAGATCATTATCATTGGCGTCCTCCTCGGTCGCGCTATTGCAGCCTCGTCTTGGGGCACCCAAAGGTAATTGTGTTTTGATGGCCATTGGCCATTGGCTGGAACGGGTTTTTCAGCGGTTATCGTAGGGTATGCGAAAGATTTGCCTAGACAATTAGCTTTTTGTGGAGCATTTCTGCTGTAAATATTTGACATTTATCTATATAACACTAGTTTTAACGATTTTTTATTGATCTGTATAACAGTTTAGTTATAATATGCAACTTGTTAATTTTGTGTAAATTATTTACATTATATATTTAATTTGTATAACAGTTTCGCACAGATTGTGGTTATAGTTTGTGGTCCGTATTCCAGCTACATTTCCTTTAGCCACATTTCACATTTATCTTTATGTGTTATATTTGCATGTGTATAACAGTTTCGCACAGTTTTTAGTTATAGTTCTTAGCCAGCTCATGTGTTGTAAATCATTTATAGTTCACATTATCTTATCTCATGCCTGTATTTTCATCTTTATAACAGTTTCGTACAGTTTGTATCTATAATTCTCAACTAGCTCAGCTATGCTGTAGGCCATTTAAATTTCGCATTCGCCGCATTTCGTTGGCCAAACAGATTTGTTCCACTTGTGGCATTCGATGGTCAAAAAAATACAGCACACATCATAATAATGATCGCTGTGAAAGTTTCAAATGGTTCATTAAGCTGCTTAAATATAATTCCATATATTGAGAGATACATAAGTTGTTGCGTATACCCTTACCCATAACAGGGCTTCAAATGGGGACTTTTGCCTAATGAATAGAAGTCAAAATGGATATTAGAAAGTGGCAAAAGGGTTGAAAGAGGGAAATGAATAACCTTTAATCAAGCTGAGATATTGTTTTCAAGTTTTGGATGAGCTTAAGCTGTTTCTGACAAAACTAAGTAGAATAAAAATAGTGAAAAATAGTATAACAGATTTTTAAAAGTTATACAAAATGAAATTATCTGAAGAGCGCAAAGAAGTACTGTTAAATGTACAAAATGTTGTGTAACAGAGGATTAACAGCAATGTTACGAAAGTATGCTTAACAGTTTACTGATAACAGAAATGTTATTGAAATATGTTTAACAGGCCACTAAGAATAGGTATCTTTAAGTCGGGCAACTCTCCACACTATCATGATCTCAACATCGAAAAATTTCCATTTGGAGCAATCTCTGAATGATTTCAGGATATTTGCTTGTGGTTAGCTGAAAAGACATTCACCAGACATTGATGAAATGCCCAATTGATCAAACGTTCAATTGGTCAACTGTCCAGCAGTGGTTCAACCTTCAAAGAACCCAACAATTGGTAGAAATCTTGCTCTCTCACTCTGCCCCGCTCTCTCTCTCTCTCTCTCTCCCTCTTTTATATAACAATAGTACACGCAATAGTCAAAGCTAACATAAATTATGAACATGGGGGGCAAGCAATACTCTGTGGGAGTGCGACACCTGCTTGGCTTTTGTTACGCCCACAAAGAATAGGCCATGACTATGGCTAGGGGAACGCACTCCCCCCTCCAGCCCCAAGGCGTTCTACCTGGAAAAAACCCATTCCAATTGGATTGCTCATACGCCTTGTTCGCCTCACTTTTAAATGCCGTTTAATGAGCAACTTGTACGCATTTTCCTTTTTCTTTTGCTTTTGCCTTTGCTTTTACTTTTCTTCAGTATTTTTCATTCGTTATTTTCTGCTTTTCGTTTGTTAGTTTTTTGTTGTCCTTTGAAAGCAGCTTTTGACAAAAGTTTTGATGCCTTTTAGCGGCCTCAACTAATTAAATGTGCAAAAGTTCTTTAAAATAATAGAAAACTTTTAATTAGTTCAAGCAAATGAGCGCAGCGATTTAAGTGTTGTAATTGCGATTTAATTGAAGTGCAAATCAATTGAAAAATTATTTTTATCTTTTTTTTTTCTTGAATTCAACTTTTGAGCCATTTGTGGCTGAAAACACTTGATCACAAAATCGAAAAATCATCGAGCCAAATGTATTCAAAGCGCGGTGGCTTTATGAATATTTTGTACAACGCCATTTGCGAGGGGAGCTGATGGGTGTGGCCGGGCTAAGAGATACCCTGTATTAGCTAAAAGTATGAACGATAAGAAACAGATGTAGGAAATGGCTTAAAACTGTTATGCATATGTATACCAGTTTTAAACCAGGTCAGGTGAATTGTTTCTGAGGGAAAAATGATGAAAACTGTTATACAAACATATGATAAATGATTCCTATTAACAATTTTTGATAGAATTGCTCTACAACTGTTATACATATCAATAAAACAGACATTGGATAAACATTGCTAAAAACTGTTATACACATGCAGAATAAATAACTTTGGCAGAAACTTTGTACAAGTGTTATACGTACTGTTATATATGCTCTACACAGACTACTTTATATGCATACGTAATACAGTTATACATGCGTTTATATTTTGTAACTGTTATACATATGACTAAAAAAGAACTCTGTATTATGAATTCTTCGTAACTGTTATACATGATTATAAATGAGTTCAGTTAGAAAATTTCCTTTAATTGTTATACTAAAACAGTATAGTAAACTGTTATATTATATTTCTATAGCCTCAGCATACCCTCTTCCTCTGTTTATAGGGTACTTCGAGTGTCAAAACAAAAGTAGTTAAAGCTGCGACATGATCTTTGCCAAAGGCCAAAACAAAAAACTTTTTTTTGTTGTTCGTTTAATAAATATAAAATTTAATAAAATAAATATTTACCAGGCAAAAATTTGTGTTGAGTTTCATGATTTTTAATAATTTGTTGTGAATATATATATATATATATATATATATATATATATATATATATATATATATATATATATATATATATATATATATATATATATATATATAAAGATATATGTTTGTATGTGCATAAATTATTAATCAGCAAAGGCAACAAATGCCTTGAGATCATTAGCCTGGTTTGTACAAATCACTGCTTTAACTAAATACATATGTACATTATATATAAATGTATTTACTATATACCATCTGTATATATGTATAAATCCAGACTCGGCCACTTTGGGGCCCTCTTGATTTAATTGCTTTCATTGAGCAAATCAACACATTAGAAATGAACAAGCGCAAAACGCGAATGGCAACGAGGCAGTTAAATGAAGTGTGGACCAGAACTACACGTGAAGAAATATAAAAAAAATGAAAGAGGAAAAAACGAAAAAAGAATAAATAAAATAAATAATGGAACTAAAGAATTTGTTCGTTTGTTGGGCAATTATGATCTTGTAAATCAAGTGAGCAAATAAAAGAATCTCGACAACAACAAAATGCAAATATACAAAAATCATGAAAAATAAGTATAAAAAATACTACAAAAAAATAAAAATAATAATATTATTTGTGCAGACACGACGCTGTATCGAGAGCTATGTATAAGTATATGTATGTATAAAGTATATGTTATATAATTTTTATATAACAGATTTTACATATCTTAAATCTGTTATCTTTCTCTTATCTTAGAATTCTTTATTATTTTTTTTTTCTATATATTTTTCTTCTCTATATCGTTTTATTTCTTTATCTGTCTCTCTCTCTCTCTCTCTCTCTCTCTCTCTCTCTCTCTCTCTCTCTTCCTCTCCCTATCTCTTTCTCCCTCTATCTTGCTCTCTTTCTACCTCCTTATAGTGACTATTTATCTTAAATGCTCCCAAAATTGATGATCTCAAATATCACTAGGAATTTTCGATTTCCACTTGCAGCTGTTCTAATAATGTCTGATTAGAATTGAAATTCTAATTTGTTGACACTCAATGTTTGTTCTAATAATGTCTCCAAAAACGAGAAAAATATATATTTAGTTGCATAATTAATTAGGCTAACTGAAATATTTCTAGGTGAACAGTTGTGATCTGTGAAGAAAGACCCGAATGCCTTGAAAAGTCTTTTAAGTCTTAAATATAAATCGACGTATTATCTTAAGATTTTCTATTGTCTCGCGACGATCGATGACTAGACTAAGTGACGCAGAAAGAGACAGCACATGGCCAGAGGGCATATATATGTATATAGTAGGTAGATCCACAGAACTTACGCATCCACAGACCACTAGACAAAACACACACAGCTTGTATGCTTCAAATGCGGCCAGGTGATTAAGGTGTCAACCTGTCTGCCACAAAGCCAAAAGCAAAAAAAAAAAAGAAACCAAAAAAATGATAGATGTATTTCAAATTCCTGCGAAAGTTTTATGGCGCGCAACAAAAAAAAAAAACAAAGTAAAATAAAATAATAAACAGCAAATAAAATGGAGAAAAAAATAAAGTGTGAAAAAAAAAAATCCAATAAGAAGTTGCCAGTTGATAAAGCAGCTAAGGAAATAAATCAATAAAGAACGAATTATAAGAATCGACAGTTAGGCACAGCGTGCATGTGTGTGCGTGTGTGTGTGTAAGTTTTGATTTTTTCCGCTTTTTTGTTGAGTTTATTTTGATTTTTGTTTTCGATTTTTGCTTTTTGGCAAGTCAAACATTGGTTCAAGTAAACCGGTTCTCAAGAGATTTCACGCGTTTCCAGCCACCAAATGAAGCGTCAATTAAAGTTTAATGAGTGTTGGCTGTGCAGCAGCTAACTACGCACGCACACACACACACACGCACAGCCATATTGGGGCACGTGTTCACATTTATTCTTATTGGCATAAACGCCATGCTAAGCGGAATAAGTTGAACAAGAAGAAAAAAAGTAAACAAAATAAAAATAAAAATCGACATGCGAAAAGCCCAAAACAAAAGATGCGAGTATAAATCACGAACCAATCAAATCAAGTATTTCCGAACCTTTTCAACACACTCACACACACACACACATGCAAACATTCTTACTCATACACTCCAACCACTCGCTGGCAAACGATCGTGCGATTAACTGTTAACAAATCGTGCACACGCTGATGTCATACATGCTTGGCGCGCGCTCTCACTCTCTCGTACTCGCTCTCGCTCTCTTTTGCGCTCTCTGCTGCTTGCGCTGTTATCGCGTCTGGTTTGCGCTTGTTGTTTTTGTTGTTGTGATGTCATTTATGCAGCGAGCGTTGCAGAAATGCTGCTGCTTGCGCTCTCTCGCTCGCTCGCTCTCTCTGCTTTACGCTTTATTCTAATTGGATTCCGGCTCGCTAAAGGCAAACAAATCTTTATATGTGCGTGTTGTTGTTACTTAGTTGAACTCGCAATTTGTTGACTTTTCGCCGTTTTGTATTTATCACATTTTATTCATTTGGGCTTTTGCATATGTATGACTGTGTGTGTGTGTGCGTGTTTGTTTCATCTGCCTTTTGTGCTGCTCTTTCGCCACTTGCAATAAATACCAATTTACAGCATTTCGAATGTTTACACGTGACTTTAGTTAAGTTTCTTTTTTCCTCTCGATTGTTGCTGTGCGACAAGTGCCACCAGCATGTGTAGCATAAACAGCAACAGCAGCAACAACACTGGGTGACATTTATCTTGAGCGCTTTTCCTATTTGTTGAGCTGATTAAACGAGTTGCGCCTCTTTTGTTGTTTGTTTGTTTGTTTACTTTGTTTGCGAGTGTAACACTTGTGATTGTTGCATATAGATTTGTAAACAAATATATATATGTAAATGTATATATAATTGCTCTGCTTTTCAGCTGGCAGGCAGCCTCACGTGATGCCCATAAATCGGGCAGATATTGGAAAATTTCAATATAAAACGTATATGTCACTGATTACGTATACGTAGAGACTAGCAGATGTATATATGCGTCTTAGATTACGGTTACGTATACGTAGAGTCTAACTGATGGATATACTCGTAGATTACATATACGTAGTCAAGATTATGTATATACGTCATAGATTGCGTAGACGTAGAGTAAAACTGATGTTTGTACGTAATAGGTTCCGTATACGTAAGCCCTAGCTGAAGTACATTCGTCATAGATTACGTATACGTAAAGTCTACCTGATGCAACTGTTGCTTAATGTATTCTTATCAGTTATATGCTTATATTTTATTATATATACATGTGTATATTATATATGTTTATTGATAAGAAAATTTCATTTCAATAGAGCTTTAGTGTGGCATTTTATGATCTGAATTGGTTTACATCCTCTAAAGTATTGCAATAAATGATATTTTATGACACGCAGTTAAAAAAATTGATTGATATTACGTGCCATATTCCTAAGCTGCTTTTATAGTGAAACAGACACTTCTTAACTATAAATTTTACACTTTCTTTAACATTTTAGGTGCTTTAACTTCCTTTAAGTTAAGTTTTATTGAGAAAACCATATTTTAAGTACTATATCCCCATACTTACTGTTCCTATATACTAGCCTAGTAGTATCTATAGTACTATAACATCTACAGCTAGTCTTAACGTTTGTTCTCATGTTCGCCGTCTCAACTAATCGCATTTTCTTATACAATTTTCTTGAGTGTTACGCATAAACTAATTAGAGGGCAAACAAACTAAAAAAAAGGGTGGCAGCGCTAAACGCTTTAGTTGTAGTTATTATTCAAGTACATGTCAATACTTAATAGTATTTGGCGATATATTGAATAACTACGGCTTAGCGTAGCGCTTCGCGCTTGACTATGAGGGTAGACTATCCGTAAACTGGGAAAGTAGCTCAAAGCACAACTTAAACACTTGATAAAAATAATTATATACAAAATAAAATCATAATTATTAATTAATATAAAAATATTTTTTTTTTCATATTTAAATTAAATTTTATTTTATTTTAATATTTTTTTTATTTAATTTAAAAATTTTTGTATTTTAATTTATAAAATTTTTGTATATATTTTTTTATTTTATTTATTTTTTTTTTTTTTATTATAATACAGAATGCAGTGCATTCACAAGTCGCCTGCACCCCACACCTTACATTTCGCATTGCACATTGTTTACCTTTGGGATTTGCTCAAGCAATCGTCTCGCACACAAACACAAATACAACGCACACGTGTGAAACCCACCTATCCAACACGCTGTGTGCTCCCTATTGCAAGGGCTGACCGTTACGCCCTCGCACGCCCACATTACGCAAAAAAAAAAGAGAGAGAGAAAAAAACGTCAGTCGCCATTGCCCATATTAATCGTGCTTTGTCGCACGCTTCGCACAGGCGTCGGCATCGGCATCGGCGTTGGCATCGGCGTTGGCATCGGCGTCGACATCGGCGCTGGCGTCAAGGACAGCGTCGCTGGCCTCTTGGCATTGCATTGAACTTGAACGAGGGTTGGCCGGCGCTGCACTGGTGAAATTGCAATTGCTGACGCTAGGGGGCGTGTTTATTTGTGCACTGTTTCGCTCAAAGCTCGATGCGTGTGCCGCGGCAGTTAATGCACTCAATGCGAGACCCACTCAATTGCGAGTCGAGTTTGAATGCGCCTCTACGTTATGCAGCGGAATTTTCAATTAGCTGTCGTGGCTTTTGGGGACTTCCATGCCAACCCAAGCGGTGCTAGCGGCGCATAAATTATTTACTTAACATTTAAAAATTCAAAATGGCTGACGTCAGCGCAGCAACAACACAACATGCAATGCGGAAATGCTTTCAACTTTAAACTTTCGCCTCTAAAATTAGCAGCAAACTAAAAAAAGCAACGGTAAAGCAAGCACACACACACACAGAGATATACAGTTTTGCTGCTATTTTTCAACCGATGTTGACTTTTCAGCTTTGCTGCATACTTTGTGGCGTTTGCTTTGTGTCTGTCAAAATTTAACGCCCAATCAAAATATGCTAAAATAGTCGCGTATCTATGTATGTGTGTGTTTGGCTTTATGTTTTGCGACCGTTTCCGGCGACATTTTCAACTCGATTAGAAATGCAAATGGCGTTCGCTTGACAGTCACTCAACCTGGGCTTGGTTGAGGGGGAGTACGTACGTGGCGCGGGGGTTTTCTGGCTTATCAATTACAGGCAGCAGGCACAGTGCCAAAGTCGTGGACGACAGGTTCACAGTCAACGCCACACTTGCCACAAGACTCGTTGCGGCCGTTGTTGTTGTTGCTGTGTGTTATTTCAAGGACATGTATATACTGGAAAATGCATATGAATTTATATGCACTTGGCATTTAATATGCAATGCCGAGGGCAGTTGGAAAAGTTGTGGGGAATAGTAAGAAATTAGTTATGGACAGTGGGCAGATAATTATTGCCTGCACTGTATTCATTATGCTTTCGTTATGTGAGTGAATTCACTGCAGGCTGTAGCTGAGCGTCGGAAAGAGTGAGAGCATATCTATATGAGTTTGAATAGCAGCTGCTTAGAGAGCGCAAGCATAGGCAGCAATCTGTGCACTGCCTGCTATTGCTTTTGATCCCGCTATATGTGTCAACTGGAGCTGCCTGAGCGCAGTAGCTTCTGCACTGCATGCTATTGTTATATGATTGAGCTGCTCTTGCTTTTGATCCCGTTAGGTGGTTGACAAGAGTTGTTCTTTGCTCTCCTTGTAGTAGTGAGTATGCAGGCTGTGCGTAGGGCAGAGAGCCGACTGAGGGGAGTTAGTTTGACAACAGACTGAGGGGAGTTAGTCTGAGAACAGACTGAGGGGAGTTAGTCAGTGCGCGTCATTCCTGTTGATCGGTCGCAAATTCTGCGCGTGTTAATTAAATTGTTTAATGATTGAATTAGTTAGTTCAATGTTACATAAATATGTTACTTGTGTGCTGTGTTTATTTGATCAATGGAATGTATATTTCTTGTGTGTGTAATATTTTAACAATCAAATAAATGATTTTCAATTGCTTAGGCCCAGCTCTGCTAGCAAATGTAAATTGGCGCGAAATTGTAGCAGACAGCGCGCGAGTGTGTGAGAGTGAAAGAGAGCAGGAGTGTATGGTGTGAATGGTGTGTATGGTGGAAAGCGACTCTTAAGCAGGTAATTGTGCTCTTGCATATTGAATTAACTGTTATACAGCTACGTATTTATTAATGGACTTGCTGTAAGAGAGTATTGTTATATGTTAAGTAAACTGTTATACAAGCTGGGTATTTATTTGAAGATTTCCCTTTATTCTGAATTTTGTTGTCTAAACTAGTTTCTCCTCATAACTCTTCAACTGCGCCTCGCTTTAATGTTTCCCAGTTAAAAGTTACCAGCAAAAGCGAAAGCGAAAACTTCAATTTGCAGCTGACCAAAGTCACGAAGTGAATGGCTCTTGCCTAGACCTGGGCTTGGACCTGGGTTGGGTCTCAATTCTCTGGTAGAACCTTGCAACGCGCGGCTGGATTTGCATACCAAGTTCTCATTGTAGTTGTTGTTGTTGTTGTTATCTGTCGCAGCGGAAATGCAATGCGGCGCTGTTTGTTTAGCGCTCTGTGGTAGCACTTGCCACATGCCACTTGCAACGTTTGCCTGCCTGGCCCGAGTGATTGACACCGCGTTGCACGCAGCTTGCATTTTTGATAGCCAATGCAACGCGCACGCCCACTCGTTCCGCCTACTCCTCCTGCCAGCTCTGGCAAATGGCAAACAAATTGGTATCTATCATAACATTTATTTTGGCGAGCTCATAAAACTAAATTGCAATTTTTTACAATTTACATAGATATGAGCCAGGTGTGTGTAGGTGTGTGTGTGTGTGTAAACTCTTTTTTGCGTGCCTGGCACTCGCTGGCACTTGGATGGCTGCGACTTCTGGGATTTCGTTTACGATTTGACGCTTGCCGGCGCTAATAGCTTGTTACAGCATAAAATCGCATTATCCTTACACACAAGCACACACACACACACACACACACAGACACACATAGCTGTATCTGTGTGTGCGTGTTTAGTTATTCCCATTCTTGTAATGGCTTCCATATCAACTCGGCAGTTATTCAAAACTCGAACTAAAATCTAAATAAATATTTGTTAAATTATGCAAATTTAAGTGAGTTCTATTTATAGCATATACTTGTGTCTATTTAAATATATATGTGTTTATATATAGCCATATCACTTGGAGATTAGTTTTATCTAACGTTTAGTGTCAGCGGCCGCATAGTTTGAGCAACTGTTTAAATGTGTTGGCCTCGTTTTTGGCAATTAGCCTCAGAGAGAGAGAGAGAGAGAGAGAGAGAGAGAGAGAGAGAGAGAGAGAGAGAGAGAGAGAGAGAGAGAGAGATAGAGATAGAGAGGGGGGGGGGGAGTCTGAGGGAGAGAGAAAGAGTAAAAGATAGAGCCGTATAGAGATATATTAAAGAGCCATAGGAGAAAGATAAATCTCAAAGGAGATAAGGAAAGAAGATGAAATAGAATATATAGATATATATAATATATAGATATATATAATATATAGATATATATAACTATAAAGAGAAAGAGAATGAGAGAGTGATTAAGACAGAGAGACAATTAAACAGAGAGAGTGAAATGCAGAATGAAAAATACTGGAAATAAAGTCAAAATCCACTCGTTTAGCCAACTCTATTAACTCTCTTACCAAACTTTAGGCATAGAAAATCGTCTTGAATATGCTCTAAATATGAAACTTTGAAGATATTTTAAGCATTTGCCAAAATAACGATTAAAACATAAAAAACAAGCAACCTGTTATTGGCTAAATTAGTCTGGCCAGAGTTATTAAGTTTTTGAGGCAGCGAAGTTAATGATGCCCTAATGACAGTCGTGGCAAAAATATTAGGCATGCTCAGAGAAGGTGTTTGGAATGCGGTAAATTGATGTGGCAAATAGTTTTTATTTTAAAAAATTAAGTCATATAAAATTATATAAAAATAAAATAAAAAAATAAATAATATAACAATAATAAATAAAAAAATATAATATAATAAAATAAAATAATATAATATACAAATAAAATAAAATAAATATAAAATGAACATATGTACTAATTTTGTATTATAATTGTAAATTTATATTAGATTATTTAATATATTTTTATATGAAAATAAAAAAAAAAGAAAATTATAAAATATAATATAATTATATAAATATTATGTTTTATATTTATATATTTTATAATTATTATTAATTTTATTATATGTGCATATTTTATATTTGTTTAATTTATATTTATGCATTTTATATTTAATTACTTTCGCCCTTTTATTTCTCTTGCAGTTTGACTCTTAATGCAGCAGAATTTCCACAGGCTGCAGCCATAATACAAAGGTAAAGTTGACTTTTAAATAAATACACATAATATGCTTATAGATAAGAGCTTTCCCAGTTCCCATTCATATAGTTTTGACTATGCAAAGTATTAAAAACAAAATTTAATGGTCATTAAAAAATTTTAAATTAATTTGCATTTAATTTCGGAAACTTTATGCTCGAACAAGGTCAACTTAAATTGGAAAACCTTGACTTTATTTAACACATAAGTGATAAAGTTTACTCAAATTTGTAAGCAATTTAAATTTGCCAGCTAAAGACTGCTCAGCTCTGGTCGAGTTATGTCAAATTAGTTAAATAATCAGAATTTGAGTTGAGGCCAAACTAAAACCCCAAAATCCAAGCCTGAAAAGTTCAAGTGAAACAGGATTTAACTATTACAAGAGTTAAGCTGCAATTAGCAACTCATTGCCCTAACAAACTGTCAACCCAAGCGCCTCGCTCGCTCCCTGCTTTCACTCTCACACACTCGCTCCATGTCCTTCTCTCTCTCTTTTCCTCTTTACCTCCAATTAAGTTAGTTTTTTCATTGCGCATTTGTAAGTTTTAAGTTTTGCTACATCGCCGTAAGCCGCAGAGGACTTAACGCCATTTTTGTTGTTGTTGTTGTTGTTGTTGCGGCCAACTTCCGGTTCAATAGGGCGGCAACACAGAGAATTCATTTAACATTTATTCATTTAACGCCTCATTAATTCATCACTTTCAATCAAATTTTACGCTTACATACACAGCACACAGGTGCGTTGAGCTCTCTATCAATGTGTGTGTGAGTGTGTACAGGTGTGTGTGTATGTGTGTTAAATATTAACCGCAAGTAGTAACAGCCACAAGGGCTCCTTAGTCGCGCTCCATTAGAGGGACAGTAATGCCCGCCCAGATCCTAGCGTCCTTAATTAAGCGTGTAATGTGTGTGTGAGTGTGTGTGTAGGTGTGTGTAGGTGTAGGTGTAGGTGTGCGTGTGTTTGTGTAAAATTCATTGAATTTCGCATTAATATATTAACTTTGCTGTAGCATACGTTGAGGCGCAAGCGACTTTAAAGTAGGTGCAAGCGAAAGGCCAAGCGAAAAGGGCATGAAGAGAGATGATGGAGAGAGAGAGAGGGAGATAGAACGAGAGAGATGAAAAGATACAGGTGTAGAGATGGAGAGAGCTATACAGAAAGAGAGAAATAAAAATGTAGAGGGATAGATAGATAGAAAAAGTAAGACAGACATCGAGAAGTTGATGCACAGATAGAGATAGAAAAGCAGAGAGAAAGAGGGAATGAAAGAGGGAGACAGGCAGAGAGAGACTCAGGGAGAGAAACGGAGAAAGCGAGACAGAAAGAGTGAATGGAGAAACAAAGAGATAGAGAGTGCATTTGAGTTAAAAAGTGATAGAGATAGAGATAGAGATAGAGATAGAGATAGAGATAGAGATAGAGATAGAGATAGAGATAGAGATAGAGATAGAGATAGAGATAGAGATAGAGATAGAGATAGAGATAGAGATAGAGATAGAGATAGAGATAGAGATAGAGATAGAGATAGAGATAGAGATAGAGATAGAGATAGAGATAGAGATAGAGATAGAGATAGAGATAGAGATAGAGATAGAGATAGAGATAGAGATAGAGATAGATACATAGTTAAAGATAGAGAAGAAAAGAGATTGAAATAGAGAGAGAGAGAGAGAGCAGGAAAATAGTGATAGAGACAGGGAGACATAGGGAAAGAGAGGCTTGTAGAAGGGCGAAAGGAAGAAACATAAATGTAAAGAAGGAAGAAGGAGAGGGAAAGAGAAAGAGAGGCAGATACTGCAAAGTTTCTTAAAGTAAAGATGGCAAGAAAGAGAGAGAGAGAGAAGTGAGATAGAGAGAAATATAGATAGAGATATAGAAAGAAAGAGAGATAGAGAGCTATATAGATGAAGACAACGCGCTTACTTAATTATAGATTGACAGAGATAGCTAGTGGGAGACAGAGAGAGCAATACAGCTTTAGTTTACTTAAAGTCTATTTGCGCTTTAGCACTGGACGCTGCTGCTAAGGATTTTTGACAATAAACAGACGCATTCTTTCCAATATCTGCCACACACACAGACCCGTAGACTCCCACTCACACACACACACACCCACACAGAGAAAGAGAGAGAAGAGCAACTGGCAGCTGGTTTAAAAATAACTCCTTGTTGGAATTTCCATAGAAAATCGTGCATATTGAACCAAAATGTATGTAAAAATATTGATGTTTGCGTTATTTTGTTTTATTTTTCTTTTTGTTTTCACTTGCGTGCTAATTTTAAATTATACGAAACACACACACACACACACCCAAATTATTTCTTTTGGCAAACAAAGTCTAAATTGAGTGCGCGACGCAAGTAAATTAAAATGCAATTTTTAATCTTTTATTTATGATTAAGACTTTGCAACAGATTTACTTTTCAGTTAAAGGAGATCTCAATAGACAAAGGCAGCAACAACAACAACAACAACGCACACTCATACACTCGCTGAGCGGCACAGACTGCGTACCAAAATACTTATACAATAACAAAAACAAAGAAAAACCAAAAATAAAAATTGCTTTAATTTTAAAATATATTTTCAGTGTATGCGCCACTGTGTGTGTGAGTGTGTGCATGTGTGTGTGTCGGCCTTTCGATTTATTTCGAGCGATCGGCAAGAATTAAGAGCTTTATTAGCGCATCGGCCGAGCAATCAAACGCGTCGCATTCGATAAAAACGGCTAAAGAGTAGAAAGGAATCGTGACTTTTTTTCGTTTGCGAGACGTGCGTGAAGTTGGCGTGGTATCGTTACGGTTATCGATAAACGATAGGCACTAATTTGGCGTGTAATGTACGGTTTACATATAGGAGAGAGCTGGAGAGGGACAGACAGAGCGAGCCTAGGGGCTTGATTATCGAAAACAAATAATTACTATCGATAACATGCTAATCATGTTATTAACAAATATGTAGCGATAATTGTCATTGTACTGTTATCGATATACATTTAGTATATCTAAATGTAGTAAAGGTTTAAGATCAAATGTTATCGACATGTATTTATCGATATACGTTTATCTTTACGTTTTATAGAAATAAATTTTAATCGCTAACCCTTTATCGTTCCGTTCTATCTTAGACATGTGTTGTTTATTATTGATGTTCTGAATACTTGTTATCGATAACATGATTGTCAAATGTAAGAGAATTCATATGCAGCTATTGGCAATTTCTATAGTATTTGTCTAGGGAGCGACTTATAAAGTAGTTAAGACTTTGACTTAGTTCAGCAGCTATCGACTTCAGACTGAATGCATTATCGATAACTTATTTTAATATCGATAACAATATTTGAATATTTTTGCCTAGCAAGCCACATTCATTTTGATTCACAGACAGATTTAATCAGTCTAAAGTTAGTATAAAGTACAGCAAATAATTTTCTTATTTTTCCATTTCCATAATGAAAATCTCTACCCAGGAAATCGTAATTGCTTATTAAACGCAATAGCTTCAAAATCACATTACGCTCTTTAAGGGACACTTAGTCTGGGGAAAGGCTTTACTTTTCCTACTTCTGGTTCTTCTTCAATCATTTTTGGCTTTCGGGACTTAGAGGCTAAGTCAAGCTGCAAAGCCCAAGCGCAAAAAAAAAGCCGAAAAAAACGGGGAAAACGAATTTCCAGGAAAAGCCGCCCATTTGAAACGCCTTTAAAAACGTTTAGCTGCAAAAGCCGAAAGGAGGCTGTAAGCCAGGCGACGCTAGACGGTGGGCGGGGCTGCAATTTGAGGCATTTTCAATTGTTTGTTGGGATTTGTTGTTGTTGTTGTTGTGTTCAATTTGTGTTGAAAAGGTGCTGGCTGGCCGCGTTCTGCGGAATTGTTGGTTATTTATTTTGGGTTACCTCTAAAATTAAAATGGCTCAAAAACACAAGAAACACACAAACACACACACAGAGACAGCAACAGCCACAACAACAACAACAACAACAACAAAGCAAGAGCGAAACAAACGAACAAAAAAAGCGTTTTTTATAGAACATTTATTTATAATTATACATTCTCGTTGTATATGCGATTTTCTGCGCCAGTAAAGTGAAGTGTAGGAAATATCGTGCACAGACATATTTTTCATTTCGATCCCAATTCAATCCGCAGTCGAACCGATCCGATCCGATCCGATCCTCCTACAAAATTCAACACTCTCTCTCTCTCTATCTCTCTCGCTCGCTCGCTCGCTCGCTCAATTAAATACAAATTAAATAAAAATTTAACAAAATTTAAATCAAAAGAAATTGTGCAAAAAATGTCGAGAACTTCGCGCCGCATCGTCTCCGCTGTGTGTTTTCATTGCCCTTAAGGCAAATTAGCCTACAATTGTGCCTAATAAATCAAATCAATTGAAAATTTCCCCAAAAAAAATGAAAAAGCAAAGAGAAAAGCCTTTTTTCTGTGCTGAAAAGTGAAATTCTGTCAAAGCAATAAAATTTCCCAAAATATAAATCGAAACATCTGTTCTTTGTTGTTTGTCCGCAACAACAACAGCAACAACAGCAACAAAATTTGTGCCTAATGCTCGAAATGTTGCCAAGTGCAGTTGAAATGTTGCCAGCGCATGTTGCTGGCCAACAGATGGCGCGCCGCTTGATCGCTGCGCACAGATGGCGCCAGCAGCGGCGCGATCGGTTGTGCGCCATGACAGCTAGATGGCGCCACGTGTGCCGGAATGGAATATTGTAAGGAATTTGTATTGTGAATTTGTGGGATAAATTTATGTTAATTAGTGTATAATATGAAATATAATATGTATATTAAAGGGACTCCCTTTTATTACTGCTCAAATTTAAGCAATTTGAAGTATTTCTTAGCTTTTGCCTCATATGCCTTTATGTATTCTATTTAATGTGCTCACAACTAGCATTCTTGGACGCATCTTGCTTGGCTCGCGGCGCAATCGAAAGCTGTAAAGCTTCTTAGTTTGAAGCCAACTAAGCCTTTAAGTCCTTTTCTTACTCTCTCTCTCGCACTCTCTCTATTGTCACTGCTTGTTCTCTATGGCCGGCGGCTCTGGCTTCGTGTGTTTTTGAAGTGTTTTTCAGTGAAAGTGTGAAAGCTGTTGCCAATTCGTATTTGTTTTCATTCACTACACACAGATTGGAGATGGCTTTAGAGTACTCTAATGCTGGGTAGATCGATATCTATGGGACAGATAATTGGGTTGAGCATTGTGAGAATCTTTGTTTGCTCTTTGGCTATTGTTGTGTCTAGATGTCTATAAGCCAGATAAGCCATAAGATAACAAATGAAAAGAAAAGTCTAAAAAGTTCGAAAAAAAATGTTAAAATATTTTAAAAATTTCTATATATATTTTTTATATTATTTTATATCTTTTTTTTATAGCTCTAATATATCAAAAATTAAATTTGAATTTTTTCTAAAAGTTTACAAATTTCACAAAACTTATTTTGGCCTAAATAAAATTTGGTTTGTTTTAAAATATATAAATAAAATATTTTTGGCAAATTTCAACAAAGTGAGAGTATTTGAGGACAGACTTTGCCTAGACAAAGGGTAATCCTTGCCTTGCTGCCTGCTTGAGCTGTGCCTGAGGTCAGGCTCTGTCTCTGGCGCTGGCTTGAGCTGGTTAGCTGGTTAGCTGCTTAACCTTAGGATTGTAGGGGGCGTGTGACGCTGGCGTGTGGCAGGGTTGGGGAGGCGTGTCATGTAAGTGGGTTTAGACGACATGTCTGTCATGCCAATCGCATGCGCTAAGCGTTTCCGTTTCCGCTGAAATTTAATACGTTACAGAAAGAGGCAAAAAATCAGAAATGCATGTGCGCCTAGCCTATATAGAGTCTATATAGCATATATATATATATGCATATATCGTGTATATGTATCAGACTTTTCGCTGTGTCCCCTTTTTTTTGGCACTCGCTGCGCATTTTGTTGCTCGTTTTATTTGCTTTTTATTTTGCTTGCAAAACTTCGTGCAACTTGTTTTGTTTTTCTTCGTTTGCTTTTTGTTTCTCATCTACATTTTGACTGGGCAAAACAACTAGAGGCATTAACGACTCTTTTTGAAAATTGCAACAAAATGTTTTGTTGTTTATTTACGCAAATTTGTGTAGACTTTGGCCAAATGCCAGGCATTACGAAAAGCCCGCAAAACACGACGCCATTTTTCGAGCAGGCAGCAGAACGGGAAAAAAGAAATGAAAATATATAAATGAAATAAATAATAGGCGAAAAAACCGCAATAACAACACTGGGCAACAAAATTGTGGCCGTGTTCACTAAGGCAAATATAATAAAATAAATAAATAATAAAAAATAAAATAAAATATAAAATAATGCAAAAAATTTAAATAAATTAAGAAAATATATAAGAAATAAAAATAAAATAAAATTTATTTTTAAATATTTAAAAAATATATTTAAAAATATAACAATTAAAAAAAATATATATAAAAAAATACATTTTTATCAGATAAATACTCAAATGAATACTTTTGATGCAATAAAATTGAACAATAAATTTATTGTTTAAAATTTACTAATAAATTATGAGAATTTATGGGAATATTTCGAAATGAGAATTAAGAAATTCATAAAAATGTCAACTGAAAAACTGCATTCATAACACCATGCAACAAAGTAGAGGCATTATTTTATAACAGAAATGCTTGATAAGAAATATACGAAAACTTATTCGATTCCTTGAAAAAATACAAATATTTAACAAATAATTGCTAGCAGTCTACATAGGAACACTCTGCAACAAAGTTAGGATACGGGTTTGTTATGGAAAATATTTACACGAAATATTTGGTTCATTTAAAAATATATATATAATGAATGCCCAGCACAAAAGAATTCAGAATAACAACAACAACACTGTGCAACAAAATGTTGGAAAAGATTTACACGAAATATTTGTTAACTTATTCATTAATTGCTAGACGTCCCTAGGCCCATAATTTCGATGATTTAAGTGGGGTGGGGGACTTGTCGTGTCACCCCATTCGAATCGACAATTTCATTTCCATTTCCATTTTGATTTTCCTGCGCTTCCTCTTACACTGCAAACACATAGGTGGGCGTAATGCTGTGTGAAAAGTTGCTTGTCTGTGTGCGACGTATAGGGCATGTCATAAAAATCAAGTGAAAAGCGCCGCAAGAAGACGCACAAATAAAAAAAAAAAGAAGAAATGTCGAAAAACCATGACAAAGAGCAAAGCAAACGGAATGGGTGGGGGTGGGGGTGGGGCAGGCAGACGCGAGGCGGTGTGGCAGCAGAGGTAGGAGGCGTCTACACACGACAGCAACAACAAGAACAAAATGTAGAATTTATTGTAGACAACTGTGCTGCCTGAATTCGACTGCGTCCAGTTGTTTGTTTGCCCAGCTTCCACAGTGTCTCACTCGCTCCCCCCCTCCCTCACTCTATCTATCTCGCTCACTCGAAAAAGGAAAAAATGCTGCAGACAGTTGGGACCCGCTGGAAAAGCTCCTCTTGCTAGCTGCCATTCCAACACACACGCACGCAGAATTACTAATACATATAGAGCTACAGTTACAATGCATACATCAGATATATATATATATATATATATATATATATATGTATATAGAGGGGGGCAACACTGATCAATGATATATAGATATCTGTGTGTGTGTGCTTAGTTGTAGTTGTTGTTGTTGCTCTCTGGATGGATGCGATTGCTGTCGCTGCTGCCGTTGAAGCATTTCATTAGCCACCCACACAAAATACTATGCGCACAATCATACACACACTCACTGAAACACACACACACACCTGACACACAACCGCACTCACACACACACACACAGCACTCATAACACTCATGCACACACGCCGCATACAGGCGAGTGGCAATGCCTGGCATGTGGGCGTTGAGACCAGCACGCGCGCTCTATACTCATGCATACCCTAGAAATGCCTTGCTGGACGGGGGGCATGATGTGCGTGGGTGTTGAGTGAAGTTTGTTTAAGTTTTACAAATTAATCTTAATTCTTTAAAGTATTTATATAATAATATATATCATTTAAATTGAAAATTTTCATTAAATATAATTTTCTGTAATTTTTTTTTTTTAATTTATAAAAATTTATTAAATTGATTTATTTTTTAATTTTAAAAAATTCTTAAAAAATCAAGTTTATGTTTTATGTATACTTTAAAAACTACTGCTAATTTTGTGTTCTCTCAAAAATTATTTATTTATAAATCTCAAATTTGTCCTCTGCACAGTAATGCCTATCAGATTTTTGACTCCCAGCTCCCATCTTGTTCTACTCAATCGTAGTAATTTGCTTTCTTAACTCTCTTCAATTCCTAGAATAAGATAAATTCGCAGAGAGCCAAGTCTGGGTATAACTACATAGTTATCCAGTTGGGCTTAAGCCACTCAAACTTAAGCTCTTTCAGCAAATCAAAGCTGGAAATGCCACGAAATAGTCTACCACTTCATATACTCTCATCCAATCAGCTACAGGGTATGCTCTGCTCAACCACATGCCATTCAAATGCTTGCATAAACAACCGCAAGCATAAAATACTGTATCTGAAATGCTGTACGAAAAGTTTTGCGGTCTTTGGGGGGACTCAAAGCTCGAACTTGTTGCATCTGCAAAGACATTTGAAAACTGAATACGGTGGCTCAGCTGTGCACAGGGACTTCATTTTGCAATGAATGACGCAGATAAACTTTTAATACATAATATGTGAATACATATATATATATAATATACTGAACTGAACCTATATCAATTTGTGTTTAACTTATGTTTCTGTCATCTCATCTCGATTGCAGTTACACAACTCGCCGACGTCGCAGAGTCAATTGATGGAAATTTCAGGAAATAGTTGATAAAAATAAAACACGCCTCAAAGTACACAGAATCGAGTGGCTTAAACGCATTCATATTGCCATATATACATTAGATAATACAAATATCTAAATATATATATATAAATCTATCTTTATATGTATATTATATATATATATAGAGCTGTAATTAAACAAGATTGGATTATAGTTTATTTTTGACTGGGACTCTTTGATGTTGTTCAAACAGCGGCACTTCGGCAGGTGAGCCTTGATAATTACCTTGATAATTACCTTTATTTATTTGTTTCCCTTTAATATGTCTGAATTTATCAATCAGAATTCCATTCATTAAATGCCTTAATTATTTTCTCTTGATTTTTTGCTAAAAGTAATTAATTATTTACTGAATTAATTGAAAGCAATTTTAGAAATGCATTTCGATTTTGTTAGAAAGTAAGCAACAGGCAGTAGAGAGCAGCGTAGAGGGTCTAGAGTATGGAGTACAGAATATTGACTAAAGGGAAATGAAGTATATAAAATCTTGATTGGAACAAAACACTAAGTTGATTTAGCTATATTAAACAATAATAATAACAAAATATTGATAACAAAAATAAATGTAAAAAAAAAATTGAAAAGAAAATTTTAAAAAAAATTTTTTAAATACAATTTTTTCAAAATTAAAATACTAAAATTAAAAAAAAAAAATTGTTGTATACACAATGTTTGCCTACAAATCTAGAAACCAGTTCTAACATTTACTTTATTGAATTACTTTAATACAGCCCACAAAAAGTAGTTAAAGAATCAATAAAAATCGTTGAGAAAATTATATCAGCTATGAAAATTGACCACAATTTCGACAAATGATAAATGCCATTTTGTAAACCAAAAAGTTTTGTGAATATTTAACATGAAATACGACAACAATTTTACACCCACTTAAAAAGGCCTTTACTGTTAGTTTTTATGCACATTTTTGACATCAAGAATTATTGAGAAATAAAATGAAGCTAAAAAAATATTTGAGATAAAAACGACATTAAAAGATTTGTCTGAAGCTTAGAAATGGATTCAGTAAAGATGGAGCGGGGGAAGTTGTAGATTAAGGATTTGGTTGCACGTTTGTTGTGGGTTAGGCTAATATTTTCGTAATCAAATATGAATATTCATATGCTGAATACAAATATTTAAGTTAGTTTTATGCCAACCTTAGTCCAGTTGAGAATTCTGCTGAGATTTGTGAAGTTAACTTCAAAGTTCTGTTGCAGAGAGAGAGTATAAGAGTCTGTATGATAAGTTGGGTCAATTGGGCTAATTTTCACTGTACGCGCCAAAGCAATACTCGTGTGTGTGACTGTATAGGCGTGTGTGTGTGTGTGCGTATATATGTATCTATAAAGTCAAATCAGCAGCAGTAGAGACCTACAACAGCTGAGCATGTATTGTGCGTGAATTCTAAAAGAATGATATACATACATATATACATACATATATACATACATATATACATACATATATACATACATATATACATACATATATACATACATACATACATATACACACACATAACACACTCACACTCTCACACACACACACAATGTTTCCTTTTGGTATTTCTTGGCGTTCAATTAACGTAAAACATTTGCCAAGAATTTTCTTGAGTCGCTTTTCGCCGCGGCACATACACACACTACTGGGCCGCTATGCGTTAGCAACAGTGAGGAAATGGCGGCAGAGACGTACATATATAAAGCGTATTCGCATTACACACTAATAAATGCATACACTAATTAACATTACGAAGTTGACTTTAATGAGCTCAACTAGAGGTCAACGTACGATTAGGGAGGGGCGGGCAAGAGTTTACACTTTGTTCACCTCGAATTATGTAAAGCATTTCATATTTACTTGAGCAGCTTTTCATTTTTCTTCTCGTTATTTTCCCTGTTTTTCCGTTCTCTTTTTGCATATTGTAGAAGCGGGCCAAAATGAAAGTGCGTCATGCAAAAAGGAGAAGAAAATTATTGAACGTCATTGCTGGCAATTCTGTGTTTGAAATGTATCTTCTTTATGGAAATCATCAAATATTCATGCGTCTGTGACTTGCTCGCGCTGTCTCTGTGTGCGTGTGCGTGTGCGTGTGTATCATCAGCAATTCAAGCACGCGTTTTACGCACACACTCGAGACAGCTGTGGGGGCTTGGGCTGCTCTGTTTTTCTCATGCGTGCCTGCGAGCTTTCCGTACCCCATGTGTAGCTCGTGTACCTGTAGCTGTTGTTCAATCTCAACGGAATTTTTTCAGCTTTTCTTGTATACTATGTAGAGGTAATGACACTATATGAGGATATCTGCCTATGTATCTGAGATTGGATGTGAAGATAGATAGAGAGATAGAAATATAGAGAGGTGTAGGGATAGTTAGATTTAACAGACAGAGAGATACATATGTGGACAGTAGATAGAAAGATAGATATAGATTTATAGATAGATAGATAGACAGATAGAAGATATATGATAGATCTATCATACAGATAAAGAGACAGATACGTATACGATAGAGATAGATAGAGATAAAGAAATTGATAGATAGAGAGTTTAAGAGTTAGATCAAGAGATAGATAACTAGAGTGAAAGACAAGAACTTAGCATTAATATACTTAATTTATAATCAGATAATCTCCTCTGATCCATCTGAATATACAATATACCCTATAGATACATATACAGAGAGAGTATTTCATATATCAGCATCTCGCTCGCACACGCGTACACGCGTGTAGCGCTTTCTCTTTCTCTTCATTTGCTGTTCACGCGCAATTATTGTGCGCGACGACCGCAATAAAAGAAAATTAAAGTTTTTCCCTTTCATTTGTTGTTGTCCCTCCGCATCTTCCTCTTCTGCTTGTGTCGTTCTTTCAATTTTCTCGCTGTCAGTCCGTGTCGTATCTTTTGGCTCGGTTTGCATGTAGCCTGTTGGCCACCTCTCGCCTCGTTTGGCTCCCTCACTTCGTGAGCCGCCTGACATTTTGGTGCATTTTGCATTTTGCAGTTTGGTCGACGGTTCTGCCATTTCACTTGCAGCGTCAAGTATTTTGGCCATGTTCCAAAATGTTTCGTGTCTTCAGACGTTCGCCCATCCAATGGGGCTCTGCTCATGGGGACAGTTAGTGATTAAGCGTGAAAATATCAGACTCATCATCGCGCAGCAGCAACCGCAGCAGCAGCCGCAGCGGCAGCCGCAGCCTCAGCCCAGTGCAACTAACCAAAGAGCTCGGCACCCATAAAGACTAGGCAGAAAAGAAAACTCAAGAAGCAAAACTGATCAAAATGGCGACACTTTTCTTTGCCTGTTTTCCTTTTAGTCTTTTATTTGTTTTCATATAAGAAAACTGTTTTTCTTAGCTCGTTTGTTTTTCTTGCAATTTCTTTTGCCAGATTTGTGCACATTCATTTTTGTTCTATGCAAATTAAAATAGTTGTTTCATGTTCTATGCGCTAACTGTACTGTACCTCATCGAAATGATATTCGGCAAACAAATGTTCTGGCTTATTGACAAAAAGCACGAAACAAATTAAATTAATTGAATTAAGGGAGATATTATTAAATTTAATATAACAATATATAGAATATACATTCCAAATATATGAGTTTGCATAGAAAATATATATTTTTATCGTTTTTTTCCAGTATGAGTTCATTTTTCAATCTGAAATTTCAAGTTTTGTTTTCTTAGCATCGTCATTTTAGCATATATGCAATATTATGTTAAATATCTGTTATTAACATATGTTACATATCTGTTATAATGTTATGTTAAACAGCTGTTAAGCTACTAACTATACATTACACGCTTCAACAGTAGCTAGCTTAACAGAAATGTTATGTTAAATATTACTGTGCCTAATAACATATCCTGACATGTCACAAATGTTAACTTATATGTTCATTCCTTCCATCTGCTGTTATACATGCCTCTTCAGCTCTATTAAAAATTTTAAGTTCATGCCTTACATCTGTTATACATGTTTCATCTGCTACTCTTTTATGCTGCAATCCACTCAAAAAGCAACATATCATATCGCAAATGTTAAGGTATAAATGTTAAGTTTTATGCTAATTCCGTGCAGCTGTTACGCATTCATCTGCTTCTTCTCCTTCATGTTTCACGCCAATCAAAAGCAGCTGATCATATTGCATCAGTCGATCATAAATTCGATCAAGAAGTTGCATTCTGAAAGTATGTCGAACACTGAGTGCAGTACATAATGCTACATGAGATCAAATTTACAGCACATATACGTACATATGTGTATATACGTGCAAGATCATGTAGCATTCTTGAAAATGCTGTGTATATTTACTGTAGTTGCCCATGTGTTGAGGAGAGAAGAAAAGAAAAGGGAACAACAAATTCTACAATTCACTGCATACGAAAAAATGTTTATACGAAATGTCAGTACAACAAAACAACAAAATCTGCTGCTCCGCTCCTGAGCTACAATTGTATGCGTAACATGTAAATATGTAGCGGTGTCTGTGTGTGTGAGTGTTGCCTCTGGCAGCTGAGCAAATGGCGACGACAGACATCAGCCTGCAGCTCGGGCAAGGGCCGAAGGGAAAGGGCGGAGAGGAGGGGACTGCCTGATTTTGCAACTGTACATGCTGAGCAGCCATGGGCAACGGTGTTTTCGTAACGCATAACGGGCAGCACCTGTCTTGGAGGCCAGCCAGCCGGGCATCATACGAAGCGCTGCCGAGCGCCAAGCCGAACGAGTTGCAAAATATCATAGAATTTCGAAATGACAGCAAAAGCAACAAAGAAATTTTGTTTTTCAAAAGAAGAAAAAAACGAACTGTAATTTAATCAGCAAGCAGAGTGCTGTGGGCACAGGAAGGGGCGCGAGCACACACACACACAGACACAGGCAGCCAGGCAAATGAGTGACGTACACAGGCCACAGACCAAAGCAACGCCACGTAACGTGAACAACTCTTCGCACACAGGCAGAAGTCAGCGCGCATTCTCTCTCACTCACCTATGAGGCGATCGCTGTTGGCGCAGTCATCGTTGCCGCAGCAGCAGCAGCAGCAGCAGCGGCAGCGACCACAGCGGTTGTCTATATTTAGACAGAAAATGCAAATGGCCGCACACGCACACAGTGCTCTAGACAGGGACGGAGCGAGAGAGAGCGACAGGGAGAGTGAGAGTGATTGAGTCAGATGAGTGCGCACACATACCTAGACAAAGCTTGGCAGCATTTTGCGCAAGCGCTTTTGCCAGAGCGAGACAGACTGAGAGAGTGAGAGAGCGAGAGAGAGAAAGAGAGTCAACGAGTGTAATAGCTGATCGTACGGCGGCCATTTTGTAAAAGCAGACAAAAACAAAGAAGAACAAAAACTATTGCTCGTGACTTTTGTAGCGTTTCGGTTTTGGCACGCGGCTTTCGATCAATTTGTTGGTTCGTTGTACGTTTGGTTTGCTTTATAAATAAAAAGGATAATTTTTATAGATTTCTCTCTGTGTGTAGGCCTGTCTGTCTTTCTGTCTGTCTGTCTGTGTGTGTGTGTGTGTGGCTGTGGCTGTGTGCAGCACAAAAATATCCATAACTAAATTTAACATTTGTTTTTGTTTTATATTTAACTTTGCCCGTGTTATTTTGGCCAACTTGTTGTTTCTGAATGAATGGCAGACAACAGGTCGCAACTTATAAATACTTACAACCGCCAAACACTGCCCTACTCCCGCTCCCACCCCCCCACACACACACAGTTTGAGTATGCTTTGCTGTAGTCAAGAAAATTATCAATTGGCTCTTGCATTTCTTTAATTGTTATAAACAATTGATAGGTTTTTGTTTATTGGCCAGCGTGTATTTTTACACATAAACCGTATTCTAGTTCTTGTTCGATATATTTTTATATAGACATAAACACATTGATCTATATGTGTATCGGAATACATATTTTGAACAAGTTGGCACGTGCCGCAGCTAAATCTGAACATTTATTTATGCAGCGCCGCAGCTTATAGATATATAAACAGACAGACGGACGGACATCCCGCCAGACAGTTAGACAGTTTTATACATAGATATTGTCTATGGATGTCTGCATCATCCATTCAATGTTTTGAATTAAAATGTTTGTTTTTATTGCCTTATATTATCCATGTTGTCTTATTTTGCATGCTGCCGCTGCCGCTGCCGCTGCTGCAACAGCTGCTAACTGGGTGGTCCGCCATGTCCAGACACTGGGGAGCAGCAGCAGCGAGCAAAGGCGAAAAAAAGGCACGTCTGGCAATTATTGTTTAATCTGTTGCGCCAATTTGTCTACAAAAATATTGTGCTCTGCTCAGGCGAAAAGCAAAAACTAAGAGGAAGTTCAGCTAAGGCATGGCTAAGGTTAGACGTTGGCTGTGTTTGCTTTGGCAGAGAATCTGTCCGTTAAGCATATACAAGCTAAGCTCTATTGCAGAAGCTTTGTTTATATGTTAAGGCAATTAAGTTTTAATAAGTCTTCGTCTATATACTTCATTAGTAGGCCTACAGTTGGCCAAAAGTAATCTTTCTATGACTTGGAACAGAAATACTTTGGCTTTATAAAGCCTCCAACTCGAAAAGTGTTTGAGGAATCAGTTTAAAATTCCTTTGAAACTGTTTTAAGAACTTCAATTTGAAGTTCTTTTGAAACTTTTTAAAGAACTGGCCTGAAATTCTTTTTAAACTGATTGAAGTTTCTTTAAAACGTGTTTCAAGTAACAATTTGAATTTATTTTTAACAAAATTTTAAGCAGCAGTTCGAAATTCTCTCAGAGCTGATTTCAGACTCACTTTATAGTTCTTTTGAATGTGAAGTTCTTGGCTTGAAGTGTTTTAAGCAGCAGTTTGTACTTCTAAAGACTCAGGGATGACAAAATGAATTAATCTAAGTATACTAAATAAAATCTTGAGTAAGCTTTGCTTGAGATTTTATTTAGTAATGATTTAAGCTCTAAGAGAAGCCCTTAACAATCAGCTTCAAGTCTCTTTTATAAAGCTAAACATAAGATTCAGCTAAGAGATATTTTCTTAGGCAAAGCAAATCAAGGTAAACTTTAGCTAAACAACATTTATACATCACTCAGCTCAGCTTATATTAGCTAATTATATCTGGTATTACTCGCTAGTTAAAGATAATCTAAGATAAAGATTTGTCATATCCATATATCTGCTTCCCTCTCTCTCTCTCTCCTCAAATCTATTTCCTGCAGTTGCAGTCATTAATCTTCGTTCAGCTGCAGCCTGAGTCAGCTATGCTAAACTTCAGCATAACAATTAACAGCTAGACAGGCGCTTAAAGTACTTGAGAATTCTAATTGCTTTGTCTTTGCACACTGCCTGCATCATTTAGCTGCTGGAATGGGGCTTGCTTACCTTATACACCAAATCAATACTAAGTCAAATACTATTTATAGTCTGGCCGCAACCAAATTAGGGAATAGTATGGACGACATCAACAAATTATAAAAATTATGAACACGAATGGGGCACAGTTGGGGGAGCGCCTGGAGGAAGAGCCTGTCGAAAGGATTGCACATGCGCCGCCACAAATAAAAACGTGTTCCGTTTTCCGCCTTCCCCCAGCAGCAGCAGCAGCAGCAGCAAGGGGGCGGCAAGCGTAGCCAAAGATGCCACAGACAGACAGCAACTACATATGTATGTGTGTCTGTCTTATGTATTTGCTTAAGTGCATTTTCCCAATGCTACCTACAGCCAAATGCCACGTAGAGCACGCGTGAGTTGGGCCAGAGAGATTTGCTCTGGGATTATATGTGGAAGACTGCTCAGTTTACTAATTGCTTCCGCTACTGCAACGGCAGCGGCTAAGGCAGCATCAGCAGCGGCAACGGCTGCTGCTTGAAGTTTTTAGGGGTCTAGAGATTCATTTTAATTGCATTTCTTTTAACGGTAACATCAGCCAGCCCCCAGCCCAGACCCAGACCCAGGCTGCAGCCGATCCCTGAGTCAACGCATGCTCGTTCGGTCGACTGTGTTGCTCTGCTTTAGCTCGGTTCCGTCTCGCTGGCGGGACAGACATTGCCCGGACGGCGACGTCAATAACATTTGTGTCTGCACACAGACATGGGCATATTTATATGTATATATATATGTGTGTGTGTGTTGTAGTTGCGCTCAATAACAAAAATCAAAGGAAATACATATATAAGCTGTATATACTTACATATGAGTATATATATATATATATATATATATATATATATATATATATATATATATGCATAGCTCTAGTCGTATGCCCTTTAGCTCCCATTTGATCGCAATGGAGGTGAGAAATACACACACAAACAAAGAGAGATACACACGCATATACATACAGCTCTGATCATAAAATGCATTTCCACATAGAGTGGCGGCAGCGTGCCACTTGAGCTGTGCAAGGAAGCGGCTAAAGGATGTGCCTACTTGAGCTATGTCGAAACGGTGGCAGACAAGAGGAAGCTGTAAACGGGCAAACAAATAAGAGCGGGGCGCTCTCTATCTATGTGTGTGTGTGACTATGTGTGTGTGTGCGTGTATTTTGTCTATCATTGACTTTTTGGCACATATACGGTTCATTTGACGAGCCGAATTGGAGGCGCTGCCATGTGCTGCATGCCAGCAGCAATAACAACAACAGCTACAGACAGCAACAACAAATTGTGCACACATGTTGCGTATGTTGTTCTTATTTTCAGTATTTTTTTGGCTAGATTTTCAGCATAGTTTTCCCTGCATTTCACTTACCACAAAAATGTTTGTTTCCAACAGCTGATTGAGCAAACACTATATATATCAATGCCTATGTAGGCATATATATGCGACTCTGCATGTGCGCAGGATTTGGTTTGAGCTGTGTATAAAAATATCCATCAACAGCTGAGCCACTGACGTCACACGCAACACGCTGGCCGAGTGTCAAACAGCTGGCAATTGATTTATATATATATATATATATATATATATATATATATATATATATATATATATATATATATATATATATATATATATTAAATATATATATATTTATGCTGTATATGCATAAACTGCCAAATAAAGTTGATGTCTTAGGCTACATGGGTTAGTTCTCAATGTTACATAGAAATGTTATAGATTATGTATGGAAATGTTAATATTTAACAGATTACTGTTACTGCTGCGGCTGCTGTTAAAGTTTCTGCTAAAGTTAGACTTAGACTCTTGCTATTGCTGTTATTGTACATTTTGCTGTTAAACTTTTCTGTTAAAATTGATTAAAATTCTGTTAAGCTTTCAATGAGCCTTCGTTTTATAAAAACTGTTAACGTTTCTGTTAGTACTCGATGTTCTGTTATTGTTATCGCTGTTAGTGTTAATGTACATCTAGTTACTAGATCTATATTAATGTCTTAGATATGTCGCAGATGTTAATGTTACTTTTGCTGTTACTAAAGCTATTAACATTGCTGTAAATGTTAGCAAGTCCGTAACAGTATTTCTAACCCAAGAAGCCTAGTCAAGCTCTAAGATGACAAGTAAAAGAATTTCCAAGAAAACCCCGAATCGAACTCTCAATGAAGATCTCAAACTCAAAGACGCCTTGACTTTGAGCGCCGAAACACACACATAAAGTTTATTAACATTTCATGGATATTTGATTAAGAAAACAACGCACGCCAAGGAGAAGCTGTTACATTAATGTCCCTAATGCCACATCAGTCTTAATACAAACAATGCGCAAGTTTCTTGTGCCCTGATGCTGTGCAGAGCCAAACAGAACGAAAGTTGAATGCCAGATATGCATGTCCGCTCGTCTGTCTGTCTGTCTGTCTGTCTGGCTGGCTTTTCGGCGTGAAGCGAGACAAGCCAAAGCCAGGGCTGTCAAAGCGCGCCTCGTCATGAGCTGTGAGTGCGATTGCGTATTGCGAATTGTGAATTGCAAGTTGCTTGGCAAGATTTATGGTATCCTTTCAACTTTAAACTGGCAATGCGCAGAGCTGACAAATGCCCCTCGCCAAGTTGAACTCATGCAAAGTGCCCTCTCTCTGGCTGTGTGTGCGTGTAGCTAAGCCAGCTCAAGGGGGGGCTCCGCTCAACTCTTTTTGGGCTGCTTGGCTTGCGCTACCCTCTTTGCAGGAGGTTACAGCCAACGCGTGTGCATTGAACTGATCGTCATAAATCGCGTGCTTCAGCTGCCGCTTGCTCTGGCTCTTGTGTTTGGGGGCGTTCAAAACGCTTCGACAGTCAAGATTAATTGGCAGCGCCAGTGTTGTCATGACGCTAGAATGTGCTTAAATGCTGTTATTGTATTCATTTCACTTAATAATGTTGGAGTTTCGATACTCTGCGGGAGTGTGAGGAGATGAGGTAACTGAGGAGGGACTTAAGCTGTGTGGCGGATAGAAATCTTTGATGATTCTATGAAACAGGCCACTAACCATTGCAAGTAACAGTTGGGAGTGCTTGACTGGCAGATACCAGCAGCCTTTCGCTGAGCTACTATATCATGCCAATCTTCTTCTTTCGACTTCACTCCTGATGAGAGTGCAATTTCTGTAATAAGTAAACGAATTAAAAATGGTTTAAGTGAAGTGATCCCGCTGGAGCTATATTTTAGTTAGAATTCTCGTAGATACGAATTTATTTGTCTGTCAAAAATGAATTTATATATTTATATGTTAATATTTAAGCAATATGTTAATATATAAGCAGATATTATATTATAATACCCTTATTTACAGCTTTCTACAATCTAATCGTAATTTCTTTTATTTCCATATTTTACTAAAATTTATAACGATCTGCAGAGTATCTGTTAGTCGTTACTTACTTTACTTATTTCATTTTCTAACTCTAGCATTTTCCCTTTGTTTTTTTGCAGCAAAACTTTTTTGTACCTGTTCGGCTAGAGGAAAACTTTAATAAGGTAAGTGTGCGAAGAGGTTCTTCAATTCCCAGTTTTCCTTTTCATTTTCCGGCGCCAGTTTCCATTTCTGATAGCTGCGAAATGAAAAGTTTTTATTTTATTTTATTTTACTTTCGTCTTGATGTTTTTGTTGTTGAAGCTTAACTTGAAACGCTGAGCACGTGCCGCGTATTATGCTGCAGCGACGGCCACTGTCTCTGTCTCTGTCTCCCTCTCACTCCCACTTCCACGCCGTCTCTGTCTTTGTATGCGTGTTGTGTTTGCTCACAAGGAAAATATTTACACTCAATGGAACATAATAAAGACATTAAAAATATATATCATATATTATGTGAGACGATGGGCAACAGGATGCGCTTGCAAGTGATGCCAAGTGAGTGTGAATGAGTGTGGGTGTTTGTACAAGTATGTGGGCGAGTGTGTGCACCTGTGTGTGTGTGTGTGTGTGTGAGTGTGTGTGACACCCGCCCACTAGCTGCCAATTTTCAATGCGTGCCCAAGTGTCACGCTTGCCCCGCACAGCATCTGTCTCTCTCAGTCAGCGATGCGTATGCTTTCCATATCTCACTCTCTCTCTCTCTCCCTCGCCCATTGCTCTCTGCTCTTGTAACAGTTAAAGTTTCTGTAAGCTTTACTTACCGCATACAGGTGTATACTTTGCTGTCTGTTTACCTGCGTGTGTGCGCCACTGTGACAGACAGCCAAGCAAAACAGCATCGTCATAATGATTGATATGCCTGCTATGTAGCTGATTTCAGCATGATTACCAGATGTCCCGCCCCCTCTCACTCACACACCACCCACCCACCCTCGCCTTGTCTCATGTTTAGTAAATTGAATTACAAATAGCTCGCTTTGTGCGGTTTGAGCTTATGCAACAGATTATGAATTATATAAGGGGTATATATATATATATATATATTGTGAGCTAGCTTATATAATTTGTCTATTTATATACATTTATATATATTTAACCAAAAGCAAACTTTAATTTGCTGTAATTAGTATCAAATTTATATTTGGCTCGAAACTGTGTTTTTTTTTCCATTGGAAACTTTTCCCTTTTTGTCCTTGAACTAATGAGCGTAACATGAAAAGACTTTTATGGTACGTATATATATATATATATATATGTATATGTATATATATATCATTTGCTTAAACCGATTCACTTTCAAGCGCTATCAATGAATATTGCATGATGAAACATTTTTGGTCGGCAGAAAACCGTTAAAGGACATCACTTATCCGCGTGTCCAAATCAATTAATGTCCTCCAGCTCAATAAACTTCAACTGTGTATGTGTATGTGTGTGTGTGTGTGTGTGTGGCATCCATTTCAATTATAATTTGTGGCTTGAGCGTCTCTGTGTGTGGGCTGTGGACAGCATAAACCTTTTTTAGTGCACCGTGTGTCCTTGCCAAGGCATTTGCATGAAATATTTGTTAGAGAACTTTTATTTGCCATTTGCGCGCTGTCACATGGGCCAATGGCAAAACAACGACAACTAAAATGGTTTGAAAGATTGGCCAATAAAATGGGTTTAAATGTGGCTAAAAGTGGAAGCAAGTGCCACTAGCATTGTATGTAGTTTGATATATCTATATATATATCTATATATATGTACGTAATTCTCTTGAGCAGTTAAAATTTTTGTGCTGTTAACTAATTCAGTTGCAGCTGGAACAATGGGACGGAATAATAGAGTAGCTTGATGTGTATGTGTGTGTGTGTGACACGCTTACCTTACCTTACCTGTCATGGCCACGTTTTCTGGCCACTTTAACAGCAGCCATGGCAGCAGCAGCCGCCGTCGCCGCCGCCGCCGCCGCCGCCAACGCTGCTCATCATTGATGCAAACAGTGAAATGCTTTCACCGCCCGCTCAGCTGACGCGGCAGCAGCACAACTCAGCCCAGCCTCCCCCTCACACACACACACATGTTAACGTTGCCTTATTGAAGCTGAAGGGCTGCTTTGCCTCTTGTTGCTCTGCGGCAGCGGCTGCCTCTGCTGCGCTCCGCTGCGTGGGCGGGCAACAGCACAAAAGCATTGAGCAAAATTGATTAGATTAGGCAACTCCGGCAAGCGAAACAAACCATGGAGTATTTATGCCACAGGGGGCGATGGGGGGGCACGTGAGCAACGGGGGTGGGCGCGGGACTGGCTGTGGGATTGGTGGCACTTTCGAGTGTGCCTCCTTGTTGCACGTTTAGCAACGCTTCAGTTGACAACGGAGACACAAAACATTTTTGTTTGTTGTCTAAGAAAATATAATTTCTATGTGTCTTTTTCATGCCAACGATTGTATGCATTGAAATGGGTTGGCTAATGGGGTATAATGAGGCAAAGGTAGGACGTGTAACAGGCGTAAGGCAATGAGCATAAGGAAGATAAGGGAGACTGATTGAATGATCAAAGAGATGGCGTATGCGTAGATATACAAAAACAATCAATTTAGCTATAACTTGAGAACGGAAGGAAAGATGGAGAAAGAGAGGGAAGAACAAGTGAAAAGATGTGAGAGAAAGGTAGAGAGATATAATGGGAGAGCAAGGACCGAAGAGTGAGACCGTTCTACAGAAGGAGCTCGAAGAGTGAGGCAGTTCTATCGGCTCTATCTGTATAAAAAGAGGTTTGATTTGGGATTAAAAAAGCTTTAAGTTCCAAGAACAAGTTGGCCACCTACAAATCATAATATTTATCTAAATTTTTCATCTATAGGGTATCTACCAGTCAAGCTGCTCCTTTACTGCTTTTTTACCTGTTATTTGGTTTTTATTTTATATGCCTGTTGGCATTGTCCATAAACCCGCTTCTAATCACATTTAAATTGCACTCAAAGCGTGCACACACACCAAACACACACACACACACACCCTGGCATATCGTCTCACACACACCCCCTCTGAGCACGCCCCTGCTCATATTTGTGATGAAACGATTGAGAGTTTAAGCGCCTTTTAAGACATGCGATTGAAACGTAATTAGGCAATGCTAATGCTTCGATCCTTTTGGGGGTTGCTGTATCTTCTTCAACCGGCAGCAGCCGAGCTTTTTATTCAATTTGACACAGAGGCCGAAGTAATTACGAGCCTAATTGCTTTTGTCGCTGCTTCTTTATTTGCACCGTGCATCAGCGAAAGTTGGTCAAATGGAATTGAAATTGCCCAGCGCGCATTGAGACATACATTGACATTAAGCCAGGTCTTATTGTGTTATTATGGAAATTGTAAAGAATCTGAAGCATAATGCAAAAAGGTTTTTTTGCTAACGAATCAAGCTGAGAGTAAGATGATTTTCTAATGAGGAGGAAAATATGAAAATAAATTTTAATCAAAAGAAGATTTGGGGAAGGAGTTTTAAAGGAAGAAAGAAGAAAGAAGAAGGAGATAGCAGATGGGAATGGTAGATGTAGGCTGATAGATAATAGATGAGAGAGGGGAGATGGGTGATGATAGATAATAGGTAAGATATGAGAGATGATAGATGAGAGATTATTTGATGATAGATGATAGATCATAGATGACAGATGAAAGATGAAAGATAATAGATGAGATATGCGAGATGAGAGATTATTTGATGATAGGTGATAAAAGAGAGATGGGAGATGGGAGATCATAGAAGATATATGATAGATGATAGATGATAGATCATAGATGATAGATGGTAGATGAGAGATTATTAGATAAGAAATGAGAGATAAGATCATCACTTATCTAATGATAAATGATACATTTCGAGAGACTAGAAGATGGAAACAGTGAGTTCCTTGAGGACCTGAAATATTCAAGTTCGTTTTAGCCCAAAGTTTTCTCGAAGTTATACATATGATCTCTTGAAGAACTTTATTGTTCCCTTTTGTCTCTTTAAAAATCACGGTAAATCAGCGAATTTATTTAAGTTCAACTTGTCGATAACAAATTTCTGTGCTTCCTTAATGAAATTCAAGAAGTCTTTAAGCCATCCAAACTACGCCCACACAGTACTCATGTACTCAAATTTACATTCAAAGCAAGACGTCATCATCATTATTAGCATAAACATCATCATCGGCATCAACTTAATTTCCCGCTTGTTCAGCTGCACTTGAGAGTAATGCGATTTGAATGAAATTTGTATGTGAAACTACCTACGCAGCGTTTACAACAACAACGAGAACTTCACGTGGCTTCGGCAAGTAGCTCAGATAATTGTTGTTGTTAGTCTTGGTTGGGGTGCGCCTCTGCGTGGTGGCTAAAGGCAACAACAAGCACACACACACACACACACACACCGAGAGAGAAATGGTTTACAGCCGCGCTTAGCGCAAAGGATGAATTTTGAATACTGTGGAAAAGCGCTTAAGTGCCCGCTGCTGATGCCGATGCCGATGCCGATGCCAGGGGCAAGTCGGACTCAACACATTGCCACAGAGAGTGCGCATGTGTCGCCGCATGTTGCACATGTGTGTGCAGCTAAACGTTACGGCGAACTGCCTCTGGACATGGACATGGCCTCAGCACAGGGACGACCGACGCACAGACGGACGGACGGACGTACGTTGCGCGAAATGCATCCAACGGCGTTTATTGAATCTGAAAGAGTGGAAGGCGCAGCCGAAGGCGACGCTGGCAGTTGTCGCCAGCCACTGATGGCAGGGTGTTAAAAGTCACAAGGACACACGCACATGCAAACGCAGGCGGCTGTTGTTGCAGATGCCGCAAATGCAACCGACACTGCTTCGAGGTCAAATGCAACATTTGCAGTGCCGCTGCCGCTGCTGCTGCCTCTGCTGCTGCTGCTGCCATATGTGCAACATTGTGGCGCCCCTCAAGTCGTAAACTTGTAACTTGCTTTGCGCTCTTTTGAAAGACGATGCGTGATTTTTACTGAAATTCCATAAAGCAGGCTGCGTGCGTTGCAAGATCAGCAGGTACAGAGGCAGGCTGAGGGCAGAGCGGAGCAGCCAATGGATATGCTGGAGGTGAGGAGTTGGGCACAGTGTGTAGGGGAGTTATGCGGGAAACGGAGTGGAGTGAATGAAATTATTAGAATTTCATATGATAGGAAACTAATCTGAAGGTATTTGACACATTGCTGAGCTGAAGATATCGATATGGAATTGTAGAAATATAGAATAATTTTAATAATATTTTTTAATAATATAAATGTTATAAATCATATAAATATAAATAAATAAGGAGCTATATAGATATCGAATTTAGCAGAACATAATACATATATAACATATGTTTCTCATCTTATATCCCTGAACTACTTTAATGAATAGTTGATAGATGTAAGTGCTATTGATTTATCTCTTCATTATCGTATAGACTGCCAACATATATCGGATATATCTATATATAATTTGTAAATTGCAGACTTGAGGTCATTCATTTGTTGATTACAACTTAATCAACAAATTGACAAGCCTTAACACACGAAATGTCAGCAGATTGTGGGTATAATATTTGAGGAACCTCCTGATTCTGACATACATAGACCACGCTATCAACTTCTGCTTGCTGTAACCATTTGGGAATTCTAAGGTTTTAGGTTTAACAAATAGACAGGCTAAGCTGGGCTACCTTTCTACACTCATCGCAAGCCTTCACACCTGTCTACATTATAGACTCCTTAATCTAATACTTAGTCTCATAAAATCAATAACAGAGCTCAATATTCATTTACTGCTAACTTTAAAGCTTTCTATAGACCACCAAATAGTTCAGAGATATATCAAAACGTTGGATTTCAATAATAACAATGTTAAGAATAAACTTTCCCTGTTAATTAGGGTCTATTTCTGTAGCAGGTGGGTCAGATGGGGGAGTTGTGCACTTTGTTGTTACTGTCAAGTTATATATAGCATGTTAATCGTCTTGATAGACCGGTCAAATTATATTAAGCTACACGAGTATATAATAATACAACAACTGAGTCATTAGTTGGCTACAATTTAAAATTATATGGACTCGTTCCGTACCGGGTAAACGCATTTAAGGATATTCCTTACCTGAGCTTTCGGATCAAGTGTGTATGCCGTGGCAGAAAGGGGTTAATTGCGGTCTCTGGGTCAATTGATAATAGTTGAATTACTTTTTCGTATTAAATAAAACTAGAAGCATGTCCTTGAGAAAGGGTTTCTTTGCTGTGAACTGTGCTACTGTTATAATAATGTGTTTTTGTTGTTATACTGCCAAACGCAGGTTAACAACTTTGTTGCAAACCAAAAGCAGGAAACGGCCTAAAAGCAGCCCAAAGCACTTCAAATAGGCCCCCAAAAAGCAAGGACAATGCGGTTCGATACGACAAAAGAACAAAAAAAGGAGTGAAAAATGAAAATGAAAAAAGCACGAGAAGCGAATAAATAAACAGACAGACAAACAGACAGAGGGACGGGACAGTAACAAAAAAATGAAAAACCAAGGCGACGCGTTGGGAACATTTTACGTTAAAACTGAAGAGAGTGGCCACGGGAGAGGGGCCATGGGGGAGGGGCGGTTCGCCCAGCTGTACATCAAAACGGATAATTAACATTTATGAGCAGGCAATAGAGCGGGAGAGAATACACAAGAGCTTAGAGCGAAAGTGCGAGCGAGAGGGGCAGGTGCGTAACAATCGAAGTGAGTGGCAAAGGAATTTGGGAAAAATAACTGTTGCTCCCGCAAACGAACAACAACAGCAGCAGTAGCAGCAGCAGCAGCGGCAGCAGAACGAACGGCTGTTTGCCTACTTGTGCGTGTGTGTGTGTCCGTGTGTGCATGAGTGAGCGCAAACAAAAACCATATGTTTCTTGTTTGCGCCTGCTCCTCGGGCCAAGCGGAGGCTTTTGCTTTCGTTGCGAGTGAAAACTCAAACAGAGCGAACCAAATGACTCAAATGCCCAGCGCCTGCGCGCTCCTGAGTGAGTGATTGGATGAGTGAGTGAGTGAGTGAGTGAGTGAGAGAGTGAGAGAGAGAGAGCGAGCGCGCGTTGAGAGTGGGCGCTAAGCAAGAGCGTGCGAGCGAGCCGTGCGGTGTGCATGTGTGTGTGGGATATTTTGTTACACAAAACCGTATTCTGGTGCACTACCACAAGCGCAGAAACCGTTAGAATGCCGCCAGTGCTCGGTGTGCGTGTGTATGGGTAAGCTTTTGCCCACTCAGAGCGCTCTCCGCGCCTGTGTGAGTGTGTTTCGCGTTCAGTGTATGTGTGTTCAACCGCTCGGGCAGAAAACGAATGTTCTGAGATTCATTCGACATCCTCACTGCAACGGACACACGCGTAACCGTGCTCGTTACACACACACACACGTAGACTGAGCGCGATACCGATACCGATAGATACCCGCTCGTATGTGTAACCGTGTGTGTACGTACGGCTGAGTGTGTGTGTCTGTGCGCCGTGCGGACTACGTCAACGGGTCTGCGTATCCGTCAGTACGTTCGTACGCGTTCGCAACGCCGCTTCTTTAGGTTTCAGATCTCCGCGTTTCGTTTGCGCGTTTGTTCCGCGTTTTCTTGCGCGATTGTTTCATTCACTTAGGGGCAAGCAACACACAACACAACACAAAAACAGAAAAAATATCAACAAAAAATTAAAAATAAATATATTTAAAAATAATATAATAATAAAAGGTGCAAAGCAAATGAGGCAAATTATGCCGCCGCGCGCAATAATTTATTTTTACTCCAATCTATAAACAATTTGACGTATCTATTTCCAAAAATACATTTTCTCGAATGCGCAAAAATAAATACACAACAGTCAGTATAAATAAATATAAGAATAAAAATAAAAACAATGCGTTTAGCAAATATAACATTTTATTTTTAACTTTTATTTCGCGAGGCGCTCGCCGTCCAACGTCCGCCCCCGCCTTTGAAGAACCTCGCCCCGCCACCCAACCAACGGTCGGGCAGACTCATTTGCCAATTCTCTAATTCTGTTTATAAATATTTACGACCAAAAAACATATAACAATTAAAATTTGTTTCACAAACCAAATTCGATGAAAGCAAGAACAGAATCAATTGTGTTTGTTTGCTAAAGAAACGTAACGGAAGAAAAAACAAATAAAAGTAAATAATATAAAAAACAAACTTGCAAATAAATGTCAAGTAAAGTAAATACAAAAGCAACATTTTGTGACAATTGTTGAGGAAACAAATTATATGATTTATTTTTGAGACATTTTGAAGAAAGCAAAACAAGTACCAAAAAGTAAACAAAAATTAAATAGTAAAATTTTTGCTCAATTAAAAAGTTATAAAAAAACGCAGGAATTTTTCGAGAATTTTGTAAATGATGTAAGTTGGAATTTTGAAATGAAATAAATTTGTAAAAAATATAAAATATGTATAAAACGTATTTTAATATTAAATATATATTATTTAAAAATAAAAAATATATATTTTGAGTCTTACAAAATTAAATATATATTTTTTTTTTAAATTTGAATATGTATTTATATATTTTTAAAATTATATATATATTAAAATGATATATAATATATATAAATATATTGAATATTTTTTTAATATTTAATACATTTTTTGTATTAATATTTAAGATTTTATTAGAATTTTTCATAGTTAGCTTCAGCTAAGCGATTTTATACACTTCTTAGCCGTTCTCTCTTACCCTCTCTGACGTCATCTCACCTATCTTGCTTGCAATGCAATCAAATTTCATATAGACACACACGCGCACGCACAACAAGCGGCCATGTACACCAATTTATATCGCGCCTTTTACTTTTCCTATTAATTATTTCTGATTCTTTTTTGCATTTAATGCTCGAAATGTTTCAAAACGCACACAAACATCTCTCTCCCTCTCGCTGTGTGTGGGTCGACTTTTGCCAAAACTGATAAGCAGCCAATACCATACAGATACAGATACACACAGGCACTTATGTGCACACATACGCGCACACAGATATGCGTACTCAGCGCTTCCAGCGAAGTTCAAATCCATTTCCATTGCTTCACACACACACAGACACGTTATCAGCCGCTTCTTGCATGTAGTTCTTGTTGCTACTCATATATTGACTGATTGGCAAACTGTCTGATTTGTATACTGACCAACTGATTGACTGACTGAATGACTGGCGCCTGATAATTGCCCGCGCTCTGTTTGTTTGCAGGGCTCACACAATAAAAAAAGAACTGCCATGCAAAATCTGTCCACTGACTTCTGTCTGCCTTGTCTTGCCTGTCTTATCAGCCCAAATGGACATCAGACATTGCACTTCCAAGTAGCTGCTGCCTCAATAGTTGTGTACACCTCATGACATGTGTGGGGGCTACATAGATCATACAAAAATTTGTGTACATAGAAGATGAGCCAAATTTGATCTACAGCTGAGAAGATGACATTACAATTTAGTTGAATTTGTGGTTATATCCCTTATATATACATATAACAAGAGTAATGCTCCAAAATATATATTCTTTATAACTAGGCTTCTCTCATAAGAGAACATCTATATATGGCTAAGAATTTGATTCGATTTAGTCAAGTTAAAGTTTATGCTCTGCTTAACAGTTTCTGTTGACTCTGTTATCGTCTCACTGTTAATGCCATAATGTTGAGGCACTTAACATAGTTTCATTTCCTCATCTTTGGCCTCCTTATATAAATTTCCTTCATTTCTCTCAGTACTCAAAGTTGTATAGTTGCAGATAAAGTTCCTTAGAGTTTTACGCATTTACTCAGAAGCTCTTTACTGTTAAGCCCATAGATAATTCACATCTGATAGCATAAGTGGACAAGAGAAACATTTATGGCGGGGGGTCTCCGTTGACCAGCCCAGCGTGCAAAACCTTTGCCCTAGGCCTCCAGCTGAGCGGCTATCAAGTCGAGAATAAATAAAATCAAATGAAGGAAAGAAACAGAATTGGTAAAAAAAGAGTGAAATGAATTTTTTTTTTTTTTCATTATTAATCAATAATTTGGCAAATAAAAAAAAACGTTTCAGCGTTTGCTTTTTGTGTTTTTTTGATAACAAAATTTGCAATCGAATTTTTATTTTGTATCGCTCTAGAAATTATTAAGATAAGGCGACGTTAGTTGTTGTTGTTGCTGTCCGTCGCACTATCTGAAATGAGAGCGAGAGTGTTTTGTTTTTTTGTTATCACAAGAAAGGTAGCGGTGTATATATATATATATATATATATATATATATATATATATATATATATATATATATATATATATATATATATAAAGTATGTATACATACACACTATATATTCATATTTGGCAAATTGTTTTTTGAGTTTATGATTTTTGTTGTGGCTGCGATTGTGTCATAGTTTAATGCTCATGATTATTATCATAATTATTATTATTTTAATAATATTTGGTTTTTGCTTTTGTCTTTGCTTTTGTTTGCTTTTGCGACTCTCACTCTCTTTCACACTATCTGAAATCATGTGTGTGTGCGTGTGTGTGTGTGTGTGTATAGATAAGTTATCATAACATAGCCGAGCCGCGCGTGAGGTGCTGTCTGCAGCAGCAGCAGGGGGCGTGGAGGAGAAGCTGGCAGTCTGCTTTAGCATAGAACGCGTGCTTGGCCAAAGTAAGAGTAACCTTGACTCTCAGGTGTCTTCTGTGTTATCGAGAACATTGCTAATGCAATTGAAAATTGTTTGCCAGTTGCAAAGCAGATAAAGAGAGCACTAGAACAAGAACTCGAAACTGGAGTATAGTTATAAAGACTCACATACTTAGGTTAGTTATCTCCTCTGTTTGCCAAAAGTTCTGTTTGAAGTAATATCAAAATTGTTATCAATACTTTTTATGAGTTGTGTATTCAAGAGAAATTTTAGAAATGTAGTTATATATGCATATATAGCTGAGATAAAGAGCATATAATTTGTTCTGCTCCTATATATATCTATCTATACTTATATAGATATCTCTCGTAGAGCTGGAAATATGTATAGATAGACAGATATAGCTATTTCAGCTCAGATATCATATTGATTATGTTTACTTTCTTATTGCGTGCGAGATTTTATAGTATCATAAAGCATCAATATCTCTTAAGTCAAGAAATAATATGATCTATATAGATATACTATATACAATCAATACTTTTATGATACAAATTTTACAGTTGCTTCATAAACAACTACAACTATTACGACTATATCTGCCACACTTCTTTGGTTCTTTAGCCAACAACCCCTCAACTCGATGCAGACATATTCCCAGGCATGCCTAATCAAATTGTCTTCAGAGTCGCTTACGTTTTTCTGCTCTCCAGTTTCGAGTTGGGTTTCCGTTTCCAAAACGTCAACGCCTAGCGGAACTAAAACTTCAAAACTTCTGTTCGCTGCGGCTCAATGGCAGCGGCACCGACGCGTTTCAGCTGCGTTTTAAAACGCGTCGGCGCGCGCGTGGCGTTAATTAAGTTAAGATTTACGATTGGAAGCGAACGACGACGCGTATGCGTTGATTGGCTAACACATTAGCACTAAGAGTCGTTGATTAATCTCTGACAGATCGAAAGTGAATTGCGGTTGAGCATTTGCGTACAGCAAGAATTTCGCATCAGACCAAAAACTGAACTTTATAAAAACCGAAATTGTATATAATATCAACTGAAATACTTGTGGCCGCAAACGTGCTCATAAATTTGGTATTTATTTCATTAATATTATTATTATTATTTTATTTCGCTTGTGTGAAGCTGTAATAAAGTTGCAATTTATGAAAGGTATCTGACTATATGAGTGTGTGTTTCAAATGTGCTGAGAGCAACAGCGGCAGCGGCATCTCAGCTCCATAACTGGTTTTCCAACTCGTTCAAAAGTTCATTCATCCAAAATAATACGGAAAAGTTTAAAATTTGCATAAATTAATTGCAGTAAATTGTAAGCAGCAGCAGCAACAACAAATTTGTTGCTAATTGCAAGCGATACATTTAATGTTATTTATTTAAGATGCCTCATCGAAGGAAAACCACGAAACCCCAGAACAATAAAAAATATGAAGTATTCCTACAACAAAGTGAATCACTGAGGCAACAACTTCAGTTGCTAATCAAGCAAATGAGCTATATATGCTATATAATTATATATGTATGTAAATATATATATATATAGTATAGCAGAAGAGTCTGACTGTCTGGGCTGTCAGCTGAAAATTTGCAAACAAAAACATTTAGCTACAGCATATAGATGTATATATTTGAGAATTGCATAGAAGAGCGATGAGAGTGAGCTCCTGTCAGTCTTTATAGAATTTTATATAGTCTTTGTAAATTTGATGAATGATCTGTATTTTAAACTTCTAGCTTGGTATTTTTGAGAATCGCATAGAAGAGATGTTAGGACAAATTAATGAAATACAGCATAATTAGTTTCTACTAAGCAACATAAATTATCAACGCCAATTGTTTACATATTTGTAGGGTTGTCCTTTTGAAAATCGCATAGAAGGGCAGTTAAGAAAAATGTGGAAAAAACAGCGAAAACTTGGCTTAAAGACAACTTCTTATATTTATTTATCGCCCTTGTCTATTGTAACTTGGATGCCTAGTTTGGCTGCTGTCTGGCCGCCAACTGTTATGCATGAAAATCGCATAGAAAGGCAGTTAGTGAGATCAAAGGAACAAGCTTTTAGTTTAGTATTTCTTCTTTCTTGTTTGTCTAATGAACTGCAAAGCTTTTGCGTTGGCTTTGTCTCAGCAGCATCAGCAGGCAGCAGCTGCTGCTGGCCATAACTTTTGGGCCAATTAAGAATGGCGCAAATGTGCGGCTCACTTCTAATTGCCAACATCAAGCAGCAGCAGCAGAACCACAAAATCTTGACACACATGCAATCACAGCAACAAACGACACATCCTTTTGCTGTCTGCAAGAAGCAACAAAAAAAAATCGCTTACTAATTTCCTTCCTTCCTTTTTGTACAGTTGTTGCCGTTGCTGTTGTTGTTGGCTGTGTGCTCAAGTGGCGCTGACCCAGTCAAGTTGCATCGCCGTTGTTGCAACCGCAACTGTTTAATTGTTGCAGCAACAAACTGTGTTAAGTTTTGACCCCAGGGCGCCAACACTTTGGCGTGTGTCCGGGTTGATTAGCTCACCTGGCCGCCTGCTACCTGCAATTAGTCACAGTTAACACTTGTGCAGCAGCTGCCTAGCAGAAAGCTTAGCGGTTTCTTCTTTACTTTACACCTTCCTTTTTTTTTTGGTTAACAAAGCAGAGAACACACCTTTACACACATTCCAGTGACGTGTCATTTTGATTTATTGCTACCTAGGTTTACCTTTTTTACCGTTTTCCTTTGTTTTTTTTTTCGGCACTTGACGCGAGTTTTTAGCTTCTTTAACAATCTAATCGCTTGACCAACAGCAGAACTAAGTGGCAACTGCGGCGGCTAATGCAGATTTGATAAGCCCATCGCATTGATAAGCAGCAGCAGGCAGCAGGCAGTGGGCAGTGGGCAGTGGGCAGTGGGATTGGGATACGTGATTGAATAGGGCAAGCAATTGTCAACTTATGTTGGGTTTGGAATGCTTGATATTTTGTTAAAAATGATGATACAGAAAGTAAAGTATATAGATATATAAACCTAACCGATGTCAACATGAATTGCTCGTTTGGCCTTGCTTTGTCTAACTCGATAGACTAAATTAATGATATTTATATCTATTAAAAAAAATATAACAAATTCTCAAAATGATCTTAGTTACACTTGGCTATGCTTCCCCTATCTATTATCTATCTATATAATACACTTCTAATATCTCAGTTTACTTGAATTAATATTTACTTAAAATATATACTAAAATTCGATATGTATCTATAAGCAACTCAATCCAAAGATCTTTGAGAAACCTCCTGCTCCATGCTCCTACTGCTGCTCCTCCATCTCCTCCTCCTCCATTGACGCTCATAAGTATGCTATAAATTTGTAATTCAAACGTTTGATGAGCCGCCGCTGTCTCTTTATGTCCTGCTGCGCGCTCCTCTGTATTTGTCGCTTTGATGTGCCATCTATAACTTAAGCTCCTATTGCAACTCAATATTTGCTTTTTGCATTGAAATGCGAAACGTATCGAATATTTGAATTAATTTGAATTTAATAAGCCATGCACAGTCACACGCACACACACACACACAGACAGACACGTAGCACACGCTTTAATTGCCAGCTGCCTGGCGACGCTTCAACACTCCCCAACTGCCACGCCCACCTCATTGGTGGGCTGCCCCTGGCCCAGCCGCTAAGCAGCTTCAATTATTCATGTTTTCGTGCTGCCCTGTGACGCATTTCTCTTCTTTGTTGTTGCCTCAATGCGGGTCCTTATCACCATTTAGAGGTTGAGCTTCGATTTGTGTGCGTTTAGTTTTTTGTTATCGTTACGCTGCCCTTTTACTAAATATATATATGAACTGAGTAACATTCACAGTGCATAGCCGCAGCCGAGTGGTTTAATGAGCTATAAAGGTACCCATATCACAGGCTATCGCCCTCGCCGGAGATCTCTCCAGTGTATTGAGTCAATAGATTTGCTGTTTAATGTCAATATTTGTCGCTTGACCCAAAGGCCGTGCGATTATTTATTGGCATTTGTTCACTTTTAATTAAGATTGAATCTTTGTTTTTTGCAACCCAAAACTAAATTTTGTTTACTTTGCGTGCAGAGCTTAGACTCTGTTTCAAAGGATTTCCAGGACTTGAGTGGGGAGGAGAAAGAATTGAGGGTTTAAGCAACATGTGAAGAGCTTTGAAAATTGGTAATAAATATGGATATAAATATATGAAATTTATTACAATTTTTAATAAATTTTAGAGTCCGATCTAAACACTTTCTCAAACTGTTTATAAAAAATAATATATATAAAAAATTAAAAAAATTATTTATATATATAAATATATTTAAAATATATAACTTTAATTAGATTAGGTATCCATGCGTTTGAAACTCCCTTTCTAACTACTCCACTCTCTACTTTATCTGTAACTTGTCAACAACTTACGCCAACTCTCTCACAGTGCTCATCAGCTTTCTACGCACATCATGCCCACAGCACGTGTGCTGCTCTAATGCTACACAATTTGCTACCTGACGCACTTCATCAAACTAATTATGTATCTAAATTGCTTTTCGATGGCACTCGCAACTATTTTATTTGATTTCGATAACACGTGTGTGTGTGTGCTTGAGCGTGAACACGTTTATAAATTAGTCGAGTGTGGGCGTCTTCATTAGCCAGTCACCTTGTGCAACGTAAGAGCGAGACTGCAGAGCACTGACTAATAGCAAGAGCAAATGCAATGACTAAGTCTTAAACTAAGTGAGTAACTAGCCCAACTATATATATACAAATATGTATTGCATTTATCAGAGTAGATCGTCGCGTCATTCATTTATCGATATGCAATCGATTTATTGACAGGCACACAGCAAGCTCAGACTTCTGTGGGCTTGCTTGGTTTTATTTCAATAATAATGGCATAGCATACGAAACGCACGCACGCTCCACATAATCATTGTTGTATCGAATTTTTCGGGTTGTGTCCTGTTTTCCCCATTCCTGGGCGTACGTCAAGGTTGAAGCTCTTACCCCAGCTGGCAGGCCAGGGTTGAAAGCTGAAACATATTGCGTAGGTCGTCATTGTCGTTATCGTTGTTGTTGCTGCGTGAGGCTCGCTCGTTTTTAAGCAAACGTTGCCTTGGCAGCCGCGTTGTCCTGGCCGTAGGACAAACAAGCCAACAACGCACAGAAGGCGAGAGTGAGCGAGCGCGCGCCAGTGTTGACGACAAAAAAAAAGGACAAACGACAAACGGGAGGCAAGCGGAGCAATTGAAATTCATCTGCCTCGATTTCCGGCACTCGCACTCGGAAATTTGTGCTTTCCCGCCGTGCCAAGTTCTGCGTGGCAAGCAACAAGAATTGCCATGTTTACACAGTTAGACACACGCACACATACAGAGAGAGAGAGAGAGAAAGAGTGAGTGTGTGTGTATGTGTGTGTGTGTTAGCTAATGGAGTCTGCTCTAAGATGTTAGTCGCGTTTTTCAGCCACGTGCCGTGACAGTAGCCGCAGGCGTCTGTTTTATTTCATATCCTGTAGTTGAGTGCCGCAGTAAATGGGTATATTAAAGTACCCAAAATAGCTATGAATGAACATGTAATAGTTGGTAAAAAGCTTACTAGACTGTAACAGTTGCTTTGGACTGTTAATAGAGCAACAGCTTTAAGTTGATAAGCATATTATTTATTATATTATAATTATTTATTGCTATAAAAAAATGATTAAAAGACCGCTCAGAGAATATAGATATAGATCGTGAATATGGAGTAAATAACAGCGCAGTAACAGAGCATTAACATATATATAAATGTTATTAACAGCAATTGAATTTCAACAACTCTGTTAAATGCAGTATAACAAAGAGTATGCTAACTGGTTAACAGAGTACAGTTGTGTTAATAACAGCTTCCCTATTATAACAGAAAATAGCTTTACAGACCTTGCCTATGTCAAGTTACAATGGTTTCCACTCTTTCCAAATGATTCTCAAGGAAATCCCATAGCTTATCAACACGTATATATTGCCACATATTATGTCTGATATGTTAATATATGAAGAATTTAAAAGTCTAATAAGATTTCCTTTCATAAGAATTAATTTCAATAACATTCTTTCCCACGCATTGTTTTTTATGAATTTGTATTTTTCTCTTCACATGAAATCAAAAACTTTTCAATTTTCAACTTGGCTTTTTTTTTGCCTTGTTGTGTTTTGATGAATACATAATACAGAAAGCGTGAGCCGTTGTGGTTATGCGTAGGTGGGCGTCACTGTATGTGTGTGTGTGTGTGTGACACCTGAAGGACATCAAAGCGACGCATAGGCAAACGGTGCTAATCACGCGTGAGAGCGTGGCCAGCGAGCCGCATGCTATAAAGGGCGAAGGCTACAGCCAAGGCGAAAAAAAACGTAATAAAGGATTTGCAATGCCAACGCGTAGCAGAGCATCAGTTAATCCAAGGAATCTGGCCAATAGGGTCAGGTCAGGAAAAAAAAGCAAAAAATGGGTCAGCTGCTGGAGCAGAGTGTTTAGACTAAGCTCCAGGTGCATTGAACTTTCGGCACGTGGCCAATGAAGCGTCAACAAGTTGCGGCGCTGCCTGCCCAGCCAGGCGCACCTTTTGAAGTCAGCGGGCAAATGGGTTAAGCTCGAGTTGAATAGTCTTGCTGGCCACAGATAATAGCTGCCCATTCACCTGTTTATATGCACATACATACACATATATTAATTTATTCCTTATGTTTCTCACTCTTTTGCAGATACCTGAGAATACACTTTACACTGCAACAAATAAATAATATATATGTATACAATCACAAGAGCAAACAATAAATAAAAAGAAAACAAACATTTTGCCGTTTCGAGAAACCGTCCAGCACTTATACACAGAACTATATACATATAGATCAGAGCAAATATATATATTTATATATATATATATATATCTATATATCTATATAATATGCCCAACGTTTGCCACAGCAACAACAAGGAGTAAGGCTAACGGCTCTGCCTTACATTTGAGCCAGCAACACAGACAACAACCGCAGCGACAGGAAGTGGAACAAACAACAACAGGAGGAGCAGCAACAAGAACAACAACAACAACAACATCAATAAGGAAATATTATTATTGTCAACAGCATTTGGGTGTATCAAATCGAAATCTGTTGCCATGGGTCGCAAAAAAATTCAGATTTCACGCATCACCGATGAACGCAATCGACAGGTGAGCCAAACGTTGCGTATGCTTAATATTAAAGCAACTTGGGCTTTGCTTGTGGTAAAATTATGGCCAAGGAATGCCTAGAAATGTATTAATTAAAATATTTGAAAACAATTCGAGTGGCTTCGAAGGCGGAAGCACACCAAATGCTGCTCAAATTGGGCTGAAGTTTTCAGGAAATAGTTTGTGCAAAATTAATGAATAAATAATTTTGCTATGAACTAGTTCACATAATGAACTCTTAACGTTCATAGCATAAACATATCTAACTATATATTGAAGCGCTAAACTCTTATTTCTGACATTCTCCTCCTCGCTATATCCCTCAGTCTAGTCTCCACAAAAATGCAAATTCCAGTCTTAAAAAAAATCCTTTTTTAATGCTTAATGAACTAGTTCAAATTGAGCCACCCACACCCACTCACCAACTGCCCTTTAGCTTTGTTCTAACTGTTGCTTTGCTTCAAATGAACCATTCGCTCGTGTCGTGTGCGTGCCTGGGTGATTGAAACTCTTTCATGCAGAGGACATTGGCGGCATCGTAAAGGTTAATGCCTAACCAAGTCGTAAACGCGTCATAACTGACGGCCACAACAGCAACGCCGTTGCCCTCTCGCCTTGACTTGGCCATAATCGATTCATTACCAATCGCAGTTAGTGCTGGTCTAAGAGACGAAGCCTCTAATTACATTTCCCATAAATATTTGAACAGCCAATTGTGAACAATTTTGTTGGCTCGCTTTTGTTTCATATTAACCGTTCTCTCTCTCTCTCTCTCCTCGTTTCTCTTTCTGTGCCCCGCAGGTGACCTTCAACAAGCGCAAGTTTGGCGTGATGAAGAAGGCCTACGAGCTGTCCGTGCTGTGCGATTGCGAGATAGCACTGATCATCTTCTCGTCCAGCAATAAGCTCTATCAATATGCCAGCACCGATATGGATCGTGTGCTGCTCAAATATACCGAATACAATGAGCCACACGAATCGCTAACCAACAAGAATATCATTGAGGTAAGTTAGTATGGCATTAACACTGGCTCGTTATACTCGGTATTTGCTGTAGTCGTTGTTCGGTTGACTCGCTAATCGTTATATTTGATACTCGGTATACTTGTTAAGTGTTAAGTACGCTACCCATTGAACTCGGTATATAATGTAATCCTAGCTCGCTGCTCTGGCTAACGCGTTACTCGTTACTTTATTCGTTACACCCCACTCGTTATACTTACCAGTTGCTATTCCTGCTATTCGTGACGTTCGCTACAAATTATCCTCGCTACTCGCTATAGCTCTTACTCGTTACAGTCGGTAGTAATGTTACTCGCTACTTGCCAGACTTTATATTGCATACTCGTTATACTCGTCACACAATTTATATGCTACTCGCTATGGTCCCCACTCGTTATACTCGCTATTCGTTATTTTTTTGTTATACTCGGTACTTCTCAAAAGCTCTACTCGTTTATGCGCTACTCGCTATGGTCCCCACTCGTTATACTCGCTATTCGTTACTTGTTAAACTCGGTACTGCTCAAAAGCTCTACTCGTTGTAATTGCAACTCGTTACACGCGCTATTCGGTGCTCGTTGTTTGGCCCTTTTGCTACTCGAGGCTTGTTAATTATGCATCTATCGATATTTATCGTGCGGCGCTTGCATATAATTATGAAAAGTCAAGTGAGCCGTGAAAAGCGCAGCAGCCACGCGGAAAATACAAACAAAACAATAAACTACACAAAAACAACAACAACAACAACAATGAGAAGAGCTATGCAACTGAGCAACTGAGCAGCCAAACGTTTTTCGTTTTGAGCCCTAACAAAGAGCTTTTAAGGGTCAGGCGGAAGCGCCTGGTGGGCCGCCTGATGTAGACGCCAATGTATTTTGCATTTCTAATGCGGACATTGTCGCGGCTCGACTGGTTCTTGTTGTTGTTGTTGTCTTTTGTTTGCTGCCTTTTAAATTGTTTTGTAATGTTAATGCCGTGCAGAGCGTAGACAAGATTTACATAATTTAGCACATCAACGAAGCGGCGACGTGTCAAGTGCCAAGTGCACCCCCACCCTAGTCTCACTCTGTCGCAGCCAATTACCAGTACACAAATTTCTCTCACACTCTCTCACTCACTCTCTCTCTCTCTCTCTCTCTCTCTCTCTCGTTCTCTGTCTGTTGTCATTTGCAGAAGGAGAACAAAAACGGCGTCATGTCACCGGATTCACCCGAAGCGGAGGCCGACTATACGCTAACACCCCGCACCGAAGCCAAATACAATAAGATCGACGAGGAATTTCAGAATATGATGCAGCGCAACCAAATGACCATTGGCGGTGTCACGGGCGGCGGCGGCGGAGGAGGCGGCGGTGGCGGTGCACCAAATCGACCCATGCCAAATACGAGCTACACGCTGCCAGTATCGGTGCCAGTGCCGGGCTCCTACGGTGAGAATCTGCTGCAGGCCAGCCCACAAATGTCCCACACAAACATCAGCCCACGTCCATCGAGTTCCGAGACGGATTCAGGTGGGATGTCCTTAATAAGTTAGTACAGTGTCTCGGGTGCACACTTTTATTTTTCATTTATTACAATTTCTGTTACTGTTTCTGTTGTTAATTCACTGATTTGTTATGAGCTGAACTCGTTACCAGCTACTCGCTACTCGCTACTCGTTACTCCTTACTTTTTTTATTATTATTTTGTTTTTGTCTTGTCTTTTGTTTGATTTTTTATATTTATACACAAATTGACCCCAACTCGTCGCAGAAAGCCGAATTGATTCGTTAACTCGTTACTTTATTTTTTTTTTCGCATGCACAACTCGTTACTTAGGCAGATTTAACAACTATTTTGGGACTTACTTTCTTGCTCTTACCTCTAATAATGCCTGCAAATTGTTTTTGTTTTTGATTTTCAATTCTGTTTTCCCCATTTCTATTGTGATAAGAAAAAAACTATTGCATATCTATATATTCTTTATATATTTCATACATCAGTCTATCCATCGGGTACCATGTTGGAGATGTCAAACGGTTATCCACATTCACATTCGCCGCTTGGGGGATCACCCAGTCCAGGTCCCAGTCCTGGCATAGGTGGGCATTATTGACAATATTCATAGTACAATAAGGGAACCTAACACACACACACACACACTCACACACAGATACTTAATCACACACACCCACTCACTCACACACACACACATCCACAACACATACAATTAGCTGAGTTTTTAGTCAATTGTGATTTAAACTGTTACACGCCCTCTTCAGATTACTGTCCCCCACCCACCCCTACTCAGCCACTGCTACACACTTAATCACAGTGTCTAGAGTGGACCATCCATCTAGTCTCTGATATATATACTTAACAATTAACATACAAAATGCTTGCAGCGCATCATTTGCCCATCAAACAGCAATCGCCGGGCAGCCAGAATGGGAGAGCTTCCAATTTGCGTGTCGTCATACCGCCCACCATAGCGCCGAACATGTCGGCGACAGCGGACGATGTTGCCTATGCAGATGTAAGTTGTGCTCTATTGAAACTATAAAATAAGTGTTGGAAAACTGAGCGTAATACATGGGCTAGTTAAGTTATGGGTAGGGTACATGATTTAGCTATAGTTTTCTATTTTAGTTTGGTTATGCAACACTGCTCAATAAGAGAATGCACTAATTATGTTATTATGCAACACTATATATACATTCAGAGAGCTTATACTATATTGCATAAGGGCATCTAGTATAGCTCATTACATAATCAATTTGAGCTTCAACTCACACTGTACGCAGTGGAGGCCTTTCATTGGAAGCTTTTGTTTAAGCTGCGAGAGTTATGCAACACTGAGCAATGTGAGATATCTTATGTAATACATAGTAAAGGTATGGGAAGCAGAAAAGAAGCCGAGCTAGCCAGAAATATATATATATATTAGATATCTTTGAAAGCCCCAATATACATTAGCCTTTACAACCTATGCACATCCGTCTACATATAAACTATACTAGCAGTAATAGATTTGCTTCAGCTACAGCTGATGACTTTATGTCTTGGCCATAAATCAGAGACTGATCTATATTTGGCTAATTGCAGCAGCGCCAGAGCCAGACGTCACTGAATACGCCGGTTGTGACGTTGCAGACACCGATGCCGCCGCTGGCGAGCTATGCGTTTGGGGCGCAGGACTTTTCGCAATCGGGTGCCATGAGCGCGGACATAATGGGCCTGCCGCAGTGGCATCAGGGTCTCGTGCAGCACACTAGGTGGGTAGTCCAGGCCCCGAGCCCGGCGAATAGCAGCAGCAGCAGCCCCAGCAGGCAAACACTTAACGGCGACCAACATCATAATCTGCCTTGCAGTCTATCGCATCTGGCTGTCTCGAATAGCACGCCGCCGCCCGCCAGTTCGCCCGTCTCCATCAAGGTCAAAGCGGAACCGCAATCGCCGCCACGTGATCTCTCTGCCAGCGGTGGCGGCGGCGGCGGCGGCGGTGGTGGCCATCAGCATAACAGCAACGGCTCCACGGGCAGTGGCTCTAGCAGCAGCAGCACCAGCAGCAATGTCTCAACAGCGGGCGTCCTAACAGCCATCAATGCCATCACACAGCTGGGCGGTGCCGGGGTCCTAACGCCCGGCGGCGGCGGTGGCGGCACGAATGGCAGTGCGGAACAGGCCACCAATCTGAGCGTCCTAAGTCATTCGCAACAGCATCTGGTCATGCCCAACTCGCGGCCCTCCTCAACAGGTCACATAACGCCGACTCCAGGTATGTCCTGCAAATTTCACTTTGCCGAATTTTCCTATCAGCTTTTATCCGCAAGAAAATATTTACAAAAAAAAACTTTGTTTTTCTACTAATTTAGAAAGTTTTCGTGTTTTTTGCGGCATGTACTCTAATGCTATCTAAAAAGAAAAAGAAAATGCAAAAAGACTCAAAATTAAATCTTTGGCCCACGCGGCGTATGCGCAATCTAAGGTTATTACGCATACGCCGCTGGTGCCGCTCTCTAGCGTGTGCAGCCGCATTTATTTATCGATTCTTCTTCTTCTCTATTGCTGCTGGCGCACAAAACAAATTTTTGTTCGTTTTGATTAACCAACAACAACAATTAACAACAACAACTATATGACAATTTTTAGGGCATGATAAGTATGAAGGATATCCGTACCGTGCGCTTATGGGACATAATTCTAGATGGAATTTTGCCGGTAAATTGGCCAAAACACATACAAGCAAACATAAACACATACATGCATACATACATACATACAGAAAACATACACGAACACACACATACAAGCATCTATTTTCCATACATCTATTTTCCATACGCATAGAAAAACATTTTCGAGAAGCTCTCATCAATACAAACATAAGAGAGCTGATGGGCATATTGATAATAATCCAGGAATTTCATTGTAGATTTGCTAAAATTGATAAGGCACTATTGATTCAATATCTGCAATAATCGATTAGTTTTCGATTATATATTTTATCGGACTTTATCGATCAACTAAACACAAATTATCTTATAATCGATATATTTTCGATTATTATATATTTATCGGTCTTTATCGATTAATTTAATAAACTAAACAAAAATTGTATCTTACAATCGATATATTTGCTATATTAATATTTTTATCGGTATTTATCGATTAATTGAATGCCTTTTTTACTTTTAAAATACTATGAATTGTAAAACTGTGTTATCGATAAAACAAATTTATTGAATCTATCGCTGTTCGATTATTTGTAACCAAATGAAGTAAATACAATACAGAAAATTGTATAATTTAACTAGTTATCGATTAATTATCGATAAAGGTTTTCGCGTGATTCATTAATGGAATCATTGTTCTTGATCAATATGGTTAACGCTTTGAATAATAACTTTACAATATTGAAAATTTGTAAATTGTAAAGTTCAGTTATCGATCACTTATCGGTAGTTATCGATTGTTTATCAGCTCTGACACGTACACAGCCAAAATTTTGCAGATCATTTTATGATTTTCCCCATACTTTTCAACAGACCAAATTGTCAAATTTTATCTTTTACAACACTGAAAAAATGTAAACTCAAAAAAAAAAAAACAAAGAGAAGAAACAAATGTAACAATTGCCTGCCTTTTTGTTTTGATTACTTTCACTAACCATTAGTTAACTTAGGCTAGCTAACTACTTAAGCTGAGTTTAACATTTGCGCTCATTTAACACACACAAACACACGCAGTCTACATGTACACATCACACCCACATACACGCACACACTCGCACATGAGTTGCCAGGCGTTGAATGCCGATGCGTCTGGCTTTAAACAAATGAAAGCCCCCGCCTGCCGCCCGCCCGTGCCACACACATATGCAATCAGTGCAGCTCAACTAATAGGTTAACAGATTTTATTATCTTAAACGCAGGTACGCCCAATGGCGAGCAGGATGTGCGCCTACAAGCGGTTGCCGTGCAACAGCAGCAGCAGCAGCAACAGCAACAGCAGCAGCAACAACAGCAGCAACAACAGCAGCATCAGCAACAGCAACAGTTGAGCGACTACGATGCGCCCAACCACAAAAGGCCAAGAATATCCGGCGGCTGGGGTACATAGCCGGCACGTGGCGCCAGCTACAAGCTACAGCCACCACAACAGCAACACCAGCAACATCACAGTAGCAACAGGAAGCCAGTCAGCAGCAGCAGCAGCAGCAGTAGCTGTGACAATGATCTGGTCATGATGCCGCCGCCTCCACGCAAAGAAAATGCTGCACAACGCGCGTTCCACAATGCTGCCAGCTATGGGCGTGGCAGCGGCTATGACTGCTACAGCCAACATCTGGCCGTGGGCTATGCCCCACAGCAGCAACAACAACAACAGCAACAACAATAAACAAGAACAGAGCACAGTAACGTTTCCAGACCAGTGCAATAGTTTTGATGATTTAGTCAGCTGGAAGCGAAAAGTTTTGTTATTGGTTTTCTTTTAGCTATTAAGCGAAAAACAAGTGACAGTGTCATATCTACAATTATTGTCTAATGTGTAACTTATAATAATAATAATGAGCATGTGTATATATATACATATATATATGTATGTATGTATGTGTATATGTGTATTGCTAATAGCTATAATTTAAAGTTATCTAAAACACACACACACACACAAAAAACCCATATAAAAACATTAGGTTTAAGTCAGGTTTGAAAGCGCCCCCCTCTAGCTAGTTAATTAACAATTAAAAAGGAAAAAAAAAGAAAATTATAAAAAAATAATTATACTGTTGCTAGTAAAGTTTTCAAACTCGTTTAGTTGTTAGTGTGTTGAGCTGATTTAGTTTAAATCAATTTAAAGAAAACTTAAACTTAAGTCAAAAGCGATTATGATTGTACATATACTATATATATATTTACAAATATATATACATTTTGTTTGAGTAAGTTTTAAAAATTACACTTAAAAGATACGTAATACATGCAAGTCATATATAATATACCATATATATATAACTATATATAAGCGCTGAGCAAGTTTTACAACACAAATTGTAAAATCTCGCTTACACACATATACACCCACACACACACATGAAAATGTACTCAAAATATGTTTTTTATATAATTTTCTTGCAATAATTTTCTGGATTCAAGTGCAATTTATGAATTTTCGATTGAATAGAGTATGCAATATTTTAAAAATAAAAACAAAATATAAATAAATAAATATACACATATATACTTTATTTTAAAGCAACGACTCAGTTTAATTTTAATTACAAAATATAATTTATGATTTTATATTAAGCTTCAAGTTTTTAGACTCTTTTGCGTGGGCGTTTCAATCTTTATTTTAAACTTAAATTTATAAAAAATAAATAAAAAAAACTTTTGTTTTAAGCATAAACAGAAAACAAAAAGCTTATTTTGATAGACTTTAATTCTCTTTGATTTGTAAGCAAAACGAAGTCATAATTTGTAATTAACTTAAAAAAAAAAACAAAAGCAACATGAATTTCTGTTTCGATTTGATGAAGCCTCAAGTTCTTTTTTGTATTTTTTACAACATACATATACAGTTTTAAATGCAGTTTGTAAAACAACAACAACAACTCAAAAACACAAAATATAATTTAAATAAAAATTATTATAAACACTTTTTTTATTTTTATTTTTTTAGTATTTAAACAGCTAGCTGTAGGTGGGTGTGGCTGTGTACATGTCAATTGCACGCTTTATTATTTTTTTATATTTAAATAAATACACACACAGACAAACACACGCATATATGTATATGTATACAAACACACTTAAGAAGGTAAACGCGCTCTGTAAATATTTGCTCTGATACAACATGACCTGTTGCACTTTATACAGCCCAAATGTAAAAATTTCAAAAACAACAACAACAACAATATATGTATGCAAATAATTTAACAGTACTTCTATTTGTATGCTATGGACTATAGCAGCAGCTGTGCATACTTGATATAGCGCGAAATTTAACGATCCGAATGCACAACAAATGAACACAGAAACAATAAACATTTACACTTTACAGGTTTCCCAAAGATGAACAACAACAGCAACAAGCTTTACATACATATATATATAACAAATAAAACTGAACCATATATACATAGACATACATATATATGACATAAAGTAGCCCGAGCTACATATTTTCTAGCAATATACTGAGATGTTAATTAGCAAAATTCATTGAAAAAAAAAAAAAAAAACAAACAATTTGTACGAGTTCCTTTTTTTTAAAGAAATATTTTGAAACATATTGATATATTGATAAAAATATATACCTAGAGAAAATTTTGAAAATTTAAATAGTTTTGTGCAAGAAAAAGGAACTCGCGACAAATTTTAAATAAATAAAAAAATATATAAAAAACTTGAATGAATACAAATTGTCCATCTATGGTCAAGCATACTCAAAAGCTACTTAAAGCTACTAAAAAAGTACTTAGAAAGTAATTGAAAGTACTCAGAAAGTACTTGCAATTAACTTAAACTTAGTGCAGTGAGTGTTAAATGTAGTGTACCCCCTTCCCATTGATATGTTGTGTACCGATTACGAAAAGTAAAAATAATTTTTCATATAATTTGCAAAAAAAAAAACTAAAAACTTTTCCAAGAAACAAAATTTTCGCCTAAATTCAGTTTTTCACATTTTCCGTTGAGTGTAAATAAATTATTTTGTTTTTTGTATACTAAAACTTCACTCTCTAGTGTGTTGCCTTAAGAACAGTGCCTCTTAAATGAACAAAAAAAAAAAATATATATATATAAATGTTAAAAAATATTAAAAAATTGTAATGAAAACTGTAAACTTGATGGTGAAAATATTTCAATACAGGTGTTAAATGTGCTATTTAAAGAAAAAACATGTAGTTAATGCAAACCTAAACAAATTGAAACAGAATTAAACTAAGCTTTAAAACTAAAAAGAAGGAAAAATTTATAAATTTATGGAAACTACTCAAGTAGCGAGCAGGAAGCAGAGCGCAGCACAAAATGTACAAAAAAAAGTATGATTGGATGGTAAAGAAAATTACAATTTGGCATATGAGAGATTTTGAATACTTTAAGAGATCATACACATACAGATATATCTATATAGAGCTATATACACATGATATATACGATGATATTTGGAGCGGTGCACTGTATAGCTGGACGCCTACAAGGCGATGCATAGGTCGCAGGGACCACAACATTTAAGTAAATATTGAATTGAATTGACTTGGACGGTGTTATCATCTGAAGCGATTCAATTGAGCTAAAATAAACTAGTTAAATATGTTAAAGGATAACTGGAAAATGCACTGTTGTACGAGGTTTTTAATGGGGCACCTGATTAAGATTATGAAACTATACTAGGAACATAAGCAAAGCGTGTTAAAAGGCAAACAAGACTTTATGCATTAACCATATATCTAAAAATATATGCGTACACAAGCGGACACTATAGATCAACTATATATAGTCTCATGTAGTATAATTTCAATTTGTATTTCTGTTGTCCACTCATCTTCGATGTTGTTAATGTTTGCTGTGTGTTGAGTATTTGTGTTAAAGCTATTTGTGTGTGGTTCCATTCGCAATTTGTTGTCCAGACGATAATCATAAACGAGCACAAACTAAGACATAAATACGTACAGATTCAATTATATAATTAATGTTTTAACAATTGACAAACTTAAGCTATGATTGGGTACCAGAAAAACGCGTTTAAAAGTTTATAAAACCTTCAAAACGCTGTCTTAAAAAATGAAAAAAATATATTACAAAATTATGAGAAATGAATATTTTACAAATTAAGTGATATGCAAGTAGTTAAGCTAAATATATATGTATGTGTGTACAAGGCGCTCCAGATTGATATTATATAAATATATATATAATTATCATCGATGTATTTCTGTTCAAAAAAACTAGCAAAAATTTTGATGAAACATCAAAAAAATTACAAAAAGAAGAAAGAGCAGCTAAACAGAAAATATAAAAACATAAATATAATAATAATTATATATATATATATATATATATATTATACTGAACAAGTTTTATCCGTGCACTGAATATGAAAGGTTTTGACAAATTGATTGTGGCATAAACATTTACCTACAAATTAAGTTGATGTTTTAAACAAAGTGAAACGTAGCGATCTTTTAAATAAAACAAAGAAAAACCTTTTTGGCAACTGAATGTTTACAAACTTTTCATAATTCTCATAAATTTTTGTATTTTATTGCAACCTTTTCGCTTAAACAGTAATTTAGAATTTTGAATTTAGTTTCTTTATAATTTACAAACTAATCAAATGCATTCGTGGTACAACTTCTACATATCTCTTTGCAGCATTGGCATTTGGCTTACATGCCGTTGTAGGCGGGGCCGCCGCCACCTTCGGGCACCACCCAATTAATATTCTGCTTGGGATCCTTGATATCACAGGTTTTGCAGTGAATGCAGTTTTGGGCATTGATTTGCAGCTTCATGTTGCCGCCCTCCTCGTTGGGCACATATTCGTATACACCGGCGGGGCAGAACCGCTGTTCGGGTCCCTCGTATATGGCCAAGTTGTGATCGACGGGAATGCGATCGTCCTTGAGCGTTAAGTGGGCTGGCTGATCGCCTTCGTGATTGGTGCCTGTGAGCGCCACCGACGATAGTAAATCAAAGGAGATTTTGCCATCTGGCTTGGGATACACAATGCGTTCACTAACATTCGCTGGCTTAAGTGATTCGTGATCCTGTGGGCCATGCGTAAGCGTCCAGGGTTCGCGACCGCCCATGAATATGGAGAAGCCACTGAGCACAAGGCCGCCATAGAGGCCCAGAGGATTATGGAAGGACGGGTGCACATTGCGCACCTTGTACAAATCTTTCCAGACAAACGAATCCTTGATTCTAAAAAGGTAAATATATATTAGATGTAGTTGGTATCAGGTGTAAGGTATGCCTAGCTCACTTGTCGGCATAAGTTACGGGCTCCACACCAGCTGTGGTCTGCGTGCCCTCATTGATAGCCTCTAGTGCACTTTCAGCGGCCAGCATGCCGCTCTTCATGGCGTAGTGTGAGCCCTTGATGCGTGGCACGTTCAGGAAGCCTGCGCTGCAGCCAACCAAGCAGCCTCCAGGGAACGACAACTTCTTGGGCAAACTTTGATAGCCGCCCTCGTTGATGGCACGTGCGCCATAGCCAATGCGCGTGGCGTTCTCAAACACTTGACGCACCTTGGGATGCGTCTTGAAACGCTGGAACTCCTGGAAGGGACTAATCCAAGGATTCCTATAGTTTAGGCCAACAACAAAGCCAACAGCGATTGTGGGCGTAGGTTCGTTTAGATGATACAAAAAAGAGCCGCCATATGTAAACCGATCCAGAGGCCAGCCAATTGAGTGCTCCACTAATCCGGGTCTGCAAATCAGAGAAGTTTCAATTATGCTTAAGCGTATGGTTTCTTGTTACTCACTGATGGTGCTCGGGCGAAATCTCCCAAACCTCCTTGAGTCCAATGCCATAGGCTTGTGGCTCGCTGCCTGCGTTAAGGTCAAACTTCTGCATAATCTGCTTTGAGAGGTGGCCACGGCAGCCCTCGGCAAAGATTGTGGTCTTCGCATGTAGTTCCATGCCACGTGCAAAGGTTTCTTTGGGTGCGCCACTCTTAGCAATGCCCACATCATTTGTAGCAATGCCTTTTACGCTGCCATCCTCGTGGAACAGCACCTCAGAGGCAGCACAGCCCGGATAGATCTCAACGCCCAATGCCTCCGCCTGATCGCCGAGCCATTTGACCAAGTGTCCTAGTCGTACGACATAATTGCCATGATTGTCCATGGGCCAGCCCTTGAAGATGGGTATGGATATGCGACCCGTTTCCGTAAGGAGCGAGAACGTATCCTTCGAGACGGGTGTGTTCAATGGTGCGCCCTGCTCCTTCCAGTCAGGGATGAGCTCGTTCAACGAGATCGGATCGATGACAGCGCCCGAAAGTATATGACCACCGGCCTCAGCGGCTTTTTCTACTACGCAAACGCGTATTTCCTGTCGAGCAAGAATAAGACATTGATTGTCGTACGATCTGGAGGGCTATGACATAAGCAGCTCACCTGATCTTTTTCAGCAGCCAGCTGCTTGGCACGTATGGCCGCCGACATGCCGGCTGGTCCACCACCCACGATAACAATATCCACCTCCTCGACACATCGCTCCATGTCGACCTCATTCCATCTGTCGTCCTTCTCTCGCGGATGCAAGGTGTAGTGCGTGGTTATCTTTGGATATTTCGCTGCCTCTGACACGCTGCGCACAAAGGCGGGCGTAAAGAGCTTTTGAACTGGGCGTGGTTACAAAGAACATTGCATTGATAATTGGGAAAGCGCATAAGCTGATAAGAAATCAACAAGATTTCCAATACGAACTCCAATCAGAACAACAACAACGAAGGGCAGACTACTCTGAAGAGTTGGCAAACGCTCATATTATATAAACAGATTACGTTTTTTATGATTATTTTATGTGTTTCTTATTGTAGAATCTCATCAGAAGTTATGTAATCGCCGAAATGTTTGTTGTTTTTCTTGTTGTTAGCTTTTATAACTTACAGTTTCTTCTCAAACTCACCTCGATGCATTTTCAACAGAGCCGACATTATCGCCAGGAACGTATTAATCTAATTGCAATATCTACAAAGTATATATAGAGAGGGGGCACATTATTTATTTATATATTTTGTATAGATAGCCAAACAAAAACAAATACAATTGCCGCCTCCGCAGCCGCCGCTGTCGCAGCCAACAAAGCAACAAGTTGGACTTTAGACTTGTCTGCCAATTGCTGAGGCTGCTACAGGTTCAATTATTTAATTGAATATTTTGTATTGCTTGCAACTTGCCTTATTTGTTCTTTACCGTTGAGATTTCGTTGAGTTAATAAAAGTTCCGTGCAGATTGAGTTGGCAAGTCAAACAAATGCGAGACTTAGGTTAGTGCCAACAGAAGCCAACCGCAACATTCAGCTGTTCAAACTAGAGCTGAGTGCGTGTTGCGACTGGGCACAACATCGCATTGAGCTAGGCAACTGCCATAGTTAGCAATTTCTAAAGTTAAAAGTGTACTTATTAAATTAAAACTTAGCTTGTAAATATATTTTATTTTATTTTTAACTACATATATTTATTATATTTACACTTTAAATATATATAGTTTTATATATTTCATATAAATATCTATTGCCATACGGCATCATCGTGCTGTTGGCAATTGGCACGCGTTCACCTCTAGCTACAAACCTGTTGCTTCAGCGTTGCCACATCGCGCACAGCTACAACAGTTGTAGCAGAGTTTACGCTGCTACTGCTACCGCACAATAGATGGCGCTAATATCAAATTGCTTAATTCAAATTAAGTTCTCGTTAAGGTCAATGCCAATGCCGCTGCCTAATTTATAGCTAAAAAAGAGATAATCAAACAACAATTAGCGAGTGGTCTTTATTTAAAAGATTGTTCACAACATTTGCATGCATTTTTAGGGAAGTACATTTAACATTTCAAATTTTCGATATTAGATTTAATTTCATGTGCCTTAATGTGTTTGTGTATGTGACCTTTGACCTTTGCTTAGTTTTTTTTTTCAATATATATTATTAGAGCAGATAAAAGACTTGGTGAATTTTTAATCCAGCCCTATTAAAAATCCAAAGTACAGCTGTGTTGTCTTTTCATAGTTTTGTTTACTATTGCAATATTTATAGCGTATATATATATATATCTTTATCATTTTCAGTTTTTCAGGCCAATTTTAAATATTTACAACGTGCTTTGCGTATGTGAGAAATTATGGTTCATAGAATTGCTCCTCCGATTCGGTTTGTTCGCCACTCTTCAATTGCTGCTGGTCTTGGGCTGACCTCTGAACCTGGCCCTGAGCCTGCTGACCCTGCTGCTGCTGCTGCTTGGTGAATAGCATCGATATGGCCTTATCCACGGGATTGCCCTCCTCTGCGCCTTGCTGCTTGGCCTCCAACTTATTTTGCTGCTTGGCCTCTGATGAACTTGCTCCTCCGGCTTCCGCTCCGGTTCCGGCTCCAGTTCCCGCTCCCGATCTGTTCACACTCTTGCCGAAGCGCATGAAATTGGAGTCCATCTTGCCGTAACGCTCGAAATCGCTTGGCGCTGCACGCCCGAAGCGCATGAAGTTATCCGGACGGCCGAAACGCATGAAATCCTGCTTGGGGCTGCGCACCTCCTCGTGGAAGTTGAGATTTCTGCCGAAGCGCATGAAGTTGTCGGAGCGTCCGAAACGCATGAAGTCCTGACCAGGATCACGGCCGAAGCGCATGAAATCCGAAGGCGCACGTCCGAAGCGCATGAAGTCCGAAGGCGAGCGACCAAAGCGCATGAAATCCTGCTTCGGGTCACGGCCGTAGCGATCCATGGCCGAACGTTTGACAGCGTCGTAGTAGCCCGGACCCGTTGCCTGAGGCAGTTGCTCCGGCTGCCGCTTGCCGAAACGCATGAAGTTATCCTCCATGGACTTGCGCTTCAGATCATAGTCCGGATCGTACTTCAAGCTGGGCTTGCGGGCGTGCTTCTGGAAGCGCAGCACCACGGAGTTCTTATTGTAGTCAATGCCAACGGCCGAGATGGGATAGCGAAACTCCAGCTCAGTTTGCTCCAGCTTGTCGTTGACCAAGCCATCCAGAATATCCGATTCGACGGGCTTGGGATTGACTTCCCCCGACTCCAGCAGAGAGTTCTCAATGTAACTGGGCGCTTCGATGATCTCGCTGTGAATGGCCGCCTGCATCTGGTAGAGGGCCAGCAGAAACATCAAGGCGATGCCCATGGTGAAGAGGAGCTGCAAACGGAGAGCGAGAGTGGGTGTGAGTGGGTGGCGAGGATGTGAGATGTTGACTTAAATCACTTGCTACATTATCTATTACAAGTTTTAATCACATTAACGCCCTCGCTTAGGCCACATTCATTTTACTTAACAACTTCTTGTTGTTGCCGGTGTAACAAGTTGGTTTAGCTACTCCGGTAGCCAGGCAGCTGCTTAACGCCTTTTGTTTGCCTTGGCCACGGCCCAGACGAAAGTGTCCCGCTAATTAACCATAACAATATTTATGCGATAATCCATCCGCCTGGCCAAGAGCGAAATATGAATGTGCGCGTAAAAAGTTAACCAAGCGCATTAAACGGCAGCAACAACAACAGCAGCAACAGCTACAACGCCTGCAACAGCAACAGCTACAATAGCAACATGAGTCTATACACACACACACACATAGACAAAGACACACATTAAGAGCCATAATCCAACTTGTTAAAGGCGCTAAGCAGACTAGAGCAGCGGAAGGTGTAGGAAGGGAAGCAGGAGGGGGCTGGAGCAGCCAAAAGAGCTAGAGCAGCAGCAGCAATAGGGCGAGGAAGGCAGCAGAAACAATGGGAGGAGCGGAAGCGGAAGGAGAAGTAGGAAGAAGACTAGGAAGAGGAGAAGAAGCAGAGGGAGTGATAAGAGGAGGAGCAGTGGGAGGAGGGTCGAGGAGTAGAAGGGATAGCACGGGATAGAGGCACGAGGAGTATCACGAGTAGGAGAAGTAAGAGTGGGAAGAGTTGCAAGAGCATCATGAGGAGTAAGGGGAGAAAGAGGAGCAGCACCAACAGCATCCGCACCATCACCAACAGCAGCGAGTTGATGTATGAACATTTCGCACTTCGTCAGCAGCGAAACAGCCCATTAGAGATGCAAATGATTATGGCTTTTGGATGCGGCCATAGATGAAGGCCTCAAATGGCCAAAGTGAAGCAGCAGCGCACTGCCCACACGCTGCTGCAGCAGGATCAGGTGAGTAAGTAAATTAGCTTAAGCTGGGCAAATGCCATTATGGCAAAGAAGTTGAGAATTATGAAAGATTGTGGAGGAAACACTATATAAGTATATAGTATATATAGTATATAGTATATATAGTATATATATTTTGTCAAAGTTTTCTATTTGAGTAAAGAATTGACTGACTTTCAGGCTTATAGGCAGTAGTTGTGCCATGTTTCTTAAGCAAATTAGGTAAATGTAGATTTGTTCTGAATGGAAAGCCATTTGCTGCCTCAGGCAATGGCCATGAGCAGCGTGTGAGCAGCACTCTTAGTACTTCAATTAAAACCTAAAGCAAAATGGAAATTTTGTATTATAATAATATAATTTTTCACTCCAAATTGTTTGGATTGGCTAACTAGATAAGCTAAGACTGACTTATAACTGAATTTCTATGCTCAAGAAATCTCTGCTTTCTAACTCTTATGGAAGAAATTTTCAGCCTTTGCATTTCATATGCCAAATTGGCCAGGCCAAAAGGCTTAGACTTGGAAATAGACAATTTTGTAATTTTAGAATATACTTTGAGGCACTTCTGATAATAGCTACCTAAATATATAATATAAAACTTGACTTTATGGCTTAACTACTTGAGCTTGCTTTCGGAAATATTTTCATTTTCAGTTTTGTGGCTAGGCTAGGTTAGGCTTGCTTAGGCTAGCTCAGAGCTATAGCTAAATATATCCTATTTTTTTTAAAGAGAACTACTCTTGATTGATCAAATATTTGCCACACATACAAAGTATATGCTGTCGAGGCAATATCTGAATATCCCTAGTGTAGCTCTTGAAAATCTTTTATAAAGATTCAAAGCTTCATTCGCCTCAAACGCTTCACACTTTTCACACAAAGCGGCGCTTGGTCTGCTCTCGGCAACTGCATTTAAAATATTTAAATATAGATTTTTAAACTGTTAAAAACCCTGAAAATGTTGTTGCTTTATATAAATATTTTAATTAGACAGTCGGACAGACAGTCGGACGCACACTCGGAGCGACAATCTTGCGACTGCGTTAAAAGTTTGCTTCGTGTTTCACTTGACATTAATATGCGCGATGTTGGTCAACTTATCGCTCAATTTACAAATTGACTAGGCCAGCTCAAAAGAAACCGTTAAAAAACTTGTTCAGACTACGCCGTAGACGTAGACAACAACAACAACAAGTTGACCCTAAGCTGAGCTGCGCTGAGCTGGCAAATGCTGCACATTAACATACATTTTATGTACTCCACATTAATGTAAGAAACATTTCACAAAACTTTTATGCAAAAGTTGAAATTAAGAGCGAATGAAGCTAAGACGAAGATTAGCTGCGCTAACTTAGTAGTTATTGCTGGGGGAGCTACCACTGTGTGGGAGTTATATAGAGTGTAAATTGGGCTGGGAATGAAGTTCGCAAGTGTTGTGACTGGAGTAGACTGTCTGGTATTCAGTTTATGCATATATCTGTTTATATATATCACCTAACAACTACAACAGCTTCCATAAGCCATTGTTCGTGAAACTTGCAAGTCATCTTGGCAGTCACCTTCTGCCAGCTTTGCCAGCTGAAAGGCATTGTCTAGGCAAAAGTTTATCAAATCGAATCAATCTGCATTGATACTGCTTTTTTGATTATTTGCACATATTTTATATTTTGAAATATATAAAAATCTATTTGTATAACTATATCTTTATGAATAGCTGACAGCAGTCTGCAGTAATCGGATATCCTTAAGATTGGCAACTTATAGCCAGAAATACAATTTTTAAGGGATTCTTGAAGCATTGTTGAAGGATTGTTGAGGGACTGTAACAATGTTTGGAGTGAAGGCGTCGAAACACAAAAAGGAGAAATTGAAATTGAATTTGGAAAATTTTGAAATTAAATTTTGAAATTGTAGACAAACTCTTTAGGCGAAATACAAATTTTTATTAGGCCTTCAAGAATAAGCTTTAACAATAAAAGTCTCTAAGAGACAGACTTCTTCCCTTTAGTCTTTCTCTCAGGTACTTTTCTCAAATATGCATAAGCTGCTTTATGATATTATAAAAAATTAGATAATGATGTTTAAATATTTGCATGTGCATGAGAAATATGTTAGAGCTTGTATGGGACAAGCTTAGTCAAAGTAAGTTGACGTTAGGGAAGGCTTTTAGATTATGAACTGCAATGTATATGTCAATCTCGTATGGCAGCTTATGATATGGCAATTTATAATTCATAAGGGTTTTATTGTTATATAGCTATAGATAGATCTGTGCTTCGACTTAGCTAATCAGCAGTGCTATGTTTATAGTTCACAATTGAAATATGAATACCTTATGTTGTCTACCTAATCTAATATTTAAGCCCTCTAAAAATCACGTTCTTATTGGAATCTGCCTAATTCAAGCATATAAAACTAAGCCTTATAACCTCACAAAGCATATATACCCGCAACAAGTGTATAAAGGCAATGAAAATATTTAATGCTTTATTGCTGCTGCTGCTGTTGCTGTTGCTGTTGCCGTTGTGTCTGTTGCTGTTGCTGTTTGCATTGCAAGCGCAATCAGACGCAATTCATTTGGGGCAATAAGTGACAAATGGCAAGTGTTGTTTAGGCCCTCTGCGCTCAGTCGACAGCTGTCCGCAGCGACTCCTCTGCTGGGCCTATCGCCAACGCTTTTATTTGTATTTGACGGGCGCAAAGTGTTGCTTGCAACATGAGGCATTGTGCACTCGAAGCGAAGCGCAAAGTGTCGTCAAATTTATGACGTTGCATGTTGCAACGGCATTTGGCAGCTGCAACTGAATTGATTCGCTGAAGCCGCCGAAGATTCATCAATTTTTTCGCAACTTTTCGGCACCTCAGCCCAGCATAGCGCATACGCCGCGTGGCTCAGCTGAAATATCAAATATCAATACACGCACACACACACACACGCACACACTCGTTAATTCGTTTAGCTGCCATATGAAAGCTGAAACTTTGCATGCTTCGCTTTTATTTTGTTTTCCTTTCTTGATTTCGATTTCTAATCAGATTTCCATAACTCAGCAATGCGATACACTTGAAGTGTCTTCATCTGTGTCTAAATTTAAATATATAATTTATCAGGCGTGTAGGCGGGGCAGCTCAGCGATGACATTAAAAAAGACAAATGATTGCCGCATGTGGCACTCAGATATGTGCACCATTCGCCGCTACCTGTGCTACCAGCTCCCGTTGTCAGTGATAAATCAAAAATTTGCGCACGCTTCGCCGCTAGTTCTTGAGCTGCACATATCGCACAACTGGGCAGGGTTTAAGCATTTCCAGCGCTGCTAGGAAATGCAGAAAAAAGTAGAGTTGGCACCTGGAAATAGAAATCTAGCGGCGCTTTGCTGCGGCTGCTGCTCTCCGAAGTGCAGCCGTAAACTATTCAATTTGCTTTCATTAAGACCAACATGAAACTCACATGGGTGTGTGTGTGTGTGTGTGCGTGTGTGTGCCAACTATTACTATGCTCGCATGCCAGCTGATACCTACCACCTGGCTGCTAAATCTGGCTGTATTTCTCTGTGTTAGCACGTGTTTCAGGTTCATTTGCCTCTGGGCACCTCCTCAGTTGCACCAAACTGAAATTTGATATTTTAGAAAACCCTTTTCTAGATATTTGCTCAAAATGGTATTCCAGTGAACTTAAACTCCAAATCATATATGAATTTTCAGAAATCTTAGCTCTGCTGCAGAATTTCTCATTATTTCTATATAAAAATTTAATTTTAAGATTAATTTTAAAATTAAAATTAAATTTCATTTTAATTTTTTTGACTTCTACAAATCTTTGGCAATTTTTAGAAATTTATTTGGAAGATTTCAAAAATTTGTGTCATAATAGAAAAATGCTATTCATACATACTTCATATTTGTTCAAAAATATATCCTTTCAAAAACACATTACTCTACTCTAGTTGCTATGCTTTCTCCTTTGCTGGCGAATTCGCAGCGAAATTTTATTTGAGAACTACTTTAAAATGGGAAGTATAACATAAGGATTTGTGCCTAAAACTCTTGAATATTCTAGTTAAAATTCAGTTATAATTTAGCAGTAAAGCCACAATCTATATTTGGATATATATAGATAATAGGTTACCAAAAATCAATCATTAAAGTTTAGTTATTTAGCTTAATTTGTTCAACGAGCTATACTCTCCATTAAAAGTTTTGCACTGTATATGTATTTTTATAAATTTCGAAGAGTTTCTAATTTTGGGATATAAAACAATATATATTTTTCAATATTTATAATATTCACTTTTTCTTTCTTTTTTTGTATTGTCTAAATATATTTTATATTTCTCTAAAAGTCTCAAGCACTTTTTCCACAATTTTACCTTTGTCTTTGCCTATAACATGCGATTCTGCATAATTGAAATTTCTTACAATTCCTTTCATATAAATATAGACTTTGTAACTCGTTGTCTTCGACTGCAGCAATCTCTTTAACTGCCACTCTACTACTTAAGCTAGGCTATATTTAGAGATCGAGAACTCACCTTTCTTGCCAAATAGAAGATATCAAGTTAAGCGGTAATTGCTGGGCAATTAAATGGACATTCCTTTTGAAGAAATGCCAATTCGAAGCACTTTAGCACTGGGCACTCGCAGAGGTTTTGCTCTGGTTCCACTGTGTGTTGGGGCAGGACACTTGTTGACCGTGACAGTGTGAAACAGTTCTGTGCAGATGTTTGGCGAAACATCCGGTTTTATATAGGACCTGTCCACGAACGGCCGACAGCAAACAAACGACAGCCGACAGCCGATGTTGTCCTCTTTGTGAAGGATAATAGGCGGGCAAAAGTTCTGCTGCTGCGAGCTGCTGTGTGGGTGTTTATGTTGAAGCAACAAGTGTTGCTAGCAACATGTTGCAGCTGCAGCTGAATTGGGTCTGTGTGTGTGACTGCCTTTATGTGTGATTTAGATGACTTTTGAGGCCTGTGTGCCTTTAATATGTTTTTTGCTACTTTGCTTAAGCTGCTTTAGTAGGTAATGAGGGCAAACCTTTGCCTGCTGTTATGTCTGCCTGTTGAAGCATCAAATGTTGCTAGCAACATGCTGAGTGAAACAAAAGTTGCTAAGCGTATTGCTGGCTCTACCTGCCTGTCCCTTTCTCTCTCTCCCCACACTTTATTCAATTACAGTTAGATAGCAAAACAGCCTTGCGCTTGCCTCTTTTTTGGCTCTATTATGTTTGCTTCGCAGCTCCCCTAATTAGCGCACATAGGCAGACATGTTGCTAGCCACATTTGTTGCTGGCAGCATGTTGTCAGCAGCAAATGTAGCTGCCTCTCCTCTCTCTCTCGCTCTCCCTTATTGTTTATTTATTTACAGTTAAACTGCAAGCTACAGATAGAGGCCAGCCTTGACAATGTCCGCCTGCCTGCTTCGGTTTTTTCGTTCATTTTTTTTGGCTCTGATATATTTGTTTGTTTGTGTTGACAGAGAGACAGACTGAAAGGCTGACAGACGACAGACGACAGACGACCGCACAATGGCCAACAATGCGGCTTATTGTTTGAGCCAGTTTTCCAGCTTTATTAACTGTATGCAGACATGCACATGTACATATGTCTGTCTGTCCGTGTGTCTGTCGATCCGTCCGGCAATGACGCAGCAACATTTTGTCGCCGCTTTGCTGGTAATTCTAGCGCCAAATTGTATGCAAATCGCCCACAATTGTTATGTGCCGCCCACTTTTAAGTTTTCAGCAGCCGCAACGTTATACAGCCCCATCCCTTGCTGTCTTATCGCATCCAATTAGCTGGGTCATCAGCTACTCTGGCTACGTGTGCGTATGCGTTATAATTTGGCCTTGTCGCCAGTTGCTCTTATTGAAGTTTTATGGCCCTGTAACGGGACACCTTCTGGCGCCTTCAGCAGCCCCATTCGTCTGCTCCAACCCACTCTCCCAGCCTCCCTCTCTCTTTGCTGGCTGTACGGCCATTTGCAGCTAGCGGAAGTCTGTAATTACGGCCACACTTTGAAAGGCCAAGTTTAGTCGCTTCTATTTGTTTTCGTGTTTCGAACACTCCCAGTCGGTGCGGATGACTTGCAACAAATGTGTCAACTTTTTCTTCTTGTTTAACGATTCTTCATGATCATTCAAAAATCAATAGCTGTATATATATAGATATATATATATATATATATATATATATTTATATTTGGATGGATAAATACGTATGCATGTTGATGAGGCTCATTTGCATAGCTGGCAAACGCTCAAGTTCAAAGCATAGGCTTGACCGAGACCGTGGACTCCCAGTTCGCTGCGGTCCGCATAACCATAGGAAGTTGAGATTAGCTTTAGCTTGTCGACTAGATATCGAATCTGATATGCTCTAAGAGCTACTCTTAACTGTGTAAGGTCTTAGATCTCTCTCTATCTCTCTCTCTCTCTCTCTAGTTTCTTGTTAACGCTTGACAAGTTTACGCCTTTTATCAGTCAGGCAATCTAATTAATGTAAGGCCAGCTTTGATTGCATTCGAAGAGATTTTCAATAGGGGTTTGACTTGCATATTAAATGGTTGCAGAGAATACTTTATCAAAACAAAATATTCAAATAGTTTGTATGCTTTCAGATGCTCTTAGAGCTTTGTAAGTAATTATATATCAAAATCCATATTTATTTACTATGTATTTTTGAGCTTTGTATAACTTTAAAAACTATTTTTTTAAAATTTACTTGCTTTTCGTGAAATAATATAAATTAATAGAAATAATTTATAGCCGTTTTAATTATTTCTTATTATTATTATTTTAAATTTTATATATTTTTATATTATATAATATATTTTTTTTTAAGTATTAATTATTATTTAAAATTTTTTTTTACTTTTATTTCAAAAGTTTAAAAAAATAATTATTTGTAATAATATTTTTCAAAATTTATTTTTGTAATTTTTTACTACATATTTATTTTAATATTTTTTTTTATATATTTTCAAGTTAACAATTTTATTTTAAAGGGTATTTCCTAATTCATTATAACCTCCTTACTGAAATATATATAAAATATCGCCAAGTCAATGGGTTGTAAGCACAACTGAAAACAATAAAAATATACATATATCTGATAATGTTCATTAAGAAAACTTGATCAGCTTTTTAAAGCAGGCGCTTGGCAACGGTCTGCTCCAAAATGTCAAGAGTATATTTATAGCTAATATAGTATATTAGTTGCTCTGCAGATGTGATTATAGCAACTCTTGTTTTCTGTATTTTTATAGGTTTCAGTTAGTTAGTTGAATTTGATGTCAATGCCATTGTTAAGAGTGCTCTTAGGCTTTGTCTTGTTATTGTTTCTTATTGTTTGTTGTCATTTGTGTGTGCAGATTCAGCGAGTGTAACTAACAAGTAACGGGCGCAGGTCGTTAGCCATGGTCAATTTTAGCTAATTAACGAGCACACACTCGAAATTTATGCATGCGCTATGCGCCATAACGATTTATGGCAAGCCAACAACAGCAACGTGTGTGCGCTATAAACATAAATTCAGATGCTGATTGCTGCCTACAATTGCATCATGTTCTAAAGCTGCATGGGAAATCAGCAAGCATCGAGCAGCAGGCAGCAAGCAGCAGCAGCAAACAGCAGACGCGACAACAACTACAGTTATTGAGCAATATCAACGGTAGTTGCTGCTCTTTATCGAATGAAGCTTTAGTCGAGCAGCGACGCCTCTGATCGTTTACTTTGAGCGCACGCAGCCAATTACCGAATGTAAACAAAAACAAAACTGAGAAAGCAGCGTGAACCTCTGACCGACCGGGAGAGGCCACTGGGCAGCGACGCCGACGGCGACGGCGGTAGCGAGTGCAACTGCTTTTGCATACTCGTGCCTCGCTCTCTCTCACTGTGTAGCTCGCTCACTGCTTGATAGTGTGCGTGCGCACTCAGCTAGTTTTTGGGCGATTTCTGTGTCCGTGTGTGTGATAAACTCACCAATACTTGCACAAACCGCTGCTTAGCTTAGTCTTTTCTCATCGTATTCACTTAGTCGTTTTCTATTGGGCTGAGATTTTGGTTTTTTTCGTGTATATTTTTGAGTGCGAGGCTCTGTTTCCTAATTGTGAAGCCGAGTTTGTTCAGTTGGTGTTTGGCATTCAGAGCGCGCGTACGACTATGCGAATGCAGATCGCTGGGCCCCTCTAAAAATATCCTGATTAACTAAGAGCCTTTTAATTAGGAAGTGTTTTAATAAAGACAATAGACAGTTTTCGAGTGAATTTTGGAATACACAAAAAAAGGTGTGCTTAAAATATGTGACAAGCATTTATTGCTGAAGAATTGTAATGCTGTAAATTAACAGTTAAAAATATTTGTACTATTTTTAAGTGTTGTGAAACGCATATAACTCCTATTTATAAATTTGGGTGCTTATCGAGCGCACATTCCCGGCGTTTTTTGTATTAATTGCTTTTGCTTCTTGCATTGACATCTTTGGCTTGGCTCAAACTGGTTGCCCAACTCTTGGCCAAATAACCAAAAAATTGCAATTGAACAAGTCTGCAGCGTTGGAGTCTTATTTTATTTTTGGCAAAAACTATACTTAAGCTGTCGCATTCCCATGTGCTCCAAGACACCAGCTGGGAGTTTTTCTCCATGACTCCAGTTGGGGTTCGCCTCGTCGTGAGCCGTTTGTTATACTCTACAGGAATATAAAGAGGCTTATGAGTAGAAACTGCTAGAGTACAATCTAAGTCCAGCACTCCTCTACCTGAGCCTTAAATGAAACATAAAATTGAAAAAAAGAAGAATAAAATAAATCTAAATTTTAATTAAATTAATTTTAAAAAATTAAACATGTTAATGTTAAAATATAAAATTTAAAAATATATATTTTAAAAATATATAAACAAAAAATAATAAAAAATTTAATTTCAAATATAAAATTATAAAAAAGTTAATATCAACAAAAATATATAAAATAAAAAAAATGAAATTTAAAATCCAGAGATTCAGTTTTGACAGACTTCCTGCATTGTTAGCCAGATTTCTTTTGGCAATTATGTATAGCCACGTTTATATAAGAAATCTTTCTTAACAAGCTAACTACCCATATATTACGGTTAGCCAAACTCAACTCCCTTTATAATTCAGAGTATCAAGCTATATTAAATCACCTTCAGCTTAATTAAATTTCATTGCGAACAAATCTTGATTTGAAGAGCATCAACAGGCAGCGTCTATAAACGATTCGCTGCAAACCGTTAACAGTTGTCGTTTATATTGTGTTTTATCTGGGAAATCGTGTGCATGCACATCTGACGACCGCAACGCGCCGCCTCTCAACGGCAATCAAAGCAGCGGCAACAATGGCAAGAGAGCTAGAGCCAGAGCCAGAGCCAACAGCTACAATTGCAATGTAAATGACAAGTCAACACGTATAGATGTATATATATATATATATATATATATATATCTGTTTATATATATAAGAGTGTAGATCAGATGTGAGTCCCCAGCGTTTTGGTTACACGTCAACGAGGCGCTGTGAACCTCTTGGCTTCGCCTGACCCGTCAACGTTTGCATAAATCTGTTGTTGTTGGCGAAATGTAGTCTACCTACACACCACACACATATATATATATATATTCCAATTGGAATTTTTCCACTTATGGCCATTAAAAAGCAATTTAATTGCAAAAGTTTTTCCAAAACAGAGTTCAGATCGTGTTGCTGTCTGCTTTTTATCGGCATGGCATCAAAGACCCTACAGTTAGCAGGTTAACTGGGCTAGGCGAAAGCCAGGTCTAAGATTGGCCAACAACAGCTGCTGTTAATATGTTTATGGCCTATTAAAATCACTTTCCCAAGGCACGTTCGTTGCCTAAGTCTTTCGTTTTGGAGCAGAATTCTCAAACGGAACCACACAACATAACATGACTAATTGCTGTGATCTTGGCCCGATGTCTTAGCCATTCTTGTCGGCCAATGCTAAAGCTATTAACACTCTTTCAATTTGGCCCAAACAAAAGGTGAATTTTGAAATCTCGCGATCGTAAAACAACGGCTAAACGAATCTTGAATGCCAGCCACTGTGGATTATGCAAAGTTCACAATATTTTTTTCCCAATTACTTTTTGGCATTATGAAGCCAGAGTTTGTTTATGGTCCAACAGGTTCCGTTAAAGTTTGAAGGACATGCGCGCTGGCTGTCGCCCAATTTGGCGTTAGCGGAATCGCTTGACTGACTTTACAAGCTCACTATCAATGGCAGCCAAGTTGAGTGCTGCCTCAGTTAATTGGCCCACATGCGCCGCACGGCGTATACGCAACATGCGGCTCGGGTGTCAGATATATGGCCAGTTGGACTTGGTGGTTCGCTGAGCATGTCGCGACGCTTGGTCAGCGACAACTTCGCATCGAGGACAGTTGGCTGGCAAGCCAAACCAGTTGATCGCGCCAACATCGACCAAGATCAAATCAAATTATAGTGCACTTGATTAACACCATTTAAGCCAGCGACGAGGGCACCAATTATAACTAATTTTCAACTCTATTCAACTCTTGCAGCATTCTCGCATAGCTGCAGCTATAAAATGTCAACTAAACCCAAATTTGACTTCGAAAAGGAGGGTCATCTGACAATCGGGCATGTGGACGAGAGCGAAGTCGATCGCGTGGCCGAGAGCTTCAAAGGACGCAGCCTGTTCATTACGGGCGGCACGGGCTTTCTAGGCAAGGTGCTGGTGGAGAAACTGTTGCGGTGAGTATAACGGGGTGTTGACTATATATAAGCTGAGATAGATATATCTTGTATACAAGTTTTATAGAGCCACGTGCTTGACCCCACTCCACGGGGTGCCCATCGAGCTTTAGTTGTGCGCATTAGAAGGCAAAGTTTAATGCAAATACTTATGATCTAATATAAACAAAGACTTGTAAGATTAAGGCAAAAACAAGCTTACTTCGCACTGATCGCCACTTTGCTCTACGATCGATGATCGTTTGTTTCTCTAAAAGCTGAATGCAGTTTACGCATGCAAAGCTTATTTGATTTTTATTATCTTTTAAAAGCTTCAAACTTGTTAAACGGAAAAACAGAATCTACTCTAACGGTTAAATAGCCTATACATATAACTGTTCGCCAAGTTTCTATACTAATCTAGACATACATAATTTATGATCTGTTACTTCTATCTGAGATTGAAGTCAATATGCAAAGTCGAGTCGAACAGTTATGATCTAATGGCTACAAAAAAACCTTGTAGTATGCTAATACATAAAACACTTGTTCAAGGCACCGATGTTGAAATACCCTAACAAGTTTATTGGATTTACACTAAGCTAAAATTATAGACTATAAAAAATCACTTCAATTCTGAACTGAACTATAATATTCTATGCTGGCTATTGGTTCTACTTGATCTACTCGAAGCAAGATTTTATATTCTATACTATATTCAATTCTGTATACCTGAAGATATCTATTTATTTTCCCACCAAACATTACTTAGTTAGAGTATGCAACTGACACTCCAAGTTAATATAACTAGTATCTTAGACTAGGTTTAGTCTATAAAAACTGTGCGTTTTAACCTAGAATAAAAAACTAGGCATTGCATAATAAGCGACATGTCTAATAAATTGAATTTGGCTAAAAGTGGGCGGCTGGGTTAGCTGGTTGACTGCGTTGGCTGCGTTGGCCAACAGCTGGCGCTGCTGTTGCTGCCGGCACGCGTGACCTCAATAATTCTCAATAAACTGAGATTATGCGTTATTAATTTTTGCAGTTCGTGTGGCGGGCTGAAGCGCATTTACCTGCTCATACGGCCCAAGAAGGGCAAGGATTCGCAGGAGCGCATTAAGGATATTTTCCAGAATGTGGTATGTGTGTGGAATAATGAATCTGAATTAAGAAAACGGGGCGGCAACTAATGCAACGCAATCAATTTGTTAGCTCTTCGACCAGGTGAAGCAGCTGCGCGGCGAGCAGCACATCTTGGACCAGGTGGTGGCCATAGCCGGAGATGTGATGCTGCCTGGTCTGGGCATCTCAGAGAAGGACTTAGAAATCCTGCGCAACGAGGTGTCCATTGTGTATCACTGTGCGGCGACAGTGCGGTAGGTGCACGGATATATATGCTATTCAGATCTTATCTTAGCCGCCCTCCTCCCCACTTTCCTCCCAGCTTCGATGAGCCCTTGCGCAACGCCGTCTTCATGAACACCCGCGGCACCAAGTACATGCTGGAGCTGGCTGGCACGCTGAAGCAGTTGGAGTTCTTTGCCTACTGCTCCACAGCCTATTGCCACTTGCACGTGAAGACGTTGTACGAGAAGCCCTATGATCCGCCAGCGAATCCTCACCAGGTGATTCAGGCCTGCGAGTGGCTGTCCGACGAGGAGGTGTCCCTCATTGAGCGCAAGGTTTTGGGCGATATACCCAATACCTATGCCTACACCAAGTCCCTGGCCGAGGCCTTGGTTGTGGAGAAATTCAGCGAGCTGCCAGCTGTCATACTGCGTCCTTCGATTGTCATACCCATTTGGAAGGAGCCCATTCCTGGCTGGACGGATAACATCAACGGACCCACTGGGCTGCTGATTGGCGCCGGCAAAGGCGTCATACGCACCATGTACTGTAACTCATCGGGCTATGGCGACTTCTTGCCAGTCGATGTGGCTGTCAATGGCATTCTGGTTGCCAGCTGGCGGAACATCACGGCCGGCACGGATCACACAAATCGTGTCGCCCACATGACCTCGTCGAATGACATCAAAGTCTCCTGGGCAGAGATTATCGAGCTGGGTCGTTGGGTTATTGAGAACAAGGTGCCCCTGAATGGCGTCGCCTGGTACCCAGGTGGCTCCATGAAATCGAACTACTATATCCATTACGTCTGCATGATTCTCTTCCAATGGCTGCCCGCTCTGTTTGTGGATGCTTTGCTCTGGCTTTTGCGCTATCCTCCTGTGTAAGTGGAGTAAATGAAGTCAAGTAAAGTTTCCTTAACCATAATTTCCTCCAACCCCCAGTCTCTGTCGCGTCCAGAACCGCATTTCAAAGGGCTTCGAGGTGTTTGAGTACTATGCGAACAACGTTTGGAGCTTTGATAATTCGGAAGCTGTAAAATTACGAAAGTTAATGAACAATAAGGAACGAAGAACATACGTAATTGAGAAGATCGACTTGGATTTGATAGACTATTTCACCAATTGCGTTTTGTGTGCTCGTCGGTTGATACTCAAGGAGTCGGACGAATCGATTCCCGCGGCCAAGCGACATATGAAAATGTAATTTAGGAAACTTATTTATTTATGTAAATTTATTTAATATCTAAATTTGCTTACAGCATGTGGTTCGTGGACAAGCTGTTCAAGTGCATGTGGCTCTTTGGCATTCTTTATATGCTCTATAGATGTTTCTTCGCCAGCTAAACTCAATTCCGTATTAAGTTTAGTTAAGTGCTGGAAACCAAAACCAAGACCGCTTGTTATGATGTATTTGTTACATTTCTGTATGTTTTTAAGTTTTTTAGTTTTAGTTGGTGCTGTTTAGCTGTTTAGTAATAAGTTTTTGAATGGAGTAAATAAAACATAGAGATTTCAAACCAGAAACACAAGAATTTAAATTTGGCGGTTACAATTTACACTTTAGCTCTAGTTTGTTATCGATAAGTCTCTAACATGCAACACACCAACTCTTCATTTGCGATATATCGATAGCTGCAGATAGCCTAACCATCGTTTCGATATATTGTTCAGTTGTGTACACACTTTTTTCCGAGAAGACCAACAATTCTGCGGTTGCAATTTACACCTAGTGAAAACTTAAAACAAATTAAACAAAATGTTGGGCCGCAGCAGTGTGATTGCACGTAACTTCTCCCAATCGATGGTGCGCTACAGCGGCCATGGTGGTGTTCCCGGCGAGGTAAGCAGCGACTGAACAAATGGCGTATTTCTGTTGTTACATAACGTGCTCGAACGTAATCCTGAAGGAAAATCGAATGATGATATCATTGCATATCCATATTTAAATTATAGAACCTGCCCTTCGGCCTGCAGAACAAATATAGGATCACAGCCCTGTTCACCATCGGCTGCGTGCTGGGCTTTGGCTCCCCCTTCCTGATCGTTCGTCATCAGCTGTTGAAGAAGTAAGTGGCATCCGCAGCCCCGACAGCAGCAGCCACAACAAAAACAACGAAATGCAAAAACAAAATATTGTAAGGTTAGTTTGATCAATATTCCAATTGAATTTATTGGTAAATTTTCATATTTTTGTGCATTTTTGCAGATTACGTTGTTTGTTGTTGTAGCCGCCACATGTCGGTCAATGTGTTGCAGTTTTTACCTTTAAGTCAAAAGTTTAAACCGTAATAAAACTTAACCCAAAAAATCCTGAAGACGTTTAAGTAAAATATATATAAATATGTGTATAAGTAGGCTTTGGTTAAGGGCGAACGGCTGCTAGTAAATATTTGTAGTCCTATCTGGCAGACACAAATCATATTCCGTGTTGAACGTATCGTAATTTATAAGATTTTTCAAATATCTAAAAGTTGATTTTTCGGCTCAAAATAATGTTTGCTCTACGCGCTGAGGTACGCAAGGTATTTGCACCACTCGCTCGTCATATGTCCGGCTATCCGGGCGGTATTCCGGGCTTGGTAAGAGAATTTGTATATATCTCTTTATGTATGAGCTACAACAGAGCCTCTCCCTCCATATAGAATCTGCCCTTTCGCAAGGGTTTTGAGAGTCCAGTTCGTTTTACTGTTTCTTGGCTGATATTGGGCGTTCTTGGATTTACCTCTCCATTTCTGATTTTGCGCCACCAACTGCTCCGCAATGTCACTGAAGAGCCGTAAGCAGAGCAAACAGTATAAATATGAGTAGATCTGATTAATTTTAACTTTTACAGCAAAGAATAATGTTTTACACAAAGCGATTCTCTAATACGGTTGCCTTTTATGAGGGATGAAGTCGGTTCATTAAAACACACTGCGAATTATGAATAAAAAGGAATTGCACACCTAATTTTATTTAGTTTTAATAATTGGACAAATGTAATTTAGACACGGTTCTAAATTCAGTTATTGTCGTTTAGTTCAGAATCGATCACCTGTTGCAGGTGACGTGATGATCATTGAAATTCGTTAATCGCACACTGAATCGGATATGGTTCAGAGGTCTTCTCTGCCCCCAAAGTCGTATTCCTCTTGGACGGGCGCCTCGTCGCAGTACTTGGCCTGCGTCGAGCAGATTTTGATATCCAGATCGTTGCCCAGCTCTTCCGCTTGGAAGGCCTTAAGGAAGACCTCCTCATTGTCATCCAGCACCTCGAGACAGAAGTGTCCCAGACTCTTGTTCAGATCACCATCCTGCACAAAGTCAACGAGCGACGACTCGGGATTCATTTGGCCATCGACAATCATTTTGAGCAGCGCGAATTTGCCGTTGCTCTTGTAGGTCGCCTTCAGGTAGTCGTCCATCTTTTCACCTGTGCAGTTGAGATTATGAATATGATATAGAGCTATATATCACTTGATCCACTCACATATCTTCTCCATTAGCTCCGTTAAATACATTTCGGATTTAATGTAGCGCACGCGTTTGCTTATGGAGTTTCCTTGGGCATCGAGTCGGAAGCCGCTCACGTCCACCATCTTGTTGGCATCCTCTTTGGCTATCGCCTCCTCCAGCTCCTGCACCGTGGCCTTGCACACTGCAAGAAAGCGGTTAGTCATGACCAACAGGTTGCCTTGCCTCGCTCGCTTCACTCTTACCGTGGCATTTGACTTCCTTTGACGTAAAGCTGTAGCTGTGCACTTGGGCAACGGCTAGCAGCAGAAAGCAGCCTAATATTAATTCATTCGTTGCGTACATATTTTACAACTATTTAACAATTTACTTCTAATTATTATTATTCAACTGTTTAAACCACGTCAGCACAATTTGAAATGTGTGCTCCGAGCTGAATGATAATTGACAGACTGGCAATTGTTGTGGCGACAGCTAAAGCGACGACAATCCCAACAAAATGAATAAGTTACTAGTACTTGAATGTTTTGCTAGCCGTTAGAATTTAGTAGATAAGAATTAACGCGGTTGCTCCCTCTCTTCGACAATTATCAACAAAATAACAAAAGTTTAACAGTGGCGTTTACTGTAAAGCGGCTTCATTTAACATTTTTCTAACCTGTTATTAACAGCGATCAATTATTTTAACATCACTTCAACAATACTAGATTGTTAGCAGCTTTGAATTTTGATCCACTAATATATAATTTATAAATTTTAGCTAGCTTAATTTAATGCAAATATAAAAAATGTGACATACATTTTAAAATTAACAGCTTGCAATGTTTAATAACAGCACAAATGCAACGTGCTCAGCTGTACTTTACAGTATCAGAAATGACTTAAATTTCGATCTTCTGGTATTTTTGCTAGTATTTTTATGTGCATATTCAAATTGTTGGCGGCAAGTGTTTGCTGGCTGAATTGTATTCTCTGGAATCATTTGTCTCTCCTAGGTTCTGCTGCGCGATTAAAGATAATATGTAGTATATGTTTGAAATGCGCAATGCTGATAACTAAAGCCTCAGTGTAAATAAAGTAACTCTCGCGAGCGGTTCTTCGAGACGCCATCGTGGCAAATATTCACAATTCCAATAGAAATAAAACAATCAGAAATTGTTGTTTGCTTTTGTTATTGTGTGTTGTTGTTCCGGCCGGTTTCATTAGTTAGTGTAACAGAACACTTAACGCATTTTGTAAATTAATGCCCACGACACTCGCAATTCAGTATTAATTCCAATAATTTTTTATTAAACAATTTCGTTTCGAGATCACGTATAATTGGCGTTAATTGATCGTGTGTCTGCGCTCCGCTCTGTGTTTGTATCTGAAGACTGCGACTGTGCAATGAGCAGCATCGTAGCCACAGACAGCACAGAACCAAGCACATTCTCTCCTCTCCTGTTGCTCAGTGCTTATTCATTTAATTGATAAGAATAGGCGTTTGTGTGCGCAGTTCATTGTGGAATCGTGTTTGCTTAGCTATATTTAATGTGTGATAAGTCAATATGCAAATAAACGTTGGCAAAATTTCATAATTTATTTCAGAATTAATTCAAGTTTTTGCTATCAATTCATTTGCCTTCCTGAGTGCCCATGCGACGACAGGTCTGACCCGAAACGCTGGCCAAGTGCGATAAGCGTGCCCCATTAAAGTCTTTTAAAATCAAATAATCATGAAATTCGCGTGAAAAGTGAAAGAAAAAAGTAAACAATTCACAGGCACGTCAATTCTGCGCTGTCTGTTGCCGCCGCCGCTGCTTTTGAACTTAAAGCTACGAGTTCGTTGAAATGTAATTGATTAAAATAAGTATGAAACAGACCTGCGCTGGCGCCATCTATGTGCGAGTTGCGCAAGCTGCCGACAGCTGATAATCTAGTGAAAAGGTGGCGACAGGTGGGAAATGATTGAAATAAATGCAAATCTGAGTTTATTGAATATAACAATTCATGCATTTATATATATTGCACTCTGATACAATCGTGTATTATAGTATTAATACCACTGGTGGCAGTAGCAACGGCGGACACGGCATCTTCGTGGTCTGCGGCCATACACCTGGCCAGTTCCGTCATCCAGCGCTGCACCACCTGCCTGGAGCTCATTCGACTCTGCGGAGAGGCTGTCCAGCTGATTCACTTGCTGCAGCTCTTGCTGAAGCCCTTGCTGCTTGCTTGCCGCGTGCACCAGAGCCAAGGACATGAGCACAGTAAGCACCAGGAACAGCTTCATTGTGGTTAAGTTTTGGCTGAACTTTTGCTTGATTGGTAAGACTTTTCACTTGTAGACAGCTGGAAGGCTGAACTGATTGTGGATACTGACGACAGTGAATCAAAGGGTTTTTATACCTGAATCACAGATTTGTCTGTATGAATATACATCTAGATAAGGTGCAGTAGGTTATGGATTATAGCTGTTTGAACTCGCTTTTATTCTTGGCCAAATACGGAAATATACAACTGAGAAGCATTTAAACTGCTTATCTGGTGTACATCTCTTTATGTAGTTCATGATATATTCAGTAACGTATATGGAACATATATAGTAGACAAGAGCATTGACCTTTTGAGGTAGATTATCTAATCCTTTTCGAATTGAGATGTCTAGCTTAGACTAGAAACGAAATGCTTCTATGCAACTTAGGCTCAAAATCTTCAATCTTCAAAGTTTTGAGCATTGTTGCACTTGCCTATAGAGAGAACTATAAAATATATATGTTGTTATTAACTAGAATCTTCAAAAACCCCACTTATAGACGCTTGCATATTAAGTGCTATAAAACCAATAAGTATATATTTTATTCCAAGTACTTCAGCGTCTACAGACGCAGACGGCCTTATCATTGCAGTAGCCACCGCTCTTGCCTAGGCCTACGCAATGCACAGCGCAGGCCGAGTGATTCACACTGAAGCCGCTGAGCAAATCGCAAGTGGCACGCTTCAGCCGACTGTGCAGGTCCTGAGTGGGTTCCACGGCACTGGGCTCACGATCGTCGAGTGAGTCCTGTGGCAAAGGCTGTGCCTGGGCCAAGTAGACAACGGCAGCCAGCAGAATGCCCAGGTAGACGAAGAACTTCATGGTATTAGGGATAGATGATGCTCTCTCCGGTTAAACTTCACTTGAGCTACTGTTGACGCTCTTTGAGAATCGAATGGTCTTTTATATGCAAGGAAAGCGCGGCTTTATCAAGGTTCAGCGGCAGAGTTCAGCTCAGGGTATTCCCATCCGGGGAAGTATTTTAAGGGTACTTCATGAATACTGATTTATTTATATGGTGTATATATGTATATATGCTTATATATATGTATACATATATGAATTATATAGTGAAGCGTAAACTTCACAAGATTTAGGATTCCATAGAATATTTATCCAAATACCGCATAAGCATGCAAACATTTTTTATAAAATAATTTATTATTCTTTTTAAGAACTGCGTCAATTAATTTGGTTTGAGTTTGTTTGGGTTAGCAAAAGTTTTTTATACTCGCTTAAGAGTCATAAGGAGTATATTGGGTTTGCTGTGATTGCAGCTTGAGATTCGTTTTTTGAAATATATTTATTCTTATATTATACATAAACGTATCTCTTTAATATTTGGATAATCCATATACCTATTTCTTCTAAAGAACTATTCTATCTACTGACAGAATGATAGGTGTCTTAGTAGCATTGAAGTTTTGTTACTGTATCTGCTGCAGTGCCTGAGCGAGCATCGTACAGTCGTGTACTTCTATAGCCCCACATCTGCCTCGATTTTCCACTAAAATGTTTAAGTGTTTTGCAAGTGCGCAGATTCCACTACCAAAACCAAAATCAATTCCGATTCCAATTCCAAATGCGATTGCGATTTCGATTCTAATGCTCTGCAGCTACAGCTATAGATACAGATACAGATACAGATACAGCTGCAGATACATCAACACAAATGCGTAGCTATAACAAATCATTTCAGCCGAATTGTAGCTTGAGGAAAACAAACAAACAAACAACTCGAAGAAGAAGCAGCGCAGAATGATTAGTTAAGTACACGAGCGGGCGTAATGTTTGTCTCTCTGTATATGTATCTCTGTAGCTGTAGCTGTATCTGTATCTGTATCTGTTGCTGTTTCAATTTTGGGTTTACTTTTGAGTGTGTGTTCTGTTGATCAACATTGACGAGGGAAGAGGGCGGCGCGGAACGGGGCGTGCGAGGGAGACTACCAAATGCGTCTTCATCGTTGTCCATTGGACTGTGGCTATTATTATTATTGACACTGCTCGAGTGGTTTCTTCTCGTACCCCTTTACTGAATGGACTCCGTGTTACTGTCCCTCTGGCCCTCTGGCCCTCTGTCCGTCTGTGTGTTTACCTTTGTTATCGACGCTGGCGTATTGAATTTGGCGTCATACTGTCTGCCAGTCGCTGTCTGAGCCTACCACGCACACACGCAGTCTTTAATATCTATAGCATGTTCGGCTGGCCATAAAAGAAGACCACAGAAAAAAGAGACTGAACAATGGGCTGGCGGGGGCAGAGAGCGGCTCCGAGGCAAGGGCCACTGCCGTCACACTGTCTGGCAGGTTTCACACACAGACACACAGGTACATGGACATGGGCACCGTCACCGGCCGGCGGGGCAGCAACGGCAGCAGCAGCAGCGGTGGCAGCGGCTCTATAAATCACAGACGTGCGACTGACTGCCTGGCTGCAGGCAGGAGAGGCAGGAGCTCTCTGTGTGTCTCAGAGCCAGTCTCAAGCCCAGTCCCAGTCCCAGTCCCAGTTGCAAGTACATAGCTCACGTTTTTCCTTTTCTTCTCCTTTTATTTAACTTCGGCTTTTTTGTTTTTTTTTTTTTTCGCCTTTACCTTTGCTTGGGCCACAGCTGGTTCAGAGATCGCGTCGCTGATCCCACCAACAGGCAGTGGCTTCTTTTTGTTTTAGAGGCAAAAACCTCTTCAGATATACAAAGGAAGATAAATTTCACACTCAGACACACAGGCAGAGCTAGAGAGAGAGGGAGAGAGAGAGTGAGAGAGGATCGCTGTGCCTTTATGCTAAGCGCTGGCTGTCCAGGCCAGGCCAGGCCAGTGTAAGCAGGCATAAAGATAAGATATGGCTGTAGACACTGCCAGACATTGTGGCGACATCGACGATATTGTCGATGCGATGCCCAATGCTGACCAATGCTTCGCGTACATGTTGCTCTCTCGCTCACCTGTCATTTGGCTATCCCTTTCGCAGTGCGCACGCTCTGTCTCTTTTGCGCGCGCACGCACGCTCGCTCGCCCTCTCCCTCTCCCTCTCTCTCTCTCGCTCGCTCGCTCTGTGGCGAGGGCCACTTTAGGCCACATATATATATACATATATATATTCCCGACTATACTCCTATTGAACTGCTTGCGTTTCAGTCGTATTTGAAACTTGGCGACGCACGGTTTGGTTTTTCACTTTATTCAGTTTTAGTCTCGCGCTCTGCGGCTCGATTTTTCACTCTGTGTATAATTTTTGCGAAAAAACAAACAAAGCAACAGCAAACAAACAACCAGCAAACAAACAAGCAACAACAACAGCAGCGACAAAGCACTCATATAAGTTCATACATCGACCACTCGCCCAGCTATGCATATACATTTATATATCTAGAGTATAGACATATGCGTAATATCCAATCTCTATCAACCGAATTGGCCAAGATTTGAGCCAAAAATAGCCGCCGGATATCGATAAACAAATAATATATAAAGCAGACAACAATTTCTAACCGAAGCCAACGCAAATTGCGAATTTGTGCAAAATACTTTGGAAATATCTGAGCATATATATAGACACATATATACATATAATGCAATAATCAGCTTGTGCGCGCCATTAACAAATTGCCAAATTCAATTGACACTTAAATAAAGCTGAAGATGTCTATGAAACGCTTAAGCATCGCACTTTGTGTGCTGCTCCTGCAGCTGATGGTCGAGAGCTTGGAGCAGCCGCAGCCGCAGCCGAAGGAGTCGCGCCTTAATCTGCCCGTAAGTTAACCGAGCGCGTGTAAATCCCAAGAAAACACTTGAATATTCCAGGTATTAAGGGAGTAGAGCAAACTCTGATTGAGCCTGATTGCTACAAATTGTCTGCGCCCAGTCGGACTTTGACTTTTTTAGCCAGCTTTCGTACCTTTTCTTTGCACCTCTTTTAAGGTTTTATTTTTTGCTTTATACTTTTTTTTTTTTTGAGTTGAAGAGCTGCCGCCGCGCTGTCTGCGATTTCTGCTTTGCCGGCAAACACCCTTGCCCCTTGCACCTGGCCGGCCCAGCTCCTGCTTGGCTTTGGCTTTGGCTTTGTTTTTGTTTCATCTGCCCGACGAACGTGTTTTGTTGAGGAGCAGCACAAGAATCGGCACAAAAAGTGCTGAGATGTAAAATATATAAAAATGGTCACAAGTCAAAAGCGTTTTGGCCAGGTAGGCATAGACTGGTAGAGGGGGCAGGGCAGGGGCGCGGCCAGTGTCCAGTTCCATTGCCGCTAAGCTGCCCGCTGCTGCCTGATGATGACAAAGTGTGAAGCAGTATTTCAAGTGCTGTTCTCATTCTCAGTCCAGCTCCAGCTCCAGCTCCAGCTCCAGCTCCAGCTCCAGCTCCACGGCGAGCGTGAGAACTGTCAGTCAATAATTGTTTTTTTTTTTTTTTTTTTTTTTTTTTGTTTGGTTTGTCGTTATCGAACATAACAATCCTTGAGCTGTCGCCATATATAAAAATGATATATAGACGCTGTATTTTAGACCCATGTATGCATATATACATCATCAGACCACATTATGGCTGGCACGTTGGCTGCATAACGCCCTTTTTTGCATAGGCGAGAGAGACAGAAATGCCATTTGCATTAACAATTAGACAATTGGCGCCCCGCTTTTGGACGAATTCATAAGTTAATACAGATGAGCTAGGGGCAGTCTCATATGTCATTCCTGCTACTCGGCTTACGACAGCTGCGCTGAGCCAGCGCATAGAGTGTATGGAATATATCTATATCTCTTTATATATTGTATGAATTTCATGTCTACCCATGTGTCTCCGGCAACTCAAAACGGCGAGTCACCTGTTCACGATCGCTTCGATTACAGCGCGATGCCAGCGCGTGCTCCAAAAATCAAATAGAGCTCGCAGAGTCAATACAAAATGGCTACGCCTCTGCCCTAACCTCTGTGTGTGTGTCTGTGTGTCTGTGTGTGTGATTATATACCTGATAAGAAGTCATTGTTGTACAATTGTATAACATTTCTCTTTTTGGGCTACTGGTATTGAGTTTCCATTCTTCAAATATGGGACTTACAAATGATAATTGTTATGCATTCTTTTTATGGCTGTTTGCTCTATTGTCGGGAAGTTTGTTGGGCAAGCATGGGGCAAGAGAGTGAGCAGCTCAATTGGTGTTTATTGAAAGCTATTGAGTGGAGGGTATATGAAACTGTTAATGAATACTTAAGCTTCGAAACATGGAATGAAGCTCTATTAAGCAGCTCTGATATGATGAGATCTTGTAATGGGGAACAAATAGACTATGCTGCTTTTATCACACTTTTAGGTTAGGAACATGGAATGAAACACTTAACTAAGCTCTAATTGCTACTATAATAAATTATTATCAAGTATGAGTATTACTTTCAAGCTACTACAGCTTTCGTTACACTTTCTTAGGTTAGGAACATGGAATGAAACACTTCAGCTAAACCCTAATTGCTGTAATATTAAGTTTGTATCACTTACAAGTATTACTTTCAAGCTACTGCAGCTTTCATTATAATTTATGAGCCTAGGAACGTGGAATAGAACATTCGAACAAAGATTAAAAGTAATTACAATCAAGCTAAGTACTGCAATTAGTTTTATGGCGCATAGTCTGAAGTGGTAAACCAGCTGTAGAATTTCATATATAACAAATACAAATTCAAATATCTAAGAACTTTTCTGATGTGCACATAAAAATAGTGAAAATATGAGCACTTGATGTCATGGAATAATTTGCAATCATAATATTCCAATCCCATGGAGCTATCTGGTGCAGTTATACAACTCTATTTCGCAGAGCTTCGAGCGCAGCTCGCACTAATTAGTGTCAAGAAAATTGTTGTAGTTTATCTAAAGAGCAGCAAATCGACGATAAAAAGTGGTAGGCCTTTCGGCAGAAGTGAACGACTAGGAGATACCCTAGAGTTAGAGAGGTCAGCTGTTGGGAAAGAGTGGGCCATACAAAGAGGAAGTATAATAGGTTCCTAGATGGAGATACAAATAATCTGACGGACGGAAGGACAGAATAGATGAGCGAATGGACAGTCAGGCAGTCGAAAGTCGGAACTACAGGCAAACAGACGGACTACGGACGAACAGTTGGAAAGATGGACGCACAGACACATAATCACAAGAACGGGCGGACAGACAGACAAAGACATATAGACGGACGGATGGATGGACGCACAGAAAAACCTATAAACAAACTGTCGAAAGGACAAATGAATTCCGATCAGGAACAGGATTAGCCAAGCACTTCTACTGCCTCTCACTTAAACTCCCATGCAACCAACATACCCCAAACTCGCATTTTCAACAGGGTATACAAAAGCTGCTGCAATGACAAAACTTAAGTGCTACGCAATTGGCAGGAGAGGTGAGGTGTGGGGGCCAAATAGTATTTTTTTTCATATGTTCGATATTATTTGGAGTAAACAAGAATTACGCGTAGTCAGCTTGAAAGAGTTTTTGGTTTTTTTTTTTGTTCGAGCTTCAAGTGGTTAGCCAGTTGGTCTGGCCATAATATTTGGGGACCAGACATTCAAATGGTAGCAGCGACTGAGATGCCATGTTCAAGTTATACGGCTCGAATCAGTTTGATTTTCAGTGCCTGCCTGGCGAGCTGATTCGTATGCAAGACTTGATTTCGGCGACCATAAATGTAATAAATCATTTAACGCGTGCTTGATATTATTATTTGTATATATAGCTCCCTCGATATATACAAATATATATGTGAACGTATTTTGGTGTGTAAGTCGCATAGTTGAGCGAATATTTTAATCACGCCTTCACTTCTCTCACACCTTTTTGCCATCTGTCGCAGTTGCTGTCCAAGTGCGCCGCCAAGCAAGACGATTGCGACGAAAACGAAATGCAGCCTGTTTGCGGCACAGACGACCAGACCTATCCCACACGCTGTCACCTGCTGCGGGTGCAGTGCAGCGGCTATCAGGTTAGCCTCAAGCATCACGGCAATTGCAAAGGTGAGAAGTCGAGCTTTATCTGGGATTTCTCTAAATCTCCCTCTCTATCTCTCTCTCTCTCTCTTCACATGTAGGCTGCCTGGTGGCGCGTCAATATGCTAGGCGCGAGCGTGAACGCAATCCGAAGATATTCTTTCCGCGCTGCCGCAACGACGGCAACTATGCCGCCGTACAGTGTCTGGGCGACACGGGCTGCTGGTGCAGCGACAGCAGCGGTAATCCCATTAAGAACACCTCGACGCGCCACAGCCGGCCCGAGTGCAGCGCTTTCAAGACCAGCAATCGTCGCCGATCGCCTCCGCGTCAGCTAAACTCCGAGGCGGATAGCCGTGAAGCCGTCAACGGACATCGGCCGTGCAGCAAATCGGATCGTCAAGCCTTCAATAGTCATTTAATCGAATTGCTGCGCAACGAGCACGCCAGTTCCGGCCAGGCGCTGCCAGCTGCTGGTGGCTTCAGCGATGCAGCGATACTGGATTGGAAATTTGCCCAAATGGATGGGAATGCTAATCAGTTACTGGAGAGGCAAGAAGTGCGTGAGCTCAAGAAGCTTGTCAAGCGGGTGAGTAGCTATTGCTGTAGCTGTCGACGTCACTCAGTCACCACAATGCAACTCGGAACACTCTATTTTGTATGCACACACACACACACACACACACACACACACACACACACACACTGATATAGGCGGTTAAGCCCAGACGTTGTGGACGTGCCTTTGGCAGATACTGTGATGTCAACAGAGACGACAGCCTGTCCCGCCTGGAATGGAGCAGCTGCCTGACCAAAGATGCCAGTCAACGTAAGTAGATTTGCAAATATAGTATAGAATACTTAACAGCATGGGAGTAGAGAATGAGAGAATATGAGAATCACATAGAGAGGCAATGCATGATATTAATTTTTGAAACTATATTGCATGGGTTAGATTTATATTAGGGAATATTCAGGTGCTTGCATAAATAAGGCAGTAAGTAGACTTTGAGAATCACAGAGAAAGGCAATATTATTATAATGAAAGACTAGCTCAGAAACTATAGCGCATAGCTATGTTGTACTATCAACCTGCTTTAGGCTTAATTCATTTACAATATCAGAATCACAGAGAAAGGCAATGCATGCTATATAGCTTATCTTGTGTCTTATATTACCTTACATTAACCTTAAATGTTCATGTTGTGTGTGTTTTCTGTTCTCTGTTTTTTGTCGCCATCTACCAAAAACAATTCCTGCCGCCCCCTCCATCTACAGGTAAATTGCTGACAAGCAGTCCAACGATCAGCTCCATTATATCGCCCACAATACCACGTCGCACGCACTATAACATCCACCACACAAATATCAATCAAGATCATACCAATACGAATATAATCGGAGGCAATTCGCGTATCCATGAGCTGGGCAATGGAAGCGAGGAGCACGACGATGATGACTATACGGGCGAGGTTGAGGACTCGAGTCACAATACACAATATTCACACCGCATATCGCCAGTCAATTGTACGTACCTGTCGGGCTACGAAACTAACGAATTTGTTTTATTGAATAATACATCCAAGTAACATCCAATAGCACTTGGCATGCTTTCAAAGGGCAGTATCGAGTCTATTCTAATGGGCCTTTCGTTCACAGTTCTGATGGACAAAACAGCTGAGACAACGAACAACGACAGCGAAGTCGATGCCAGCTGCTGGACAGATCGAGCAGTGGCACGCGAAGAACAGCGCGTAAGTCCAATTGGATCTAACTTTCTCATGACCAATATCCATCCATGCAACGATGCTAATCTCGAAAACATTTTCAGCATGACGGCAACAGATCGTTCTATGTGCCCGAGTGCATGCCCGATGGTCGCTATAAGCGCGTCCAGTGCTATAGCTCCATCTGTTGGTGTGTCAACGAGGAGACGGGCAAGAACATAGCCGGCACCTTTGGCCAGACGAGGCCGCAGTGCGACGAGGTCAGCGCTGTGCGACCCATGAAGGGCTGCACAGAGCCACGAAAAACGCAATTCCTCAAAGAGCTCAAAGAGTTCCTCAACGCCCATATATTACCCAACAGTAATTCGGGGTAAGCTAATAAGACTTTCCCATGCATATCCTTACCATAACGGAGTTCTCTTTGTTAATCTAGCAACTCGACTTTGTGGAAGTCTGAGGATGAACGCATTGCCACGCTGAGCTTTGTTTACCTGGACAAAAACAAAAACAAGTCGTGGGAGCGCAAGGAGTGGAAGTTCTTTCGTGATCTTGTTATCAGATCCAGGTGAGTAGTTGAACTATTCGTTCTTAGATTGCTTTTATTTCAATGGAGCTTCCTTTGCAGCAATTTGAGCAAATGTGGCAAGAAATTGCCACGCTACTGTGATGCGAATGACGATAAGATAATCTCGTTGTCCGAGTGGCTGAACTGTCTGCAATCGCAGCGAGCGGAGAGCACCACCACTGCAAAGCCAGCACAGTCAAGTGAGTTTGGAGTAGTTTAAGTTGCACGGTATCTAATTCCCTCTCTCTCTCTCTGTCTCTTTCAGACGAGACGGCCACGTCGCGGCTCCTGGGATCAAATCCGTTGGAGCAATATCTTAAAGATTAGTTTTTTAATAATGATGAACATTGCTTGTTGTGCTGCTACTCATTAGATGTCGTGCCATGTTGCGAGGAAGTGCTTGAATAGATTCACACACTCATATACACACAAGAACACACACACACTCACACAACCACACTCACATTCCTAGCATATAGATTCTACGATTCACATATGTATGTAATTAGTGTTGTAAATATTAATGAATATAAATGTTTAGGTTAATTGTAATGAAACTTTGATCAAGCTTAAAATTTTTGAATATTTTTCTATTGGCGCGCTTATAAATGCAGCCAACTTCACGGCTCGCTCAAGTTTGCGTCGCTTAAAGTTGGCTGCTCACGCATTATACTGCTCAGCTCGGCCCGCCAATAAGTTTATCGATAAGCATTTTAGTTTAGTTAAAACTGTAAAATCGCGTGTTTCACTTTATTTGGTTAGCAAAATAATACTTAAAATAATAATATATTTATATAGACTTGTATATCGGTAAAACTGGCTACGTTTCGTGAATTATGTACATACTTAAGAGCTTACAAAATGCGTTAATTGTTCACAGAACAGAGCAAGTGTTGATTACGAAATTACGTAGTTTTTGGTTTACTTAATAACAAACTCGACAAATTGCTGTACGGCAGCTCGAATGCCATTGAGAAAACAATGGACGCCAGGTAGACAATCAATGTAAAGCCACAGCAAACGACGCACTGAAATAAACGAAAGCTTAATATAATTAATTATAGATTCGTTAAGCAACCTACCAGCATAATGGGATCTGCATGCGTGCTGGTGCTAGTGAGGCCATACATTAAAGAGATTATCAATGGATTGAGCAAGTAGAAGGCATAGGAGAGACGATTCAAGTGCTGAAAGCAACGCGCCTCCAGCAGGCGAGACCACCAAACGCCACGGCCCGTGGCACTGCCCACAATCATCCAGCAAACGCTCAATGAGAATAGGATGCGACCCAAGGCGAACAGAGCAGTGGTTATCAGGTAGCCCAAGTCCCGTTTGATTGTCGAATAGATGCAGATCATGAAGACGAGCAAGGAGACATGCCAGAGCCGACGCTGTTTCCTCTCGCTCAACTTATAGCTCACACGGCCCTCGGCCAGGCAGCAGGCCACAATGGAGCCCACCAAATAGGGCAGCACACGGACAAAGGGACTCGTATAGATTTGCGTGCTCGTGCCATAGATGATGTCCATAGAGAACTCGAAATTGCTCTTGATGCCAATGCCAAACGACCAGATAACGTTGGCTAAGAAGCCAGCGATGGTCAGGAACTCCGCCGACTTGGGATGCCTGGAAAGAAAAGGGCTTTAATAGGGTCTATAATATTGAGATTATTTCAACTCACTTTACATATAGAAACAATATGGCATTTGCAAGTAGAAAGAATTGCATATCACATGCTATGCTCCAGCTCCAGTTCAAGCATATATCTTTGAAGTCGAACAGATTCTGTATGAAGAGCAAATTGCGCCACCAGTGCTGACTGCACGTCTCGTCGAAGCGTTCGTTGATGTGATAGACTGAAGTGTCGCCAATGTAGGCAAAAGCCAAATCCACGCTGCCAATCACAATCAGATAAAGAGGCACAAGTCTCAAGTAGCGATGAAAAAGTAACTTGCTAAAGAGCTTCACATTGGCCATCGAACCATTCTCACGTATTGCCTGCAATTGCTTTGAATTGCGTAAAAAGTTGTAGGTCTGCAAAAAGCCGCTGCAAAGAGACATAAATATGTTAAGAAAAGAACGGAATAGTTGAGATTTGTCAAAGAAGCATCCGGCGAAGTCGTCTATATACTGAATTCGAAAACTAAAACTGGAGTAATAGTACATCGTCTGATGTCCTAGAGCTAAATAGAGATTGAGGTATTTGAATATGCTACTTCTTCCCTTCAAAGCCTCTTTTAAATGTTTTAAAAATCTTTCACAGCTCGCGAGATATCAACGTCTGTTGAAAGAGATTTGACATGATAAACATGTTCCAGCTTTGCTTAAGCACTCCTGCCTGCCCCTTCTACCTACCTGATGGTAAAGAAGACATCCACCAGCAAAGGCGCCGATGATATATACTGAAAGAAGATCTGTTCGCCATATGCCAAGAGCGTCGCTTTGTTGTGCACCGTGAAGTACATGAACCACATTACATGGAAGATCAATATGCCTACAGCACACACCGAACGCAATCCGTTGAGTAGTGGAATTTCCGTGGAGCTATTCTCGCGCGTGGCCACGATGCGCCGCCAGTTGCTGGCCACATCATAGCAGCTGACAAAGCTCTGCAGGGGACGCCACTTCAGCAGGAAATGCAAAGCTCTCCAAAATTCGGATTCAACTGGAGCGAGGCCAGCGCCATCCACATGCCCATCGGCTGGCAGCTGCTTGGCCACGCTCAGCTGCTGGGCGCAGAGCATGAAGGCGCACGTGGCCAACACGAAGCCCACGACAAGCTTGAAGCTGAGCTTCTCATAGAAGACATCTCTCAGCTTCAAATCCTTAACGTAGAGCACCTCGGGCTGCATTTCAAAGATGTCGTTGTCCCTGAAGCTGCCCGCCACATAATCGCTGGTCAACTGTTGTATCTCGCTCGACTGACACGAGCTGGGCAAACAGAGGCCGATGTGTATGATTTGCTCGGACATCAGCTTGAGCTCCACCTGCCAAGGTGACTTGTGTCGCAAATAGATAACTCGATAGCCCATATCAAAGGGCGACTGTTGTGTAATCAGTCCATTATGCATATTACGCTTGTAGTGTTTGGACAGCGTTATGCCCAGTGGGCGCTGCATGCTGCTGCAGGCCTCTCGACTGCCCAGCCAATAGTTTTGGCCAAAGACGAAGCCCGACGATTTGCCTCCCGAAGCATCGAGCGCTGCACAGAAAGCAAAAGTAAAAGGTAAGCTCTTAAGCCGTTATGAGCGTAATAAGTAATCACCTTTGAGAGCCCAAGGCTGCTTGTTGAGGATGCTGCGCTGCACGTGCTTCAATTGCGCGTGGCAAATGGCATTCACGTTGCTCGCATTGGCCACTTCGATCAGTCCGTAGATGATGGAGCTCTGCGCGAGCAGCGCTTCATGTCTGTCTGTCTTGGCTCGATCATCGTCATCCTCGACATCGTCTGCGTTCGCTGTCACAGTCACCTCCAAGTCCTTGTTCGACCAAATGCTGTTGCTGCCGTTCAGAATCGCGTGACTGAACGACTGCAACTGCAGCGTCGATTCGTTCTGTTTGCCAAGACAATTGCCAAGCAGGAGGCTGAGCCAGAGGGCCGCTAGTGCTGTGCCATATCCGTATCGCGGCATATCTAACTGTAAGCAAAAGTCAAAATGAATTAGTTGCATTGTCAATGCTGTATGAATATAGTCGAGTGTTCACTTGACAAGTATGCAAATACAATTAGTGTAGAGCTGTGGAGCACTGCTGCAATAGATCAACATAGTCAGACAGCATTCAGTGAGGGCTTCCCAGTAGTAGCTTTCCTGACTTGTCTAAGAGTTATCCAAATCTAACAAATAGCCGTTAACGACAGTGAGCCATAGATTACAGCGGCGCTGCCTCGGCGCTACACACCAAAATCAAGTTCAAATATCAATTACCCCCACCCTCGACACGCTCTGAACGCGGCTTTTTGGACATATCGTAAGTGCGGTTCAATGTCAGCCAGCTCCATGACGTATACGTATGCCTAACAAACACATAAAATATATAAGCAACAAGTGCAAAAAAACAATTAAAATCACAAGTCACCTGAAGGTTTATTGGGGTGCCTGTCAATTACGAACTAGCCAATAATATTGCCTCCAATGCCCTCTTTGCAATTCGTTCCAAAACAAAACTCATTGCTTTACGAAGGCTTTTTTTTATTTAACTATGAATTAGTTGTTGCTTGTTGTCAGATCTATAACTAAGATGTAAAGATATTTTAAATTAAACTGAAACTCTGTCTAGCTGACATGAAGCTTTTTGTTATGATAGATTTCCTTGCCTCCGGTTGAACTTTTCCTGAATGGCATGTGGATGGTTGCTATGATACTTATCCTTGTAATGTTCTAAAACGATATAATCACAGATAGACTGACATTTAGCTGGCTGTTATATTTTTCCTTATGTGCTTATGTTGGTACATCTTGACTAACATGTAGCTGACTGCTATAATGGCATTGCCTTAAGATCTAGCCTGCCGTTAGAACTTGATTGTTGATCTAAAACGTTGTTTCTTTGACTTTTTATTTACAAATGTAAATTGTTAAAAATTAATAATGTAAAGTTTTATAATCTCAAATTCCTTTTGTCTAAAGCCTTATGAGCTAAAGCTTGGTTAATAAATTTCATATTTACTTTTGAATTATGATCTAAAACTATTTTACCTGCTTATTATTAGCCAATGATCAAGCTAGCAGGTAAATACTCGTAATTTCTGGAATAATTATAAAATATTTGCACAGTTGTTCAACAAAATTAAGTGCGGCAGTTGCTGAAGCCCTGCGGCTTGAGCAAACACAGGCGACATGTGCAAAAATCACCAAATCAAATTTAATTCATAAAAAAAAACATCAAAAAACAAATCAATGTGTATATAGAGTTGCCTGACATAATTGTTTTTTTTTTTTTTTTTTTTTTTTTGCTTTTTTTTCTGTAAGCCCATTTCGATAGCTGGCTAGTTAATTGCTGTTCGATGAAACCATTTCAAGGGCACGCCCGCCTTTTGGCTTTTGCATCTCTTTTTGTTATAATTTTATCTTGCTTTCCTCTCTCTGCTGCTGCTACTTCTCTTTGCACTATGCAAATGAGCCGGTGCCTTCACCTCTAGTGGGATCCGTTTCAGTAATGCCCAATTTTGGCAACAAACAAGCCATAAAACAGAGAAGATGTTGCAATCGTGCGAACTCATTTGATTTCGAGTTTGATGATTGCGTTTGGGCGTGAGTATAATGAAAATGCTCTTCGGCCAGTTTGCCGATCGTGGGCTGGACTCTAACTCCATAAATATTATTATTATCATTATGGATTGAAGCCAATGAGTTTGTCGGACCTAAGTCAACACACAGACAGTCGAAGCTAGTGCCGAGTGCAGCTGATCTTTCGACAGCTCAGTTGGCACAGCTCTTGCGACAGCCCTTTACGTCGATCATTAAGATCTGAAATTTAACACACTTTGAGCTGAACTCAACTCATTTCAAGTTCATACAAGAATTAATGCAATTTAAATTGGATTTAACTTTCTTGTTTTATTGAAGGTATTTAAGCAGCCTTTTTTTATGTGTCATTAAGGCTTGTTTAGTGGCTTAGTTTAAGTTGAAGTTAACTTATTTAAATGTTTTGAAAATGATTTATGTGATGTAGGATTTCAGTTTTTGTAAGTATTTCAGTTTATTTATATATTTATATATATATATATATATATATATATATATATATATATATATATATATATATATATATATATATATATATATATATATATATATATATATATATATATATATATATATATATATATATATATATATATATATTCCATATATATGACCATTAATATTTGACTTATTTCAAGGCAATGTCAGCTCATTTGTATTTTAATTTAATTTCTTAATAATTTGTTTTAATTTCAACTGTAAATGTATTTATTCCACGTTGAAAATATTCTCTGAAAACGAGTTTTACATTTTATCCAGTCACTTATTTTTATGAGTTTTGAAAAATTGAATTTTTAAAAATTAATTTTATATTTTTATATGTATTTTATTATATATTTATAATTTTTTTCTTATTATTTTGGCTTATATATATTTATTTCATATATTATATGCTGCTGTGTTATTTGTTTAAGGTCTTTTCAATTATTGATGTATTTTTAATTGTTAAATTCAAATTGTTTTTCACTCATTTTCATGATTTGTATTCCAATTTGTTCCATCTTGACTTGACATATTGTTTTATTGCTGTACTTTGAGACAGTATATAACTTGACTTCGTTTAAGACAAAGTTCACTTAGTTAAATTTTCATATAATGAAATTGAAAATCTGCTTGTATTCTTTTAAATATATTTTTTTGAGATATTTGTCACCAATTCACATTTTCCTTGGCTTCACCGCTTTGAGATTTGCAATTTGACTTACTTTGAGACACAACCTTAGGCAAAGCAAATGAAATCAATTGAAATAGCGCTCCACTTTCGATTTCACTCTATAAAATCTCAGATATTCGCACTATTCGTTAGACCTTTCCGCTAATTCCGCTGGATTGGGGCATTCGTAATACCAAGAGACCAAAGCAAATTATAACATCACACGCAGCGGAGGGGGCCAAAAAACAACATTAATCTAAATTCGCTTAATTTTCTGCTTGACTTTGCGCACGTCTGAGTTTTACCGCGAAACTGCTGCGCTCAGCGTCTTTTCTTTAACATTTATAAACTCGGCAAAGTCGAAGCGCAGCACGTGAACAGGTAGCAGCGGCCACAGCAGCAGCAGCCGTCACAGCATCAGCAGCCGCAGCAGCAGCAGCTGTAAAAAGATTCAGCGACAACAACAACAAAGCGTAACACCTCATCAACGCGAAACCATCAAAACAAAACGTTTTCAGCTCGCTTGGTGACTTTTTTTCGTAACTCCCTTAAAGTATTTGTTGTAATTGCTGTACGTCTGTCCGTCCCGCCATAACTCTCTGTCTTTCCGTCCCAGCATTTACCGGCGCGCATTTAATATCGAGTAAAAAGTACGTCGCACAAGGTGACCGTGTAGTTCTTGTTTCTCATTGACAGAGAATTCTCATCCTATGCGTTCATTGCACTGAGCACTGTATAGCAAGTACGATAAATAACAGTTCATAAGTATATCATTATAATATTATATTCAAGCAAAATTTATGTCTTAAAACCTCGTGGAATTTGTGAGAAAGAGAGGGAGATTTTGTAAGAGACATGTTCAGAACAAGGGAGAGGCACTTTACTAGATTTATAAAAGTAAAAAACAACAGAGTAATAGAGAAAAACAGCCAAATTACTCTTATCTCAATTACAAACACAGTGAAAGTTCTATTCAAACAGAACTATTTGCGCGCGGAACTATTTCAAACAGCTGGCAACCTTCTGCTAGCTGTCTCTTTAATTTATGCGGTCACACTCGAAACAACTGGCAGCACCACAGCCAGGGTTGCGTTGGAGCTTGCAAACGATGTCAATCGCTATCGGCAGTCAGAGCAGGTTGAGAAACCATTATAAAATAGCAAAAATTGAAGTGAAATGACGCGAAAAATGAAATCGTCATAAAAATAAATTTTAAAATAAATAATAATAATAATGTGTAACGACGCGCAAACGACACAGTTAAAACGGTGCAATTACTAAACGAAATATAGCCTAAAAACGAGAACAAATACTGCGCAGCATAAAAATCCAGCTTCAGGAAAAGAGTCATAAAAATCGATTCTCCAACACAGTCGAGAGTGGGCCAAGAGGGAGACTTTTCGCGCGGGCGTCGGTGGAGCGTCCAGTGCTTGTGTTTTTTTTTGTCTTCTCTTCTTTTTCGCCTGCTTACTTGCCAAAAGTCCAGCCAAGACAAGCGTGTGTGTGTGTATATTTATATATATGTGTGTGTGCGCGCTTATTATTTGCTCGCAAAAACCAAATCAAATGCAGGATAAACTAATCAACGTAATTAGGAGACAGCAGTAATATAATTTAAGGCAAATATTTAACCGTCTGGCCGAATAATAACAAGTGCAAATACAGTTAAATTTCAGCACACACCAGCCACAACAATAATAATAATAGTGTCTACACATATGTGTGTGCGTGTGTGTAATTTGTGTAATAAATAGCGCAAGTCAAGAATGAAATGGAAACATAGCTCCCCCCACTACATGACGTACCTCTGCAACAATAACAACAAATACAGCTATAGCTCCATCTACAGTTACTTTTAGGCGTGTGCGTGGCGCTAATTGAAACGCTCACAGTTCTAAGCTCTCTAGCACCCATACTCCCCCTGCGCTATTGTGACTCACCTGCCACCCAAAACAAAATATATTAGATTGCGTGCCACACACATAATTCTCAGCGGGCTCAATAAAAACAAAGAAACAAAAAAATAATACAAAATATCAGCGAACTACAATATAACAAGAATACCGTCCCAGTCATATCCCTTTATGCATATATATATATAGACACATATATATATATATGTATTTAGTTTGGGTGGTTGCATGATTCACCCAAAATATACGCCTAATTAAAAGTGAGAGCATATATATAGTAAGAAGGCCTACAAGATGTCAAGTGATAAGATCAAAGTTGCTGTGCGGGTGCGACCCTTCAATCGGCGCGGTAAGTAATATTTTAACAAAGTATAACTGTAAAGCTGTAGCCAAAGTACCTACAGACTTTATCTATGCAGTAGCTGGCAGGGCTTCCTTTCAGCTTTGTCTCTTTTGTCTGCGCTGCAATCAATAATGCATAAGTCAGCTGAATATATATACACATACATACATAATATACACATACATAAGCATATATATATGTACATATATCTTTCTACCTCTCTAAAATTTGCTTGTGCTCGTATTTATTTTTTGGGGATAACAAAATTTGCATAGAGTCGCGAGCTTAGCTGCTTTTCTTTGCCCTTGCTAAGGGTAGACGAGCGAGTGTGTGTGTAGGTGTGAATAGTGTATTACAGGTAGCAAAACGCGTCTATAGTTTAGTCTGTTCTGTAGTTCTGTATATTTGGCTGTTTCCATCTACTACACTTCTACTCTAATCTCTTCCGTTTAAAAGCTATCTTAATGCAACTTGGCATCAGCACATTCCATTTTGATCATGAGAGCTTAGGTATGAGTGAGTCTATGGATGCCTGTACAGTATATACACTCTAAAAAGGACCACTCAATATATGCAGTAATGCCAAGTAGTAGATAATGTGCCTTGATTGGAGAGGTTTTACTGTATATATATTATATATTACATTATATATATATATTCTAGAATTGTATATTTTCTGAGGAATCTAGCAGTTACTGTATATCTCTCCCTATATAATATTCAGGAACTGCATATATTTAATCCTCTACATATTTTTAACCAAACGAAATCTCTGAAGTTTTAGCTATGATTTAATTAACCTTAATTTCTTCATGTTTTCAGTCAAGCTAAGCTCTTGGCTCTTAGCAGATATCTTGGCATATGCTTCTGTTTTCCCAGGACAGAGTTTATATGTCGAAGTTATAATATAACTTATATTTTTTATTCTTTCCCGGTATATCTCAGATAAACAGAAATTGCTAATGTTATACTAAGTCGACTAAATATAAACGATTTATCATTGTTTGCAGTTACTATATATTATTAGTCACATAAAAAAGTATAGTTGCCGGAAGTAAAGGTTTAGGAATATTTGCGCATATGCCAACTAGGGTATTCTGACTTCGTTAGCCCTTCAGCAGAATTGGGTTTTGCGTTCTTGTTGTTCATGCAAATGCTGTTTCCTTTGCAAAGGTCGCCTCGTTTTTCAATGCAACGCCAGCAACTTTTTGTTTTTGCAATGGCCAGCCTTGCAGAGCGTCTAACTGGCTGACTAACTGACTGACTGAGTAACTGACTGACTGGCTGTTGTAACAAACGCTTTACATTTCCAGCTAATTTTTCATGAGGTGAAACTGACGACGGCGAGTGTTGAGAGTGCTGCAAGCACAGCAAAGCAATGGCGAATAGCAAATACATATAAAAGCCAAACATCGCGTTTCCACTTGGCCAATGTCAACGCCGATCATTCATTTGGCTAATCCATGACTCACACACACGCACACTCAGTAGGCAATGCAACGGAAGTGTGGACTCTATGGGGGCGCAGGGGTGGACTCTATTCAATTTGCGCCCCTTGGCGAGTGGAAGTCGTTTTGCGTTTTGCCACTTGCCATTTACTTTATCGCATGTGTTTTTTACTTTTTTGCATTTTGTATTCTGTATTTTGTGATGTATCGCTTGTGCCTTTTGCTCTGCTTCCATCTGGTGCCATTTCCCCTCACACACGTTGCCCAATCACTTCTTTATTTGGGGCTGGTTTGTGTCATGTTCCTCTATACACTTGATTCACTGTCAACTCATGGCAGAGAGGGAGTGAGAGAGAGAGAAAGAGAGAGAGAGAGTGTGTGAATGTCCGATTGATAAGCGGAACAAGGTACATTCATACATATGTATAAACTCATGCGCGTCACTCTTATCAGTCTGTTGATAAGGCCTGATATACTCGCATACTTGTACTATTAATATTTTACTATATTATACTATATAGCCCTATTTATTACAAACGATATAGCCTAACTTTTTCCCATCAATTTTGTTTGTAATCATTTTTTTGGGGTTTCTATTTGACATCTTACGCATCGTTCCGCTTTTAGGCCATATTGCTGCTGCTGACGACCTCTTCAAGTCACAAAGCGTAAAATAAAAACTTTATAGAAACAACACACACACACACGCATAATACACAGCAAACACACACACATAGGGGAAACACAAACAGTTGCGCTTGAAATGAAGTCACAGCGCGAAAGCAACCAAAAAGCTTAACCTGTTTTTCACTGCCTGCTGACCAAATGTCTATCTAAATCTGCGTCTGTGTGTGTGTGGTTGAGAGTGAGCGTTGGTGTGTGTATATGTTAATTTCAACATTGTACGTCTGCCACAGTTTCAGGTTAAGTCGAAGAAATGTCCAAATATGAACTGAACGCGACAGCGAATCAGAAAGCTTCAGCTTCAGCTTCAGCTGACCAACTGACCAAAACTCAATTCACAATTGGGGGCAGCCCATCAAATAATTTATGGCAAGCCTTTGTTAGGGCCAACATCGAAGCCACAACAGCTCGTTGATGGGTCCTGTTGATGTGTGTCCTTTGTGGTTTCTCCACCATTCTCGATTTCTCAACTCGACTGTGGCACTTCCTGGCCCTGCTCTGCCCTGCCCTTTGGCCAATGTCCTGCATGTCATGTTGGCTTTGCCTTTGCAACGGAAATGACTGTGTGTATACACACGCAGATGTTGGCCATATGCATGCTAAGTACAGTGAAGCCTGGCAGGCAACTGCTACAAATTTAATTTGAGGTCATATGAACATATTTAAATACTAAAACTTTTTACATTCTTGAGTCGATTTCTTATGGAGAGCTGCCAGCCTATGCCTACTTCTCAAGTAAAGTTTTTACGCAGTTGTATTTCAATCATTCATAATCGACCTGTTCTGGGGCAGTTCGGCGACTTGACTTGAATATTTATGTGCAACTTATAGCAGAGAGCCTAACATAAATGACATGGCTTTAGCTATACTAGTTTATGAGTTCGATGAGGTGGAATAGGGAAATGGGAGCTTCCATGTGCTATAACTTGTTATCAAGTGGAAACTACTCAAGTACATGGGTAGTTACTAATTGAATTGTTAATCTCTTAGGGTTTCACTGTACTTGAGGCATTTTTGACCTGCCTAGCAGGATGTTCCTTGGCCCGTTCTTTGTTTGGCTCGCTTACGTGCAGAGGACAATGGCCAGCCGCACTCAAGGGCTGAAATATTTTAGCAAATTCTACTTCTATTTTTATTGCCGTGTTTTATCCGTCTTTAGCTGTAAGTTGTAAATATTTCAGAGCAGAATATTTATTGCGCTGCACGTTTTGGGCAACAGTCAGTTTTTGTTGCTGTGTTGTTTCTGAAATTGCAATTATTTGAAAGGTTCGCGTTTTTATTTATGTACATAAAGATTGCGCTAAAGCATTGGACTTGCCGTTACACACAAACAAATATATATATATACATATATACATATAGTCGTTTATCGCTCGATTATACAATGTACAAGGCATAATGTATACAAGTGAATATGAATTTCCACTTATTGTTGTTATTTTTTCGCACATATGTACGAAATCAGCTGACATGCGGCTGCACATATCTATCATATATAAATACTATATACATTTAGCAAATATATATTTTTTGCTATTGCTATTCTGAACTTGTTATCAACCTTGTGCTGAAAATAACTTGCATTCCACTTCTCATATACACATTACATGAATAATATTATATAGAAATTAATATACATCTCCTTCGTGTTACAGAAATTGAATTGGGTACAAAATGCATTGTCGATATGGAGAAACAGCAAACGATTTTGCAAAATCCCCCAACATTGGAGAAGATGGAAAGGTAAGCTAATTAATCTTGACATAGTCGTTAACCCACCCCCTCACTGTTTACCTCTGATTCATTCATTCAAGCAGAAAACAACCAAAGACATTTGCATTCGATCACTGCTTTTACTCACTGAATCCCGAAGATGACAGCTTTGCGTCACAGGAGACGGTTTTCGATTGTGTGGGACGTGATATACTGGATAATGCATTTCAGGGCTATAATGCATGCATCTTCGCCTACGGCCAGACAGGTAAGTGTATGAAGCTATAAGACATAGTGGCACAAACGTGACTCACACTGTCTTCCTCTCTCTTTGTCTCCCTCTTTTGATAGGCTCTGGCAAATCGTACACAATGATGGGCTCACAGGAGAACAAGGGCATTATACCGCGCCTCTGCGACAAGCTCTTCTCGGCCATAGCGAACAAATCGACACCGGAACTCATGTACAAAGTGGAGGTATCCTATATGGAGATCTACAATGAGAAAGTGCACGACCTGCTCGATCCCAAGCCCAACAAGCAGTCGCTGAAGGTGCGCGAACATAATGTTATGGGCCCCTATGTGGATGGGCTGTCGCAGCTGGCTGTCACATCGTACCAGGATATAGACAACCTTATGACCGAGGGCAACAAATCGCGTACTGTGGCTGCCACTAACATGAACGCCGAATCATCGCGTTCCCATGCCGTCTTCTCAGTCGTGCTAACACAAATACTCACCGATCAGGCAACTGGCGTTAGTGGAGAGAAAGTCTCACGCATGTCTCTGGTCGATTTGGCAGGCTCCGAGCGTGCAGTCAAGACGGGTGCCGTTGGCGATCGTCTCAAGGAAGGCTCCAATATTAACAAGTGAGTTGTACCTATAAAGAGCGCTTTATCTATCCTTATTAACTTCGTTTCTACATGATCTCATAGATCCTTGACCACTCTGGGCCTGGTCATTTCCAAGCTAGCCGATCAAACGAATGGCAAGAAAGGCGGCAACGATAAATTTGTGCCCTATCGAGATTCCGTGCTGACCTGGTTACTCAAAGACAACCTGGGCGGCAATTCTAAAACAGTTATGGTGGCCACCATTTCGCCGTCGGCAGACAATTACGAGGAGACGCTGTCTACGCTACGGTATGCTGATCGAGCTAAGCGCATTGTCAACCATGCGGTGGTCAATGAGGATCCCAATGCTCGCATTATTCGGGAACTGCGTCATGAGGTGGAGACGTTGCGTAGCATGTTGAAGCATGCCACAGGCTCGCCTGTCGGTGATGTCCAGGATAAGTTGGCCGAGAGCGAGAATTTGATGAAGCAAATCTCGCAAACCTGGGAAGAAAAGCTGGTCAAAACAGAGCGCATACAAAATGAGCGACAGCAGGCACTGGAGCAAATGGGCATCAGTGTGCAAGCCAGTGGCATTAAGGTCGAAAAGAACAAGTACTACCTGGTCAATTTAAATGCAGATCCGTCCCTCAACGAACTATTGGTCTACTACCTGAAGGTAGGTTCTGTTTGACAGATTATTTGAACTACTTGTTAAGGCTTTAATCTATTTCAGGATCGAACGCTAATTGGCGGTCGCAGCATTAGTGGCCAGCAGCCGGATATACAGCTATCTGGTCTTGGCATACAGCCGGAGCATTGTGTGATCACCATCGAAGACAGTGGCTTGTTTATGGAGCCCGTGCAGGGTGCTCGCTGCTTTGTCAACGGATCAGCGGCGGTGGAGAAAACGCCGCTGCAAAATGGTGATCGTATTCTATGGGGCAATCATCACTTTTTCCGCGTCAACTCTCCACGGATAGGCAATAATACCAGCATGTGCGCCTCGGAACCACAGACACCAGCGCAGCTCATCGATTACAATTTTGCACGCGATGAGATAATGCAGAATGAGCTAAGCAATGATCCAATACAGACGGCAATCGCACGCCTGGAGCGTCAGCATGAAGAGGACAAGCAAGTGGCGCTAGAGAAGCAGCGACAGGAGTACGAACGTCAGTTCCAGCAGTTGCGTAATATACTCTCACCCAGTACACCTTACGCTCCGTATGCGCCCTACGATCCGCTGCGCATGGGCAAGGTAACGCCCAACACGCCCACCTCGCAAATGAGAGTGGAGAAATGGGCACAGGTAAGAGTTTGAGTGAAACTGTTTATATATATGTTTGACTAAATAATGTGTCTGCTTTTAGGAACGAGATGAAATGTTTAGACGTTCGTTGGGTCAACTAAAAACCGACATTATGCGTGCCAATTCGCTGGTGCAGGAGGCCAACTTTCTGGCTGAGGAAATGGAGAAGAAAACCAAATTCTCGGTAACTTTGCAAATACCGCCAGCTAATTTGAGTCCAAATCGACGGCGCGGCGCCTTTGTCAGCGAACCGGCAATTCTGGTGAAGCGCACAAATTCGGGCAGCCAAATCTGGAGCATGGAGAAGCTGGAGAACAAACTGATAGACATGCGTGAGATGTACCAGGAGCACAAGGAGCGCATTCTTAACGGACTGGTGCGTGTCCAATTCATTTACTGCATCACATTTTTCCATTTTTTTGTCTCTCGTACTAACCATGAAACTTTATGTGTACTCGTATAATTCGCACACGCATTCAATTAACCCTTGATACAGCCCCTTATCGAGACATTCTCAGATGATGAATTCGATGACAAGGTAATTAATAAGTCCCTACTCCATGAAACACACAATCTAGATATAACATAACAAACATATGCTAACTTTAAGTATGCCTTAAACTAATGCTGTGCTGCATTTACAGGACGAGGACAACGGCAAGCCGCAGGATCCGTTCTATGAGTCGCAGGAGAATCACAATCTCATTGGTGTGGCCAATATATATTTGGAAGTGCTGTTCCACGATGTCAAGCTTGACTATCACACGCCCATTATTAGTCAACAGGGCGAGGTAGCAGGTCGCTTGCAGGTGGAAATTCAACGTGTGGCTGGCCAAATGCCGCAGGATCGCATGTGTGAGTCGGTGTCGGAGACCTCGTCGGCAGATTCTAGGGATGAATACGATGATCCCGTGGATCCGATGGCCAATCAAATCACTTGCCGAGTCACCATCAAATGCGCCTCTGGATTGCCGCTTTCGCTATCCAACTTTGTCTTTTGCCAGTACACATTCTGGGGCCACCAAGAGATGGTAGTGCCTGTAATCAATGCCGAGTCGACAGCGCATGATCAGAATATGGTATTCAAGTTCGAGCACACTCAAGATTTTACGGTTAACATCAACGAAGAGTTTCTGGAGCATTGCATCGAAGGCGCACTCTCCATTGAGGTCTGGGGACATCGCAGCGCTGGCTTCTCCAAGTCTAAGGGCTGGGAAGTGGAACAGCAACAAGCCAAGGCACGTTCCCTCGTCGATCGCTGGGCGGAGCTGTCACGTAAAATCGAACTGTGGGTGGAAATACATGAGCTAAACGACAACGGCGAATACTCACCTGTAGAGGTAACCAACCGTAACGAGGTGCTCACTGGAGGCATCTACCAGCTGCGCCAAGGTCAGCAACGTCGCGTCAATGTTCGAGTGAAGCCAGTGCAGAACTCCGGCACGTTGCCCATCATTTGCCAGTCGATAGTCAATGTGGCCATTGGCAGTGTGACTGTGCGTTCACGATTACAGCGACCGCTGGATTCCTACCAGGAGGAGGACCTGACAGTGCTGCGCGAAAAGTGGAGCGAGGCGCTGGGTCGCCGTCGCCAATACTTGGATCAGCAAATACAGATGCTCATCAAGAAGGAGGAGAAGAACGAACAGGAACGCGAACGCGAGCTTAGTCTAGTGCATCAGTGGGTCTCGTTGACCGAGGAGCGCAATGCTGTACTGGTGCCTGCACCTGGATCGGGCATACCAGGTGCTCCCGCCTCTTGGGAGCCACCGTCTGGCATGGAGCCGCATGTGCCCGTGCTCTTTCTCAATCTAAACGGCGACGATCTCTCCGCGCAGAATACAAACGATGAGCTGTCCATAGCGGGCATCAATTCCATTCTCTCCAAGGAGCATGGCCACAGATTCTATACCCTACAAATCTTGCAGCATCTGGATAAGGATGTGTGCTGCGTGGCCAGCTGGGACTCCTCCATGCACGACAGTCAAGCGCTGAATCGCGTGACCGAAGCCAACGAACGCATCTATCTAATATTGCGCACCACAGTGCGTCTATCGCATCCGGCGCCCATGGATCTGGTGTTGCGCAAGCGTCTCAGCATAAACATCAAAAAGGGACAAACTCTAACCGATCGACTGAAGAAGTTCCGATTGGTGCGCGGCGAGAATGCGATTTGGCAGAGCGGCGTCACCTACGAAGTCGTGTCAAATATACCCAAGGCATCCGAAGAACTGGAAGATCGCGAATCACTGGCACAGCTAGCTGCAAGTGGCGATGATTGTTCCGCCTGCGATGGCGAGACCTATATAGGTGAGCTAATGGCTTACTAAGTTAACTAATATATATTAATCTAATGTCTTTCACAGAGAAATACACGCGTGGTGTCTCGGCTGTGGAGAGTATCTTGATCTTGGATCGTTTGCGGCAAAGTGTGGCAGTTAAGGAGCTGGAGACGGCGCACGGACAGCCGCTCTCCATGCGTAAGACAGTCAGTGTGCCGAACTTTTCGCAGGTATGTGAGGGCGCATAAAGCAAAAGAACAGCTCAAATGCTAAGCTTCCTTGTGCCTTTTGTGCTTACACCTTGCCACCCCCAGCAGCCGCTAGCAAAATTTTAACTTGTACAATCTTACAACTATTTGACTAAAAACCGCAATTCTTTCTCTTTTCACAATTTCTATGCGCTTTCACCAAAAATATATAATTAATATATCTAACCCAACAATAATTATGTTGTTCACACCGCACACTAAAACAAAAAACTAACCGAATTTGGCGCGCCTAACCAAACTGCAATTGTCTATTGATATTATCTAAATCTATGTGTCTGTGCGTGTACATATTTAACTGCCCTGTGCTGTGTATACAAAAACAAAAAACAAAAATACAAATTGCTTTTCACTGCGCACACAGACGGTCAAAGAAACCACCACAACCGGGAGTGTAAGTAATCTGTGTGCAATGTACTCGAAACACTATGTAAACTATGCTTTCTAGAGATAATTGCAATACTTTTTCCCGACTACTTTCGAAAACCTCTCTCTGTGTGTGTGTTTGTGTATTTGTTTTCGTTTCGTATTTTGTTGATATATTTCTATTTCTATTTGTATTTCCTGCTCCCTCGTTTTGTTTGTGCGCGTTTGCCAGTTATGTTTGGTTTTTACTTTGATTTTCATTATGATTTCTTTTATTTTATTTTTTGTTTTCGACATCTTTTCATAAATAACCTTTGTTATGAATATGCTAAATTAAATACGCTATTTGTGACGCTAAGAAACTCATGAATAAACTTATGCAGATCATGCGCTTCGATGCCTCGATGGAATCGCTTCTCAATGTGGGTCGCTCCGAGTCCTTTGCGGATCTCAACAACACGGCGCTGGGCAATAAATTTACGCCAGGTATGTCATTTGGAATTTGATATATGCTTATGCTGTTTACTCAACTAATGGGCCACGCCTTGTTCTCTGCAGCACACAGCGGCGCGGGCGGAGCAGGACCTGCGGGCGTTGGCAACGGCGGCATTATACGCAATCGCCACAGTTTCGGTGGTAAGGGCAGCAGCGACGATTCCCCAGGGAAAGCCTTTGGCATTGGTACGTATATGAGAATAGCATTCTAGAGAAATTATGAACAACAATTTTATTTCGAAACTCACCTTTAATTTTGAGCAACTTCTTCCAAATGTTTACAACAAAAAACCCATATAATCAAAACTAATTTTTGTATCACTACATACATATAATCTCTAACTATATACAAACTATATACTATATAGTATTTTTTGCTTATGCGCAGCAACTCAAAAACCTAAACCAAAATCAATTTAAAGTGCGATCTAGTTGCTACCATGCCTTAGCGCAAGGGATTTATCTTTGTTTACGTACAGATATATTTATATATTTGTTATATATTTTTGAAAATTTTAATATCTAGTCTTGATTTGATGAGAAGTATTTAAATATATAATTAGCATACTTTATTATGTATTCGTATAACTTGTAGCTGACTTGTACTGACGGTTGACTAAAACAAGATAAATCCTTTCAACCAAACTGCTTTTAATATACCCAAGCAAAAAACAAAACAAAATGCAATTAATGCTTCCAAACTTGTTTCTAAAGTTCAACTTTTGGCTTTTGCTTCAATGCAACACAATAGCAAAACTCTAAACAAGTAACACAACCACTCGAACTGTTTCGCAACGAGTTCCAGATGCACATTACTTACTCTTCACCTGAGCTCCTCCATGCAATTCATCCAGAGCTTATCATATAAATTGACATATATCTATTTTGATTGTCCTACAACGTGCATACATACATACAGCCATGCAGACATCTATCTCATTGAACTTCCATCACACACACAAGCTCAGATCTCTATCTATTTATTATGTATAACTCGTATGTATGTCTGGTTCTTCTTTCATATGTCATATAATGTACTCTCTTCTGTGCTTTCTCAACAACTTGAAACCAATTTGAAAAATTTTGAAAAACAAACGAAAAAATATAAAAAATATATGAAAACACACACAGGCGCTATACTGTCAGGTAAAGGCTGGCCCCAATGTAAAGTGCATAAATATAAGATTGATTGAAAATTCATTAATTGTTAGTTGGCGTTTCAGTTTGTCTGTTGTTCATACACACACACACACAGTCGCAGTCGCACACTCAGTCATGTTAAACATAAATGTTGAAATCATTTAATGTGCCATACGTAATACCCATTGACATAATAACTTCCATCATTCTAGCGCCAGGGAGTTGTGTATTTAGTACTACAATTTAGTTGGTAATTTTGTAGTATTATTGTTAGTTCTGTAACGTTAGCTGTCATTCCCCAAAAACGAAACCAAACAACTCTTGACAGTCTCTTTGATCTACATATAATGTTGCAGTCACTGTTGCATATATGTTGCATTCATTGTATATCCATTCGTTCATTCATTCATTCAATACACACACACAAATATCTCTCTTTCTGTCTGTGTCTTCCAATTTTCCCCTATTTGGCGCACCATTCACAGCAGCGCACGCATAGCACGATTTTCGAGCAATCAATTTGTTGACCTAGTTCCATATACTTGTACTTATTCTTAGCTACTCCTATTATCTTGTTAATGTTTGTGTTGCATTTGTTATTTCTAGTCTGTGGCGAACTAGTTGCCTAGCGAGTTACGTTCTTTATTTTTGTTTTCGGTATTGATTGTATCGCTCATCGAATCTTGTTTGAATCATTGTAACTAAACATTTAAAAAATACATAATCATTGTCTTCCTTGATACCCGTGGAATGCAGCGCGTCCAACATTTTTGAATCTCAATTTGAACTTGAACACATTGAGAATTGCGCCAACGAAACGTATGTGGTTTGTCTAGCTCTAAGCTCTAGCTGAACTCCAGTCAACTTAACTGACTTTGACTAATCCTTTGCTCTTCTATTCACACAGCTTCGCCGGCTACGAGCAAGCTGCTGGGCATGCGCATGACCACGCTGCACGAGGAGCCGCTGGGCGGTCATCGCTCGTTGGATGAGGAGCCCGAGGATAGCTACAGCGACTCGGAATATGCCGCCGAATACGAGCAGGAGCGACAGCAGAATAAAAGCCTCGCCACACGCTCGCGGCTGACCGCCTCCAAGACCATGGACTCGTTCATGGACGTCAGCAGTCATTCCAATCAAAGCTACTTGAGCTATACCTCCAGCGCCAATGCGAATATGAAACATTTAACTGGTCTGACCACGCTCAGCATGAGCTCGTCCACCAGCAGCGGCTACGGCTCACAGGCGGTGTCCTGCAACAATCTAAGCAATGAGGATATTACCTCCATGCGCTCCATGAGCATTGATGAGACGCCAGGTGAGTGTTCATTATGTATATTTTGTATATAGCTTCGTAAACTGAAGAGACTGGATAGACATGGTTATCTCATTGCTGATCGAATCCTGAGACCAAAATCTAATTCAAATTCTATAAAATTGGCTAAAAACCTCGATGTTAAACTCTTGTGTTAACAATTCGCGTTTCATTTCGAACCAAACTTTGAAAGTTATTTGTGAAAATCATTAAAAGCGTTTCAAAAAAGATTTGAACCCCTATTAAAATACAAATTTATTGCAAAATTACTTCAAATTGGATAACCCAACACCAAAGACCAAAAGCTAAAGCAAACCCTGTCAATAGGATCTTTCATCAAAGGATTACACACACTCATACTCCTACACTTAACATATCAAACACACACGAGACACTGCAGTTAGAGCACCTACATATCATACAGCATGAGGATAGGAAAAGGATATCATCTATATACACCTGTACTATATATGCCTATTGTTTATAGATTTCGAACGCATCAATTCCAACTCGCCGCCAAATCGTCAGCCACGCGTCAATCCCTTCCTCAAGGACATGCCAAAAGCCAAAACGCACGAAGCTGAGACCAGGAAGCTGGAGCAGACAATAACACATCCGTTGGAACTGCCCAAGGAGAATGCACAAAGCGATGAGGAATGCGAGCAGCTGCAAGCGAATAACAACAACGTGGACAACGTTAAGATCAACCAAGAGCAGCAGCAGCAGCAGCAGCAAGAGCAGCAGACGGTGGAGCAACAGCCGGAGCTGGCTGTAGTCGAGCAGGTCTCAGACAATCAGAATGGCAACAAAATGCAGGAGCCTGCCGAGACTGTGGAGGTAGGGGAGCAGCCGCTGGAGGGGGATGGCATTGTCAAAGAGCAGCTGCCAGCGGGCAAAGTCATGCGGCGCAAGAAGTCAGCAACGCAGCCTCCGAGCAATGGCGACAGCAGCAACAACAACAACAATAGCAGCAACAGCAATAACACAAGCCAAGTGACACGCAACAACAACCAGCATCGCGCCTCGGTGGCCAAAATGGAGGGATTGGGCGCCTACTTGGATGTGAGTGCCAGCATCATGTCCAGCAGCACAGAAGTGGAAGGTGTGTATCCTAGAAATGAAACCAAAATATGGACTCGTTATATTCTTCCGCTTTGTTAACAGATGAGGGCAAGGATTTGGATGTGACGCTGCCTGAGTGGATTGTGGTGGGTGAATCGGTGCTTATACGTCCGTATAATACCAGCGGGGTGATTAGCTTTGTGGGCACCACACACTTCCAGCCCGGCGCCTGGATCGGCGTTGAGCTGGACACGCCCACGGGCAAGAATGATGGCACCGTACAGGGCATACAGTACTTCCAGTGCAAGCCAAAGCATGGTATCTTTGTGCGTGCCGACAAACTGCTTCTGGACAAGCGCGGCCGGGCAATGCGCGCCTACAAGGCAGCGGAGAAGAGCAACAGCATTAGCAAAGGTGGGCAGCGAAGCGCTAAACCAATCCAGACCAATTGACTTACCCGATTATTTTGCAGAGATGAGCACCTCGATGAGCAGCTCGATGACACGGTCGAAGAGCCGTGGCGAATCGCTAAATGTGTCAGCGCGCAAATGATTGTATCCGAAATGTTCGCATCAGATGCAGCGTTGGACTAATTGCAGGCAATCGACGTTGGTTAGCAAAGGAGTTAGTGCAGCTGCATCGGCTGCAACGCCAACTCCTACAACCTGCCACAGATTGCGTGCAACCAGCAGCGCTGCCGATGCGAACAGTCATGGCAAGAAGTGTTATGCGAATCGACGTTCGACGGCCTTCTAAGGTCGCCAGCGATTCCAGATCGTCCAGCAACGAAACAATGCGGAGCATTAACCAATCCATACACCATAGACACGCTAGCTTAACTTAACTATCAATCGCACCGCATGCCGCAATTACACACACAAACACACACACAGCACACCTAATCGGACGCTTTGATATGTAGAGTTGTACGGCGGTGTCCACGGCAACTATAACTAGCAATTAAACAAGAATTAGATAAGTGGCCGAAACCCCCTCTGCCAGCTGCTGCACCCGCTCTTAATGGATTAACTGAGCAAAGCGAAGCGAAGCGTTTGCGTAGTTGCATTAACCAAGTGCAATACCACAAACACTTTGGATCTATAGACACTTAGTTTAAAATCGTAGTTTATAATTGTGTTCGTTTACATGTGTCTGCGTGAATGTTTCCTAATGACGATTAATTTTCAATTCAATTGGTTGAGTTTTTCATAGTTAATTGATCTTTGTTGCTTTTTGATAAAGCACGAATTTGATTCTGAAACTACATATATATATATATACTGTCGTAATATATATATATATATATGTGTACGTATATTTTTGTACCGGTTGATTAATTGATTGCCTATAGTTTAGTTAAATTGTTTTTTGTATGTACGAAACTTTACTTTATATATTTGTATATCTTGATCTATTATATATCAATGTGACTTGGTTAATACTACTATGAGCTTATTTTTTATTGTTATGGACTGTATCGAAAATATATATGAAATCAGTTGTATATAAATATTTATGCTGTAAGTTTTACCAGACATGCAATACTTTTTCTCTATATATATGTATCTATGTATATCTCCCTTTTGATTGAGCTCACATTTTAATTAGCGCATTTATCTATATATATATATACCGACAGGAAACCAATACAATATTAGTATATAATAACAGATTCCATATATGCTGCAAGAGAAGCGCATCAAGATTAAAGAGTTAAACCCTTAACGACTTAATCTTGTATCTTGTTTGGAGAACAAGAAGCTTGGCATATATGTAAATTGTATTATTTGATGTGATGTATTTATAATTTTTTCCATTTATATGTATATTTAAATAAACTTCATTTTGCTATACACATTTCGTTTTCGTTTCTTAATTTGCTAATCGATGTGCAATATTTAAGTATTATTAGTTTTATATATATATCTACATATATCGATCAATGTTGAAGGTTGTGCGACTATGTTTGTGAACCATTAACCAAACACTGATACAGAATGAAAGGCTTTCGTTAGTCCAAAAGATTGTGAACAACGTGAAAAACAAAATGAAAATGAAAATGAAAATGAAGCAATAATTGCGTTAAATATTCAATTTTATGTTTAAGATAAATCTATATATTAAAAGAGAATAATAATGTATATGGAATGATAAACAACAACAGCAAACCGGCTGACGAAACGTTTGTACGTAAACGTATCCATCCATCCAACAACCAAGACATCCAAGACACTCCAAACTGAGTCTGAGATAAATTGCAATTTACAAACAATAAAAAACAAAACAAGTAAAAATTATTAAACTACAACCAACAACAAGCGATTTACACTTAGAAACCAAAATTCAAAGCCGAAAGCAAAAATATTGAGTTGAAAAGCGTAAAAGTAACCCAAAATACTGGATCGACTAACAGCCAGGCAGACCCCAGTATATAATACATATACTATATGCATACATGAATATATATTAAATATTAGGTATACATATGTATATTTTCGAACTGTGTTTTCTACTTGCATCAACTACCAAAAACCAAAAAAAAAAAAAAAATTTACTTGAAAATACGTCCAAAATTGAATAATTCAAAAGCAAGCTATAAAAAACTACAATATATATATATATACAAAATATATATATATAATAATTATAAATATATATATATATATATGGTACACATAAAAATAAACTAAAATATCGAAATATTACTTCGGGTTAAGCCGAAGCTGATGAATAATATTGAAAACTTACAATTTTTGAATTTCGAAAATGTTCAAAGAGCATTCAAAATGATTTCCAAAAACGAAACACAAAATATTTGATGTGTGTGCAATTGACAAGTAGAAGCCGAACTTTGAGTTGATTTTTAGAGACTTGGTTACAGAATAGAACTCTCTCGTTTTAGCACAACAGTTAATGAAAATAATACTGAAATTTAATGCATTTAATAAGCGTAATTTAAAACATTCAATTAGAGCTTGAGAACATGAGAGTTATTCCACAGAAATAATAAAAGATAACTAAAGATATTGTAACTAAATTTAGAGGCACGCCAACAGCGCTTTCAATGTCTTGTAAAATAGTTGAGAACGAGTTTAGAAACTGCTTGCTAGCCACTTCTAGAACGTAAACTCACCCATATATAACTATATATACATAAATATTTAGTTCTAGTTTATAGATGAGATTGGATAAAAGATTATGGTACCTTAATGCAAAGAATAGATTTTGTTTATATGGCACATCTGAGGAGCTATTGCCCTGGACTAACTATCAGATCAGTTAAATGTAGATACAATATGATTTGCTAAATAAACACAGATACACACAGATATAATATAATATACTATATATGATAAGCTCGATTTGAATAGATGTTTTTGGCATTGGCTTCAATTAGCAGAAGAGCAGCATAGCAATTTTATGTGGATAGTTTTGAAAGCAAAAATATATTAAAAAGTATTCGTAAAATTAAAAAAAAAAAAAACTCACAGATATTCGTAATTTTGAGCACTTTAGAGCTTTTAGCACGGTCAACGAAATAAATGTTATTAAAATATAAAATCAATTACAAATTGTAGGCCACCACATCAGCTACTCAAATACTAAAGCAAATAATGTTGAATAGAGTTGAATAAACAGCTGGAATTAGACAAACAAATGCTTTCAATGTGCAATCAACAACTAAGACAACAGAAGAAACAGCAACAACACAAATATCAACACACTTGAGCTCTCTTTAAATATATATGCAGTTGTTAATTTTATTGTAAAGTTTCACTTTGTAGTATTAAATAACAAAAACAATAACAAATTCCATGACAAAACAGACAAGAAAAACACACACACAGACACACAACAATTTCTGTAATTTATACTTCAATTGTTTTACTTCGATTTTTAGTCAACTTTAACGTCAGCAACAAAATCGCAATAATGCAAGAATAACAACAATTTGAGTATTCAACAACAACAACAACAATTTATGTACTTAACAATCTATAAATATACAAAAACAAAAATAAGTGCAATTTGTGTTTAATTAAGTGCGCGTCTGCGCCTGCGCAGCTGTGTTAATAACGTGTACTATTTAGCTGCACCTTGACTGGGACAGGCAACGTACATATGTACATACATGGCTGCTGCTGGCTGACCTTGAACTAGACCTTGTTGAAATCTTTGTGGTCAAAACACTTGACCGACGCCCAACAATTTGGGTTAACACAAGTGAGGAGAGTGTGAAACGGGCATCAATGACTGCGTGATGCGCGTTCGTGAGTTGAAAGAGATCTGAGTCGAGAAGCTGCAGAGTCTAGCTCTGAAGCTTCTCTATGATTTGTCATATATATGTATATATCAGCACAAATGAGGGGCTGCGCACCAACATAAAGCCCCAAAAAGATCTTATATAAGTAACTCAAGTATAGTTAACCTCGTATATGCAGCTGTGGTCCTGAAAATAGTAGAGGAACTGAGCTCTATTATTAGATATATATACTATATATATCATCACTTAACCATTTTTTCTCTATATGCCTTAAGTAAATATAGTTAAAGTATAATATACACCTCTAACATATATCTGCAAGCCAATATGCCCCTTTTCACACCTCGTGAACTACCATAAATAAACCTTCACTTATTCCGTTTTAAGTCTTCCATCTGTGGAAGTTTTCTTTAATATATTTTTTATTTTTTCAAAAATATAAATGGCAAAAATAGTATTTCGTATGTTAGTTGATAAATGCTTTACAACACTTGGGAATTTACTGTATTTTGTTTTGCATTGCATCTTTTGTTTATGCTTTATACGATATAGTTTGATTATTCGAGTCGGAATGCGAGTTTTAATATAAATATCATTTGTTTTTGTTGATGGATTTATCATTTGATGATCACATAGCAATTATAATTATTCAAGCTTTACATAGGAATAATATGCACATAAACAGATATATATATATATATTTTAATATGTATATCTTTACAACTTTTTCTAGTTTCTTTTTTACACAACAAACGCACAACACATAATGAATTCTTTTAATGTATTTTGACTTGTTTTTGATTTGTGTTGTTCTGTCTTCCTTTGATATTCACTAACTACATCTTACGCTCCCTATATAGTGTATATATTATATAGAAAATATTTGTATATGGTTCTATCGTTTTCTCTTTTCTTTTTAGTTTGTATTTACACATGTTGTTGCGTTTTTAGTTGAGTCTGTAGTTAAAAAGCGTTGCGCGGCGCTACGCTTAGTCAGTTTCTCTCTGTTGCAATTGGCTTGGTCCGCTGGTTCGCTGGTTACGAGGAGCTTGTGGCGGTTGTGCCTCAATCGCGTCCAATGATCCAACGTTGTGTGTCACTGGACAGATCACATTTCTCGACCTGTGCATCGTCCATGCTCTTCAGCCCGTTGTGGTCGAGGCACAGGCCTGTGTTGATATGGATCAGCCTCTGGTTCTCGTAGTTCCACTGCTCGTTATAATCGTCGTTCTCCAGGCAGGGCACCATCACAATGCGATGCGGTGGGGAGCTGCTGTGCTGCACTGTCGCGCAGCTCAGCTCATTGCGCAGCACCTGGCTGTTGGTGTAGGAGAAGAGCTGTGACTTTTGCAGCGCCTTGCCACAGGGATACAGGCCCAGATTGTAAGGCTTCTCGTTGTTGTTCAGCAAATCGTCTAAGCACAAATTTCCATTCACTGCTTTTACCGTGCCCCAGGCCTTGACATTCTTGTTGGGCACAAATTTCTCCGGATACACGTTCTTCAGGTACCATTCGAAGCTCTTGCAGCGCAGCTTCTTGCGCAGCACAACGCGATGCGTAACATCGCCAATGTCTGGATGGAATTTCAGATCGGGTCGATTCAAAAAGAACACGTTTATATACTCATCCATCCAGACCAAAGCCATGCGGGCAGTGTTGATGCCGTGCGTATCACGATCATTGGGGAATCTGCGGGAAGAGATTTTAGTTGAAATAGAATATCCTTTAGGGTGTTTGGTATATACGAACTTGTAGGGATGGAAGTCACGGAAGATGTGACCCACGCGGGAGCAGGGTATTGTCTCGATGGTGCCGCCACACTGCCAGATTCTGAAGGACATCTCCAGATTCTCGCCACCCCAGCCATCCATCTGTAAAGGCAAATAAATATTGTAATAACTGACTCGAAGCTTCTTCTGTTCGGTTACTCACCTGCTCATCGTAGCTGCCCACCTCCCAGAAGTAGCGTCTGTCCATGGCAAAAAGACCGCCCGCCATGGTCGGACTGTAGGCGGGGCAAATCTCCCTGGGCTGACTGCACTCACGGTTCTGTCGCTCCTTCTCGCGATCCGGCAGATTCACCCAGTCGAAGTGGCCATTCCACTGGAAGCCACCCACTTGGAAGGACTTGTAGCCATTGGTGCTATACTGGAAGTCATTCGCATCGATCACATCGATAATGGGCACCAGGACACTGGTGCGCGAGTCCTTGATGCGCTGCAGCAGCGGCTCGCACCAGCCCTCGTTAGCCTCGCAATGGGCATCCAGAAAGATGAGCACATCGCCAGTGGCAATGCGAGCGCCGGCCAAGCGAGCGCGTATCAGACCCAAGCTGTGGGCAAAGAAGAAGAAGCAGCAGTTAAAGCAGAACTACAAACTTTCCTTCAGCCAAAATGGTATTTGGGCAATGGAGAAAAAGAGAATTAAATTATTGGGTCAGCGCACAGAGGCGTGCGCGCGAGCGCTAAGCGAGAGATACGAAAGATACAAAATAAAAGTCAAAAACATAATCATGAGTTGACGAACAGGTTTTACGGTTTCATTATATGCCCTAGAACGGAGCAGGTGTGGGGTATGATTGGCAGATCAAAGAGTCGTCAAGGTAAGACAGTCGGAGTTTGTTGGGCATATATATCGATGTGAGTTCGATAGGCCAATGACTCTAGAGCGTCTAGCGAGACAAGGTATTTGTTAGTCGTTCCTCCCACTTCTTGCGTCTGATAGGTATTTGCTAGTCGTGTTGGCAATAAAACTTCAGTTTGATTTTTGAAATTTTTGAACGTTTTTTAGTTCTTCAACTTTAAAGCTGTGAAGAAGAAGCGCCAAGTCCGTGAGTCTGTGCCACAAAACGAGTTATTCAAATGAAGGCAAACCAAACGATATCCACTCGACGTGTGTTTGTGTTAATTTTACAGCCAACAAGTTGAATGTGCATTCGATTAGCTCAATGAAGAGTTACCTAGCCAAAGAGGCAGAGAGAAAGAGAGAGGGGAAGAGAAAGACGGAAAAGTGTGCCAAGAGATTGATGATTGCTGCTTCTGCTGCTGATGTGCCCTTTACCCCATTAGCTGCAATAGCTTCATTACCCACTGTCATCAGCGGCCTTTCACTCACCGATTCTTGAGACGCAGTATTGTCACCTTGCCGGGGGGGAAGCGTGTGCGCACATAGTGATCCAGTTTGCCGCCCAGCTCCACGTTGTCGCTGCCATCGTCCACCAGGATGATCTCCTTCAGCGCCTTCTCGTTGCACGTGTTCAGCGTGCTGTGCACCGTCCTCACCAGCACGGAGTAGGGCTCATTGTAGAAGATAACGACGACGCTGGCAGTGGGCAAAGTGCTGGGATCATCGTACTTCTGCCTCAGGCACAGCGGATTACGATGATCGCCCACGGTGCGATTGTAGGAGAGCTGTTCGCTCAGCTCCTCGTTGAGGGCGATCTTCTTGTAGATCCTGTCGCCACGTGCCTTGGCGGCGCCACTCAGGTGTACAGCGACACCTTTGTTGCCCAACGTCCTGTCCTGCTTCTGCAGATCTAGCTGTATGCTCTGCTCATACGCTGATATTGTAACGGGTTTTATCTCATTCTCCTGCTCATCGACGGGGTATTTGTCATGAGCTCTCGCTCGCGCACGCAGCTGAGCCGGGCCCTGTCTCCCTCTACCGGGCAGTGGAAAATCCTCGCTAGCTGGTTGAACTTTCAGATAAAGTATGAAGCATAACGCGACCAGCACAAATATAATTATTTTGCCATAGAAGGAACGAAACCGAGGCAGCATGTTGCTTCTGTGTGTGACTGAGTGAGTGAAGGTGTGTGTGTGTCGGTGTGCAGGTGTGTAGGTGTTCCTGTTGTTGAGGTAGTAGCACGGTTCACTTTCAATTACAACGTTGCAGCGTGGACGTGGCCCATAGACTGCTGCGACTGCTGCTGCTGTTGGTTTTTTGCTTCATTTGTTGCGCAGCTCGCTGACAAAATACAAACACGCACATACATACAAACATATACATACATAGTTAAGCTGGCAAATATTAATTTACATACATACATATGTTGCTGTTGTTGTTGTTTTCTCCGCACCCGTAGCTTACGTACGAGTTTATTTATACTTATTTTAAAAATTTTTTTTATTTCTTCGTGACAGCAGCTTGCGCTTACTATGTGATGTGGCGTCCGTGGCTTAAACTAGACTAAACGTTAATTCTAGTCGCTGCGGTCTCTTACGCTGTCCGTCCGCTGCGCGCCGCCCATAGCTCGCACCTAACTATGTATGTGTGTGTGTGTGTTTGTGTGTGCTTTTGCTTTTATACTATATGTTTGTGTGTGTATAAGGCTTAACTGTTGCTTCTTCTTCAGTTGCTTTAGGCACTTTTTAGTGCTCTGCATGCATCTACACATAGTTAGTGTCAGTCAATTATTGCACTCATTTTCAACAGTATTTTGCAGTCAATTAGCAAGTCTGGTACTTGATTTTTAATTAAATATTGCTTGGCGAAAATATAAAAACACTGATGTACGACTAGCAGGTGATGCGGCGTTGCCACCTGTTAGCAAGTGCATGGATGCGTTCAGCAAGTGAAAAACAACTGAGTGGGTTTGTGAAAAGTGAATAGAAGATTGTGTATTAAATTGAATTATTTTAGTTATAAAAACAGTGTATTGAATGTTTTGAATTTAATTTTGTTAAACTACATGGCGTTAATGAAACTGTGACTTGTTCTCTGCTGAGCGCTGCTACATATTTTTGTATCTATCTGGCAGCGCTGTGTTCAACTTGTGTGTTGTAAAACGAGCAAAATTGTGATGTTTAAAATTAAAACTGCGCCAAGATTTGAACAAGAAATCAACAAAATTTTTTGTGTTGAAGGTCTTCTTTTTAAATAAAAATACTAAAATAAAATAAAATCAATAAAAATAAAGAATTAAATAGAAAATTAAAATGAAATTGAAATAAAAATGTTATTTAAATTTAAACGACATTGTTTGACCCCAAATTGTTTGTTAATCAAAAAGTGGGTGTCAAAGTGCATCTTCAAAATGTGACTCAAAAAGCGAAAGGCAACCAAAGATCTGAGATATTCATACTCAAAATATGTCTCACTTGACACTTTTGTTTTGTCACTTAATGCACAAATTGCATGTTCAACCATTGTAAAATATGAAAACAAAATGAATTTCCTACAAAAAAATTGTTGTCTGAGTTTTGTTGTTTTCTTGTCACGCGATGACACTTTGTTGTTGTTTGCTGCCGCGCATAATTGAAATATTATATTTATTATATTCAAGTTTGAACTTTCATTTATTTAAAATTGAAATAAGGTCAACAGATTTATATTATTTTTAGCCTTTATAATTATTAATATTGCTAATTAAGCTCAGGTATTTTCGAACTTTTTGTGGCTGCTGCTGCTGTTGTTGTTGATGTTGGTGTTGTTGTTGTTGCTGCTTTCGTCTGGCATAATTAATACGTTACGTATACGCAAAGTTGTCGCTGCGGGGGCCGCCACAAGTGAGCGGCCATAAAGAAGAGTTCAAAGCGCTCCCTAACTCTGATAATTGGAAGTTTTTCTCTGTCGACCACATTGTGGGAAACCATCTGTGGCATCTCCGTTAGCTGGCGTAAGGTGCAAGTGGCTCGCTTTGCACGCTCTTTAATAGCTTCCAGCGACAGAAAAAGCCAAACAAATAAAACTAGGAAGGAAATAAATTACTTCGCCAGTCGCAGAGCGTTTGCCAAAAAGTTTTTCGTTTTCTTTTGTTTTTCACGCTGTTTCGTCTGCGTTTCCGACCTCAAAATCTTAACTAGCCGTTAAAATGTAACATTGAAGCAAATTACATTAAATTCGCTTTTTTTACTATTTTTTAAGTCGCTGTTTTTAACACCTGCAATTGCCCAAGTTAAAGCAACTAAATTATGTTTATTTTAGCATATTTCAATTAATTTTGTTTATTAATAACCAAAGGTCGTCTGTAAGCCCCGATTTTATGGCGCATAGCGAAATATATACTTAGGGGCAGATTACCTCGATAATTGGACTTGGATTTGTAAGTATGTTTATTATTGACTCTTGGAGCGAGGCCTCATTAATGGCCAGACAAAGCTTGAAAAACAAATAGCTCAGAGTTTAGGCTTTGTTCGAGCCCTGACCATAATGACATAAGCCGCAAAATACCCATTTGATCTAAATGACCCTGGGTTTGGTTACGCTCAGACCTGGCCTGGCCTGGCCTGGCCTGGTCCATTTCTGTGGCCGCACTATCATCGAAGCTCGTCTTCAGCTCGGCAATCCATCAACAGCCACAACGCTTAATAATAGAATTGGAAATGCGATTGCAATTGAAAAATTGTTAACCACAATTTACTTTACTTTGCTTTTCTTTCTTTCCTTTTTTTACCTCAACGTCGACTCACATTTTGTTACGCTTCTTTTATCTGCTGCTCCACAAAATGTCAAAAGATTGGGCAACTCGGCTGAGATGATTGCTTTTCATTATTATCGAGTGCACAAAAGGAGATGAGTTCGCTAGGAGTTGGCTGAGTTGTGTGGAAATAGTTTATCAATTGGTTATGGGAATTGCAGTCGGCAGACCGCTGCGACTCCTGGGAAAGACGACAACAAACGAGATTGTTCATAATAGAGCTGTGAATCAATAATTTATTGGCAATTTGTATGTTGAGCAAAGCTGGCGAGCCTGAGTACAGAGAGGCTTGAAGTCTTTGTCGCATCTGAGAAACATAGAAAAATATGTTTGTTATGAGCTATCTGAGCTTAAGGTTTTTACATATATGTAATTTTCTTTTAGTTTTCAATGCCATTGAAGTGAATTATGGCTAATATATTAAATGATTTGTTTTGATTATCATAATCTATGCAAGTCGAATCGTATGCATAGTGGAAAGATGGGCAGTTGAAGCTAGTGATACAAACTTTGCAGGCTCTGTCTTCTTTATACTTGTATCTCTCTCTCTATCTATCTCTCTCTCTCTCTCTCTCTATCTATCTATCTATCTCTTTCTCTCCTCCTATCTCTCTCTATATATATATATATATATATATATATATATATATATATATATATATATATATATATATATATATATATATATATATATATATATATATATATATATATATATATATATATATCTTTCTTTCTTATTATATATTTCCTCTATATATTCCTCTTTCTCTCTATATCTCCCTTTTTCTCTCTCTATCACACTTTTTTTCAATCTCTTTCTCACTCTTTTTTTCTCTCTCTTTCTCTTTCTCTCTCTCTGGCTCTCTCTTTATCTATATCTTATTATCTCTCTCATTAGTATCTCTATCTCTCTCTGTCTGTTTATCTCTCCCTTATTATTATTATATTTTTTTATAACGCTCTCCCTATCTGTCTCTCTCTATCCCTCCATGTGCCTCCATTTCTGTAGCTTTCTCTCAAGCTCTCTCTCTCTCTCTTTGGCTCACTCTCTATCTATCTATATATATCTTTCTCCCTCTCTGTCTCACTCTCTCTCTCTCCAACTCTCTGAAACCAACTTTTTAAGCCCTTTAACATGCTCTGAAGTCGATACATGATGACATTTTAGCCCCTTACCAGATCAGTCTGATCGATGCATATCCCAATCAAAATTTTCTTTCACGCGTAACATCGATTAAATTTATTTCTATTTCTGATCAGCTTAAATGCTTCCAAATCCCCCCACAAACCAATAAAGTTTACTCTTAATCTGCCTGCGTTTCCCAAATCCCAACCTAATGCGTTGGAAATCATCTGCGGCTTATCGTCGGCTGAATTCCGCTCCCATTAATGCAACTCAAATAGTCGCCGGGGGATACTGTTATTACTTTAAACCACTTTATGGAAACATTCGTAAACCGCTTTGCAAACGTTTTACACACTTGCAATTTGGCAAATTACACTTTTTCGGATTTCCTTGAGAGTGTAATAAAAAACAGAGCATTGCATAAGCTTTAATAGTTAAAAGTTATTAGAAACACCCGCTGGCAGCTGCTACTCAATATAATCACGGTGGAATAACTGTAAAAAGCGAATGTGCATAATCAAGAGGCGATCGACAAAGCGCAGCTATTGTCTATCTCCAAAGATCGGTAACAATATCACCCACTGGGTATTACCAAGGCCGAATCCTCAAAGCTTAGCACGCGACAATGCGAAGGGGCAAATCAAGATAAGGCAAATAATGTGAATAAAATAATGTGCTCGACTTGGGAATACCCTGAAAACATTGGAGATTTTTTAATTTTAAATATTTATATACATAAATACTTTATACAAACAAAATACAAAATTTCATAGAACTGATAATAAAATTAATTGTTGTTTCTTGCAGATCTATATATACATCATTCGGAAATGCTGGAGATTGATATATAACAAAAGTCTTCATATGGAAAAGCACAATTAAATACACAACATGGAAGATTCTGCTATATGGGGTAAGTCTTATTTGATAAATTTTTCGGTAAATGGATAGAGATCTAGGAGTTGATTGATATTTTTATATGCTCATATATCGGAATTTACATACCAAATTTGGTGGCTCTAACTATTATGGTCTTCAAGTTATGCTCTAAAAACTAAATCGAAATATCGACATTTATCGATATAAAGGGTATGAAATGAGAAAAGAAAAGAAATTTTTTTATTTTTAGCTTTATTTTATTAGAATTTTATATATGTCAAATTTCAAGTCTTTAGCTTTTGTAATTGCTGAGATCGATGAGACTATATAGACAGATGCGCAGATAGGTAGAGAGACAGAGCCAACAGGGTTCAGCAGTTGGATATACATAACTATATCAGCTTAACAAAGCAAGTAGATAAGTAGTTATGAAGTCAACCTCGCCTCCTTCCGCCCGTTACATAGCCTTACACCAAAGCAGCATGCCCTTCCCTTCGCCTTTTAGGGCAGACCAAAAGTGGCGCCAAAAATCCGTAAAAAATTCAAATTATGTGACGAAGTCACCGATGTGCTTGATAGTTTTTATAGTTTAATTTTCGGATATTTTTATTTTCTTTTTATATTTTCGTCGGCTCTATTAGTGTGTGAGGTAGTTAAGTTTTGCATAATCGCGGCATAGACACCCGCATTGTTTAGCATTTATGGGCAGAGCCGGACAGACGCGCCGGATTGCTGCAAGAGCCATCAACGAGCGTGCAGTTATGATTGGATTGGAAGCGCGCCGCGCAGCAGCAGATCTGACGCAGACTCCGGCTCTGTGTCAGCCATAACGATCCGACCATGTCATCATCGTCCATGCCGCATGGAATGCGTGTTACCAATTCGGTTTTGGGACTTTTCACAATACCCCTGCAAATTGATTCACAGGTAAAGAGACGTTTTGAATACCTTTTAAAATCGCATATTGATTTTAATCAAATAATGAAATAAAAATGCGATTTAGATAAAACAACGAACAACTTTGTGCGGACGTTGGCAACATTTGCGTTTGTCATTTAAATGGATATGGAAATGGAAATGGGAATGCGTGGCGCTATGGCGCCTATATAGCCAGATATATATAGACATAGAGAGGTATATATAGCTATATCCGCCAGCATTTACGAGGCGAAGGCGGAGGCGTTGCGCCTTTAGTATGCTAATAGGGTTTAGAGTTCAGCGAATTGACTCACAAAAAAGTGATTGTCAGATTTTGTTTTTTTTTTTTTAGATTATGCAATGCGGATTGCCCTGCGAATATGCGATGACAAGGCAATTAGTTGGCGGGAGCTAAGGCGATACGTAAAGCTGCGCAAAATATATAACGGATTATGGCAACGAGAGCTTGAATAAATTTATATATATATGTATATGTATATGATATGATATATCTACAATCATTTGTAAGCTGGCTTTAAACTATAAACGCTATTTGCAGTTTTCTAAGCCCAATGATAATTAATCACGGCCTATAAGCTTATTAAAGATATTAGCTGGGATTATTCATATTCAATTGTGTATAATATTTGTATGAATCAAGCATGAAACATCTAAGCGATCGTCTAGGATTCAGAGATTGAGGAATTGAGGGATCGAGAGACATACGAAAGTCGCTTGTGCCCTTTGCGTCTAGATCAATTTAATAGACAAAGTTATTGGATAAGAATTTAGAGACACCTTTCTCTATGTTGTAACTCATACATCGGAGTTCACCATAGATCACTATAACTTGTTCCTCTGAGTTTAGCTCGTCTTCTCTTCATTCATCCAAAATGTCCTCCATACCATTGATATGCCTTGCCGTTCTATTTAAAGACCTCTTCCTGGTACTAAACTGAGTAAAGCCCAGTCTATCTACAAGTCTAACTCTCCGAACTAGAACACTATGAACACTTGAGTTCACTTCCAGTACTTGAAGTTGTTAGAGAGATCAACACATTATATATAAATATATATATATCATATATATAGTATATGCCTTAAGTATATATATATTTTTTATTAAACACCAAACATCCTCGCCCAGCCACACTCGATGGCAAAGCAAATAGAAGCCACAGCATGAGCCGCTGCATAGAATACAAAAATCTGTGATAGATCCTGCAGCTCAATCCTCTTCTCCGACAGCTGCAGTTTGGCATAGGCCTGCTTTGACTGCAGTTCCGAGCGACTCATCTCGTGGAAGTATTTAGACAACCAAAACTTCGTAATGCCAAACTCTTGTATGGATTGCATGTGCCGCTCGAAGAGCTCGCGGTAGGGCAGAGTGCGCCGCACAGGCAGCGAGAGCAGCAGGAAGCGCTGCAGGCAGACATCGTCGGAGTAGTAGAAGATCGGCTCGCTCAAGTGCTTCTGCAGCTCCTGGTAGGGCAGCCAACTGCCCCGCGTGACGGGGAAAATGTAGGCGGGGTTGAGGGTGTCACGCAGGTGTATGAACTCCTCCCAATTCTGCAGGATGTGGGCGTGCTCGGCATTGGTCGTGGTCAGATTGAAGTCCTTGAGCAGCCAATGATTCGCCTCGCCATGCTCCACGGCAACTCGGTACCGAGAAGTGAGAAAGTCCTCAAAGCTGCGCAGCATCGGCTCGAATGGGGCATGCGTGAAGCACGCCTGCAAATAGGCGGCGTACATGGTGGTGGTCATCAGGCTGGAGAAGGACATGAGCATGCAGACGCGCTTCAAGTAGCGCGAGGGCTGGGCGGGCATCGGAAAGGCGTGGCCCAGGAGCCCGCGCAGACAGCAATCGTTGAGCAGCAGATTGATGAGGCTGAGCCTGCGCCAGTTCAAGTCCCGGCTATAGATATACAGCAGCGAGAAGATCAGAAAAAGGACGACTAAAAGATTTCCGTGTATTTCAGTCGCATTGGCACGGGTATCATGAAGCAGTACGAACTGAAGATGTACGGATAGCTGAAGATGTCGTAGTTGTCCGTATCCAGAATGCTGGTCAGGGCGGCCGCAATGTCCACCTGCTCCATCTCCACCTGCTGGTTGATCTCAGCATAGTGCAGTATGTGGCCTTCTTCCAGGTCATCGCGCAGCTGCAACGTGCCATTGACGCGCTCCACAAACGTGTTGACCAGCTCGGCCACAAAGCCCATCATTTGGTATTTGCCAGTGCGAGGATTGCGATAGATCGTCGCCCGTGGCGGCTTTTGGTCCGGCTCGCTTCTGATGGGCGATCCGTGCATGTTGCTGAATTGCTCAATATAAATGGAGTTGGAGTCCGAGTCCACTGCCAGCTGCACATAGTTGTCTAGCTGGAAGCAGCGACAGCTGTACAGCTTGGCATCTGTATCTAGCATGGCCACATTGACCTGCTCCCGCTTGAAGTGGGCGTGGCAAACTTCCGTCGGCTGGTTCTCCGACTGCAGGTAGACCAAGCGTCGCGCCTGCTGCAGCTTGAGCAAGGTTCCCTTGTGCTGCTCCTGCTCTGCATCAGAGCTGCAGCTCAGCATGAGCGCCTCACTGCCGAAGCTCCAATCCTCCCAGCTGCTGCCCTGCGTGAGCAGCACTGTGGGCAGCTCCAGCTGTGGCAGCAGCTCATGGAACACACAAGGCTCCCGCCCATAGACTACGACTGTGTCGTAGTCCCGCTCCAGGCGTATCTGCTCCAGCAGCCGCAGCAGCAGATTTGTATTATCTGTGGAGCTGACCAACTGGAGCCACAGCCAGCCCAGCGCAGCGAGGCTGATGTATAGCCGCATGTCAACGCGTCCTGCGGCCTTCACGCAACTGCGAGTGCAACCCGCTGTGTGGCATGTTTTTGTGGCGACCCCTGACATGCTGCATGCATGTTCTGCGCCCTGTTAACGGCGCTAAGTGAACAATTAAGTACCTGTCAGGTGTGTTCATGCCAGTATAACTGAGCTCATTAGCAGCTAAAGACTCGTTAAAATGTCGCGCAGAGGAAAGGATTTTATATTTTAAAAACTTGGTCAAGTTGAAGTTTCCAATTCTGATTTAAATATTTATTTTCGAGTTGATCCGAATTTTATTAAGATAAAGACAATATGGTAAATATCAGATTTGAAAGCTTACTTATGTCTAAAAATCCTAGCCCAACACAGCTCGAGGACAAAGCAAATGCAGGCCAGCAGATGGGCCGCTAAGTAGAAAGCAAAAATCTGATTCAAGTCCCTGAGAAAGATCTCCTCTTCATACGGCCTGGGATTGCTGTAGTCCTTGAGTGTGCTCAATTTCAGGCGCACCATATCGTGGTAGGTGCTTCGTATCCAGTACTTCGAGATGCCAAACTCATCCATTGCCAGAATGTGCCGCTCGAAGAGCTGGCGATAGGGCAGATGGCGGCGCAGGGGCAAGGATTGCAGAACGAAGCGATTCATGCAGACGTCCTCGGAGTAGTAGAAGACGGGCTCGCTGAAATGCTTCTGCTGCTCCTCAAAGGCAAGCCAGCGCACCTTGGTCACAGGGTAAATGAAGCTGGCATTAAAATTGTCGCGCAGCTGAATAAACTCTTTCCAGTCGTCCAAGATGTAGGCGTGGCGCGCATTGCTCGTGGTCAGACTTAAGTTCTTGAACAGCCAATGATTCGCCTCTCCCCGATCCGTGGCAATTTTGTAGCGAGAGGCGAGAATGTCCTCGAAGCTGCGCAGCATCGGCTCATGCGGCGGGCTGGTGAAGTACGACTGCAAATAGGACTCGTACATGGTGGTAGTTATCAGACTGGTGAAGCAGATCAGCATGCAAATGCCTTTCAGATAGCGACTGGTCTGGGCGGGCATCGGGAAGGCGTGTCCCAGAAGACCGCGCAGACAGCGATCGTTGAGCAGCAGGTTGATGAGGCTGAGCCTGCGCCAACTGAGCTCCTCGCTGTAGATATACAGCAGCGAGAAAATCAGGAATAGGACGATTAACGCGCCTGCCACCAGCGGTTGAACTATCATCGCGTAGATTTCCTCGAACTCCAGGACCGACGGCACGGGTATCATGAAGCAAAACGAGCTGTGAATATACGGATAGCTGAGATAATCATAGTTATCCGAGGCCACAGTACTGGTCAACGTGGCAGCGATGTCCACCTTATTGAGCTTCACGAGTTCAACGATATTTGTATAATAAAGCGTCTGGCCAGAGCCAATGTCATCGCGCAGCTTCAACGTCGCATTGACGCGTTCCACGAACGTGTTGATCAGGTTGGCCGCAGTTCCTATCATCTGGTACTTGCCTGTGCTGGGATCGCGGTAGAGCTGCGCACGAGGAGCAATCTGATCTGGTTCACTTTTGATGGGGGATCCGCGCATATTTGCAAATTGTTCGATATATATGAAGTCGTAGTGGGAGTCGGAGTCGGAGTCGGAGTTTAAGTTCCCTAGGGCTGTGGACTGTGATCGGTTACTGTAGCTGGAGTTTATAGGCAGCTGCACATAAATCTCTTGCTGGAAGCAGCGACAGCTATACAGATGGCCCTCTGCATCCATCATGGCCACATTGACCTGCTCCCTTTCGAAGTAGGCCTCACACACTTCCGTCGGATGTTTTCCCGACTCCAGATAGACCAAGCGTCGCGCCTGCTGCAGCTTGAGCAAAGTCCGCTTATTCTGCTCCTGCTCTGCAGTGGAGCTGCAGATGAGCAGCAACGACTCGCTGCTGAATCTCCAATCCTCCCAGCTGCTACCCTGCATGAGCAGCACTGTGGGCAGCTCCAGCTGTGGCAGCAGCCCATGGAACACACAAGGCTCGCTCCCATAGATCACAACTGTATCGAAGTCCCTTTCCAGGCGAATGCGCTTTATTAGCTGCAGCAGCAAACCGGCTCGAACATCTTTCTCTGGCAAGTCAGCCAACTCGATGCATTGCAGCCGCTGGCTTAGAGAGCCCAGTAAAACGAAGACGACGTATGGCAACTGCATGGCAGCGAGTCCTGCGGCCATCACGCTACTGTGGCCCAGGCAGCACTTGTGACAGGCTTTTGTGGCGCCTCGGCATGCGGCATGCATGTTTTGCAGTCAGTTAACACGGCTATTAGCATAGCTCGCGAATGATTTTAGGTCTGCTCATGTTATTATGGCCAACTCATGATCAGCTCAGGGCCATTGACAGTCGTATTTCTTTGGCCAAGTCATGCTCTATTTATCAGCTTGAAGAGAGCCTAAGCTCTTGAAATCACACTAAAAATATGAAGTTTCAATGAAATCTGGTTTAAAACTTATTTAAAACCAATTTTAAGGGGCCAAAAATATAATATAAAATTTATTTATTAATTTATTTTTTATTTAAATCACTTTTTAAATTAAATATATTAAACAAATTTTTTTTTACTTCAATTATTTTTTATTTAACATTTTTTTTATATTTGTTATTTAAAATATGATTCATATTAATTTTTTAAAATTTATTTTTATTATAATAATTTTTTAAAATTTATTTTATTTTAATAATTAAAAAAATCTATTTAAAATTTTTAAGCCCTTTATTAATTTTTTAAAGAAACACAAGATTCAAGTTCAAATTTTTAAGCTGATAAAAAATGAATTATTTGACGCCAAAAAGCTTTGCCCAGCAACACTCGAGGCCAAAGCAAATGCAGGCCAATAGCTGGGCCACTAGGTAGAACGTAAAAATGGTGGTTAGATCTCTTAGGAAAACTCGATCCTCCGGCTTGTGGGGATTGCTGTAGTCTTTGTGTGAAGCCAACTTTAAGCGAACCATATCGTGGAAGCTGCTGCCCATCCAGAAGTTCGACATGCCAAACTCCTGCATGGCCAGAATGTGCTGGTCGAAGAGCTGGCGATAGGGCAGATGGCGACGTACGAGCACGGAGAGCAGCAGGAAGCGCTTCATGCAAATGTCGGAGTAGTAGAAGACGGGCTCCGCGAAATACTTTTGTTGCTCTTGGTAGGAGAACCAGCGTATCTCGGTGACTGGGTAAATAAAGCTGTCATTGAAGGCGTCGCGCATGCGTAAGAGCTCATGCCAGTCCTCCAAGATTAGGACGCGGTGGGCATTGCTTGTGGTCAGACTGAGGTTCTGGAGCAGCCAGTGATCCGCCTTTTCGCGGTCCAGTGCAATTCTGTAGCGAGATGCGAGAATATCCTCGAAGTTGCGCAGCATCTCCTCGCTCGGGGGATGCGTGAAGTACGACTGTAAGTAGCACTCGTACATGGTGGTGGTCATGAGACTGGCGAAGCAGACGAGCATGCAAATGCCCTTCAGGTAGCGACTGGTCTGGGCGGGCAGCGGAAAGGGGTGTCCCAGGAGACCGCGCAGACAGCGATCATTGAGCAGCAGGTTGATGAGGCTGAACCTGCGCCAATTCAGCTCCTGGCTGTAGATGAGCAGCAGCGAGAAGATCAGGAATAAGGCGATTAATATGCCAGATACCAGAGGATGCACTATCATCGCGAAGATCTCCTTGTAGTCAATGGGAGCTGGCACTGGAATCATAAAGCAAAACGAGCTGTGAATATACGGATAGCTGAGATAGTCATAGTTCTGCGAGTCCAGAGTGGTGGAGAGTGCGGCGGGGATATCCAACTGATTGCGCTCCACCTGTTCAATAATATCCTTAAAGTCAAGGGCGTGGCCGAGGCCAATGTCGTCGCGTAGCTTCAACGTCGCATTGACGCGTTCCACAAACATTGTGACCAGATTCGCCACGAAGCCTTTTACTTCGTACTTTCCGGTGCTGGGATTGCGGTAGACAAAAGCACGTGGACCCAATTGATCCGGTTCGCTTCTGATGGGAAATCCACGCATGTTAGCGAATTGCTCCACATAAATGGAGTCGTAGTGGGCAACGGTTTCTAGGTTTATGTCGGAGTTTAAGTTCCCTAGGGATGTGGACTGTGATCGGTTACTGTAGCTGGAGTTTATAGGCAGCTGTACATAATTCTCTTGCTGGAAGCAGCGACAGCTAAACAGATGGGCCTCTGCATCCATCATGGCCACATTGACCTGCTCCCTTTCGAAGTAGGCCTCACACACTTCCGCCGGCTGCTTCTCCGACTCCAGATAGACCAAGCGTCGCGCCTGCTGCAGCTTGAGCAAAGTCCGCTTATTCTGCTCCTGCTCTGCAGTGGAGCTGCAGATGAGCAGCAACGACTCGCTGCTGAAACTCCAATCCTCCCAGCTGCTGCCCTGCGTGAGCAGCACTGTGGGCAGCTCCAGCTGTGGCAGCAGCCCATGGAACACACAAGGCTCACTCCCATAGATCACAACTGTATCGTAGTCCCTTTCCAGGCGAATGCGCTGTATTAGCTGCAGCAGCAGATTCTTATTCTCTGGTGAGTCTGCCAGCTGGACGCAGTGCAGCCGCTGGCACAGGGCGCCCAGCAAAATAAAGACGATGCATAAGCGCATGGCAGCGAGTCCTGCGGCCATCACGCTACTGTGGCCCAGGCAGCAATTGTGGCAGGCTTTTGTTGCCGCAGTGGCATGTGGTATGCGGCGTGCATGTTGTGCACCCTGTTAACATGGCTAAGTGCTCAATTATGCATCTGCCAGCTGATGTCGAGGTATGTTAATGTCATTAAAAACAGTTCACGAACAGCTAATAGTTTGATGGCTTGCTGTCGACGCGTTTAAGTGCTGTGCAAGGCTGTTTATAATATATATATTCCGATTTCTTTCCTTTGCTCTCTAGTCCCACTATTTTTGAGCAGTGTAGCAGCTGCCAGCCAGGTGGTCTTGAGCTTCAGATTAATTATATATACAGGCATATAGACAATCTTGGCCAGACTCTCTATGCTGACGAGTTGCGTGATGACTGTATGAAAGTCAGCTTTTTGGCCATGTCTCACATACATAAATACATAAAATATGCTGGGGCTGAGAATGCTGTCGCGACGCCTTCAAAAAGGGGCGTGACTGTGCGCTCAAATTGGGGATTTGGGTTTTCTGTCTGTCGACTGCTCTACGAGTATCTGCAGCGCGCTTGCTCACATGGCATGTGTTTAACAATTTCCGGTGTGTGATCAGCGTGTGTGTGTGTGTGGCATGTGTGTGTGTGGCGTGTCTGCAGCCAAGTCATTTGACTCTTTCTCGTCTGTTATTTTGGTGCTTCGCCGTTGAAGATGGAGCGAAATTTTCCGGCAATTGAAGCGAGTGCAGTCAATTTCGAATGACTTTGAAACGTGTAGCAAATCAAACATTTCATTTTATGCTCTTAATTGCAGTGCAAGTGGTTTTCAATTATTCAAATGAGTCTCTTCCAGCGGCAGCTACGGCAGCTACAGCAGCGGCCGCGCTCGAAAGTCTGTCAAAAATTTGTTAGCTACAAATGGAGCTGGGAGCGTGGCTGTTGCTGCTGCTGCTGCTCCTGGCTCAAACTGGTCTAGACTTGCGTTAATAGCCAAACAAGGCAAAAGGCGACACTGAAATCGAAATTTCTTCTGCTTCATCATTGGCTGTGCCTTTTGGCTCTGGCTTTTGCTTTTGCTTTTGCTGATGCCATCGTTCGGCTTTATCTGCTGCCTTTTGCCATTTGCAGTCGCCGTCGTGGTTGTTGTTGTTGTCGTTGTTGTTGTGAATGACGTTTCAGCGAAAGTTGTTACGTTACAGCGACATGGACAGCGCCAAGTGAGAAGACACTGAAAGCCTATGCAAAACCGGTCGGTCATTGATTTTTGGCGGCTGCAAAATTACCTGGCCATGGTCACTGCGCGGCAGTCAGTCACCCAGACACAGGCCAAGAAGAGACAATCGGACAATCAGCGGCGGCGGAGGAGGAGGAGGCAGGGGAGCGCTCATCTGCTTGGCATTTGCATGCATCGCTAATCTTGACAATTGTCGCACGCTGCGTATGCTTGATATTTATGAAGGTGTGTAATGAGTCTCACTTGTCCGCCAGCTAACATTTAATTGCGACAAATTATGCAACAACAACAACAACAACAGCAGCAGCAACTGTGACCCACACTTGTGGCTCAGTTTTGCATACAGTCGAGCAGCTTGTCGGCTCGCTTTTGCGATTCAATTTATGAGATTGCCCCTGGCGCTGCACCCCATTGGCCTTTTGTGGCATCTAGATACGGGTATGTCGGCTGATAATGTGTTAAGTGTGTGGGGCTGTTATAAAGGATATCATCTTGGCTAGTTAGAGCTCGCTTGTTGCCGTTAAACTGGGCATACGAATGGGGTCGGCTATGTAGTCGAAGGGTATTAGTGATTGCCTGAAGTATTTTGAGTACTTTGAAGTTCTCTTTCTTTACTTTTTTTTAATGAATGTAGTTTTTAATGTTGTTCACAAGGTCAGAAATTGCAGATTAAATTTTATTTTATTAAAATATAAATATGTAGAGCTTAAGCAAAAGTTGTAGAGTCAAGCGTAGGTAACTGAAGTTCATGGACTGGAATTTATTTTTAAAGAGATTTGTTTTCTTGTACTTCGAATTCAGTGAAAACTAGAATTGACAGAGCTCATTTTCCTCTAATAAAGCCAACATTTTTGATAGGCATTTTAAGACGTAAAATTGCTTTGTTAAAATCTAAAAAAATATTTGAAAATCAATTGATAAATATATATATAAAATATATATAATTCAGCTTCCTGTTCCTGTCTTCATATGTCTATATATAGTATGTTATATTTGGCTTGCCGTGCATTGTTGATTTCTTTATTTGGGAAAGAAAGGTAAAAGCAAATTAAATAAGCAGCTGTGATAAATACATATGTATATATATTTATATTTTTATTTATTTTTGTTCATTATCTTTTATACAATATAGATTGAGATGATATATAGAGCAATCAATATCTTTCTTTTCCTGACTAGCAATTATGCCCAGGCAAAAGCAGCGGAAACAGCTCCAGATATATATCAATTATATCTATATTTCCTATAAGAAATGGGCGTAAATGATTTATATGGATTGGGGCTTTAGATATTTTTTGAAAGTTGCAAGCCAAAATATATAAATAAAATCCATCTGTCTCCCTATCTCGCTCTCTCTCCCTATATATATCTGTGCCAAATGGGAATCACAAGAAAGTGCACAAAAGAGTCAGGATTTGAGCTGCCATGACGCGCAGTTTATGAAGCAAAGAAAAAAGTAGCCAGCTAATTTCTAAATAATATAAATTACTTTTCTGACTAATTAGCCAAATAATGGCAATAATAATTGATCGTTAGCCCAGTCGTATATTTAGCCCTAGACAAGTTGTGCCATTTGCAAAATCAATCAGCCCGCGATGCGAGCTGCCATTATGAGTGGCTTTTATTTATGTTTACTGTTTGTTATTATTATTTATTTATTTTTTATTTTTTTTGGCTATTTGCCGCTCATTTGCCGAAATGTTTATGCTTTTCTGATCCACAATATGACAAATCGCCTTTCGATAACCGCTCATTATGCGCGCTATTGTGATCTTTGATCTTTCTGTGCCACACATTTCGCTGTGGCATTAACTATTACTTGTGTTTTTTGTTGCTTCTTTATTACTATAAATATTTGCCACTTTTCCCATTTTTATTTATTAACAAATGTATTTTTTATCTGAGCCATTGTTGGGCTCTGGCTGGCCGCCGCGACTCTCTAAACATTTGCTCTGGGCACAGACGTAATTGTAAGCATGATTAAGTACTTTTCTGCTCTTAGCCAAATGAGCTGTAATGCGAGTGTGTGTGTGTGTGAGTGTGTATTCAGATTCACTTTCAATCTGAATTGATTGAGAATGCTCAAGTCCACAGTTTTGCAGAGGCAGACGCAGCAGCAGCAGCAGCAGCAGCTCTGCAATTCACCTCGTGGTGAAGTCTTCTTCATTCACTCTCTCCCTCTCTCGCTCACTCACGCGCTCCCCCTCTCTGTCTGTTGGCGACTTGGCCAAGCTGTGTTTGGCATCAAGTTTCAGTTATATTACGGCCGCGTTTCAGCTTGGACGCGTTGCGCTCTGCACAATTTGTTGTTCGTTTTCTGCGGGTTTTTTGCATGTGCGGCGCGACAAGTGTGCCAGGATAACCAATCGAAATACATAGATATATATATACATATATAGTTATATATAAATACACACAAACGTGGCCTATGCTGTGCAGTGTACTTGGTGTAGTGTAATTAGTTAACGAGCAGAAAACGAGTGCTGCTTACCGGATTAGCTGACGACTTGACGACGTTTATCCTGCAAGATGCGCTTGCAACATTTGCCATTGCTGGTGAGTTTTATGCCTCTTGTTGAAGGGTAATGGGGTATGCTGGCTTGAGTGTGGGGGGAATCAGCCAGGTGTATATATAGGAACTTGTAAAAGGAACTAGCGGGCAAACTACAGTTCACATATGCTTGAGCTTGGCTTAGGCGCTCTAACGTTGTCTCGCTGCCCAGCTTTGTGTAGACTTCTATAAAACAGATCTTAAGAAACTATATATTTACATTTTGCTCATGTTTTTAACAAAGAATATAAAAATATATGATATATATAAATTTTCAATTCTTTTAAAGATATCTGCATTATAAAAAATCTTTAAAAATATTTTTTATATATTTTTTTTGGCATAACTCGAAGACTTTAAGAGCTAGGCACATCAAATTTTGGTGGAAAGTTCTTAAATAATATTTAAAGCTTAGCAATATTTTACTTTTTGAATTACTATTAAAGTTTTTTCCAAAATGAAAAAAAACTTGCTGATATTCTAAGCAGAAGTCTGTGCTTTGCGTATTGAAGTGCTTTTCTGGGAAGCTCATAAATACGAAAAAAAATTAGTCAACCATTATTTTCGTACAGTGAAAAGGAAAAAAAACATGTATTCCATCCATTTATTGTAAAAGGTTTTACAGGGTATATAGAGGCAAATCCTAAATCATATATAACCAATATTGTATAAATTCTGATATCTGATAACAAAACTGGCCACCTTAGACCAACAGCAACAACTCCCCTCCAAGTCTAGGGCAACTGCTGGTCAGGCATGCCCGCCCACAGCACTTTTACTTTTGCCAGCTGAGCTCTTACGTAACCCAAGTCCACTTTTCAGTTAGCTGTGGGCAGATGTCAACGCTTGACCCGCCTGAACTCTGCCAGCTGTTTGCGTTCTTCCATTGACATTGATAAATTATGTCACTAATGTGAGGCGCAACAAGCAACAGACAACAAACAAAAACTGTAAATAAGCAAGAGCTAAGCAGCGGCGGCAGCAACTCAGCTGTAAACTGTCTTCCGGCTGCCTGCACAATTGTGGCAGCAGCCGAAGCAGCAGCAGGTGGCAGCTCAGTGTGAAGAGCAGGAGTCTTCAACTTGGCACTTGTTACGGCTGCGACGATATTTCGTTGTTGTTGCTTAGTTTGCTTGCTGTTGCATGCAACTAGTTAGTGACTAGACTGCAATCGGGCCCAAAAGATCTTGTGTAATCGCGAGCATCGCGCTCATTTGTGCATTGTCAGCGGCGGCTGCGGCGGGGGGGGGCGGGGGCCAATGCGGCGTATGCGCAATGCCGCGCTCATCTAATGCAGATAATGACCGATCTGCCGATCTGTCGATCCGTCGAGCTGCCGCTTGCCAAACAGAATGTTGCCTGAGCAACTTCATCTTCTTGAGGTGCAACAATAACAGAAATCAGCATGCAACGAAAACATAAACAAAAACAATCAGCGTGTGCCCTCCTTTCGCTTCGGTGGCAGCCGCAGCAAATGCTGCAGCCACCTTTCGGTTCGCGACTGGCTCTAAGCCAGCCAAAATCAATGGCCATCATTAATGGCCATTTGGTTCATGGCAGCGCGCATTTGTAACCTTTACAAAAGATTTGTAATGTTCGATTTTGGCTTTTATTTTTGGCTTTTTTTTTGCAATTTCGTTTTGGCAGACGTCGCGCTGGCGACCCAGAAAGTGTTGAGCTGTTTGCACACACACCGACATGTGGGCCAAATGCGTTTCATGGCTAATTGCTAGTTGGTCAAGCAAATAATGGAGACCCCCCGAACAATAAGCTGATTGTCATTGCCCAAGTAGAATTGGCCAAATGGCCTGCTTTCCGTCAGCAGCCACACTTGGCCCCAGGGCTGGTCACGCACACCAGGGCACTTCAGCACCTGTTACACTTGTATACGTGTGTGTGTGTGACTGTCTGTGTGTGTGTGTTTGTCTGTTTGTTGAATAGGCAGCGTCATTTTTTTAATATGCTGCACGCATGCAAACCAACAATTTGTATGTGAATTTGGAGTGTAGAAAGTTGATTGGTTTTATTTTTGAAAAAAGTTTGTTTCTTTTTGGCCCGAACCGAAAGCCAAGCCAAGAAATGTGACAAGTTCAGATGCAGATACACATACAAAGAGATTTATATATATAAAGATTCATGCATATATATATATCTGATATATATAGCTTCGCCTGTTAGCCCTGGCTGCCTTTCACTTGCAATTATTTATACATTTTTTGTTGGCCAAAAGATGCGCGGCTGGACACGCGTTTGTCCGCAAGGAAAAGGAAACTTTGTGGCCAGTCGGCAGCCAAGAGCTACAGGTTTTTCTAGCCAATCAAGTGAGCGGCGCGACACACGAAATATGAATCTCACAGCCAACGGCCGGAGATGGTCGGAGGATGAGTAAACACATCAAAATTGGAATGCGGTTTTTTTGGCCACAAACAATTTTCGTGAGTTTTGGCCTGCAATTACGGCTGCAAGCGTTTTGGCTTAGCATCATCATCATCATCATGAGCATCATCATTGTGAACATCTTAGAGTCCGACTTTTAATTAAAAGCTTGCTCAACGCTGCGACTTCTGGTGCAGCTTCTGCTGTTGGCATATTAATGAAGTCGAGTGGCTCGATTGGCTCCAAGTCCAATTTGTGGGCCGCACTAGCTACCCTATATTTTAATTAGTCGAAGCGCTTTAGCATATGCTTTACTGCCGACTGCACAGCTTATGCAATCGGGCGAGCGCGTTTTGGTCAAATGCAAATACCACAGACTGCGGACTTCAGATACAGCCACAGATACGCAGTTCGAGTTGTGTCTGTTGCCGGTTCCGGCTTTGGCTCAGACTCTCACTCTCACTTGAGTTTAATTTATGCGCATGCCCATGCGTGTTGCTCTTCAGCTGCCGCCTCTTCTTCATCATCTTCTTGTGGCTTTTATTTATACGATTTTTATGTATTTTATGCAACGACCTTGCAGATCGTTTAGCTCGTCAGCTATGGCTAAGATCTGTCAGCTCACAGATTTAGCTAATTAAAAACATTTATTAATTAAATGCGCTCAGACCTGAGCAGGGCTGAGCCGAGCGCAGTTCGTTGCCTAAGTCTTTTGTTGCCACACTCAGAAATTCCACCCGCCACACACACGCTCGTTTTTTGTGTAATTGTCAACATGTGCAACGGCACCGCTGGTCACTCAATTTGTTATGAGTCTTTATTTCTGCTTTCTGATTATTATGGTTGTTGTTGCAGTTGTTTTTGCATAACCTGTCTGCCTGCTGCCTGCCTGCTGCCTGTTGTTTTCTGCTGCATTTCAACATTTCGTTCAATTGCATTTCAATTTACTTAGCAATTTGCTGTGGACAAATATGCAAAAACCGAATGGCAACTGCAACTGGTGACAAAGTTGCCCAATGCCTAAGCCTGAGGTAATGGTTAGGGAAAGAGATGGCCAGAGAGAGAGGGAGAGTCAGGGCGAGAGCTAGAGGTGCGAGGTGTCAATTACTGGCATTATGTATGCTTGTGCGTGTTCATGCGTGTTAGATGGCAAACAAAGGCAATACAAATGTTGTAAGCTAGACTAATTAGCTATAGAGATACCCTGTAAAGCGTGGATGACAGCCGTGAAGTGCCGGAACACAAAGTTAGGTAGAGAAGAGTTAGAGAAGGAATCTGAAGGAATTTGCAAATGGCTACATATAAGAGTGCTTGACTAAGAGATACCCTGCAAGAAATGTGCGGAATTCGCAAGGTAGTGAAGCTCTTTGAGATATATTATAATATAAGCGAGAGATAAACGTTACTCAACTGTGCTGTAAACATGACTATCGGATACCTTGTAAAATAATCAATCCCAGTTAGGTTTGTCTTGCCTTAATGCTGATCTTTACTTACCTTTATCTATATTCCCTTATTTATGCTTTTTCTGTACCCCTTTACCTATGCTCCTTTACCTATACTCCTTTATAATGAATATAAGACCCGCATTTCTTTGCTTGCTTATTCTTATACTTACATCTTCCTTCCTTTACTTATACTACTTGACTTATGCATGCTCTTTAGTACTTATACTTAGCTATCTCTACTCTTGCTTACTTCCCTTTACTTGCATTCCTTTATTTGACTTACCTGCTCCTCTGCCTGGTCTTCTCTTTACCTGGTCTTCTATACATGTACTTACCTCCTTTTTACTTTTACTTGAAGTGTGCTTAGTTTCCTTTACTTATATTGCTTTTGCTTGCTACTACTAATTGAATTAAACTGAGATTTCATTATTTATTTATACTTCAACTTCATTTCATGACTCAATCTACTCAACTTATACTTATACTTTATACTTGTATTCTTATACTACTCTTTAGTCATACTAGTTGACTTATGCCTACTCTCCTTTACTTATACTACTTCACTTATACATTCTTCATTCCTTTCCTTGTACTACTTTAGCCATATAATTAAATTTCAAGCCAATCTACTTAGCTTATACTTATATTTCTTATCTTAGACTACTTTTACTTATACTTTCTTTCCTTTGCTTGTACTACTTGACTTATACTTACTTTCCATTACTTATACCAATTGACTTATACTTACCTTTTATAGGTTAATCTGCTTAGCTTATACGCACTTTTCTTGACTCTTAAATACTTTTACTTTTACCTTCTCTCCTTCACTGCTAAAGACCCAATTTACTTAGAGATATATATAATATAGATAGAACTCCACATCTTCTTCACTCGCCCACACGCAGTCACCTGCAACTTGATCGCAGTCCATTCAACACAGACTTACAGAGGGAACAAGAAGACAGCGCCAAAGTTCAGCTCGGTGTTAATTGTAATACAATACGCCCAGGTGGTCATTAGATCCATCAAAATGTTGACACATTTCGGTAGATCTTGCCATCGTCATCTGTGCTTGGCTGGCTCGTAAATACCTGTAAAACAACTCATTTGCATTTGATGAAAATTGTATTGAAATTGTTTTCAATGACATTCTTTGACTGGTTGAACAACTTTTACATTTGTGAGCGAATCGTGAGGAGTCGAATTTGTTTCCATTTTATTTATTTTCTTATAAAAGAGATGCTGCTGCAGCGTCATCTCTGGTTTATTATGCATATGAGATTGAAACCTGGACTGTGACTGTGACTGCAGATGCGATTGGGCTTTGAGATTAAGACCGAGGCATCTTCACCTGCCCATGCCCAGCCAAGGGCCAACTTGTTGTTGTTGTTGTTGGCCAGCTCAACTTGGACTTGAAGCTCGCTTTCTCAGCTGAGACTGTGCCTATAGCCTATAGCCTGTTGCTGTTGCTGTTGTATCTGTGCCCAATTCATGTCACGTTGAGGTAGATTCCGGCGGGCGTCCGGCACAGCAGCAGCATCATCATTCGTTTTGACTGACAGAAAAAACACTTTCATTTTTCATTTCGTTTAATAATTCATAATTTTTTTTATTTCTCTTCTTTCTTTTGTTTGTCTTTGCTGTTGTTGTTGCTGGCAGCCGGTTCAGTTGTTTCTCAGCTGCTTCAGTTGTTGTCGTCGCCGTTGTCGTTGTTGCCCCTGTTGTTGTCTGTTCGCCAAGTGTTTATAGTGGTCTAAATTTTGCCGCTTGCCGCGTCGCTTACTTCCGTTTTGTCTGTGTTTTGGGTGCCAGGCTGAGGCAGCTTCTAAAAAAAACAAACGATTTATGTTTTACGTATTTTTGCGGCTATTAGTTGCGGCGACTCGCACGCCAAGTTTGTCGCTTAAGTCTTTCGTTTTCGCCAACGTACAATTTGCACGCCTCACACACATTCACTTCCTTTGCCAAGCGCCTGGTGCCTGGTCCACATTCGGCAACTGTCGCGCTTACATAACGCGCTCTGCTGCTCTTTAATTATAAGGATTATATATTTATTGTCTCTATCAACACGAGTCGCATCCGCAAAGGTTTTTTTCGGTTTTTTCTTGTGGCTTATCATGGACTTTTTGTTTATTATTTTATTTAATGTGCGCATCGATTGAGGACGACATTGTGTCAAATGTGACACTGCAGAAACTTGTTTCGGGTATTTTTTTCTTCACTTTTTTGTTCAGTTGAAACGCCTTGGAAATATGCAATTTCTATAACACCTGCCCAGGGTCACAAGCCCAATCGCATCTTCTTTGTAGTCTGTGGGAGTTGACGTGTCTGGCTTGTTTTTTTTTTTTTTTCCTCAAAATTGATAGTTTTTTAAATTTAGTTTTTAATTTCGGTGTTCGCTGCATTTGTTATCTTAATGAAGTCCATTAGTGCGCTTTTGTTACCGCCAGCAGATTGAGCGCACGAAACTGTTTTATTTCTTGCTTTGCGGGTCGTAAAAGAGGTTTATTCTTAATCAGCATGCAGATCGCATTGCTGGATTAGCCTCAAATTGAGCTGAATGTGGATCAGTTAAGATTAGGGGTGTTCCTCGTTCATAAATATGCATGGCTGTAAAGTAGAATATGTCAAATCTTTAACTTTTTCAGCTTATCAGTGGAATTTTAATCAGTGTTTTAATAAATAGGGGTATTCCTTAATGAGAAAGTTCTGTAAGTCGAATAAAATATGGCAAATATGTGGCTTCATTAACAGCGGAGCTAAACTATATGAAAATTTGATAAAAAAAAATGATAAGCATTTAAATATTTAATAGGGGTATTCCTTAAGCTTTTATTTACAGAGTAAAATAAGTTGGTTTGCGCATTTAAATATTGGTGAATATTACCATACTTCTTACCGATTCACCTTAGTTTCCTCACCTTTAATGTAACATCTTTTAGTTAACAGTCACTGTAACAGTCCTGCTTAAGTGTATGTAAAGAGCATGTTAAAGTTAATTTCATATTAAATATACAGTCAACTCATCAATCAATACAAATTTGAAGATTAATAATTCATTTAACCTAACGTGCATTGCAAAGTAGCTGCCAAACTGCACATTAGCATATACATGATTAAACATGATTATATTTCAGCTATACTTATAAGACCTTAACAGCTCTAGCTAACATTCCCTATATAAACTTACTACAGTGGCTTCATTGAGTGGAGTTATAGCTAAAGTATAGTTAAACAGCTTAAAGAAACTGGCTCTGTAAGGCAGCTGCTAAAATACATGTTAACTTTGACATGGGCCTAATGAAATTATAGAGATTTGGCACTGTGAGTATTGCACAACTTCAGCTGGTAAGCTCATGCTACCATCCCTGCTAACATGCATGTTAAAGTGCATGTTAAGTGCATTCATCGTTGTTAGCTGCATTAAATGTGATCTTAAGGCTCCCCAGCTGCAACTTAAGCAAACAGCAATTGCTCAAAGACACACTTAAAATATAGTTGTTAAAACGTATAATCTCTGTCGCTATTGCCAAATCATCTTTTTGCGTAAGATGCCTTTCTAGTTTCGTTGGCCTAGCCATTCACCTGCATATAATTGACTGTGACAGACTTGGCTAACAGTTCTGGGTCTCTGGGTTCTCACAGCCGTTGACTTTCAGTTAGTGGCACAATGAGTCGTTCGCATGGCTAACAATGGCAGATCATGTGGCACATATCATAACTGTTCATCAGCAGCAGCAGCAGCATCAAGTGCATGATTGTTTTGGGCCAAATGCGGGTTATTAGCGTGCAGTTGCAGCTGGATGACGCAGCAGCAATCGCGCCGGGGCGTTGCACAGCTAATAGGCATAGCTGTGACAGCGGCAACAGTTGCTGTCGTTGCGAGTGTTGCTGCTAATTGTTGCTGTTGTTTGGCAAAAAAAGACATGAGAAACGATGTCGGGCATTTGTCATCGGTTTACGTGGCTGATATGCTAACTAATGCAGTTTGCAGTCGGCCAATTGGCAATTGCAGCAGCAGCAGCAGCAGCAGCAGTTGCTGGCGAGAGTTCACTGCATAGCAACAATTTGCCAGCTGCCACATGCCACAAGCTGTGAAGCAGCTACCACTCTATAATTTGGCCGGGCCTTAACTGTTAGCTTAACTCTGTCTTTTGGCCATAACTTAACTTCGACTCGCATTACACAATCGATGCGCCAGAGACAGAGCCAGAGATGCGCCCGCTCACTAAATGCCTGGCTTAACTAACAAGTTAGTTGTTTCTTGCTAGAAGTTACATAATGTATTTTGCTGCGAATCTGTGTTGTTGCCCACGAAATTTATTAGCTTGTAAACAATTTTGTTAGCGCGATGCGTGTGTGTGTGCTGGCCATATATGCGAGTGTTGCTGTTGCTGTTGTTGTTGCTGTTGCTGTTGCTGTTGCTGTTGTTTTCTGGTGTTAACTTTCACCCATTGTTAGCATCTTTCTTTTTGGCTATGCGCCAGTTTCTATGGCTTTGCAGCTTTTGCTTTGCTTATGCGTCTTGACAGTTCGTTCATTGTCTGCGCGCAGCCGCAGCTCGCCTGGGCTCATAATCTATACGCCCCTCTGGCTCATAAATCTATTCAGTTTGGCTACCGAGCTGAGCATCGGCATTGGCACCAGGCATGGGTCAGTTCATTATGCAAATCCCACACGCTGATCGATTCGCAAATATAAATTTCCTTCTTTCTGGCTGCTCATGGCTCGCAGCTGTGACCCTTATGACTTGATTAGCATAAAGTGCTGTAATAGTTGACACTATATGCATATATATGCCATATAGCCAGTTGATGTTGTCTGTGAACTTAATGATTGCAATTAAAGGCAGTGTGAAGCGACGCCGCGACGTCTGCCAAAACTGTGTCAGCAAGTGTTGCTGCCAACCACAGCAGCACAGCACAGCAGCAGCAATCAGCAACAATAACAACAGTTATGAAGCGCTAAAAACAATAGCATTTGCCGCAAGTGCTGTCAAAAGACTTCGCACAGCTTCCGTTTTAGACAGCTGACGAACTGTTTTGACAGCCTCAGAGTTGTGACAACGATGCCATAATCATTATCTCAACATTCAGCTTGATCTTTTGAGCTCGCATTGCACATACGCCACTTGGGCCGCAAGCAGAGCTTTTGTCTTAGCGAGTTTCACTTTGAGCCCGCGATTATTACTCAATTATAATAAATCAAATGTCAGCGCCCACAATACCTCCGACATTTGCAGTCAATAAAACGAGAAACGTTGCTAGAAATGATTATTTTCTTCTCCTTCTTCAGCTGCTGCTGCTGCTGCTTTTATTTTTTGGGAAAGTAAAGCAAATTTTATTGGCTGGCAATGCCAAATGTCAAATGCCAGACGACGGGGTCTGAGGGAGGGGGACGGAGTGGGGCAGAGGGCACATCGGCGGCTAGCCATAAAATAATTTCACTTCCAGTTTTCAACTGCATTTGGCAGCGTGCCTAAGCAACTGACAAACGGACTGGGCGTGGGCGTGGGCGTGGGCGTGGACATGGCTGCAGCCGGGCCGAAAGACAATGCGTTGTTCGGCTCGTGTTATGATCTATTGTTGGATACGTATATGAGGGAATACGAATACGAATGCGAATGCGAGTGCGAGTGCGAGTGCGAGTAGTGGGTGTTGTAGTAGTTCACGCATTGCTTTCCTTCGAGTACTTTTGGACGCGCTGTCGATGCCTTTCCCTTCTTTCTCTTCCGATATATATCTCTGTCTGTCTTTTTATCTCTATCTATATATCCCTCATTCTGTCTTTCTCACTATCTCTGTCTTTTTATCACAATCTTTATATATCTCTTTTTCTATCTCTGTCTTTTTATCTCAATCTCTATATATGTCTCTTGCTATCTCTCTGTGACATTTGTCTCTCTCTCTCTCTCTCTCTCTCTCTCTCTCTCTCTCTCTCTCTCCTCTACTATTCTCTCTGTCTATATATACTTATCTTGCGATCTCTCTTATTTGATATCTCTCTCTCCCTCTCTCTCTCTCCCTCTCTCTCTCTCTCTCTCTCTCTCTCTCTCTCTCTCTCTCTCTCTCTCTCTCTCTCTCTCTTTCATTCTATTTAAAATTTCTTATCTTTATTTTCCGATCTGTTTTCCTTAGCTTCCGATCTGTCTCTCCTCTATCTGTCTCCCTCTTTTGTACATGCAACGTTCCTATTTCTTCTCTTGCTATGCTTTCCTATCTATTCTTCTCTTTTCTCTCTCTCTTTATCTGCATCTATAAATCTCTCCATATTTATATAATCTCTCAACATTTCTCTCTCTCTCTCTCTCTCTCTCTCTCTCTCTCTCTCTCTCTTACTTGCTTTATGTCTTTCTTTTTTGAGGATCTTTCGATCCCTATATTATTCTACCTTTTCTCCTTCTATATTGCTCTCTCTCTCTCTCTCTCTTTATCTCTTTTTCGTTCAGTCTCTTAGTCTCTTAACGGGCTGCTGACATGCCCAGTAATCCACATGTCAAACTGCATGTTAACCTTAACTTGAGCATTTGTAACCCAACCAATTCGCAGGCGAATCACGCAGTCTGACGCACTTTAATATTCATAGCTTCAATTACTAACTTAAGACTTCACACATTTGATATTATATTGCAAAGTTCACGCATTCCTAATCAGCTTCAGTTTGCTGGCAAATGCTTTCCTCGTAGGTGGGTGGCGATGTCGTCATGAGCTGTTCCGACGTCGTTTCGTCAGTGGGCCGGCTGCTTTTGTAGGGTAGACAGGGCGCAGCTCGTGATGGCCATCGGCAAGTCAATTGGGGCTCAAACAGCTCGAGTCTCTGTTGGGCTGTGTTGCGGCAATCGTTGCGTGCTTCCTGCCTTCTGCGGCAACAGGTCTTCACCATGATGTAGATCGATGTGAGCAGCAGCAGGAGTATCCAGCTGCAGAAGGCCAAGGCCGCAGCAATAGCCAGAGTAATACCCAAATTAGTCCAATATTCAGACTTCTCCCAGTTGACCAACACCTTGCAGACCATGAAAATCGCTGGCGTCACGACCAGCCAGTACAGCACCAGGAATAGAGTCTCAACCTTATTTGGGGCCATTGCGCACCGCTCAACGCGAGAATTACGACTAAATGAACTCAATTTTCTTCGATTACTGATCACGCTTAATTATATTATATAGCATGTATACTATATATATAATTAATGCTGACTTATCCTGCTCAAAGAGCGTGTGCTGGTTCCTATTTGGCTGCGGTTTTCATATTTCATATAATGTGTGAAATGAAATCATTATGTTTTCATAATAAAGCGAAAGTTTACTGTTCATTTAATTCAATTGGCTTATAAATAAATAACTGTAAATACATTTATGTAAATATAACTATATAATAGGGGTGTTCCACAAGTTTCATTTTATTTATATATAGATTTATGTATATATATAGCATTTATGAAGGGAGCTGAGTATATTGGCTGTCCGTCGCTCTGCTCACTGGATCATCATCATCAGTTTGGGCGGTCAAGCTTCTGGCATCTGTCTTCCGTCTGTTCGTCTTTCGCTTATCCTTTCGTTTGTGCGTCCTTTCATTCGTCTGTACTTTTATCCATCAGTTCTTTCGTTTGTTCGTCCATCCATCGATCCATCCGTCCGTCCATTCATCCGTCCGTCCGTCCATCCATCCGTCCGTCCATTCTATCGTCAGTCCGTCTGCCCTTCCGTCTGCTCTTCCGTCTACCTTTCTGTGCGTTTGTCCTTCTTTTCAGCCGCCCGTTCGCCCATCTGTTCATCTGTCCATCTATCCGTCCGCTCGTTTGCCTTTCCGGCTGTCCGTCCGTTTGGCCTTCTCCCGTCCTTTCATCCGGCTGTCCGTCTGTCTGCATAAACACAGTACCTATATCTTCGCCCACTGGTCACACTGTTCATTCACAATAATGAAATGAGAACGATACAGAAGTTGCTTGTCTTCGTGATAATAAACCGTAATAAGCATTACTTTACCACCAATAATGAGCCCTATAATGATAATGCTCTTCTTCTTCTTCTGATTTTGTTGACTTCCCCCACATCCTAGCCATGTTCATAAGCTGGCCCCAAGAAATCGTATTTGCCTTATGCAGAGGCTATGTCTGTGTGTGTGTGTGCACAGGTGTGTGTTGAGTCACCTGCATTGCTGCTCGTTTATTGTCGAAATGCAAATTGCGACTGTTGAAATTGAAATTCACGCCGTGGCTTGAGCACAACTTTCACGGCTACGTGTGGCAAATAGGCCGATTACTCAGCGCCGACTGTGACACAGATAGATTCGATGAGGCCCGCGATTGATGAGCGGCGAGTGAGCAGAGACTTCGTTTGCCTTTAACCCAGCCGAGTGGATTGGCTTTGTGGTCGCAGCAGCACTCTCAACTTGACATTGACCCAATGCCAAAGACGGATTCAAGCCACGTTCCTCGCACAAATTTGCTCGGCTAAGCGAGGGGCGCGAGGGGCGCGAGGGGCGCGAGGGGCCATCGTGATGTTCGCTGTTGATATTTGTTTTTTAATTTGCCTCGTTTTGGGCACTCACCAAAATGTGTTCAGCATTTTGTAGTTTTCTGCGGTAAAAGTGTTTATTTAATTTTTTGTTTACGCATATCTCTAAATTATTTCAGCTCGCATCTTTTTCGGGGTCTCGACCTTGCGCATACAAAAATTAATTAAAACTTTTTGCCAAAATAAAAAAGTTAAATTGGGAATTGCTAAACTGATTTTATCTCTCTTCTTCCTCTCTTGCAGTTGGCGCTGTTGGCTGTGGGAGCAGCAGCAGCAGCAACAGCCACAAAGTCAAAGGCTGAGGATAAGCCCAAGCCGAAGCCGGAGACAGCTGCCGTGGCCACCAAGAAGCCTGGCGCGAGCCAGCCCGCCGCAGCCACCAGCACGACGCGCCAGTCGAAAGCCCTGAAGTCGCTGCCCGGCGAGAATCGCGGCAAGCGCACGCTCTACGACTTCGGCAACGCGGGCTATCTGTACCCGGAGGTGGCCAGCCGGCGCGCGGGCTACGTGGACAACTATTATCCGGGCTACTACAGCGGACAGCAGGCCCTAGGTGAGTCAGGGGAAGACCCGTTACTCCATGCCCCCATTAACTTGCTCTCCCACGCCCAGCTCAATATCCTGGCGGCTACAGCAGCGCCTATGCGCCGTATCCGCAGTATCTGGAGGCGCCGGAGCCCATCATCGAGATCATCATCAAGGACGCCAATGAGACGCTGGCCGAGGAGCCGCCCCAGCCCATAGTCACCAAGAAGAAGAAGAAGAAGGAGAAGGTGCACGTCTTCTACGTGAACTACAAGAAGGATCAGAACAACAAGCTGCACCTGGAGTCGCCCATTGCCTCGCTGAACAACGACGACAACGAGGAGCCCGAGGAGGAGGAGGAGGAGATCGTGCAGTATCCAGTGACGCCCCTGCCGCCACTCAAGTCCACGACCCTGCGCACCATCATCCACCCCGACTCGGAGAAGTACCACAGCAACAGCGGCATTCACGTCTCCTTCGGCGCCGAGAACAAGCACCAGACGGGCCACATCCTGGAGGAGCACGACGCGGAGAGCGTTCAGCGCCAGGTCGTGGCTCTCCCGCTCACCAACACGCGCGCCGACTACGGGCGCGAGAGCAGCTTTGCGCGCGGTCCCGTCTCCAATCTGCTCTTCGGCAGCAACAACTACCAGCAGCAGCAGCAACACTTGCACTTTGGCAGCCCGCAGCAGCAGCAGCTGCCAGCGCAGCACAACAGCAACTACTTCAGGACACCAACTGCGCTGCCCACCAAGCAGCAGCAGCAGCAGCCAGCACAGCAGCAGCAGCAACATTACTACCAGAAGCAGCAGCAGCAGCAGCAGCAGCAACGTCCCAGCATCACACAGCAGCAGCTGCCTTCGACATCTTCGCAGAGCATCTTCAACAAGCTCGTGCAGCAATCTCAGTTCTATGTCAACCACAATCAGCAATATCAAACAGCGCAGCAGCAACAGTCGCCGCCCCAGCAGCAGCAGCAGCAGCAGCAATATCAGAAGCCGCCACACAAGCAGGTTCAGGTGCCATTCTTTCCCACAATTCCGCCCAAAAGCCATGAGTTGCCCACGCGCGCCAGCCAAACGCCATATCAGCCCATCAAGTTCCGGCCCACACCAGCGCCAGCGCCGCAAGTCAAGCCATTGCAGCTGCCACAGCAGCAGCAGCAGCAGCAACATCACCAACAGCAGCAGCAGCAGCAATATCAAACGCCCAAGCCGCAGCCTTATCAGTTCGTTAGGCAGCCTCAGTTTGTGCAGCAGCCGCAGTTCATAGTGCACTCGCCCACCCCAGCAAGCGACTACTATGCACAGCAGCAACATCAGCAACAGCAGCAACATCAGCAACAGCAACACAAGTACTCCGCGCTCAACTACTTTGACATTAAGCCCTCCAAGGAGACGGAACTGTTAAAGTCCATACCCAAGTTCGAGCAGCACATAACGGAGACCGTGCAGACTCCACTTGTCAGTCAGCAGCAGCAGCAGCAGCAGCAGCAGCAGCAGCAACATGTCTCCCACCAGCAATTCGCTTACAGCAGCAGCCGCAACGAGGTCATTCATGATATTCCCGCGCCCAATCTGGCACCCAATGCGGCGCAGCCTCAAGCGCAGCCCCTGACGGGTCACTACATTACAGCCAGCTCAACACAGCAGCAACAGCAGCAGCAACAGCAACAGCAGCAGCAGCAGCAGCAACAGCAGCAGCAATTTAGCTTTGCCAGCGAGGCGCCGCCTGTCTATGCCGAGTCGACGCACGGCCAGAAGGTCATGGTGGTGACGCCTGTGCCGCCCTCCTCCAGCTACGCCAGCTACAGTCAGTATCAGGCGCACAATGAGCAGGTGATACAGGTGCATCCGCAGGTGCAGCAGCCCAGGCAGTCGAGCGGCGCGCAGCTCAGCGCAGCTGTGGACAACTCGCCCTTCAGCGTGTCCACCTACCACTCGGATGTGTTCAAGGAGCTGCAGCAGCGGCAGCAACACGAGCAGCAGCAGCAACAGTTGCAGCCCAAGCAGCAGCAAGCGAACTATGTCACACCAGCAGCAGCAGCAGCAACTGTTGCTGCTCCTACCTCGCCCGCACCCTCGTCCCCGCCCAATGGCAAGGCCTCGCAGACGCTGCTGCAGCTGCCCGACGAGGTGCCCGACGACCTGCGCCAGCAGCTCTTCTCCTCCGGCATCCTCAACAACGCCGACATCTCCGTCCTCGACTACGACAAGCAGGGCGACATTGCCCTGGAGAATCTGCCGGCGGAGCATCTGCAGCATTTCTATGGCGCGGGCGGAGGCGCCCAGATAGCAGAGACCAACAAGGTGCTGACTGTGGTGAAGCCCAACGGCGACAAGGTGGCGCTGAGCGAGAAGCAGATCGACCGCGTGAAGCAGTCCAACTCCTTGCCCCAGAAGCAGAACCTGGACGTGAAGGTGGTGCGCTACGACGCCGCCCAGGGCCAGAGCGTGAGCGACAAGTACGTGCGCACGGACGCCACCGTCGTGACGCCCGTGGAGCTGGCCGAGCGACAGCAGTACAATCGCTACCTGCCGCTGAAGATCAACGGCGCCCAGTTTCCCATACCCGACAGCGAGGAGCTGCAGGGCAAGAGGATCGTGAGCGTGGTGGTGCTGGCGCCAGTGGAGGCCCAGCCGCAGTCCAGCGAGGCGCGGAGCAGCAGCGGCGGCGGCGTGGACAGCAAGGAGGTCAAGTTCCTGGGCGGCGAGCTGGTCAAGACGCTGCTCAAGAAGCCCACCAAGGACAACTTCAAGCGCTGGCTGGAGAAGGAGGCGCGCACGGACATCGAGCTGCAGTCGGTGGTGCTGCTGGTGGCCAAGTGAGTGCATGAAATGGGTAGACTAAAGAATATAGTACACATCTCTCTCTCTCTCTCTCTCTCTCTCTCTCTCTCTGTCTCTCTCTCTCTTCTTTCAGAGCCAGCGAGAGTGCGGAGCAGGAGATCTTCATGTACGACATTGCCACGGGCGGCGTGAACAAGCTGAACGGGGAGCTCTCCAGCACCTTCGTCAACGTGGCCGAGGAGAACGCCAGCAGCGAGGACCTGGAGCATGCGGCCACACTGGACCAGAGCTCCATAGAGACCATGATGCAGCTGCGCCGCAGATAGAGCCGCACACACACACGCGCACAGCCACTCACTCACACACACACACGCACACGCACAGAGAGACATTATGCCATTTAGATACTCGAGCTATTCTTGTACTAGATACAAATTCTATACTTCATTATATTTTGATATCCACACACACACACACGCCCACACACTCACTCAGAGAGAAAATGCAAATTTGATGCACATTTTATGAAAGGTTTTCATAGTTCGCAGTGCGTATATTCCTTTATTTTTCGTAGTATTTCAATGTTGTAAATATATTCTTGATGATTATCGTAATTTAAGCTAATTTACGTGATTAATAAAAACAAATTTAATTAAAGCCAAGCGCGTGTAAATTACAGTTAAGTAAGTATTCAAAGTAAATTAAATTTAACAGCAGCGTAACATTGGTTGTTGTCTTAGCTAACATTGGGCTGCAACGATGTTCCAAACTCTGCATATGAACTAAATTTTAGCAGCGCCTGAGAAAGCATTGCCTTGGGTTGTAGTCTTGGCTAAGTTGAAGAGAGAGAAATACATTTGACAGTTTATGTTAAACATGAGCTACGCATAAAATAGATTTTAACAGGGCCTTGGAACACTCCTATAATAGGTTGCAATCTTAGCTAAGTTTCAGCTACATTTAAAATGCAATTCAGCTGACTGTTAACAGAGCTGTGTTTGAGTGGCATTTCAGCAACCAACCTTACACTAGGGGTTTGTCTTAGCTAAGTTTGAGTTAAATCTGAATTAACACTTAACATAGCAGTGCTGCTGGTTATTGTCTTAGCTAAGTTTAAGCTTTTAGCTTATGTTAAGCTCTGCTACAGCATTCGAGTAACTTCTTCAGCTTCTGTCTAAGAGTCAACTATATGCTGGCCAAGACACATTTAGGCCAAGGTTGGCCAGCAACACAGATTAACTCACACACACACACTGATAACAGGACCAGATGACAGCGCTCACCAATCGAATGCGCATACGTGACCTATCAGCGCTGCTTCGATTGCCTCTGGCTGTGGACGACGTGACCAAAGGCCAGCAAAGAGCACGCATCAAGCCATGACTTAAGCAGTGCGAGCGCGCGCTCTTTGAAGACGCGCTCTGGATGCTTACGCTCTTTGCACTCCATAGCGCTCTCTTTGTGCAGTCGCTGAGCCGGTTCGCATTGAACGCATTGAGAGCATGCTCACATGCGTGTGTGAGTGTGTGTGTGTGTGCGTGTTTGAGTTGGACTGCGTAAGCGAGTGCAACAAGTCGCTGGCAACGTCTATAATTATGCCGTTTATTTTTAGCTGTTGTTTGGCTAGACAACAACAACAACAACACCAATTAAATGCAATAGCCAAAAACGTGGTTAGCAAACAACAACTGCAAAAAATGCAGCGCATAAATGAGGCCTGGTTTTTTGTTATTTTTATTTTTTTGTCGCAACGAGCAAAAGCGAACATAACCGGCTATTGGCTGTTGTTGTCGTTGCCGGATCGAGTTGACAACAACATAAATGCGCACACACACGCACATGGAGGCATGCCTGCATTTATGTACATATGTATATGTATGTATGTATACTTATGTACAGGCATACATATGTATGAGTGAATAATGTGTGTGTGCGCGGTGTAAACAGCGTAATTCGAGCTGTTGAGGTCTTCTCCCTTATGCAATGAGTTATTCATACATACATACATATATGTATGTACATACATATGTATGTATGTACATACATATGTATGTATGTACATACATATCTGTATCTTTCAATCACTGTGAGTCTGATAAATCTGAAAAAGTATGTATGTATGTGCATACATATATATTTTAATAAAAATATGTATATATTGCAAATACTATAAACGATATACATACATATGTATATTAATAAATACAAATAAAAGTAAATAAAAATATTCTATTAATATAATAATAATAAATAATATATTATTTAAAAATAATAATAATACTTTTTAAAAATGTATTCTATTTTTTAATAAATATATGTTTATAAAAAATATTTTTGATAGGTATCATATATGGTATAATATATATATATGCTGCGCTTTACAATTCAAGGCTTCAGGCTGTAGAACCTGGTTTTCGACCGTCTGAGACCCAGTTTATTGGCCGAGGCCTTGACTTCATTTATCTTAACATTTCAATTATTTAACTTAATTTATTATGTGCTTAAATATGACCATAAATAAAAGGCGCTTTAGGTAGATAGATAGAGATAGCTATAGAGTATATATAGCCATAAGCTTAGGATATTTTCAGATATAGCAAACGATGTAGAATTCAAGTTATATACATACTCATATACTGAATAGAATATACTAACTTTATTGTACCCGAAATACCTGAAAAACAGTTCAATTCATACAAACATACATATATGGAACAAAGACTTTTGGAAGAATTCCATGCCCATATCAAGGACTTGACTTGCTTCAAGTATAATAAAAATTCTCGAAATTCTAAGCGAACTATGAGCCATAATATAGTTTTTGGCTATAAATATAAATAACTTCATCAAGATCCAACAAACTTCACATTTATCTCTATAAATTTTTGAATATTTATAAAATTATAATAAATATCTCTATCGCCCGTCTGCATGGATTAAATGCCTCTGACATATACATACCTACATATCTATATACATACCTATTATTTTTATCTCTCTTCATTGAAAACTCGTTTCTCGACAAATTTTAAATTCAAATACCGATTCCCTGGCTTTGGCTATTTTTAAAGCTTAATTAGTAACTCAAATTATCACGTTTACTTAAGTCTGCATTGATTTTACTTTAAAGTCTATTTTGGGCCAGATCGACTCAAGCAATGGGCATTTCCTTTGCTGTTTTATGGGCACTGTACATAACCATAAATTTTTATAGGAATCAACTGAGTCAACGCATCATTGATTAATTACTCGAAAATAATTCTCACAGATGAAGGTATGTAATTTAATAACGGTTAAAGCTCTCTTGAAAAACAAAAAGTGACTCAATTGCATTTGCCTTGCTGCTCGTCCCTCACGGCGAGCACACCCACACACACCCACACGCAGCCACACTCTCACGCATACACTGACATATGTATGTTGTTTGAATTGTTTTCGATTTCTTACAACGCCTTTCGCTGTAATTTTCGTATTCTGCTTCCCATGCATGCGTTTTTTTTTTCGCTGAGCTTTTTCTGCAACTCGTTTTAAAATTGGGTTACAGAGCCCAAGACCAAAGCCCCAAACCAGCAAAAAAAAAAAAAAAGATGAAAAAACGAAAACAAAATCAAGGAACAAAGCGAAAAAAATGCAAAAATCCGTTTGACGCCGTAAGCTCCATGAGTCAGAACTGTTGCAGTGATTGCCAAAGCAGCAGCAGCAGCAGAGGCCGCAGCAACAGCCGCAGCAGCGCCTGCTGTTGGTGTGGGTGAATCAGGTAGAGATACGAGAGGAGAAGAAGAAGCGCAGCTTTAGCTTGGACTTTATTTTTGTGTGCAAAAGATTTCGATTTCTCCACTTTTTGTTTGCTTCTTTAAGCGTGTCTGCTTTGTTAGTTGATTTGTAACGTTACATTCGGGCGTCTCTGGCTATTGTTTTTGTTTTCTTGTAACATGTGAGTTGTTTACGAGCAGTTGCAATAAATTTAAGAGAGACAATATCTAGTTAAGAGCGAGCTTAAACAACAACGCGATAGCTGAGCTGTGACCAGTGCTGCCAGCCTTGAAGCTATTTTAAAGCCAAAAAAAGTTATTTACTGCACAGTAAATTAAAGTTTTGTATGGAAGCAATAGACAAGCACTAAAACTTTTATTCATGCAATGTCAAAAAGACACAAAAATAAACAAGCTAAGTTTTCGTGCGTAAAACAGCCAACGGCTAGCTCTCGAACAAGCTAGTTTTTAGCGGCGGACAAGCTAGAGTGCCAGCATTGTCGAACGCCGACTCAATCGTGAAGCATCGTCGTCTGGCATCGCTCAAAGCTGAGCTCAGTTCGGTTCGATCATTCGTCGCAACAAGTCCAGTAACGTTAGTGCGCTTCACACACAGCGCAGTCGAGAGTCGAGGGTGGCGCAGTGCATGGCACAGTCTCCGTCTCCGTCTTCGTCTTCGTTTTCGTTTAACCAACTGTAAAAAGGGCGCGCGAGTGCATTTAACTGTGAGCATAAAATATCAAATAATTGTCGTTGATTTTTGGATATATTCGAGTCTCGCGTTCACTTATGTGTGTGAAGAATTGTGTGTCAAGTCGAACGTATTATGATATATATTATGCAATTGGCCTTTGCTAAGTGAAAAGTCAAATTGTGCGTGTGTTGGTGTTGGCGTCGTTGTAATGCGCCAAAGAAACGAAAAGAGCGAAATTCAAAGAAAAGTGAAGCCATCCAACCACAATCGGCATTAAAAAGCCGTTTTAAAACAAAAACCAAAACAAATACAACAAAAATATAATAACAACAAATACAAACAGATTTTGAAGACATGTCGCAGACAAAAATGGCGGCTGCAGCGACTGCGTCGAATATTTGCGTCAGCTGCGCACGCCAGCGTCAGAGTCGACGCTGCGTCGGCGCCGGCGCAGCAGCAGCAACTGGCTGCAGTGCCATAATGCAAATTTATAGCGCTTGGGCGCTGCTCGCGCTGATGGCGGCCAGTGCTGCCTATGTGCAGAGTGCAGCCGTTTCCTTCGGTATGTTATTCCTATTTTTTTTTTATATAAATACATTTAACAGTTCCATTATGGCGTGCTTCCCCTCTAGACCATCCAGACTATCATTTTATTTCTCTGAGAAACTGTCATTCAAAATTCGCAAAATGAGAAAGAAAACCTATGTGATATTATTTACTAGTAAATTATTGTTTCTATTATTCATACTATCATATTTCTAAGTGTCTTCTAGAGTTTCTGTGTTTATACAAAAATACACCGTGAACCACTGTCATTTGTGTATGTTTTCTGTGTTGGAGCTTATTTTATTTTTTTTCTGTTTTCTGTTTGTTTTTTTGCGGCGACAATTTGTGAACGTGAACTGTAAACCGGTCTTTGTCTTTCTCTCTCTCTCTCTCTTATTCACATGGTTTTTTATTACTTATTTATTTATATTTTTCATCATGTTGTTGTTTTATCGTATTTATCTTTTTGGTTAAGCGCGTTATTAACGTTCTTATTGTTGTTTCAGTTATTGTTAAGACCCGACTGAAGAACTATGAACAAAGTCCGCCTGACGCGATTGTTTAAGTCCACTTTTACGCTGTGATTCACATTCCGGCCTAGACGTAATAACATTAAAAATCATTATTTAACTGCACGCGGAAGCGACTGGCTTCAAAACTTACCTAAAACCATATGAAAGTAAAATGAATGAATTAATTAATCAGTAAAATAGAGAAAGAGGAAGAGGAAGAGATAGGGAGATGGGCAGTGTGAAATGGAGTGAGCGACCGACCTCATTGTCATTGAAATACAGTTAAGGCGAAGAACAAAAGCAGCAATGCCATGAAGTTCAGTTCAGTTGCCAGTTACCGTTAACCTCTCGCCTGCTCTCTGCCTCTGCCTCTCGCCCTTTCTCCCTCAGGCAACTGCAACTGTAACTGTGAACAAGCGCAGCTTTTAACCCCGTGTTCCGTTGAACTTTTTAAGCATTAATTTGACGTTCCACTTCGGAAATATGCCAATTGCAGCTGCCAGAGCAAGAATGAGATGAATGAACGTGCGAAATGAAAGATGAAAGAGTAACGTGCCGGAGCAGAGTAAGCCTTGCCTTATGCAAACATGAAAACAACCCTTGCAAAAACAAGAAGAAGTTGCCAGATCTGCCCAATAACCATATGCATATGATATATGGACACACATGTATTCAGAGACTAACCGGTTACTGAATCAATTTGATTCACAAAAAAAAAAAAAAAAAAAAAAAAACAAGAATAAGAACAAGTCAACATGCTGCGAAACAGCTAGAACTGTTTCTGTTTTTGTTTTTGTTTTTCAATTTGTTTTTTAGTCGTTTGGCAACAAGAAGTTAAGCTCCCTCTCTCACACACACACAACACACACAGTTGCAGGCAGGCTTGTGCTAAGCTTTTGATCTGTTGATGTCATAAGAGTTCAATTAGGTGCAACACGCCCACCCGTTTAACCCGTTGCCAGCTAAAGTGCAAAAAAAAAAAGTAGAAGAGTATTGCTAGAGAGAGAGAGAGAGAGAGAGAGAGAGAGAGAGAGAAGGAGAGTGAGCAAGAACAGAGATAGGCTTTAGCTGAGTGCGCGTGTGTGTGAGCGTCAAACAAGCGCTCAATTAAAATGCAAATTGACCGTTATCTGAGCTGACTGCTCGAGCTCTCACAGACACACACACAGATATACACTATCACACGCGCTCTCACACTCAAAATGGCGACACGATGTTGTTCTTGTTTTCGTGATTGCCGTTGCTAACAGTCGCCCAACGCCCACTAGCTTGACGCTTTATATAAATTGGCGCAAACTATTTTGGCCAGCAGAGAGTGAGAGAGAGAGAGCGAGATACTATAAGCACTTACGTTGTTGTTAATTTTTTGCTAATTGCTAAAATGGCCGCCTTGATTTATGTATGCGACCGTTAGGCAGCAGGCGGCTGCAAGCATATCTCTCTCCCTCTCTCTCGCTATCTTTTTCTGTGTGTGTGTGTGTGGAGCCATGTTGAACCGGCTCGAGCAAGAACGGGCAATGCTCGGTCACGCTGCTGTTGGCAAACTGTGCGGCAGCAACAGTTGCCGTTAGGCTGCCTGCAATAAAAATTGTTGCTGCTGCACGCAATGCCAAGCCAGCAGCCAGCAACCAGCAGCAGCCAGCAAGAAACAGTTAAAGCTGCATGCATGTCAAGTTCTTAGTATTGTGTTGTTGTTGCTGCTGTTGTTGTTGCCTTGTTGTTGTCTTGTTTATAGTACAATTTATTTTATTTAGTTTGTTGCACAAACAAAGCAGACAAACGGACAGCAGCAGCAACACACGCTTGACCTATAAGCGAAATTGGCCAACAGGAATTGTAGCATTGTCCACTCATTCTTTGCTGTGTGTGTGGTGTGGTGTGGTGTGGTGGGCTGGCACTTAACCCTTGCTGCTCTGACTTTGATAGTTGACCCAATTTTCAGCTGGTAAAAAAAAAAAAAAATGGGAAAAATAGGAAAAAAATAAAAAAAATATATAAACTACACTCAAATGTTTTTTTTTTTCTTTCGCTTCTTCTGTATTTTGTAGCTTTTTATGCGTCAAGTGTTTACTAGTCTCTTCTTCTGCTGCCTTTACTCACTCTCACTCTCTTACGCTGACTTCCCTGCACACTGTGTAATTTGTTTTAAACAACAACAACAAGAACTTTTTTCACTTCGAGTGCTTTGGCAGCACACTCAACGGCTATGCGTAGCTTTTTGTATGCAACTGTGCGTAATTATGATGCTCTCGGCATGCAATATGCAACATGCCACAGAATTTTTTATGTTATAACCAAAGCTAGAGCCAGAGCCAGAGCCAGAGCCACAGCCGCAGCCAGAGCCTGGCAGCAGGCGTGGCACTCCACGCCGATGCTTGACAATTTACAAGCCAAGTGCTGCGCTTAACACATGAGCGAACTGCTCGCCCAAACAAGACCCCAAACAAAGCCCCAAAACAAACAACAACAACTGCAAGGCCACAGCTCTGTGTGTGTGTGTTGTGTGCACCCAGTTTAGTAGGCACCTGTAGATCAACATTGACTGCCCTTCAGTTAAGTTCAGCCCTATTCAAGTGACCGCCACACACAGCACACGCACACTTGAACACACACACTCAACCACACACACACACTCACACACATTCATTCTCAATTATACTCGCCGCACTCTCAATGAGTTTTTAGCCATTGTAAACGCGATTCTGTAATCAACTTTAAACTTTTAGCACACAAAAATGTTTAAACTAATATTAAAAACAATTTTAAATGTGTATAATTTATTCTAGTATTTTTCTATTATTTTCTAGTATTTTTTATGAGTATTTTCTATCAGAATATTCCCCGTATAATTCTAAAACAATTTCAAATCTTTTCTTTTATCGCTATTTTCCATATATTATTCTTTTTGAGCAATTTTTAGCTTTCCATTCCGAAAGGGAGAAACTTCGAGGCAACTCGGTTCATGTTCTGCTCTAGAAATTGAGACAAATTATTAACGGCATATTTATGAGCCCCCCTCCACTGCCTGCCCCTTAAAAAAGAGCAAAATCAAGTGAAATTTGGAGCCCTTTCTTTGCTCTGGTTGGCTGGCCACTTCTAACCTCCAGCAAAAAGCCCATTGAACCAACAGTCCGGATCAAGCCAAATGCGTTTCTCGTCTGTTGCTGCAGCCAAGCACAACACTCATTTAACTTGTTATACGTTTCTATACACGAGTGTGTATGTGTGTATGCGTGTATGCTTTTAACCCAATTAGCTAAAGCTGTAACTAAAGCTAGAGTTCAGTGGCATAAGCCCCGACTTTTATAGCCAATGCTCTCAGTCGAGAGCTCGAAAAAAATAGGTAACAAAAATGGCTGTAAACCTCATTGTTTTGCGGTGCTAATGGGCTTAAATTATAAGTTATGGCTCAATTTATCAGTCCGTGCCGTCAGTAAACTGTCAGAGCAACTAGTTACCAGCAAAATGTAAAGCAAATGCATTTGTTTATCTCGTATTTCGTATTCCTGTTGATGGATTGGCGCTGTTTCTCATGGCGGCAAATACATTTCTCTGTGCTGATGCTGAAGATGCTGCTGATTTGGGCTTAAAGCGACGCTTTTGGCTTGCTATTAATGTGGCTAATATAGTTAATGGATAAAAGTAGATAATCACATGAGCTTTTTTGGCATAATTATGTTTGAGTAAGCGTGCTTAAAGTAAGGTGAAATAAGGTTAAAGGTTAAATTTGATATTTAGAAAGAGAACTTGCAAGCGTTACAGCAACATTGATCAACATGAAAAGAGCTTTAATCAGCTTTCATCTTCCATTCCATATCCTTTAGTTCTAAAACTTTAATTTAAGTGAAGCTTTTATGCTTTGCCTTTGTAAACTTCAAGCCTTCATATACTTTTGCCTCATCAACTTTCATTACAAGCTTTCATGTGCTTCAGCCTACTAAACTTGACTCCTCTTAAAGCATTCATGAGCTCTCGCTAAGAGCTCTTACTATATTAAGTAAATGTGTTTGCCGCATAGTTATTTAATATGAGAAGAGCTTTCAATAGCTTTGTAGCTAACAACCTAATACATTTGCTTAGAGTAAAAATTACTAAATAGTATTAAAGACACTAATTTAACAAGTAGAAGGCATTCTTATGTTTTAGCTCCATAAACTTTAAGCAGTCAAGTGCTGCTGAACGCCCCAATTTCTTTCTAATGAATTTATGGCCTTTAATGGGCTCTTTTTCGTTAACTACTTTTACGCCAAGCTAATTCCAATCAAACGCTCTTAAATCACTTCATAAGTAAACGTTGAGTGAGCTGAGTGATTCACAGAAATTTGCGCTTCAAACTTTCGAATAACAAATCTGGCTTTAAGTTTCAGTGCAATGGCTAAAACAAACCTGAGGCGCTTCGTGGTATTTGTTAAAATACAAATTGAAATTGGTTTTAAATGTTATTCTTGATTAAAAAGTAATTGGAGTAGCCCCGAGCACAGCATGAGCTGCATTTGGAGTCTCAAATTAAATGAACAGAATCCACATATGAAACACTCAAGCTCACACAATGAATAACAAATTATAGCTATTATTAATCAACTTATGAGCTGAAAACAATTTGCGAATCATAAATGCATTCCCAGTGCAGTTTTTGTTGTTTGCAGTTGAAGTAATTTATTAAAGTGCAGCACGTGTCCAGCCACTTGGCTATTAATGTCAAGTTCACAATAAACTATGTGTTAGTGCGAGTGCGAATGTGGGCTACAGTGCCTGCAAAAAGCAAATGCAAATTGATTTTGCGCATAAAATGTTAATAGCCCAAATGCGTCGACAATTGCATAAGAAATGGCCAAGGCAGTGGGTGGAGGCGAAGGGGAGGCGGTCCGAGTGGGTGCTTTAATGAAAAAAGAGTAACATATTAACTGTGTGTGTGTGTGTGTGTGTGTGTGAGTCAGTGACCCAGAATGTAATGCAAAAGTAGTTTTCCTATGGCAAAGAGCGAGTCGACTGACGGCGGCACATTGTAAACACATATTTCATTATTAACAAACAGCAATAACAACGCGCAACTCGTGCTTTATTAATTTAGCTGTGTGTGAGAGAGAGAGAGTGTGTGTGTGTGTGTGCGTGCGCTTGTATCTTGTATCTTTAACCTCAGGCGCGCAAAGTTCGAGTGCGAGTGCAAAATAATTGAGCCGCAACTGTTGACGAGCGGCTGCTGCTGCCGCTGCTGCCTCTATAGGTAGACTAGATGCATGTTATTCAATTATAAACCATATATCAAATTAATTGAATTTCAGTTATAGATACTATAGCTGATTCAGTTATATCATCTATGTGAGTGTCCCATACAAAGTGTTGCCAGCTATTTTTAGTTTGATTACATTTCTCATCTGCCGCCATGCCTTGGGCATGTCTCCAAGCTGCTCTACATACAGTCACACACACACACACCTGTATATATATGTATCTGTTCAATGTGTACCTGCTCAATTAGCAAGTCTTTGTAAATTTGTGAGCAGCTTTTACCGTCGTCTCATTCATGCCTCTGTTCTGTCTCTCCACAGGTGATCTGCTGTCGCATCCCACGTTCAAGCCGCTGTGCAGCGTTCAGAACGAGCATTTCATCGAGAGCGACGGCAAGGAATCTAGTCTCATCATTGAACTGAAGCCGGGCAGCTATGGCGCCCAGCACAAGTTCTGCTCCCGCATACTGAGCGCCCCGCCCAGCTACGGCTTTATCGTGCGGCTCATTCTGCCCAAGCTGCGCCACAGCCAGCGCACAGACAACGGCAGCAACAATCCCGCGCCTGCAGCCAGCTCCAACATAATGCCCGCTTTGGCCAGCGTGAACAAACAGCAGCCGCAGCTGCTGCCAGCTGGCATGCTAAATGCGACTGCAGTGGGAGTGGCAGCGGCAGCAGCTAATGTCGCCGCCTCATCGGCCGTTGTTGTGGGACGCACCTGTCCGTTAAATATTGTAAGTACAAGAGATTGCAGAGAGTAGTAGAGGGAGTCTAATTGAAAGCGAGCTAATCGAGTTGGAAATTGGGGCAATAGATGGCGCTGCAGTTGGGGTTTGTTATAGATTGCTGTAGATAGTAAGATGTTGTATATATATTAAATATATATCTATGGAATATACATCTATGGAAGGCAGAAAGAGAATGAGAATTAGTTGGGCAACTAGCCAATAGATGGCGCTCCTTTTTAATGTCATAGTTCTTTGAGAAGATGAAACTGTTTAACTTATGAACAAGTTATTAAAATTTAAATAAAAAGCAAAGAAATTAAAAACTTAAGCTAAAGCAAGAAACGAGAATCACATATAAGCAAGCAACTAACCAATAGATGGCGCTGCTAATTTTAACACAGATCTGTCTGATATAAGAGACATAGGGAAACGTTAACTAGCTACTTCCCACAAAATTATACGATCAGCTCCCTAGAGAACCAATCAATGGATTCTCCATGCCATAATGCCCAATTAAATAATTAACTAAAAATCAGCTAATGATCATCATAGGGAAATGTTAATTTGCTCTCGTTTAGTCGCCAACTAAGCTTGATTGTGCCTGAGCGACTCACTGCTATGCCAAGAAGGGCAGCAGCTGAGCTGAGCAAATAATCAACAATTAATTAATTTAATGAAACCAGTTAGCTCGCTGTTGGCTGGCTAAGTGCTGCATCAGTAGCTATTTGATAAGTGCATCTAATGATTGCCAATTGATATTGTGTTATGCGATATGCTTTCGTGTGCGACTCGATTTTCTCATTAAGAACAAAAGCTGCAAATTGTGTGACATATTCGCAGTGCGCAAACAGCGAACAACAACAACAACAACATTTGCATATGCAGGCAAGTCAGACAAAGAAATCGTTTATACAGTTGTAGATACAAGTTGTATCTATACCTATACAGATACATATATATATATATATATATATAACTACCTATATAGATACAGATATATAGCTAGAGCTACTGGCAACCGCACCCGCAACTGAATCGCTGATATCCTCACATGCGCAGCACAATTTTTATGGCTTAAAGACTGTCCACGTTTCATGGCTGTCAAACTGTCTGTCGTCTCGCTGTGATTGTCCGTCCGTCTGGCTGTCCGTCTGTCTGCTGGCGTAGTATTTATGGCAACGCAACGTCACCGCCGCAACTGAAAGTGTTGTCTATTTGTGCTGCGTTTCGCTTCGCTTCGTTTCGTTTTTCCTGGCCAAATGAGACAAACGTGTTTCAAATACACAAAAACTTCAGAACTCACAGCAAATGCCAAAAACGGGCGCGCTTATGCAAATCGCACGCGCTTGGAATATATGTCTCGTTAACTGAGAACAGAAGTCGCCAACTGGCTGCTGGCTGCTGGCTGCTGGCAGCGAGCCCCTCTCTCCCGCCCACTCTCCCACCCACCCATCTCGACTGCGACAAAGAGTTATCCATAATTTAGCAGTTTCAGTGTCGCATTAGTTGCACTCGCTTAATGCGCAGCTCTACTCTAGTATATTTGTTAAATTGACAGCGAAATTAACTGTAATTGAGCGCAATTCGAAATGTCAAAATGTCTTGTGAAAACCGCAAAATGGGTCAGAACGGCCGCCCATTACACAACCTCAATACAATTAGCCACAAATGCTGAAAACTACTCGATGCTCATATAGAGAGTCACACACACACACACACACACACACACACACTCATACCCGTGCAATCGAATCAAGTTTTGTTAACCTTCCGAATCGAGTCATAGGCAGCGCATAAATTAGAATTAAAGCACAAAAGTCACAATAGCTCACAGCTTGGTCTTTAGTTTTGTCATTTCGAGGCGAGTTCAATGCTGAACAGAAAATACCCAGCCAAACACAAAATCTCACACATTTGTTGTGTTTTTTGTGTGGTCACGCATGCGCAGTCAAGAGTACTTAGACACACACACACACAGTCATGCACGCACTCTTGCACACACCCACCCATTCACTCACTCACTCACTCACTCATTCATTCATTCAAGCCAAAGTCAAAGCCTAAATGTTTTTCACTTTGCTGCTAGGTGCAGATTTTGCCAAACTAACTCTAATTGCGTTAGCCCAAAGAAAGAAAACCTTGATGTGCTGCCAAAAGATGGTCAGAACGCATTTATGAGTGTATATATACGAGATATACAATATATAAATGTGTACAGTATAACTTGATAGCTTTGCTAACTGAATTACTAAAATTGACCAATTTTCCAGGCTTCCCATTTGTTAACCATAGCTGAAACTCAGTATTCATTGCAAGATTAAAGAGCTTTGGTGTAGGAAAAGAGCAGAGTTTGCCAGGCCGTTGCCTTTTTTGAATGAAAATCAATTAATTGGTTCAGCCTGAGCCTGATTTAGCCTGAAAGGGTAACATAATCTAAGATCCCATAGCAAATACTCTAGATATATAGACGGATGTTGATTTATACGACTTCTAAATTATATATTTATCGTATATCAATTTTCAGCTAAAGACAAAGGAATAATCATTATCATTATCATCATCATTATCATTATCCATACGCAGTCGAATAGATATTCAATACTTCAGTTATAGTCAAAGTTGAATTTATAGTTGCATGGAGGAGGAGGATGAGGAGATTCCATGCCAATAACATTCCAAAGTCTACATCTGAGCTCTCTTATATCCGTACTAGAGAAACGCCCATCAGAAGATCAGCTTTCTTGCCAGTCAAAAATATTGTATTATTTCAAAATCAGACGAAAAGTATCTGAGTTAAAGTCAGCCCAAGTTCAAGAGGGTTCATTTAGGAATCAGGCATATAGAACAGCCTTAGCAGACAGTTGGACAGTTAAACCTTCATTTTGTGAATCTAAAACACATTTAGCTGATATGCCAGATTTATAAAAGAGTTAAGACAACATTAAAATTATTATTTATATTTCTTTTGCAATAATAAAAGCTCAAAGAAATGAGTTTATTTTTAGATTTGTTTTTCTCGCTTTATTCTTAGAGACATTATCATATGATACCGTCGCGCTGCCTTACTTAAGCGCATAAATATTTATTTAGCTGCAACTGTATTTAGTTTAGGCATAGCAACTAGCAAATTTGAATAAATATTTGAGCTGCTTAACGGGCGAGCGATACGATCATAAATTATATAGAATCTACGACATTTGAAATGCATATGAGCTATATAAAGAGATGGATGGGTGTGTATGTATTGATGTATCTATGTATACATAAATGCATAAATATGAGCTTAGAGTTTCGCATGTGCCACCCACAATAAAATTGCCTTTTAGCGCATATAAATACAAATATAAATAAATATAAATGCTTCTCAATATAAATATTTAATTTGCCATTATTGTTGTTGTTTCTCGTGCCGCGTATTCGAAATGTATTCGCAGTGGAGTGTTTATTGTGCACGTTTACATCTTTGTTGAACTAAATAATTTATATCACGTCGATTGCTCGCTTTGTGTTTGAAGTGCTTTTTATTATACGTAGTTTTTAGACCCGATTTCTGATGTTTCGGCCACTCGCATTTATAGATGCGAGTCGCGTCAGTTGTTTGCGCATGCGCGAGCAAATATTGGAGCAGTTCTTTGTCTCTAATTGATTTGCTCATGCTTGTCTTTGCCTTTTGCAGTTCAGCTCGCTGGATCCGCATACGGCGCAGTGGCGCGTGGATCCCTGCCAGCTGGAGGATACCGCCTCCGAAATGGAGGATCCGGTGCGTCTGTTCCACGGCCGAGTGAGGATTGTCTGGGAGCATAGCATGCATGCGCTCAAGTCCAAGCTGATGGTCACTGTGCTGGGCAAGGGCGAGCAGTGCAAGGACGAGAGCAAGCATCAGTGCCTGAAGATTGGGTGAGTGAAATGGGCTAGTATCGAAGTGAAATTTAATAGCTAATTTCAATCTCTCTCTTGCCAGCGATGAGCCCATTCTGTGCATCTCCAAGGAGCTGGCCTGCGATGGCATACGCCATTGTCCTTACAGCAACGAGTATGACAGCGACGAGGACTACGAGCTGTGCTATAAGCAGCGTCGTCCTGGCGCTGGCACGCTGCCGTCTGCTCTGGAGTCCGATCTGTTTGAGCAGTTCGCCTTAGAGGTGTTTCGCAATCTGTTTGCTTACGATGCACCCACATCGCCGGAGGATTTGCCGCCGCGTAACGGCAGCGCCGGCGAAACGGAAGCAGCAGCGGCAGCAGCTGGTGTCAATAACGTCAATTCGACGACGCAGCTGCGTAAAGTGCACACCAAAGACATGAAGAAGCCGGATCCGGGCTCGCCCAATGCCATTGGCACTCAGTTCCCGGCCGAGGTGGATGGCAAGGCGCAGGATAATGCCACCGTGGAGAATGCGAATGCAAATGGCAGTGGAGCTGGCAGCGGCTTCACTCGACGCAACTCCACCCGCAGCGGACTCCACTCGGATCTATCCAAGTACGGGCCGTGGGGCTATCTAATGCTCGGCATGCTGCTCTGCGGCGGCGCGCTGCTCATCTGCGGCCTCTGGGGTACGTTCAATTGCACACTTTTGTAGTTCAAGTAAGACATAGACATCAATATTTATGTGAGTTTTCTTGTTCGTGTTTTGTTTTGTGTTCTCCGTACATTGCGCATGCCATTCAACTTTTATCCGTATCTCTGTCTGTGTATCTGTATCTGTATCTGTATCTGTCTCTGTATCTCTGTCTCTATATGTATCTATGTCTATGTCTAACTTTCGCAACTCGCCATTAACTGCCTCTGCCATCTCCCAACAGTTTCCTGTTGTCGCTTGAGCTCTCACATTCAATCCATACGTACACTTACAGCTTCCGCGTCGCAGCACGCTGTCAACAATGAGCGCGAGGCAGCGCTGGCCGCAGCCAATGGAGCTGGCATGGATCCAACCAGCGCCACATCGCCGCCCAACTACGAGGAGCTAGATCCGCCGCCGGCATATTCCGTCCTCTTTCCCAATCAGAAGGCCGCCAGCAGCAATACGCTTAATGCGCTCGATGGTGCGGTCGCTAGCACAACAGCCGCAGCAGCAGCAGCGGCTGCAGCAGCGGCTGCAGCAGCGGCAGCGCTGGCAACAGCAGCAATAACAGCAACAGCAACAGCAACAACAACAGCTGCAGCAGGAGCATCAGCAGCAGCAGAACAATCTCAGCAGCAGCAGCAGCCGCAACAATCAGGAGACGAGCCAGCAACAACAACAACAACAAACTAGCTCTAAGCCCTGACATTAAGGTCGCCTTTAATAGGGCGCATCTGGCAAAGTAGTTTAGGTTTTAGGTTCCAACTTCTTTGACTGACTCTGATGCAATTAGTTTAGAAAAACAAGTTATTAGTTTTAGTCCTAATCGTAACTCTATGTTTAATGTTTAATGTTAGCTATGTACGAATAACTGGTCAATCCGATCTGCCCCCCAGAAACCCTCCATGTCCCTCGCTATGCCAAGCATGCCGTTGCGACAGACTTATATTTAAATACAGTTCTGCTAATACTATGTAATAAACCCTTGAACTATGTAAGCCCGACGACAAATTATGTAAACGCATCGACATGCCAAGCATGCCGGTCCGAAGATCCTAAAATGTAAAACAAATTCGAACGAAATGTCACGTTACACACGCCTATTCTTAAAATAATAGTTAATAATAATATGTAATGAAAACGATTGTAAAAATGACAAATGATAACACTGACAATGACAAGTCGCATATATTTTGTATCTTGGTTAATGTAAAATTTAATGTGATATATATGATAAATAAAATAATCAAATCGAAAAAACCAGCTCTTATAATGTGTGGGTGGGTGGGTGAGTCGCAGATTTTGTGTAGAGTCAGCTGAAGTACCAGGCGCACAGCAAGCATTAGCAAGCAACTATTTTACATAAATTTTTATTTTTGTTTGCGCACAAAAGTATGCTACATAATTAATGAACCAATTATTTCGCGCAGCCCCAAAGTATGCATTGCAATTATTGTGCACACAAATTTTTAATCAGCAGCTGCTTGCTGCTCATTTCTGTTCGCCTGGTGTTTCAGCTGAATTTGCGGTTAAGCTGGGGCCTGGCTGCAGCGAATGAAATTTGAAAACACGATTTTTTCACATTTTGTGCTGTGGGTGGGTAGGAAACGTTGAGTCAGCTCGCCCGAAATACCAGGCGAGCAGAAAACATTAGCAGGTTGCTGGATTTTTAATTTTTTCAGTGTGCCCTCGGTGGTATGCAACAGAATCGTGTTTTTGCGCATCGTCTCTCGAAAGTATGCTGCACAAGAAAATATTGCATTTATTGAGCACCGCCCAAAAGTATGCTATGCACTTTTGATAGAAATTGAGAACGTGCTTAAGTTTGCAGCCTGAAAGTATGCAATATGTTTTTGCTGAAAGAAATTGTCAACCCAAGCCCAAAAACAAGTCCATTCATATTTTTACATCGAATTTTAACATCATTGATTTTATTTGTTCATTTATTCGGGTAAATTAAAAGGATGTGGGAAGTGTTGTGTTTGGACTAGCAACAGGAGCCAGTTTTGGGGGGCACAGGCAAAGGATAGCGAGGATAATGCTTACATATCAATTACATGTAGTGCTAAAATGATTTAAGTTGCGTTTCGTTTTGTTCTTGCTTGAATTCCATATTGTTTATATGCTTGAATTTAAGTTATTTACTAAATGTCTAGATGTTTTTATTATAATTATTAAATGGGTTTGCTTAGTTTTTGTATTCGTTTTCGTTTTCCTTTTTGTTTTCTTGTTTCTGTTGTTCCAGTTGATATATATGTTAGTTGCACTGATATCTTTGCCGGATTGCCTTACACGATACATACACATACGCATATGTGTACATGTATATATTTATCATATTTATCATATTTTTAGTTTGTATATTTGCCTACAAATAGTTCTACGCTCCTTGCGGTCGCTGTGTTGGGGTGGCTGGGGTGTCTTGGGGGTGCGTGCGCACGTTCCTTTAGCAAATACTCTAAACTGTTTATGGATTAGCGTTAACATACATCGACTCCCGACTCGTAATGATTTTCTCTGACTATAACAATATTTTACACTAAATAAACAAAATGAAGCTTCAAATTGTTTACCAGCTGAGCTGCTAGAGCTATTATAGCTAAATGTTCGTATTAGTTATATAATTTTAGATCTACTTTTACTTAATTGCCAATTTCAGCATTTCACGTAACTCGTTTAGGTTTTGTTTCTGCTTTTACACTTTTGCTTTTGCATTTGCATTTTCTATTTGTGTTTAAATTACATACTCATAAGATTTGGGCGTTTTTCATGTTCATCGACTTCGTTCATTTTACATTTGTCTTAAAGCCTAGAAACTGATCGTATCTGACTAAACATATACAATATATACTCATATATATATATCTAAATATCTGCTATAGATCGTATAATAAATGGGTGCTCGAATGTGTTTGGTGCAGCAAATTGTTGTAGTATTCTCCTTAACGACTAAAGTAGGCCATAGGGGTACACTTAGAGTAATTTATGTGTAAGTACGTCAACAACAATGTGGTTAGAAAAAACGATGCCTAATAAAATGTATCTCTCTATAGTTTCTGCTCCTCTGTCTTAGTTGAAAAGTCTTGAAAAATCAAAATTCAAAATTTTAATGCACAAATTTTTTTGTCAAGTGCTAAAAACAGTTTTTAGTTTTTCTTGAGTTTCTCTTATAGACTACAAAATACGCAGCTCGCTTAGTTGAGGCTCGTGCACAATTTTACTCGCTACGCTTAACTCTTTCACTAGCGCCTACATATATGTATATATATATGTATATATATTTAATAATCTGTGTAAAATTGGACGCCAAAATAACTAAAAAAAAATATTTGAAATCAAAGCCTTAGAAATATATATAAATATATATATTTGGAGTCAATGCAATTAATTCTCAAGTGCGCTCAAAAGTTGTACGCAAATAAATTCATATATTAAGTGCATAAGTGTGTGTGTGTTGGTGTATCTGTGTGTGTGTGTCGCTGTCTGCGTGTGTGTTCGAGAATTCAGCTTGTGTTTCGGTTGTTTTTCTTGTTACTTTGTCAATATAAATAAGGCCAGTGGATACGCATACATCATAAAAGTACAATCATTATATATTATTTATAAATACTAAGTTTAGTAAACATCTTATATACATTATACGATCTCTAGTGGTTGTTATAAAAAGCGCACGCACACATACACAGCTGTCTGCCTGCATGCCTGTGTGTGTGTGTTTCTTGTATAAGACTAAAGTTCTGTCAATGCCTAGAAGCCGCAACTTATAGAGTCAAGCCTTATAAATATTCCATTAATCAAATAGCTCCTGCACACTTTTACACTTACACACTTTTTTGTTTATGTTTAGTTTTGCATTCAAAGTTGTTTGGTATAAAAAATAGAAAAATTTTGTGGCAATAAAAACATTTTGTCTCAAATCATTTTTGGTTTTTTCGTTTTCGTTTTCGTTTTTCCTCTTCAAATAGTTTGTAGTAATAAAATCTGCTTAGCCGCTACAAGGTTTATTACAGGGTATACAAGATGCTGTCGCTTTCAACACTAAATACAATGTGAAACACGGATATGAATGACTTACGCTAGCCTACAAGTATTCTCTATCTCTTTCTATATATATATATATATCGTATATAGGTATATATATATTCATATATATATAGTATACGCTGCTGATTGCTTAAAAGTTGCTCGAAAAATTAGTGTTAGCATACACATAGCATGCATGCTTATTCTATATTAACTATATGCGGCGATTTCTCAAGCGATTTAAAAGCACATTTGTTCGTGTCACTATGTGTGTCTGTGTGTGTGGGTGAGTGTGTGTTGGTGTATTCCTTTGTGTGTCTGCGTAAGTCAAAGTCAAAGCTAAGCTGCTGTGGCAGCTCTTTCTTAATCTGGTTCCAGTGAGGAAACCAAGAAATCTACTCGTTACTCGTTACTGCTAACTAGTTACTGGCTAATCGTTACTCGTTAGTTACTTGTTTCGCGTTAGTTGTTACTCGTTACTAGTCACTTCCTCACTTGCCCCTCGTTAGCTGTTACGTTAAGTAAATCAATATTTATAACTCTGGACAAGCCACTCGTTAGAAGTCACGCGTGTCTTCTAGTTCGACTCGTTGCCTTTTACTTCAGTTTCTTGGGTAGCTCGCTCTTACTCATAACTCGTTAGTTGCTACTCGTTACCGTTTACTCATGCCTGGTTACTCGTTAGCTATTGATTGCTTTTAACTCGTTACTTGCTAGGCATTACTCGTTACTCACTACTGCTTACTCATCAGTTGCTACTAGTTACCTCTACTCGCTGCTTCTGACTTTACACTTGTTACACGATCCTCGTTAATCGGAACTGCATAAGTGTGAGTTGTTACGCATAGCTCTTCACATCTTACTCGTTACATCAAACTCGCTACTTGCTAAGTTGTTACTCATGGCTCGTCACTTCTTACTCGTTACATCTAACTCGCTACTTGTTACTCGTGACTCGTTACTTCTTATTCAGTGCTTGTTACTCGTGACTAGTTAGTTTTTCTCGTTACTTCCTACTGATTACTCGTTACTTCTTATTCGTTACTCGTTACTTCTAAAACTTACAATTTTCGCTACGTGTCGAAGACGTTTCACTTCCTGATGCTCTCCTACTTCAGTTTTTTGTTTTCCAATGGTATGGCGCAGTTGTTGTTGTTGTTGGTGATGGTGTTTCTTGTAGTTGTTGTTGTTGCTGTTGGCTGTTGGTAGTTTTTATCGCTTGTGAAATTGAGTGTCAGACAAACGATGTGATGATGCTTCAATGCTCTATCCCACAAAGTCCTCAACATTAACGACCTGGCTGTAAAATGGGGAAGGCGGGGCGAAGACGAAGACGAGGTTCCACTACAACAATAGTTGAGAGCCCGAGCCCAAGTCGCAAAAAAAGAACGTACACTGGACTCAACTGGGGGCCAATTTGTGCGTTTGGAGTTTTGTTTGTTTTCAGTTTGTTTTTTCGGTATTTGTTTTTTGTTTTTTTTTTTTGCTGCTTGTCGAGCGAGTCTTTTGGTTTTTCTTTGGTTTGTTTGTGTTTTCAGTTTTCGTTTTCTTTTGGAGTTTCTCGGCAGTCGCTGTGAGCATAACTAACAATAATTACCATTACCATACCACGGAAAGGTCCAGCACCATCAGTGCGGAAGCATCAAGGGTCGCGCCGTGCTGGTCAGCCTCTGATGCGACTTGTCTCCGCCGCCGCCGTACTCGTCGTAGGCGAGCAGCGGCGAGATCTTCAGGCCCGTCTTCTCGGGAATGATCTTGAAGTGGGGCTGGTCGGCGCTGACCAGCAGCGGGCGCTTCATGGACGAGTGCAGATACTCGTGCCCATGCGGAATATTGCTGGAGGCGGCGCCCAGGGGTCGTCTCGTGCTCGGCACATTCATTTTCTTGCACGGCTCCGGCTTGCTCTCGTAGTTCAGTTGACAGTTCTCGGGCGAGTACTTGTTCGGCTTGTAGATGGAGAAGATGTTGTTGATCAGACTCAGCGCCGAGTGGCCGCCCGCCGAGGCATGATGGATGCCCGCCGTCGGCTGCTGGGTGAGCACGCTGCCCAGCGTCGTGTGCTCCGGATAGAAGTTGTTGTACTGATACGTGGGCAGGGTATCGGCCGTCGGGTATACCTTATGCCCGTAGCCATAGGCTGGTGCTGGTGGCGCTGCAACGCCGTGATGCCGTTGCGGGTGGTGCTGGTGGTGGTGCAGCGGACCAGCGGGATTCTCAAAAAAAGTAAAGCCCGTCGCATTGTTCGAGGAGCCGCTCGAGTCCAGCTGCGGCGGCGACGGCATGCCCTCCAGCAGCGACTTCTTGATCATCAGCCGCTCGTGCTCCCGATCGTGCATGTCGATGGGCTGCCCGTTGTTATAGCAGCGCACGTTCACGTTCTTCACCTTCAGGTTGCTGTGCATGTTGCGGCGCATGTCCATGTTGATGGGGCTGGGCGGCTTGTCGAGCTGCTCCCAGTACTTTTCCAAGTCGATGTTGAAGTCCTCGAGATCGATCTCTGTGGTGTCCGAGCAGCTATCCTCGTCGAACAAGCTGGGCGGCTGCACCTCCAGCAGCGATTTGCTGCGCGTGGGCCGTGGATAGTGGGCGTAGCGTCTGCCCGGACTGGCCATGTGGCTCTGAGCCAAGTAGCGCTCGTCCTCGTCGAGGAACTTGTCCTGCAGGAGCAGACGCTCGCGTTCGGCGCGTATGAACTGCTCCAGGTCGGTGTCGTAGCGGCAATGCATATGCTCCTCCTCTTCGGCGGCCGGATGATGGCCCGGACAGTGCGGCCGCCTGGTCGCCCGGTGCTGTGGCTGGCGATGGCAGCAATAGTCCTCTGTCGCACAGCAGCAGATCACGGTCGTGGTGGCCGGCGGGGGCGCTGCTCCAGCTGGGGCCATTGGCAAGCGCTGGCCCCGGCCCAGCCGCTGCTGATGGTGATGCGGATGATCTGCTGCCTCCGCGCGCTCCTCGAACAGCCAGTCGGCGGGCGAGCGCAGATTGCGATTCAGATTCAAGTTCAGATTCAGATTCCTGTTGCTGCCAGCGCCGTAGCCGTCCAGCCGCCGCCTGGAGCCAGCATAGATATCGTCCAGCAAGCACTTGGCACTGGTGCACTGCTCCCGCGCGCAGCAGCTGTGCGCCAGGGTGCGCTCATCCAGGCTGTTGCTGTACAGCATGTTCATGCTGCGCCTGTAGGCCTCGCGCTTCTCGCGGCGCGTGTTCGAGGCAGGCGGCAGCTCGTAGTCGATGATGTCGAAGGGCATGGTCTTCGTCGAGGCGCTGAAGGAGTACGACTTGGGCACACCTGCGCGGTTCTTCAGTATGGAGGTCGTGGCGCCTGTGGCGCCCGGGCCGCCCGCCTCAAACACGTTGCCCTCGAAGCAGCAGCTCTGCGACTTCGGGTACTGGAACTCCTTGCAGCTCTTCGAGCGCTGCAGCCCGTAGCCCGGCGAGCCCTCGCCCTCGCCACGGCGCTCCCGCATGGGCAGAGCATCCTCCGCGTACTTCTCGTCCTGCTCGCGTATGTCGCGCAGAATGCGAGTGCTGTAGCTGCCGTACTTGAGGCAGTCGGGCACGTAGTCTTCGTCCAGGTCGTCCGAGCGGTTCGAGTAGATGTTGTCCGTGTACCAGGTGGGGTCCAGCTGCTTGGGCTTCGGCTTGGCGAGCAGCAGCTTGTCCCGCTTCGACTGGCGATAGCTCTCGAAGCAAATGTTCTTCATCTTCTCCAGCTTCTGCTCGCGTATGCGCTCCCAGTTCTCCCAGTTCTTGTCGTTCTTGTTGCGGCCCGACAGTATGAGCACGTCCTTGTCCTTGTCCCAAATGAGCCCGCCGTCGGCGTCGCTGTACTCAATGTTCAGGCGCTTCGTCTCACGGCTGGGCGACGTCTGCGTCTGTGATTGTGCATGGCTGATGGGAATGGAGCTGCTACTAGCTAAATTGTTATTATCGGTGACTACAATTCTAATTCTACGCTTGGTCTTGTCGCCAGCGCCGGAGGCGCGCGACGTTTGCATTGATGATTTTGCGGGCGGCTCTTCCTCTTCTGGCTGTCACACCTCCTGCAGGTATTTGATGGGGCAATAGCCCTGGCGATTGTCCGCCGAGCGCACCATGACCATGCCGTTCACCTCATCGCCAGTCTGGAAGAGAGGGGGGGAGCGTGGAGAGTCTTTACTCGGGCTTTATTACTCCTTAGTCCAACTCACCTGTATAACAATTTGGTCGCGTAAGAGGGTCATGTTCTCGCCGCGCTCCCCGTCGGACACCTGCAGATTGTGCGTCACCTGCAATGGCTTCTCGTTGGCATTGAGACGGACGCAGTACTTGGATGGAAAGAAGCCGACGCGTCCCAGCACTTTGCCCTTCCACCAATCCGGATCGGCGGTATCGATGACTGTCACCTGCGGACACAGAAAAGTTCCGTTAAGCAACGGCCATTAGCTGCAGCCGCAGCCGCAGCCGCAGCCACTTGTCCTTGCAAGGACACACAATGGCAAATAGAGCAAAGAAAAGGAAAATGTGGAAAATAAAAACAAAAGCTCGGCTAATGCATATGTAAATATCTTGCACAATTTGCCAGCGGCCATGGGGGCGTATGCGCAATCGCACTGCCAATCAGTGTATGTGTGCACAGGCCCCACACACACCGCCCCAGCGCCTGCCTCCACTAATATTCCTATTTTTTGTTGTATTTTTTCTATTATTCTCCACTGTGTACATAATAAAAATGCGCTGTGTACATTACAAATGAACCAGCTTCTCCTTCCCCTCGGCCTTTGCCTTACTTTGGATTTGTTTTTGCACATATCGAATGTATTGCTGTGCATTCAGATATATATAGATATATATGGCAATACATATGTCTCTATATAGAGGTTTATTTATGTGCGTTTGCAATTTCCTGGACTGCCATTGTCCTTGCTGTGAGCGAGATAACTTCACAGTTTAGCGGATTAAACAAAGCGTTTTTACTTATTCATACACTGCTGGCGAAAAGTCTACGCGCACCGCATACTAAGGCAGTGATAGATAGTAGAACCATATGTGTGAGAGAGAGGAATATTAATATACTGCTGACGGAGACTGTAGAGCATGCACAGCTGGGAGAAGTATGCAGATGGGAAGAGTCTGGACTGTGAGTGGAGAGAAGGAGGCAGACTAAGGTGTTGCATCTTGTTACAGATCTATTTGATAGGGATAATAAATTGAAGTTCTAGTTCTAGAGTTCCTTAGAGGTTACCTGCCTCTACCAACTCATAAAGAACTCTAAAACTAGAACTTCCATTTATTACCCCTATGAGACCCCTATCAGATCTGTAACTTTACTCTGCCTCTTCCCTCCACTCATAGTCTAAAGCCTAAAGAAGAAGCAGAAGAAGCGCCTTTCAACTAGTGGAAGTGAGCTCTTCGCTCTGTAAGAGACGGACTTGACGAACTTAGCTCAATTCTATTTTGTTAGTTGCAGGGTTACAGGGTCTATAAAGACTCTATTGAAGAAGACATAAATGCCTAACTAGACATAACTTTCAGTAGAGAAATATCCAGCTTCCCAGCTCCCCTCAGCTCAACACATTTCACCCTCCCATATATAGATCGTAACTCACCTTGTAGCCCGCTTTCAGATCCAGCTCATCGGCATGCCGCGCCTTGAAGTTGTAGAGTATGACGTACAAATTGGTGGGCAAGAGGCGATGCGATTTCTTGAAATTGGAAAGACATTAGAGGGCGCTGCTAATAAACAACATGCCACAAAGAGTGCGAAAAGCAACTGATACAAACGGCAACAGAGAGAGCGAGAGCGAGAGAGACGCCAAAGCAATATAAATGTGGGAGGCAAACGGAAGAGAAGAGTGGGGGGAATACCTGGGCATGTCTTACTGGTGATAGGCAAGGCGATGTGCTGGCCGAGGACTGTGACTTCTCCATTTCGTCGGGCAGGTCGACGCTGCCGCCGCGCATGCCGCGCGTCGCGTACAGCAGCTTGCGGCCCGGGTGCGAGGGGCTCGACGGCGCTGTAATTTAGAGGGTGGCAAGAGAGAAGAAATTGCAGTGTTAATGGCCAACAGCAATGGCAGGCAAAGACATGCACAGCACACACACACGCACACACACACGCGCACTCTCAATGATAGAAAAGATACAAGTTACAGTTAGATAGTTGCGAAACAAAATATACATAGAGTTACATAGAGCAGGAAAAGTGTGGGTGAAAGGCCGAGTGCTTCGAGCCAAATTAAGCCTTAAGTTGAAAATATTCAATAACTACTCGAGAGAGATGATCTTGTATGACTGTATATAATTTTAGGTGAATGCAACTGCTCAGCAATGTCTACAACTGGTTAGCTAAAGCTACGAGAACTAAAAGCAAAATATGAAAATATAATTTAATCAAGTTCAAGCTACATTAAGCCAAGAAAACTACAGTAAACTTGAGCTGTGTTCAGTTAACGGAAACAAAGAAGGAAACAAAGAAGAAGCAGCAGCAATTGTTGTATTTAAGAAAACTTCTTCCAGCTGAGTTGTTGTAGAAGATCTCGTATATATATATAGAAAAGTCTTTCGAGTCAAGTTTGAGAGGTATTAGAGTAGAGTCTTAGAACGCAGTTGGCTTTGCTGAAGAGATCATTGTTAATAGTAAATTGCTGGAGTTGGAGATTATTGGGGTGCAAACTCCAGTCGTGGTGTGGTTAGACGGTGAGCGGAAGCGGGAGCGGGATGGTTGGTTAGCTACTTACAGTGCAGCCGGCTGTTGTTCGATGGGGGAGTACTGTGCTCCAGATGGCCTCCCGAGCCGCCATGATAGTAGCCGCTGGACGTCGAGGCGGCTGCTGCGGCGGGCAAGTGCTGTTGCCGTCGCCTAAACTGACCGTGCAGCTCCGACGATTCGGGTGAGTCCAAGCTCAACGATTTCATGCGCAAATTCAGCTTTTGGCGGCGCGGAGAGTGCGGTGCTGTTGCCGACAATGGTTGTTGTTGTTGTTGTTGTTGGAGTGTTGGTGTTTTATTTTTTGGATCAAGTGTTATATTTTTTGGACACAACACGTGAGTTTTTATTTTTGGTATTGTTTTTCATACGAAAAAAGCGATAAAATGTATAAAAAAATTTGCAATTTAATTTAGGTTTTTCTCAGAATTTTCGTATACTAAAGTTTTGCAGTCTACAGCTCTAGGAAAATCAAATAATAACAGTTAAGGATACTGGAAACGAAAAGTCGATAAAAACTGAAGAGAACTCAAAAGAGTTTTTTATGCCATCAAATTTGAAAGAACTGAAAACGAACATAGACAAGAGATAGATATATATATATTTTGCAACAGAGCAACATTCAGTAGACAGAGAAAGAGAAAGAGATAGATAGAGAGAGAGAGAGAGAGAGAGAGAGAGAGCGAGATAGACAGCAAGTGTTTCAGGTGTGTAGAACAGCTGTGTCCGTGTCTGTGTGTGTGTCTAATTAGGCGCCCCGTGCCAGCTGCCTGTTCGTGTAGTTCAGTGTTGGGCATTCGTTGCACTCTTGACTCTTCACATACAGTTTACTTTAGCGCTTTATTCACATTTATCAGTTTTTATTCGGTTTCCATATTTACAACAATCAGATTTAAGCATACAGTGTGTGGCGGTGCATTGATAGCAGACTAAAACGAAAATACTTTAAAATACGTTTAAGAAGCTGACGCACACAACTCATGCTGCTCGAGCTAGTCTACGGAGGGGATTACGCTTAGCTTAGGTGTTTGAGTATTGGTTTGAGTACTTTATAATAATTACTGTGCTTCAATTACATTACATTTAGAATTAAGGCTAAGGCTACGGAGACACAAAGGGAAAAGTAGATCAAGGCAAGACTTAGAATACAATTAAATTAAAATATAGAGAGAGTAAAACAAAATATATTCAGATGTCAGCTAGTTGTTGTTGTGGTTGTTGTTGTTGTTGCTGTTTGAATCTCTATTTGAGTCTCAATTCAGTCGCACGCGTCGTTTGGTCTTGGCCTCGTCAGGGCCGCTGGGACTGGGCTCAGAGCTCTTGAGTGGGGTTCTGGTTAGCATCAGCGGCTCGCCGAAGGGACGCACGATATCGGTTTTCGTCACAGCTAAGTATATATTGGTATATATATATAATCATTATATTTGGATTCATTTTATTATGCGTAGCGACGGTTGTTAGAGCTGGCTTAGTGGGCTGCGACTGTGGCATGCGAAAGCGTATTAAAACTAATTAAGTTAAACGAAGACAAAGCAAAAGTATTAAACATTAAGACGCCAGCGCTCATGCATAAAACAGACACTGTCCGCCGGGCACACTGTAACAGACCAGCACCAGAGAGTCAGCGAGAGAGAGAGAGAGAGAGAGAGGTGGGCGGTGAAAAATAATAATCCTAGAAAAATAAGTGAATGCGGCGCAGCTCAGCCTGCGACTCTGGGCTGGCCGTGCCCCCAGCTAAAAGCAGCTCGGACCTGGGCCCCGTTAAGAAAACATGCAAATGGACGGAAAAGAAAGTAGGGAAGCAAAGCAAAATGAAAATCCCAGTCGCAAGTTCCAAGTCTAAAACGCAAAAGGGGCGAAATAAAAGAAAATGCGCGCCACAACAAATTTCAGCATAATTATGTTGCAGCCAACTTGAAGAGGGCAGCAGGAGAGGCAGCTAAGCAGCCCAGAGACACAGGCGAAGAAGAAGAAGAAGAAGTTGCAAAGTTTCGCCAGGCTGCGCATAGATCAGCGCATGCCATTAAAAATGCGGCAGATATTAAGCAGAAATGAACTCGACTCGACTCGAGCGCAACTTCAATTTTCCGCACTGCAAAATGACAAAACGAACGAGCAAACTGCGAACTAGTAACTTGCGATGCTGCATTATTTGTGCAGCAGCTTGCGCTGTATACCCTGTAATTATGAAGGAGTCAGGGGCTGTGCTTGATTTGAGTTGTATCTATTGAGTTAGAGCTGCAATCAGCGAACGAAGGCTACAGCTGAGCATATGCAGCTTGTACTGCTAGGCTGATAGTATGTACAGTTATCGATATATATCGATACACATAGATGATTATAGTAAAAGATGATTATTAGTAAACGTTTTCTAGAGACTCTCCCATTTTGAGCAGTACTTGTAGCTCAGTATATGACAGAAATCTGTTTTCTAGTGTAGCTGCTAGTCGAGCATGATCAACTCCTACTTTCTTTCTGTTATAATAGCTACCATACACCATATGTAGATCGCTTAAGGCAGGGTAACTGCTAGTCGAGCATGTCAATTAGGTATTCTAAGTAGCGTTTAATTGGCAGATTCTTTTACACAGGGCATTTTGAAGTCGAGTATGCTCAACCGTTGACTTCCAGCTGCTTTCCTCAGTAACATATAATAGGCAATTTCTTTTTTACAGGACATCTGCTAGTCGAACATGCTCAACTGAAATTCTAAGTAGCTCATAGTCTGCCACTCCTTATTAACAGGGCATCTGCTAGTCGAGCAAGCTGGGTTACTGCTGGTCTAGCTAATATAGGCAGTCTAGATCAGTTTTAGTCGTCACTTCCTCACAGGGTATCTAGTAGTCTAGCACGCTCGGCTGCTGCACTTTTATTGCCATTCTTTAAGCCTTCTTCTTTTCGCTGTGTAATACACAAAGCTGACAATGGGACGCAATTTACACGGCACAGACGCTGCAAGTTGTTTCTTTAGCGTCGAGTTCTCTCCTCTTTTTTTCGCTCTCTCTGCAGAAGGCAACTCGGCCATGTATACAAATTATGGCAATGTGCTTGTAATTGCAGTTGTTGCTGCTGTTGCTGTTGTTGCTGCTGCCGGAAATGAGCCGTTTGCCTGAAGTGTAAACTGGGTTAAGACTAATTGGCGTGCTGGGGCCCATTGTTAAAGCGAAGTTTGGTTCGGGTTTTGTTCTTGTTGTTGTTGTTTTCTCTAACTGGAAATTAAAGTAAATGAAATGCATTTCGGGAGGTGGGTGCAATTAACTAAGGTGTAACACTTAATACACACACACATACACACACGCACACCCACGCACACACGCACACGCACGCAGTCTAAACAACACAACACAGAGAGAGAGAGAGAGAGGGCACACATATAGAGACAGTAAGAGAGAGAGAGAGACAACAATAAAACACTTGCTAAATGCACACGATTTAAACATCCAATTGGAATTAAATGCAGTACTATTCCAATAAGAACAGCTGCTTGTTCGAGTTGTTGTTGTTGTTGTTGTTGTTGTTGTGCTGGTTGATGAACTGATAACTGTTGTTGTTGCTGTTGTTGTTAGAGTTGTTGTTGCTGCTAGAGTTGTCGCTGTCGCAATACTGATAGCGGCACTCTCAAACGAATAGTTGCCGCACAAATCGATGACCGAATGTGTTGCACGTGGCGTGCGCAAACAGTTGAAAGGTGTTTCAGGTGTTGGAAATGTTGTATCTGGGTAATTGCCGTGTGGATAGTGATGGTAGAAGTGATGGTAGTGTTGGTGGTGTAGTTGTTGTTGCTGTTGTTGTTGTAGTTGTCTATGTTGTTGCTGTTGACTGTATGTGACGTAATTACTTTCTGGCAATGATATGGAGCGATGTTGCTGCTGCGACGACCGCTGCTGTCGCATCCGTCCAAAGCCCGACAAAGGTCGAAAGCCGGCAAACAGACGACGTCGCACTCCCGGATCATTTTGCAAATAGCTGCAAGAGGCTGGCGGCTGCTGCTGCTGTTGCTGCAGTTGCTGCTGCTGCTGCTGATGTGCTGGCGATGCCTGTTGCTGTTGGAATGAAGCTGTTGCCGCTGTCACAGATTGCTGCTGCTGCAGTGCGCTGGCCGTGTAGTAGTTAATGCCAAAGCCGCTGCTGATGTACGCCGAGCTGGACATGTTGCTGACGGGCGCATAGGGCGTGCCAAACCGTTGCACTTTGTTGTTGTTGTCGGTTGTCAGTTGTAGTTGTTGTTGTTGTTGTTGTTGTGTGTTCGCATTTTATTTATAGTTTTTATTTATTCAGTCAGATTTTAAAGTTTTTGTTGGGGGGGTGGGCAAGAGAAGGGCACGAGAAAACATTTTGCAGTGTGTTAATTTCGAATCAATAAATTATGTCTGTCTGTGTCTGAGTGTGTGTGTGTGTGAGTGTGGGTGTTTAATTAAGGCACTTTATCAATACATAATCCCCATCCAATCTCAGTCAAATTGGCCAAATTAGCCAATTGCCAGTTTCTGCTGCAACAAACCATAAAATATTGTCGAGCAAAGCACCAAAGGCAGAGCAATAATCAAAGCACGCACACACAGACAGACACACAGACACTCGCACACACACACACTTTGCTAATTGGCAGTTGCTGCAGTTGCAGTTGCAGTTGCAAGTGACGAATCTGTCGCTAATTATGTGGCCAACTTGGCCTTTTGGCCTGGCCAATAGACTCGCTGGCGACTAAGTGTGCGACAGTCAACGCTATTTAAGCTGATCGCCCCTAGCGTCAGCTGTACGTGTGTGTGGGAGTGTGCCTGTGTGAGTCTGCCTCTGCGTGCGTGTGTGTATGAAAATTGTGTTGCCAGCTGGCTGCGTCGATTTTCAATTGAAAATCATTCTTGCATGGCTGCCTTTGATATTGTAACGGGACATATGCACATCAAAATATGTATATATAAATCTATACTATATATAAATATATATATGTGTGCCTGCATATAGTTATATAGTTTACATACACTATCATATATCGCCTGGCTTTAATTTTTAGTTTTTAAAACTGAATTATTTTTATTTAATTTTTATAATTATCACACATAGTTTGCATTGATTTATAATTCGTAATATCTCATTAAAAATGCATTTATTATAGTGTATTAAATATTCGAGGCCGTCTTCCATATTCAAATTGTTATTTGGGTCAGGCTAACGGGATACAACGAGTGGAAATTTGGTTGGAGCAGAGCAAATGTATCTGTGCCTAGCACAAAATACACAAGGGAAATATGCACTCACACACACACACACTCGCACACACACACTCTCGCTCACGCACACATAGAGCTGAAGCAGAAGTCCCAAAGTCAAATAGTTATTAAATAAATGGCCTATTTAATAGTTAAGCGCTGCTATTTAAATTTGTCGCCAAATGAGACTTTTATTAATGTTGTATGATTAGCATTAGTATGTATATATATATATATGTGTGTGTATATGTGTGTGTGAGAATATATATGACATGATTAGCATATACAAAATACATACATACTAAAATACGTTAGTTTAGTTAAGCACTAGTTATATATTGTTGGGCTAATTAAATGCTGTTGCTAAGCTAAGAACTACGAGTCGCCAAATTAGCTAAAGAAGAAGCATATTTTTGTTGCAATGTATGTGTGTACACAAAATGCATAGCTACGTTGCTCAAGTGTGTGTGTGTGTGTGTGTGAGTGTTGTCTGTGTGTGTGTTTATTGGTCAAAATCTAAATCGCAAGCGTAGGAGCAGCAACGGCAAGGCGAAGCAACGGGGCGTATGCGCAATTTAACTAACGTTGGGCAATCAGAATGGGCATTGAAACTGAATGTAACAAAATTGTGTAATTGTGTGTGTGTGAGTGAGTGTGTGACTGTGTGTGTGTGTGTGTGTGTGTGTGTACTTTGAGGCTGGAAAAGGAAAGGCGCTAAACAAGTGCAGTAACAGCATTTAGCAAAGTTTTTTTTAGGTGGTTAACAAGTATTTAAGGACTCATTGTAACGGTATATTTCTGTGTGTGTGTGAGATGGAGTATATCAAATAGTTGTAGCTAGTTATATGCATGTGTGTGTGTGTGTGTATGCGTGTAGCTTGTATATAATACTTTCAACTTTGCTTTAAAGAATTGATTTACTTCAAGTCTGGAATTTGGTTTTGAGGGCGGGCAGGAAACGTAACGAAATGAAGAAATGTGGACTGAATTGATTGATGGTCTACAACAGAGTGGGAGGGAGAGAGAGAGAGAGTGTGTGTGAGAGAGTGGAGTATGTGACAAAAACAGAAACAGAGAGAGAGAGAGAGAGAGAGAGAGAGTGGGGGAGAGAGAGAGCGCGCAAAGGGCAATCAAAGCTACAAACCATAAAAATGTCAAAAGTAACTGCACGAAATAAATAGATTTTTTATGAAATTATGAGACAGAGTTAGAGTTAGAGAGAGAGAGAGAGAGAGTTAGAGAGAGAGACAACAAAACTACTTTGTTGCAATTTGTGTGATTTTTTGTTGTTAATTTTAAGCGGACCTGAACTACTAGAGATATCTTGGGTGGGCACCGGCAGGCCGCCGCGCTGCTGCTGCAGCTCCTGTTGTTGCAGCTGCACGCCCAGAATGGGCATGGCCACGGGCGGTGGCCGCACGCCACGGCCGGCCCGCACCGCCGCCGCCTGCGCCACCGATGCCAGGCTGCGCTGGTGGCTCTGATGCAGCTGATGCGCCGATGCCTGGTGCGTCTCCTGGGCCAGCGACTCCGGCACATTGACGATGGGTATCTCGGAAGCGACGGGCAGCGTGCGCTCGACTAGGCCCGGCTGCAGCTGTTGTTGCAGCGGCTGTAAGACGGTGCTGGGTGCAGCGGCTCCGACTCCGACGCCGACTCCCGTTCCAGCGGCGCTCACGTCCAGCGTTTTGCCCGGCACGTGGACGGATTTGTCGGCGGCTGGAATATGCCCGGATTTGAGTTCTCCGGCTTGTTTCAGCACACGATAAATTTGATCGATTTCGGTAATTTCTTTTTTGTTTTTTGGTTGATTTGGTGCCGTATTAGTTGCCGTATTTGTGGGTGTTGATGGACGTGGGCGTGAACAGTGGTGGGCGTGGTTGGTTGGCCAGTTGTGGTTTGATTCAATTTCGTTACACAATTTGGTTTGGTTTTTCGATTCGGATTTCGATTTCGATTTCGATTCAGGTGAGGTGCATTGAAGTGCATTAGTTAAATTTTGTTTTTGGCAAGTGATTGGAACGAATGATGCGATGAGTTCGATTCGATTATTATTGATGGGGGGACGTTTATTTTAAAGGACTATACATACATAGATATATATCTAGCTATATATATATATGTATATATCAAGTGGGGTTCTGAGTGTTTCGTGTGTGTGTTCGATGAGCAATGCTTTTAGACTAGAGTTTTTGCTTTCGATAACTCCACCTTTTGGCGTAGTTCGCCTGCTCGAGCGCTTATCAAATATACAATATATATTTAAGTGTAATTCATGTGAGATCTAGCTGGTTATTAAAAAGATGATAAGAAACACCTCTAGGTATGGCAACAAATGCTAATTATTTATCGATTCTTTAGCCAATACGAATACCCATAAAAATTAATCGATAGATGTATGTGTGTGAGTGTGTGTGCGTGTACGATAGCTAGTGAATTAAATTTGATATCTGATTGATTTGTATTTAGTTGTTGTAGTTGTGGCAATAAGATATACTTAATGATAGCTCTATGGCATGCTCCACTACGCAATCTTATTGTTGTTGTTGTTGCTGATCGATAAATCGATTAAACGTTAATCGTTTAGTTTTAGTTTTCTTTTAGCCTGCTTGAGGTGTGTGTGGAATGAACTTTTGTGTGTTTTTGTTGAATTTGAACTTGAGCTTGAGCTTAATAATATTTTGTAATATATATGTAAATATATAAGATATTTATATAAATTATAATTTTGTATTTGTTTTTTTTTTTAATGTATTTTTCATTCTTGTCTCGCTAATTAGGTGAATCAAAGCGCAACAATCAATCATTGCATTAACCGATCCGTTAAATCATAAACATTAATACAAGAACTGAAGAGAAGTCAAAGGAACCAAAGGGAAATCATAGGGAAATCAAGTTACAATTCAAGCGCATGGCAATTGAGTATCTTTGCGCATACAATATAAGTATGGTAAGTACTATATAGAGTAATACTGGCGGTACCTAGTTGCGCAATGCGATTGATGAAGGGCGTCTTTTGACGAAATTTCGTATTGGGCACATTCAACAGATTTGCGCTTTGATTTTGTTCATCGGCTGCGGCTTGACCACATTGGGGGCTAACGGACTCCTGTGGCGATGCTTTTTGCGGGTTTTTATAGTATTTATTTTGATTTTTTTTTTTTTTTGAGTGTGTGAGGGGGAGGTAAAAGGATTTTATAGTAGATATTTATATTGGTTAACTAAAGTTTTTTTCGTTTGGTCAAAAGGCCAAATACACAGTTGGAGTGAGAGATGTGTCTAGGTAGCAGTTGCTGATGAAACTACAGGTAAATAGTGTTTGAATGGCAATCAAATCGCAGCTATATGATGGAACTTTCAATTTTAAATATATATATTTAAGTCGATTCGATTTAAATTTGGTTTAACCATTTTTTGGGTTTAGCTCGAGCTGTGTTTTGGCCTTAAGCACTTCATATTGCCCCAGATATATGCTGCCAATATTTAAATAATTCAGATAGTGTATATATATACGCGTGGAACAGCTGAAAGTCTGACATAAAAACCAGTAAAAAACATAGTAAAAAAATAATAAACAGAAAAAAATTTCAATTTTCATTTTTGTTTTTTGCGAATCGTTGCAGAAATCAGAAACGTTGCAATCAGTTAGTCCCACAACTGACACGAATCCATTGTGAGTTATCAACTGTTGCCCGCAAACAGTCAAATCAATATAGAGTGGGGGAGAGAGCAGGGTAGAGAGGGCGAGAGAGGGGGCTATCGTACAACATGACAATTGATTTCAGTTTTCAATTTTTCGTTGTTACTGACGTCCTTGTCGGGTCTAGAAGTTGTCATGCAATGGGCTGGAAATAACGCCGTACGCTTGCTGAGCTTGTGGCAGGTTCACAAAATGCAGAACTCGATCGAGCGGGACACACACAGAACTTGCCAATCAAAATGCCCAAACACAAATTCCAAAAAAACTTAAGCAATCAAAATAAGAAACGTATAAAAATAAAACGAAAAACAATTCAATTCAATTCAATTCAATTCATTTTTTAGCATAAACACTCAAGGGTTCCACGGCTTTTTGGTTATGCATAGTTAGGAGGTTGTTAGAACCCATGATGCCTATGGGACAAATTGTTAATATATGTACAATACGAATTGGGCCACACAGCAGCGAGCCAAGCAGACAGAGAGAGAGAGAGAGACAGAGATAGAGAGGGGAAGAGTGTGTGTTATTTTGTTTTTTTTTCTTTGTGGTTGGACCGAGGGGGCGGAGCGTATGATGAGCTTGCGATAGCGCGTTTTGTTGTTGTTGTTGTTGTTGTGTAATTAGAATGCTTGGAAAATACTCACTTTCTTCCTCGATATCAACGCGGTTCTCCAGCTCAGAGGTGCTCTTCTGGCGACGCAGCAGCTTCTGCTTGGGCTGGCAGCGGGGCAAATTCGGAGCGCAGTCTCCATGGGCGTTCAGCTTGCAAATGCGACAACGCAGGCCCTGACGAGTGTGGCCTGTGTGAGAGGAGCACGAATACAGTTATTAGTAGAGCCCCGCTCCACACCCCACTCCCATACGCACCTCTCAAAATTTGCGAGCAAACATCGCAAGCTGTTATCTTTTTGTATGTGTACTCCTGCAGATGGTGGCTGCCATCCAGGTTGGGGCGCAGCGTTTCCGATGGGGCATTCGAGGCACCATTACGCCTGTGGAGAGTGCAATTGAGATGGCATCAGTATACGCACACAAACAAACACAAACACACTCACACACACGCACACTCAAATGATATATGCATTGAAAATTACAACTCAATTGAATTCAATCCAATTCAGAAAAGTGTGTTAAATGTTGCGCCTTCGCTTGGCCTAAACAAAGCAAATATAATTATTGTGTCAACCACAATAAACAAATATTTATGATATATATCTATATATATATATATATATGTATGTATATACAGTTATGTATGTCGAGCATATGTGTGTGCTCGGCAGCAGCAGCATATTGAAGTGTAAATTTGCATTTTGTAGATAAATTCTGTGGCTCTGGCTGTGTGCCCAGGCTTTTGTTATATTATTATTACACACAACTGCGCACAATGACAGCAGCTAACAATGCCAAACGCACAATGGACAGCCCGAACATTAATCACAGCGCCTTGTTTAAAGATACAATATAAGTGGCCGAGCATATATGCTTGTTAAATAAATAAATTTGCAAATGTTGAAACTCTTTTTTCTTTGTTGGAAATTTTAAGCTAGCATTATTTATTTATTATTATTGCACAGCTTACAGCTTCTTATCTTAAAGCACTCTGGTCACACTTCAATGAGAATTTGCAATGACAAATTGCATGAGTTTAAGGCCTTAATTGTAATTTACACAGGCCGGAAGTCAGCTCAGCTATGATCATAGCGAAAACCACTGATTGAACGAGAGTTTATTTATAAACACTGTAAATTGGATTTGTGTATTTTAAATTGCTTCCCTTACACTCTAATTTAATTATTCCACAGCAACTCTTCCGTTTTCTGCCATGCTTCTTTTCAGACTGCCCATTTAAACTCTCATTCTCTTCATTGCCATCTCCCTCTCACTCAGCAATAGCAGCGTCTACATTCGGCAACAGCTACCTGTGTCGCTCTCTCTAATCGCCTTCTCTTCACCCATGACCATCATAGCCTAAGCAGCCATTGCGCTCTCACTTAGCAAGAGCTCAGCCCACGATTGAGTCTTTTTACAATAAGCTGAGCAGAACAGGGGTTCTCTGTATCGTTCCCTCTCTCCGAGTGCATATAAGCTAGTGAAGCGCGCAACGAAAATGCAAACTCACACGGATTCTATTTTTAGCTCAACTCTATGCAAGTGCTCAGCCGCTCACTAATACTACTGCAACAGTAGTAGGCAGCCCCAAGAGAATTGAGTGGAATTAGCAAACTGTAAACAGATTTTGCTCTCCATGTGTATGCAACACATACATACATATGTATATAAATAGATATTTCATTTATCTATAACACTTTCAATTGCCTCGCTCTGCATTGCCAATTATCATAACTAAAATCAAATCAATTGCTATAATAAAAAAGCTGAACTAAATTAAACTCTTGGCTGAGACCGAGCTAAACTAAACTTGGCAAATGCTTGCATAGATTTAATTATATTTGATGCATTGAAATTTTTGGCTGCAGCTCAAAATTTGGGGCAACGGGAAAGCTGTTAAGACTTAAAAGCTATAAATTCTTATTAGAATGTCTAAAAGCGAGCTATAAGAAAAGCTCATTGCTATAATAATGCATATGTGTGATTTCTTATTGGAATATAAGAGGCAGATTTGAGTAGACTCATCAAGAATTGAGCTAAACCAACTTAACTAGAGTGCATATACAGAACACAGAGAGAGGTTAGAGTAAAGAGAGCAAAAGAGCTAAACCAATTGAGCTACAGTTATAATTTGCTTTTTAGCTCTACTTTGAATGCAGAATCATAACATAGAGAAACCCTAACACACATATATAATAGAATAGTTGCAATTCTTATTGGAATATTTCAGAAGACATATAAAGACCTGAGCTAAATCAATGCACCTACAATTCCAATTGGACTTTTAGCTCTACTTGGCATTCCTATTGGCCTACAGGGTATCAGCTCTATCAACCCTTGGCTGTTAATTTAGGCACAATCAGAGTGCAAACGAGATATGAGAGATCGTCAACTGAATTATATAACCCGTTCCGTTATTTCCCTTTTTCGTGTATCTCAATAATTTGATGTCATATTTATATGCACAGCATTTGCCCTCGAATATAACCAATTTGTTGTTTTTATGTTCCTGCTGATGGGGATGTTGATGTGGATGTGGATGCTGCTGCTGTTGGGGCATTTCCTCTCGCTCGCTCTGGCCCTGTTTTATTTACCAGAAGAGCATACAGACGGACGGACAGAGAGACAGAGAGACAGAGCCCGGGACATATAGACAATACGCCAGACAATGCTGCAATTGTGTTCACAGTGGGCGGTCGAGAGGGTCATGGCAGAGAGCCAGGCGCAGGCAGCGGCACAGGCCCAGGTTGAGGACCAGGCCCAGTCGCAGGCACTGGGCCAGCAGCCATGACGAGCGAGTGGTAATGGAAATGGGCCAGCTCTCGACGCTGATTGTTTGTAAGTGGCTTATATTGTGCACAAACAAACAATTCAGTTCAGTTCAGCACGCTGGCTTATAAACTTCTCGCAAACGTGTAAAATATACCAATTTTTTATCCATAAATATAAATATATATATATTTAAATATATATTTGTTGTTCTTTATCCTTTACAAGTTAAGTAATTACCATTATATATATATTCGGATATAAATCATCTGAAACGTGCCCCAAGCGAGGGCGCAACACTTGCTACAAATTATAAGGTTTTTTCACTAAATTTCCATTTTTCTCTTATTTAGCTAAAACTATGAAATTTATCAAATAATTCGTATATAGTAATATAGTTAGCTTAGGCATTTTAAATGAAAATAAGATTTGTTGGTGTTCTGTACTATAATACATAAACATACACTAGTGTTGGTTAATGCTGAAAACTACAAAAGTTAGTCAAGACTAAATACTTCTAGCTTATGCAGGACACGCTGTCTATATGGAATAAGTTGAGCAGTATTAGGCCTGCTTTGCCTATCAAATCTGTTTCAAGTTAGATCTATTAATCTGCTATAGAATCTTGACATTGTCCAACACTTTTCTTCTTTGACTTAGACTTACACTTCTTCTATTCATGACTTTACAATACCTAAGCAGGTCACACGCTATAGTTAAGGAGAAGTCTTACCGAAGTCTGCCTTTACTGTCTCTACTCTTCTCCTTCATTCAATGTTATCCAACACTGCTTCCTCCAACACTTTAAATCAACTCAGTTAACTAAGAACTGGTTTAACCTTTCCAACACTAATTCCTTTAACACAGATATATGGCTAACTAAGCACTGACATTCGACGTTTTGCAACACTATTTCTTTATACACTGTATATCAACTCAGTAAACTAAGAACTGCCAATGTATAGACTTATTTAACGTTTTCCAAACGTAATTCCTTTAACACCAGATCCACTCTGTTTACCAAGAACTCTCAACGTTTTACAACACTACTTCCGCTAATAGCACATATCGCCTCAGTTAGCTTAGAACTGACCAGAACTGTTCTAAACTCAGCAATACTAACAACAAATTCTAGCCATTACAGTGACTACACATTTCTTTGTCTCTTTTCCAACACTACTCACTTCAGCTGCTCTCACAATGTCAACTAGCATTAGCATTTACCAAACTAAACCCTACTTAATGGCAACTCAGGTGAACCAAGTTAACATAGATCACACAGATACATACATATATACACTATATAGTTCAGATATTATATGCATTATATACATATATATATAATAATAATAAAACACTAAATACATTAAGTTCGGGTTTGTTATGATATATATATAAAGGGCAGACGTTTACAGGGTATACTAAGTGTGTGTGGGTGTGGGTGTGTGTGTGGGTGTAACTGTGTGTATTATATATATATACTCAAATTGCGATTTACATGATTTAGTTCAGCACTTTTTACTGGAGTTGCAGTTGGGGGCGTGGCGAACTCTAGCAAAATGCATGTTTTACTCTTAATCAACATAATACAGAAATGAGGGCCATAAAATTAATTATACATTTTTCATTAATGCGCAAGTAAAAGTTTTATGGGAACCAACAAAAAATATGACAACAACACTATATATATATATATATATTGTGGGAACTGAATGCGGACTGTGGGCTGACTCTGGGCGGGCTAAGCGGGGCGTATACGTAATTTGGAGCGCAATGCGAAAAGTTTCGCAATATAACAAAAGTTGAACTGTGATTTTCTTGTCACGTTGGCAAATGTTTATATTAAATCTTAGCCCTGGCAAGCGAGAACTAATATACTACTATGCCAGATATCTAGAGTATATATAGATGTATATGTGCGATAAGCAGATGAGCTGATGAATGAGGCTGCGAGCGTATATTGCAAAATCTGTCGCAGGCTCATAATTCGGCTTCAGCTGGCGAGTTATCGCACAGCTCTATCTCTATCTCACTTTATCTCTATATGTCAGCCCCTCCCTCTCTCCCTCGCACTGATGCTCTCTAAGCCGAGAAGATTTTCGATTTATCATCGTTTGCAGCGCAAGCTGTCGGCATGGTATTAAGTATTGTTGGCGACTGCGACCAAACAAATAAAAAAGCTGATGAAGAGCGAAAGAGCGAGAGAGAGAGGGAGAGAGAGAGAGAAAAAAGAAGCAGCCAATGGGCCAATGGGAATGCCATAAACGCCAGCCAATTCGAATGCGAACACTGCTGGCGGAAGTGCATGCGAATGCGAGTATGCGGATGCGAATGCGGATGCGGATGCGGATGGAGTTGGGGTTGCGGATGCCATTGCCCAGTGCATTGCCAATTTATCTATCTGCGTGTGTGTGCGTGCGTGTGTGTCTATGGCGGCTTTCTATAAATTTATGGCCTGCAATTTTTCGCATATTTTCCAATGCTTCAACTGGCGCCAACTAGAATTTAGTGGCCAAAAGCGCAAGTTCTATGCACGCAGATAGCAATAGCTATAGCCACTAGCCTAGTTTCGGTTAGCGAAATGGCTTAGTGCCTTGGCCCGCCTGCTTCTTTGCTACGCTAGCTAAAGGTGAAAGAGGCATGTATTTATGCTATACCTTGACTTTCTTTGGCGAGGGAGATTTTATAAGGTTTTATGGGTATGACGAGTCTGAAGCTCAAGACCCAGGGAGAGAGCTAAAGGCAGCTTCTTCTACCACAAATCCTGACTTTTTAAAAGACTTTCTCGAGAAATGTCCTTAAAAAACGAATTAAAAATTCGTTATAGTCGTTAATTAAAAAAAATTTATTGAAAAAAAAATGTTTACCATTTAAATTTAAAAAATAAATAAAATATAAATCGAAGCCTAATAAAAATAATTATAAATAATAAATAAATATATACTTTTTTAAATAGAAAATAGTTCTTAATGTATAATTTTTTTTTTAAATTAATAACAAAAATAATAATGTTTACTATATAATTTTTTTGATACTTATATATTTTATTATTTATTATTTTTTATTACGAAAAATTGAAATTTAATAAAAATAATGTTTACTATTTAGTATATATTTGTTTATAATTTAGATAATTAAATTTTTTTGTCTGCTCACGGAACCCACAAAAAATTATAGAAAAACTTTAATGGATTAAAAACTATTAATTGATGTATTATATAACATAATAAAACTCAACTGAGTGCAGCCCCATTTCAAATAAAATACTATGCTCAACCCCAAATCCCTAATTAACATCCGCAAGAGTATCTGCCCGTCGGCACTCGCAGCCTAATTGCGCCCGCTGCTTTTTGCCAACTCTGAACTCAATCTCTTCTGGCCTGCCATAAATGCGGTTTTTTGTGCCTTTGGCTATTTTAATTGATTTCGCAAAAGCCGTGATTGATGCTCGCGTCAGCGTCGCAGGTGCAATTTATGGCGCTCAATGCGAAATAAAAATAAATTAAAAATAAATAAATAAAAAATAAATTGATTTATAAAATGTAAAAATGTGAAAAATGCAACTCAAATTTGTGTTTGATGCTGCTTTTTGCAGTTTTTTGTTTTTAGATATTTTTAAAAATATGATTTGATGGAATTTATGTTTAATTTGGACTTTTTACAAACGAATTGTTTTTTGTTGCGGGGCAGCTGCTAATTCTACGGTTGCGTGCAACATTTACGGCAATTTGCGTTGCCTTTATTTGCGAGGCGGGTTTTCTATCAAGCGCTAGGTAAGCAAGGCAAATAGTTTAATTATACATTTGTTGTTGTTGTTGTACCATTCGATTAGAAACATAAAGAAAATGTTGATTTGAATTGTTGCTTGATTAATTTTGGTTACCTCAAGGTCAAAACGGTCGATACGGCGTGGTACATTTGATTTTGTCGGGGTTGTTGGCTGATTTGCATAAATATATATATATATTCACATACGTTATATATATGAATACATTGTACGATTTTGTCGTCAAATTAAAAGAATGTTTCAGAATGGTTGTTGGTTCGAGAGAAATGTGTAGAGAATATTAGTTAAATACATCTGTTAGACTGGACTAACTTAGGGGATATGCAGAGAGGATATGCCTAAAGGATATGCTTAAGAGTTAACTTAGTTTCCGTTTATGGCTTTCATGTGGGTGGCTTGTGCAGGTTCAGGTGGGGGGCGGGGCGCGTGCTTACCAAATGCAAATGCAACAGAAATTGTTGGCTCTCTTTTTCCCCATTTCCCCATTTCCCCATTTCCCCGTTTCCCCATTTCCTCTTTTGGTTCCTTTTATTAAATTACTCAACGTAAATTTGGAAATGCAAAAATTGCATAAATGGAAATATTTTGAGCATCAAATTCCATTTCCATTTCGAGTTTTATTTTTCATATTTTTTTTTTACTTTTTAGGGGCATATTTTCGCGGCTTTTAGCCATATTAAAGTGCGGGCGGAGACTAGAATATATATATATATATATTTTGGCTTTGCCGCGCTTCATTTTGTTTCCATGCAGTTGGAACATTCGCCGACAATTTGCAGCTGTTTTGCTTTCATTCACTGGAGGGGGGCGGAGAGTTTGCATTTTGGCTTTAACGCGGCGGGAGGATATGGAAGCATGCGATGGATGTTATTTTTAGCATGACTATTGAGAGTGGGTAGGCTGGGGGTTTTTGTATTTGTGGGTGTGGGTGTGGGTGTGGCACTTACCTATCTGCTTGTGTTGCTGAACCAGAACCCGCCGGCTTTAGGCTCTTAAATGCTTTCAGCCACTTTGTTTTCATCGATGGCGCTGTGGCGGCCGAGAATTTGCGTTCGTTGCGCGGCGAAGTTGGCTCAACTTTGCTAACGAATAACTCCTTCTGCCAGTGCCGGAAAGAGATATAGAGAGAGAGAGATAGAAAGAGAGAGATGAGTGCTTAGTTACTTTGGTAAATACAATTTGGCTAAAGTCAAAGCGGTTCAGTTGCTGGCAATTTGCATTTAAACGTCTCACGTTGCAGTTTAATTACAGCCATTAGCAGAGACAGAGACAGAGAGAGCGAGAGAGAGAGAGGGCGATACTGGGCTCGTTATGGCATAATTACATGCACACAAGTTGTATTTAGGCGCACAAAGTTAAATATTTAACTGCATATCTGATATTCGGTTATTGTGATAGGCGCCCTAACAACTCCGCAGCCGGGCGCGCCGTGCCATGGCAGGCTAAAGCTATTTTAATTAATAATCAACACTTTACAAAATACCACAGAATGTAATTACACGCACACACATGCGACACTCACACACACACACACACACACACACACACATCAGATAGTTAAATTGAAACCACGTGTGACATTTGGTCACAGTTGAGTTTAGCTTTGGCTTTGACTAATGCGAGTAAGCAGAGTGCGCGCTGCTTGAGTAATCCAGAAATAAATGCATAAATTTCACATTATGCGGTTCTTTATAATGTTGATTAAATGCGATTTATCTATATGAGACTTTACATCTATTTGGAATTGACCCACTTTGCATAGCTGGGGGATGCGGCAGAGGGCGGGGTACTGTAAGCAAGGCTGTTGAGTTGAACGAGAGCCAATTTATTTATATAACAACAAGAGCGAAACTTTTCAAAATCTGTCTTCCTCTGTGCAGTGAGTGCAACAGCAACTGCTGTGGGGCTTAATTAAGTTGCATGAAAATCGCATAGAAAGGCGCTGTTGAATAGACTGTGGCGCAGAGAGTGAAAAGTAAGTTGAAGTGGGAGAGGGAACAAGGCAGAAGAATGAGAAGGGGGGAGGGGGGGAAAGGGAGAGAGAGAGCGACAGAGAGAGAGATGGAGAGAGCGACTTAGAGAGACAGGGAGACAAAGAGAGAGAAACTTTAAGTGAGTTTGGAGTGAGAAAGGGAGAGAGAGAGAGAGAGAGACAGAGAGCGACTTAGAGAAAGAGAGATAGACTGAGAGAGAAAGGAAGAGAGAGCCAGAGCAAGATAGAGAAAGACAGCAAAAAAGAGAATGAGAATGAGAAAAACTAGGTTTGCAGAGAGAAGGAGAGAGAGAGAGAGAGTGGAAGATAGAGAGATAGAAAGATAGAGAGATAGAGAGACAGAGAGCGAAAGAGATGGGAGTGAAGAAACAGAGGAGAATGAGGAGAAAGAGAGTAGAGAAAGGAGAGAGAGAAAGATAAAGAAAGAATGAGATCGAATGAGAGATGAGAATGAGGTCGCGAGAGATAGAGAGCGAAAAACAGAGAGAAGCATAGAGCATGCCATAGACACAGAGAGAGATTGAGAGAGAGAGAGACCAAGTAAGAGGAGGTCACAAAGAACCTTCACCCAGCTTGAATCCACGTTGATCTCCAACCAAGTCACAACAGTCCAACTGAAGTATAACCCTTGCAATCGATAAAGCCTCGTCTAAACAGGCACTGCCAGCCCCTTCACATGCCCATCCACCTTTAATCAGTTCTGTGGCTGAATTGCAGCGCGTTCCCGCTGCCAACAGAGAAACTTTTAGCTGTCAATTTGAGTTGATGACATGTCAAGGCCCCAGCTGGAACAGCTGCTGGAGCGTTTGCCAGCCACGATATTGACGAGTGTGAGTGTGAGTGAGAGACAGCCGGATAGACATGCCGCTCGCCTTGCCACAACAATAACTGAACTCGGCCCGACCAAAAATATATTCAGCACTCTTGGCAATTGCGGCATTTATAATGCAATGAGGCGCGTGCACTTTTGTTGCCGCCTGTCGCCTGACTTTTTGAGGCACGTTGCAAGTGCTATTTTCGACAAGGCAGGGGGGGAGGGGCGGCAGTTGCACTGACAGACGACTGACACTGAACTGGCGTGAGTGTGCCCGCCCGTGCCTGACAGCAGGATATTAAGTCTGTCATGTGTCCATGGAGTCATGTGTAGGCGCAGTGTCCGGCGCCCGCTTTAGCAACAAATGCATTTTTAAACACTGCAATTAAACGTTAATTCGCAGCAATTAATTCGCAGCGGGCATTTAATTAAAACAAATGCCGCTGGCCAGGCGCAGATAAGCGCAAAGACAAAGGCCACAGCTGGAATAACTGTTAAGGAGTGGCTTTAATAGATAAGCTACCAGCATCTTCAGCTCCCTAATGGACATGTGACTGTCATGTGGCCTTTGTCGTTGCCGACGTTTTGGCGGGCGTGTCCTGTGCCATAAATTTATGCATGCAGTGCATAAAATTCAAATTAAAGGAGCTGCCGCTGCCGCTGCCGCTGCCGGCGACAAGTACACGTTTTGACACTTTCCAACACTGGCGGGGGCCTGGCCTGCTGTCGCCACAGACTCTGCCTCTCTCTCGCTCGCATGGGCAGCCGCTACCCGCAGCCAGGCAAAGGCGCCCGCTGTCAGAGCCAACTATACGGCAGCCCCGACCTGATGTGGGCGTCAACGTCAACGTCTAAGCAATCAGCGGCCATGTGGCTGACAGACGCCGATGCCACTTGTGCGAGCTCAACTTCAGCTGCATATAATGCGCCCTAATTGATTTCCTTGGCCAGCAAACGCTCGTTCAGCTGATTTTTCACGAAGCTCCCAGGCTAGGCCCTATCTGTGTCCTCTGGGAGACGGAGCAGAGCAAGAATTTATGGCTGTCACAATTTTTAATTATGTTGCTCGACGATATTGAAACCACAAAGGTATCATAAATTGCCGAACCCAACTCGAAACAGGGGCGAAGAGTAGGGCGAGGGGGTGAAAAGGAAAACAATAAGAGCACAACAAGCAGATGGGCAGACAAAAGGCCGCTCGGCTCAAGTGGGCCAGGACTCTGGGCCCAGAAATTTGCTCATTAAGACCGCAACAAAGCGGGCCAAAGCGAACCCTTTGCGAGCCGGGCCAAACAAAAGGCGGCGCGCTTCATCTGTTTGGCCAATTGCAACAAATTGTGGTTGCCAATCAGAGCGATGAGGCGAGGCGGGCGGCGGGCGGGCGGGCGGTCTGTGCACTTGTAATGAACTATTCGCTATTCGCATATTTTATTGCCACTTTGATGAGCAGCTGCCAGCACATGGAACCATTTTTTGCAGCGCCTTTGTAATTTGCAAAAAGAGAGAGGGAGATAGAGAGAGGGGGGGGGGGGGCAGACGGCTGCCAGAGGCAGTCATTAGTGGGCAATGCGCACAGTCAGCGCTCACTTCATGGCTTTTAGAGCGCCAACTAATTGCAGGCAGCTCCAGCTTCAGTGAGCGACATGTGAGTGCCGTGCAAACACGCTTAAGACAATTAAAGCGAGACAGCAGCAGTGGGCGGCTGGGCTGGGCTGGGCTGGGCTGGGCTGGGCTGGGGATGGGGTTGGCTGCCCAAACAAACATTTCCGTAAATTACACGCATTTGTCAAAACGAAACAATGCGCAAAGTGTTTATTTGTTTTGCTGAGTGCTTTTGAGCGCAAAAATGACTCAACACAAAAACTGCAGTTAGCAGGGGCAGCCCACCCTCTGTCTCTCTCCCTCTCACTCTCCCTCTCTGCATGTGTGTGTCGTGAAAATGTTGCAACTTCTAATGGGTTTGCTTGTTGTTGAGATCGTTGTTGTTGCTGCTGCTGCACTCATGCGCGAAATGTAGAGCAGCGATTATGCAACCACATGCAATGACAATGCAGCATCGATCCGTGGCTCTAACCACACACAGTACACACAGACACACATAGACACACACCCACTCCCTTGCATACATTCATCTAGCGCGCCTGCACTATGCGGCGTATGCGCAATTTGTAATTTTCATTAACGCCTAAAAGCAGCAATTAGTTTTTGCTTCTCTCTATTTTTTTCCGCTCGCATTCGCTTTGTCGTGCGCATCGCGAATGCTTTGCATTGCATTAAAGGGGCAGCCACACGCCGCAGCCAGCAACTGTTGCCAGCCTCAGGTTTAATGAGCTTTAATGAGTCCGACTAGCGCTTAATGTGATCAGGCGTGCGAGATGAAGCTGTCTTTGCCTCTGTTCACTGCCATTTCATGGCCTTGGCTGTCGAATGCTTAGCCATCAAAGGCAGCCTCTGTCTTTGTCTAAAGGCATCTGGCTAAGTGCTGTGCATCTTGCAGGCAGTGACTTGAGTCTGCTGCTTTTCTTCTCCCCCTCCTTCTTGAGAGATTTAAATGAAGCTATATCTGCCCTATATCTGCCTTTCTAATGCCGCCCTTAGGAGATCAAATGGCTATATTCCTCTTTCTATTGAAGTCTACCTTAAAGCTCTTCTGTTAGCCTGCCTTTAGCTTTGCTTGCTTTGCATTTAGCCCGCTTTACGACTCTTTTTTGAGATACCTAAATTCTCTCGTTCTTCTTTCCTCTCAATGTCTTTGTTCTCTCTCTTGTCACATCAAATCTCTGGTCTTGAGTGCTTTGCGTGCTTCAATTTTACTGATATCAAAGGCATACTTACTTCTCTTCCTCATGAGATCTAGCTAAGGACACCCTCTCTCTCTCTCCCTCTCTCTCTCTATCACTCTCTAACTCCCTGTTTGTCTGAATGTCTCTTTGACTTCCTTATTCCCTCTGCTTGCCTCTCTCTCTCTCACTCCATCAGGACACTCTCTCTCTCTCTCTCTCTCTCTCTCTCTTTCACTCTCTAACTCCCTGTCTGTCTGGCTGTCTGTTTGCCTCTCTCTCTCCCTCTGCTTGCCTCTCGCTCTCCTTCTGCTTGCCTCTCTCTCTCTCTCTCTCTCTCTGTATGTCTCATCATGGGCTCCTCTGCCTGCACTCATATCGATATCAAAGCACAAGTATTTGGCCGCCCCTTACTTAAGGGTCTCAGCTCTCTCAAATCTCCTTTCCAGCTCCTGCCACACTCGCTTCATTTAGTGGCTTTTCACTTAGATTTCCCGCAGAGTGCATAACTTAGTGCTCGAGTGCAATTTGTTTCTTTTCCCAGCTAGTGCGCTTGACATTTTACAGCAGCTGCGGAGCTGCGCTGCATTCATGGCCCAATTTCGCTTAATTCGTGTAAATACTTATGTCGAGGCGCATAGCTGACTCCAGCCAGGAGAAGAGCGAGAAGCAGGAGAGAATTTATGGCGAGCAATTAAAGCTGCAGCAGCATTGGGGCGCCTTGGAGGGGCAGAACAGTTTCAAACCCCATTCGAATCAGTGCCTGGAAAAAGTAAGTAGCAATAGTCGCAGCGGCACGAGTTGCCTGCCAGCCCGCGCTGATAAGTGAGCGTAATCGGCTCACGCTTAACGCCTTACCAAAGGCAGCAAGCAGCAGGGAGACTGGCGAACGGCGAATGCCAACGGCAACGGGCCCGACAACCGGATACGGATACGGATGCGTAGCGGCGCCATTTGCATGGCTTGTTGGGGCTTTTATTTATTATTTGGCGCAGCTTTTTGGCGTTAACGTGGGCGGCGCGAGTATGCGAGTTTTATGGCTGCTCGCCGCACAAACTTCATGTCCATATGAAGGCTGCTTTTATTGTCCACGTAACTATATGTGAACGTGGCCCGCACAACTAACTGGCAGCCGTGCTAATGCACAGTTATGGCTTTCATTAGGCAGCAGCAGGAGTCCCAGCGCCAGTTGGTTAAGCTGCGTGAAATGCTGTGGCCCACATAAAGCAGCCAACGGAAGCAGCCGAGCAGCAACAACAGCAACAACAGCAAAAACTGGTTGTAAAAGCTCTTCACGGTAATGAGAAGTTAACTGCTTGCAGCTGCATTCTGTCTCCCTCTCTCCCTCTTCTCCTTCACTGTCGCCCTTCGGCTCACCTGACAATGTGGCGTGCTTTCAATTTTTGTGTTTGATTTCACTTCCATTTTTCGCAATTTGCATATTTTTCAGCATTTTGCTTCTTTTTTCCAGCTACAAGCTTGCCTTTATTTGTATCACACACACACACACACACACTCACACACACAGAGTCTCGCTGTAAGCTCATGTGCTTGCCCCTCAGGTTTTCCTACTTGTGTTTTATGGATTTTCTTCTGGCTGCCTGACATTCTACGTGACTGCCATCAATTTTCAGTGGCATTGCCGCTTCATTTTGCATACAGTTGAATGGCATCTAGATGCCGTGCCCTGCCACGCCCCATGTCCTTGTGCCCCTTAACTCGATTTCGAATTGGTTGCCTGAAAAGGCAACGTGTGCGAGAGAACTGCTGATCAGCATACCTCAAATGGCATTGCATTTTCTGCTGGCAAACAACTTTTACATTCACTCGCTGCCTTCTGCATACCCTGCACACATTTGAATCGGGTAGAGGGGGGCTTATGTGTGGGGCAGTCAGTGTGTGACATGCAGGAGAATCGAGCTGATGGTGGCGAGAAATGAAAATGTAAGATGGAAGGAAGGCTTGGATAGTGAGGGAGACTTATGATGTATTAGATATGAAGAAGAGTTTAAGAAGTGCTTAAGAACTTGACTATGAATGGACTCGGCTTACAATCTGAATAGGCATATATATTAAGTATGTAAGTTCTTTAAGAATCAGTTGTCCAAAGATAGCATTTCAACAATATTCATGAATAAATTCATATAAAAATATTTGCAATATTTTAAACTGGATTTTCTATCGGTAGGTTACTTGGCCTAGGGAACAGTATTTTCACAGATCTAAAGATTTTTATGAATCAATTAGCCAAACTGATAGCAAAGGCATTCGCGGAAGAACTTCTGCGAAAAATATTCAAGTTTTCCATATATCGATCAACGAAGATTGTTATCGATAGGTTGCTTAGAACAGCCATACGCAAGTTTATCGAAACATAATACATAATCTCTTCAAGAATGCGTGGAATCTATAGATCGATGACTTCTTGGGATTCTACTGATTCTGTAGATGCAATGAAAATTTCCAGCCATTTAGTTATCCATTCAGTTATCAACTATCATAGAGACTATCTAAAGCTTGCCTGGAAGAGCTCAGTAACAGTATAGGAAATTTGAGCTTATATATATATTTATATATATAAAGTTATACAAGAATTAATTTTCCCAAGAGTTGGCCACACAGCTCACCAACTATCGTACCAGCTATCATTAGTTTTTCTTTAGTTTGCCCTTACAGCTAAACCCTTAGTCGAGCATACCCCACCTATGTCTCTTGGCGTTTTGCTCGTTTTTCGGTTTTTATGTCGCTTTATTATTATTGCAAGTGTAAATGTGGAAAATTGTGTGCGTGGCTGCCCGAATGTGTGCGTGGGCGTCAGAGCATGTGTGTGACTCTCTCCCTCTCTCTGTGTGTGTGTGTGTGTGTGTATTTATTGTCCTATTTCTTGCAGAGACGACTCTCTATCTATCTAGCTAGCTAGCTAGCTACCTAGCTGACTGGCTGTCTGTGTGTCCGCTTAGCAGGTGTTCCTTAACAGCTCTGTGGTCCAGTTTACCGTTGCCGGCGCTGAGCTTTTGCTGCAGCTGCAAATTGATTTTCAATAGCTGAGTGGTTTTTGATTCAATAAAATGACATACTCAGTTGACTCTCAACGAAGTAGAAGGGCACCCAGTTACGTGCTTGACAGCTGTGTGTGTGTGTGTGTGCTTGTCACAGTTTGCGGCATCTTTAATGGTTGCCCGCTGCCGCCTGCTGACATTGGAATTCGGTTTCTATTTTTGTCGAATTGGTGAACTCAATTCAAACGAAATCTAACTCAGTTTGCTCAGCCCGCCTCGCTGTAATTGATGGGCCTATAAAAATAGACAGCGGCGCTTTGGTCTGGCCGCTGGTCACTGCTCGCCGGCTCGCTGGCTCGCTGGCCACGTGATGAATGGCCGAGTCTTGTATTTTACGCGTGTGACAGCTTAAAAGTAATTTATCACGGCCCCAAATAGACTCGCCTAATCGAATTGCTGCCTAACTGACTTATCAATCAAGTCCCTGCGCCCGGCGCCCATAAGTAGGCAATAAAAAGTTGATTTCAAATATGCAAAAGGCAAACTGCGTTTGGCAGCGGCTTAGCCGGATAAACACATAAGTTTCTAATTAAAATGAGCATCACACACACACACAGAGTCAGTCATAAATACTTATTTAAGCCCCCCCCTACACACACACACACACGCACACAGAGGGCTGCTGCTATCTACTTAATTACTTGGGTGGGCGAGCGCAGCGCTGGGCTTTGTGTGCATAATTTAAAGTGCATATGTGCCACACGGCAAACCGCAAAACTCCCAGCTGATTAAGTCGACAACAGGCAAGCCCGCCCCCAGCCCCCAGCCCCCAGCCCCCTCGGCCCAGGCCGTCGGCATTTCGCACGCAAACTTTTATTGCACTGACAAAATGCTTGCTGCGGTTTTTCTTCTCTTTACTCTGCGCAAATAATACATACATATATATAGAGAGTACTGGCATATGCGGCGGTTGGCCAGGGAAATGGAGCGGAAAATATGTTTGAGCACAAGTGCTAAAGCTTGACGCTTGAGCAGAGCCCGCGTCCCCACACACCTATCCCAGCTGGCCCAACAACAACAAAGCGCGCGCGCCACACAAAAAGGAAATCAAAATATTTCCGCAACTTAAATTGAAAACTGTCAATTGGTTTTTAGACACGAATGTGTGTGTCTGTGTGTGTGAGTGTGTGTAGGCTAGCTCCAAAAAATAAAGAAATGAAAAAAGTAGAAAACATTTATTGAATATGTCGCTTTTAGCGCTGCTTTTCGTGCGCTTGTTAGCTGTCGTCTCGCTGGCTTGGCCTAATAAAAAATCAATTAACTTGTTCTTGCCGCAACTTCAGGCTTCGCAATCAATATGAGCCAAAACACAAATAGCGAAGCTGCCCACGCCCCCTGTGAACCCCTGTGAACCCATCGAGGGTTGGACGAGGCGCGATAATTGATGTCAAATGCGAGCGACGTGTGCGGCGGTCGTTAATCATAGAGGTGCAGGTAGGAGCACGCATTCGAATCGACTCAAATCGAAACGTATAACGAAGTTCATAAAGCTCAACACACACACACACACACACACACAAGCACACCCATACGACTACGTGCATAATTAGCGGCTGCAAAAGGGAGAACAAAAATCAGTTTTTGTCAGGGCTAAAGGACAGAGAGCGCGCGCGCGCTGATTGAGTGGCGCAGATTAACAAATTTGGCCTAAAGGCAATAACAACAACAACAACAACAATTCATAGTTGTTTGTGCGTCAAAGCACAAAATACACTTGAGGCGAAACAATTTAATTCGTTTGGTAAACAGCACACGGAACTGAAACGTGCTGCAGAAAGCGAAGAAAAAATGGAAATGAAAATGAAAATGAAAATGGGCTGAGCTGCTGGCAGCCAGACTGTGGCAAAAGAGTCTGAGCAAATACTTGCCAAGAGACAGAGACAGAGACAGACGCAGAGCGAGAGCGAAGCCAGTGAGTCGGGGCAGTCAGGACATGACTATACAGTGGCAAAGACCACTTCCTGTCAGGCTCTAAGCCACGTTAGCAGCGGCGCACGGCTGCCAGGCGCAACTACAAGTCAAAGTAAAGCACACACACACACACACACTCGCTGTTGACACCTACACATAGTCCTGCTCGAGGTGTCACTTTGGCTAACACGAAACTTTTAATGCCGCTGCGGGTCGCGGCCATAAAAGTATTCATTTGTCATTGTCAGGATGCAGTCGGCGTCTGCTGCCAACAACAACAGGCTAAAAATAAAAATAAACCACGCTTCAACCAAAAACAGCGCCAACAACAAATCGCAGCCAAGTAATTTTTAGTGCCTGAGAAACTGCTGACTGCCAGCTTGGCTCTTAGGCGCTCATTAATATGCAATAGTACGCATATCGGGCCAGAGTATTGCCGGCCAGGTTGTCTGCCAGCTGGCAGCCACCTGCTCACCGGCAGGCACTCTCACACTCACACAGACATCACATTCAATTATTTAAATTTTCATTAAAATTCTAGCAAAAAAAGATGCCTGCGAAATTTCATAAAGTGTTAAGGCAGAATCCTATAGAGCACGGCCGGGGCAAAGAAACCGAAAGCCGAAGAAGCAGCACAAAACCCACACGCCCACGCAAAAGGGCAAAGTAGTAGAAGAAGCAGCAGAAAAAACGTGGTCAAGTCTGCTGAAAATGCAAAGCTATGCGGAATTTATTAAAACGCCGAGGTCGAGGCTAAGAAATTGCTTTTGACACCAAAAAAATATGAAGAAAAAAAAAACACGAGGCAGGTAGGGTGTGCTGTAACGCGAATACCCTAGGAAAACGAAAAATATAGTGAAAAAAAATATGTAAAAAAAATATAAAGAAAGAAATTTGCCTTGGATATTTTTATATCCCCTCACATGCACCATACCAACCCCGCTCAAGTCGCAATAATATGCCAGGGTATATATATATAAACGTAAAGATTGTTATGTCTCATGCATAATGCCGGCAGCTGCTAAATTGTTATCTTTGGTGGTCAGCACAACTGCTGAGTTCACAATACATATCAAATTGCATGAATGTGGCGTTTGAGTGCTTGTTGTGCCATGCAGCATATCATATCATATCGAAACATTTGAGTTTGATGGGCGTGCTAAAAAATTCAGACACTCACACAATATAAAGCAATCATGGCACGAGCAGCACATACCTAAGTCATAAAGTGCTCGCGGCAAGCAAAACTTTTGACAGCCAGCTCACAGGGAGAGAGAGAGGGAGAGGGAGAGGAAGGACAGGCAGCCACGGCAACGCTGCGTATACGTAATAACTTATACGAGTTGTGAGCCAGCTAGAAATGAAGCACCAAAGTCTGCCTGGGCTGGCCTGGCGTGGCAGACGTAATCTTGCTGCCAAGTGCCAATAAGTCAGTTATAAATTTGATATAAAATTAAGCAAGTTGCGGGCGCCGCTGCATGTTGCATGTTGCAAGGCTACACAAGTTGCTCAGCTGCCCTGCCACACACAGAGCAGCTCACATATTGTGCCTGGCTTTTGGCCCTCTTTAGTAATGGGCCAGGCATCGTTAAAGCCAAGCAACTAACTAGCTCTGCTCTGCATACACACGCAAGCGCCCTGAGTGTGTCCTCTGCTCATATTTCGGCAACTTATATCTGTGCACTGCTCGCAGTTTAATAATAGTAATATATATCGATTGGAGTGGGCCAAAGGAAGGCAAATACCTTGACTGGCTGGTTGGCTGGCCGGCAAGAGATATTGGGTCTATGCAAAAAGCTGGCCCTATTTGCCTTTGAGCAGCGCCAACGAAAGAGTTGACAAATAGTTTTCAAATACGTTTGGACAAATTTATGACGTTAGTCGCTCGGCTGGCCAAAGTTGGAGCTTAAAATATTGATTACACTTGGCCCAAAGCTCGCCAGGCAGTTGCACAAACATCAACTTTGCAGCTAATAGAAAAACGTAACTAAAAGTCTAGGCAAAGTTATTGGAAAACTAGAATGCTTACTTAACGTTCTCGAAACTTTACAAAAATTATTTCTGTCGCTCGACATGGGACGAGCTGAAAAACTTATTTCGTGTCAAAACAAAAATAACTTTTGCCCCGAAAAACTTATCGGTAAACTAAATTGTTTACTTAATCATTTGTGCTGAGCTTTAGACAATTAAATTTATGGCAAGCCGAAAGTTAGTTTGTGACTGCAGTAGCATAATTTAGGTGTGCGAAGTTGTGGGCGAATGATTGTTAAGTTATAAACTTAAAAGGTATTTGACTGAGCAGCAGTTAAAAAGACCTCCTTGTTAATACTACCAGAACGTATTGATGATAGCCATGAGCTGAGTTAATAATATATTTTGTCTGAGGACTAAAAGTTTCTATAAGTTTAAGCGAGAGCAAACTTGGCCGCTGCTAAAATTATTTTTAATATTTTATATATTTTTGTATATTTAAAAAAATATTTTTTAAATATTAAAATTACTAGATTATATTAAAAAAAATTTAAAAATGTTTATATATTATTTTGTTGTGTCAAATATTGTAGATTGTTTGTATATAAAAAAAATATTTTTATTAAGATAAAAATATTTTTTAAATATTTTAAAAGTTCTATTTTTATTGTTTTAAATATATTTATATAATATATTTTTATTTAATAAATATTTTTTTTTATTATAAGAGTTTTTTTTTTTGTAAAAAATAAAATGTTATAGTTTTAAAGAATTAAATAATAAATTAAAGAATTAATTAATTTTAAAGAATTTAAAAAATATTTTTTTCAATCAATATTTTTATATATATATATATTTTTAGTTTTTATATATTTGTATATTTAAAAAAATTTTTGTTATAGTTTTTAAATTCTCATATATTATTGAGATATTTTTTTATATTTTTCTGCATTTCTTTTAGTATCTTTTCGCCAGTAATTCGACCATTAAGCATGTGTTAATTGAGCCAACGTTAATTTATATATACGCATTTCACAGGCACTTAGCTAAGTTCTCTGTGTGACTGATGGCAACATCAATTGGTAATCAAATAGTTTGCGCTGGCAGCCAAAAAACTTGTCTGTCTGCTTTAATTGCATATTTCAGCTAGAATGGCGTGGCATGGCGTGGCACGACTTGGTTTGGCTTAGAAGACTACATAATTGACTGCCAGCCAGCAGTGCCATTAAAAAGTAAGCTGATATTACGCGCGATGGCCGGCAGCGACGTTCCGTTCACAGAAGGCAACTTGGGCGCTGCCAGCAGCCAGCAGCCAGCAGTAGCCCGCAGCCAAGCCAGCTAGAAAGTGTGAATGAGAGTGTCAAATTTCCGCTTTCAGCAGCTAACCAGCCAGCCACCCAGGCAACCACCCAGCCGAAACCACTTGCAGGCTGCCGACAAGCAAACACTCTCAACTAAGCAAACAGTTGTCAATTTCTGGCAGCGCAAATATTTCTTTTTCGCATTCGCCTTTGCACTCGCCGAGCCGACACTTATGTTGACTTCAGTTGCTTTCCCATTGCTAATACCGGGCCGCCGATGCCCTTTGTTGTCGATATTAGAAATGGCATTCGAGCGCACAAAGTGCAAGTGACTAGCTTGAGTCTGCTCCAAATTTGTCGCGAAGCGAATGCAGCTGCAAGCTGAAGTGAACGTGGTCAGCATTTATGCGGGTAGACAAAGAGAAGGACAGAGAGATAGAGAGAGGGAGAGGGCGTAAGAGATAGTGAAAGGCAGGGTCATAGTAGGGACACATATGTGTGTACTGGCATGCCATACAAATTACATTTTCGGCTCATGCAAATTGCGGTCTGCATATTTCGAGCAGCGCCCAAAAAAGTATGCTACAATTTGTGCAGGCACAGGCAGGCAGGCAGGCAGGCAGCTTGGGCCCTGGCGCTACACTTACTCAGGTATATTGGTATTCAAAAGGCAAAGGCGCAGGTTCAAAAATGCTGCTAGCAACAATGACACTTGGCCGCCCACTCAACTGCATGTTTGTAAACGTTGCTCAGGCACAAGGACCTCTTGCAAGAAAGCCAACAAAATGGCAAATGTGCTATGTCCCCAGACCCCCACACACACACACATGTGTGGTTACAGCAGCTAGAGATAAGCGCATATAAAACAAGCTGAGTGGCTTGAGCCGCAAAACAAAAGCTGCAAAATTCAGTGCAACGCACTCGACACGCCGCACGCGCGTTGCGGTATTCATGTTCCCCAGAGGCCTGACGTGTGTCTGCGTGTGTGTGTGTGTGTGTGTGAGTCATTTAGCATAGCATGCTCGAAAGCACCGAGGTGCAGCCAACAAGCTCGAGGGGTCGCATGCGGGCGACGCATGCGAGACGCCCAGGCATGGCTGGCATCCAGTTACTGACAAGGCAGCAACTCGCATAATACCCTTTAAAGTGGGTATTACGGTTATGTCAGCAGCCAGGTATTGCATGCCAGCAGCCAAGCTGTTGGCTATTAATTACATTTATAAGTGCATGAAGGCGGAGTTCAAGGGCGGAGTTAACTGCCTGAGAAAGCCATGATATGCGAGACAGAGCACTGCTGGCAGACATGGACGCTATATATAGGAATAATCAGTGGGACGGGCAGGTCTGCTGTCAGGGTATTTCTGGAGAGGCAACGCTTCATTTTTTTCGTGTCTGTTGTATTTTTGAGACTGTGCGATATCCGGCTTGAAGGATGTGTGCACTGATGCTTCGGCAGCTGCTGCTGCTGCTCCTCTGCTGGCGCTGTGGCAAGCATGTTAAGTTGCGATTATAGGCTGTTAGTGCAACTGGCAGCAGGAGGAGAACTGCACACACACACACACAGCACAGATTTACATTCTCAATTGGCCACATGAAGGACACGTGACAGACTTCCAACAACAGTTGATTGTGCTGCCGACAGTCGGGTTGGGGGCGATGCTAGATTAGATTGATCAACTCACAGCAGCAGCTGCTGCTTTTGATTGCTTAATGCCTGCCAGTCGCAGCAATTCATAATGAGCGCAATGCAAACTAATTAGCGGCTTATGAAGCCACAAAAAGCGGCTTAAGCCCAGCTTGGCCCAATTGCGGCCCCCGTCATTAGCTGGGCAATATTTATCGCTGCCATATTTGATTTCCTCTCGTCGATTACAATTCCCAATTTATTTTGAGCCTGAATTTCATTTAGTTTGTTGCCGTCCGCTGTTGTTGCACTTGTCAACATAATCGCATTGATCCGTCATTAGTGTGACATTAATTAAGTTAATCGCGGGCGCTGACAACTGGCCGCTGTCTGTGCGTGTCATGAGTAGAAAATCGAAATCCAATTAAATGCTGCCCCATAGCCTAGGCCAACCAGTTTGTGGCATGACATCAATGAACCGCCCGCCCGTCCGCCCGTCCGCCCGTCTGCCCGTCCACCTGTCCGCGCTCGGGCCATGCATAATTCAGCGCCAAGTACAAGCTGTACAAACAAATTACGCTTCGCAACGTGTTTGGGGCCATTTACTAGTCTTAAGGCATGACCCATTGAAAGCTTGAGCCAAACGGCCTGTGCGCCCGCCCCAGCTCGTGGCGGGGCTCGTGCCTGGGCCTGGCTTATGACTAGGCAGAAACACAGAATTCATCATTAATGCAAATGCTGTTAAGCAAACATCATTTGTAGGGGGCGTGGCGCAGGCCAACGGTGGCCAACTTCTTGGCTTAAGCACAGTTTATGACATACTTAGGGGCGTGATATTTACGAAAATTTACCTGGCACAAACATATGACAGCCAGCAAGGTCGTGGATAATTACCTACTTTATGCAGAGCCCCCCGAGAGAGACCTCAAGCAGTTAGCCAAAGCCGTGGAGCCAGTGAAGTGAAGTCGAGTGAAGGTTTGGTTTTAAAGATTACCAAAAAGCTGTTGAAAACTGAGGGCAGGTGAGCAAGTGTTGCTTAAAAGTTGATTTTCACGCAGTTTGGCTTATAGAAATGATCCATTAAAGTGAGCAGATGCAAATAGTAGCATATGCTCATGAAAATAGTAGTCAATTCATGAAAAGAGTAGTATATTCATGAAAATAGTAGTATGCATTTAAAAATAGTAGTATATTCATGAAAATAGTAGTATGCATTTAAAAATAGTAGTATATGCTCATGAAAATAGTAGTAAATTTATGAAAAGAGTAGTGTACTCATGTAAAAAAGTATGTATGATTATGAAAATAGTTCAATATTCATGAAATGTGAGTATACGCTCAAATAAAATAGTAGCATATGATAATAGTAGTAAATTTATGAGAATAGTAGCACATGCTGATGAAAATAGTAGAGTGTTCATGACAATAGTAGTGTATTCCCATGAAAATAGTAGTATGTGCATGAAAATAGTAGTATATTCATGAAAATAGTAGTATATCCCCACGAAAATAGTAGTATATTCATCAGAATAGTAGCATATAGTCACGAAAATAGTAGTACGTTTATGAAAAAAGTAGTATATGCTCAAGAAAATAGTAGTATTCGCTCATGACACTAGTAATATTTGCATGAAGGAGCAGGTACACAAAATATAAACCAAAATCCCATAGAAATCACTTGAAAAGCTCACTTCAAACTCGCACTCAAATCGTCTAAATATTCTTGAGGCAATTGCAAATTGATTTTGCTCAACTGGCAAATTGCACGAGAATCAATTAACATGCCTACATTCAGTGCCAAAAGATTTAACTGATTTCACCTAATTTTCCGCTCAATTCTCTATTAAAATAATATTAGAAATTTGCCACATTTTGCTGTTGCCTGGCCCCGAGCCGAGGGTCGCTGGCAAATTGATTGCCCTGGGCCAGCTGTGATTTATGTTTCATATATATATAAAATGCTTTATATATATATATATAGGATTTGTATTGCTACATTAAACTATTCAGTTGGCGTATTCGCAATTATTTTACGGCCAATTTGTTTTGCTTGGCGATAGAAAATCAATTGTGTGTGGAGTCTGGTCGAGCTGGTGTCGGAGTAATTGCATTTGCTGCTTTATGGCCTTCTGTTTGGGCATGACTGACCGCATTAAGTATACGTAATGTATGCATAGAGCAGAGTCCTTGTGGGGAGCGGGGCGGGCCCACCACCGGCCCACCACATGCCTGTGGAAGTAATAAAGTCACTCGGTGCCTTAACGCTCATTATGAAAACCACTGAGCAGTCATCAAAGCAGCTCAGCCAGCGCCTGCTTTTGACAGCATTAAACTCTGAGCTCTAAAGGAGGTGAGCTCTCCCGCTTTTTGTGGTCACGTCCCTGTGGTTTCGAACGAACCCTTTAATATTTGATACACGCTGAATGCAGTTACAGGAAATCGATAAGTGCACCTGATGTGGCAGCTGCAGCGGCCGTTTGTCTCTGACTCTGTCAGCATAATTCATAATTGAAGAGGCGACAAGACCAAGGTGCAAAGAGCTTGCTGAATAAATTATTTAGATCTCGGTGTGTGCAGATATATATATAATACTTAATATATGCAAGAGTTGCCAAGAGGGCCAAAGGGGGGGCTAAGAGATATTCCCTCGATTAGTTAAGGCCACGCCAGCAACAACTAAAACTAAAAGCCAGCAGACAGCATCATGAATAAATTGCACGCATACATGTGCATATGAGCTGCTTATGCTGTGCGCGTGTGTGCGTGTGTGTGAGCACAAAAGCTGGCTACAAAAAAGAGGAAGAAGCAGCTGAGGCAGCCGACAAGCAGTAGAAGAACTGACAATGCGCTGTCGTCGCCTTTTTGCTGTCGCCGACGCTTAAGCGCAAACAAATCATGCGCCAGCAGACAATTGAAACAGCTCAAGTGTGTGTGGGTGTGCGTGTGTGTGCGTGTGTGTGTGCGAATCTGTGCCCCTAGCCACGGCTGCTCTCCAAAGTGCACTCGAGCGTTAAGAAATGAAAATACTATTTAAGCCATTTTATCAACATAATCGTAAATCATTTTGCACTTTTCGCATAAAAGTCGTTGGGCAATAAAGGACCCAATTGTCTTGTGCATATAATTTGTTATTGGATTCAAGTCGCTAGCTCGTCCTGTCTCTCTCTCTCTCTCTCTCTCCCTATCTCTCTTTGTCTCTCATGCGCTTACACTTTAAGCCCCATTGCCAGAGGGCGCTGCGCTGGCAGCTGTTTTGCTTTTAGTGTTGATTTTCTCGGGTTTTCTCGCTGTCATGTATATTTTTAGCTCACACAACCTGCCCCCGGCCCGCCGCTGGTGCTGCTCCCCAGCCAGTTGCAGCCATAGCTTTCTGCTCCTTTTTCTGTTCATTTTTTTTTGTCATACATTTCACGCTCGAGAGCGCACAATGGCCAAGCGACTGGAGACCACATCATTATATATGAGCTGTGCCGCAACACGTACGCAATGCTAGAGAGATAGAGATAGCGGGGGCGGGGGAGGGGTAGAGGGCTGCTGCCATAATGCCTGTCAATGTGTGTTGTGCTGCTTGGGCTCTGTTGTGCCTTGTGAACTTATCGCCCACGCTTACACTTTAGTAGCTTTATCTATGGCTCGACAGCATCTTGAGGCCATGCTAAAATATTTGTCCAGGGCTCGCAAATTGCACTTAAAGCCAAGCACAGCTCTCACACATGCCTGATTTGGACTCTGAATTCATAACATGCCATCAAATTGGCACGTGGCCCGTACTACAAAATCATCCAATTAAAATTCCATGCCAATGAGTTTAACGCACGAGCCGTTTAAATTTTTACTCACAGACAGAGAGAGAGAGAGAGACAAAGAGAGTGAGCGAGTGAGAGAGATGGGAATGAGTTGGCAGCATGAAAAGCAAAATGTTTTCTTTGAAAATATTTGTGTTAACGCCACCCATACACACACACACACACACACGCACACAGATATATATATATACTATATATATATATGGCTGTCAGCTATATTGGCCATAACCATATCATTTCATTTTAGCCAGCTCGACTCTCAAGTCACTTTCGGTCTATGGACGGCGATTACAATGCATTTCTATTCCCTTTCTGCAGCAATCAACATTGATTGCAAATGTTAAGCCATTTATAGGGCTGCAATCCTGCTTAAAGAAATGCAATTAAGCAAAACACAAATGGCAACAGAAACAGTGAAAGAGTGAAGGACAGAGAGATAGAGAGAGAGGGTGAGGGAGAAAGGGAGGCAGAAGGCTTCAGCGTGTGGCATAAGCCAAGCTAAAGTCATGACAGGCAAATTAATGCAGCTGTCGCCAGCAGAAAATAAGCAGAAATAGACCGGAAAATTGCGAAATGAGTGATGGACTAAGAGATACTCTGAAGAATTAGAGGATCTACAGGGTGGAGTAGTAAAGAGAAAATGATTTATATGTTTAAAAGATCTAAAAATTTTAATATTATGCAAAATTATATTAGTAAGCATTTTAAAACCATTTATAAATTATAGAATTTATATGATTGAAGTCAGCTATAAAAAAAAAGAACTGTTAACAGTGGCAAGCTACTGCAAGTAGAATTTTTAGCTGGGAAACCAACTGTTAACATTAAGCTAACAAAAGTAACATTTGCCAACAGGAGTAATTAATCTGTTAACAGAATGTTATCATCGAATCTGCATTTAACATATTTTGTTCACAGACCAACTGTTAACATAATTGTAAATATGCAATACTGTTAAGCTAAAACTAGCATACTGTTGCTAACAAAAGCAATAAATGTTTAACAGAATGTTATCAGTATTTAACATGTGTTGTTAAGAGACCAACTATTAACATAAGGTCAACATCACAACATAACTGTTAAACTAACTCGAGTAAAACTGTTAACAGTAGCACAATAATGTTAACATACTGTTATGCTACAAAGGAACTGTTCAACTCATGAGCCTCACACACAACTATTTACAGCAGCTTTACTGTTACTCTAAACGAGTTTTTGGCAAAATTCCAGCTTAACTTTGGAGCCAACCTCATTAAAAATAATAAAACAAGTGGAAAAACCACTTTAAATATAATAATCCCAGCTACATACCTAACGCCAGGGTATATAGAGAGAAGATCTAAAAAAAAAAAAAAAAAAAAAAAACAAAAAAAGGAGGCAAAATACTTTTTTCCATTAAAAGCGATTTTCCGTTCGTTTTCCATTAAAGCCAGCCACGTACTTGCCCATAAGATGGTTACCCCAAGGCGCATTTGAGGCTTAAATGCGACACGCCCACGCACAAATACACACTCACCAACACACACACACACACACACACAGAGAGCGAAAGATATGTAAGCGAGTAAAACCTGCAAATATATAAAAGAAGAGGCCACGTGCTGCGCGTTTTGTGCCAATGCTGCAAAACTTTTGGCCTTGTAACACTTGCACTTGCACACAGAGAGACATACACACACACAGGCACACACACACTCGCACATGCTCTGGCACACTCATATTTATTGTACTTTCAACATGTGCTTCTTGTGCATTCGAAAAGTGCAACTCGAAGTGCTGGAGCTGAGCTTATGTTGCTGCCAACTTTGCCGAATTTGCGGGCTAGTAACGATGCTTTAATTGAAACCGAAACGTGCCGTGCAGCTGCAACAGCAACGGCAACAGCAACAGCAACAGCGCTGCGGCTACGTGACAGCCGATACGTACAAAGCAAACTGCGAGCAGTTGGCAGCCACTCCCAGCCCACGCCCCGCTGGGCTTGCACCTGCCCAACTATCAACTGCCAAGCTGCCAAAAGAGTGAGTTGTAGTTGGATTTGCAATCAAGTTGTCACAGCAACTGGCAGTCAGCTGCAAAGATTAAATGACACACGGCTTTCATATGGACACGCCCACTCGGAGCGCCTCGCCTCGCCTCGCTGTGTATTGATATATTGCAAATTGATGGTGTCGCACTGGCAGCCCTCCCCACCCTCCAGCATAACGGACAAATGCAAAATTGCTTGTCAATGTGCCGCACGTGGCATCATTTAGCACTTAGTGCCCGCCCACACAGCGCCCAGCTGACCGAGCGCAATCAGCGCCGCACCTGACCCCAGCACGGCTCGAGCGTAATTCTTTCATTGACGACAAATTTCGGTTGCACTTCGAGCCGTGTGGCATGTTGCGCTGTTGCACTGTTGCACTGCGACTAATATATGCAAAGCACTAACGACAGCAGCAATAAAAATTCATGACTTTCGAGGCGCAGCTAAATTTTCGTGCCCCAGCCCCCCTGCCTAATGTGCGAGTGAATATGGAAATGTGGCGAGTCGTCGCGCTGCTCGTTGACTTTCAAATGGTTTCATGTTAATTGCGTTGCATATGCATATGCCATATGCGGCGCTCCTCCATATGGGGCTGGGCGAGCAGCAAAAATGGGAAAAAGCCGCAGGCGCCGCGAAGTATGCAATAGTTATTGACCACACAAATGCGGCTGCTGCGGCGTATACGTGATTTTTCACTCCATATGAGGCAAAACGGCGAAAAAACAAAACAACAAAGTTGAAAAGCCCGCAAAAAATGCTAGAATGTGAGAGAGTGTGTGTGTGTGTGGGTGTGTGTACAATAAAAAACTATGCAGACGAAAAGTTGTTTGTAAAATTCAAACAGCTTGGGGTTTTTGCCACATTCAAACGCTGGCTGCACGAAAGACCGCACACATGGCACACAGACGCCCACACACAGTGCAAATACAGTGATAATTAAAGTTTCGACAAGAGCAGCAACAGCGGCAACAACAACTGCGACAGCAACACAAAAGTCACTCGAGCTTTATTACTTTGCGTCCTGCTGGGGCCAAGCTGGCAGCGTTTTCTTTAGCTACATATTTAAACAACGCTCGGCTGCTGTGTGTGTCCAGACAACATGTAGATGCCGCTAGTTTCAACAGCAACAACAACAACAACAAGGGCAACAAATGTAAAAGTTGTAACAACATCCTTATGCGATAACAAGGCACCAGCAGCAGCGGCAGCGGCAGCACCCCAGCAGCAGGCAGTGCAAAACTTATTTACATAAATAAAAATTGAAAAAAGGCGGAAAATAAAAACTGTGTATGCAACAGGACTCGCAGGCGGGCAAGGCACAGCTACACTATGTAGTCGAGTGTAAGGCAAAATAAAAGACAAGTGCCGAGGCAAATAGTCAAAGTTTTTGCCTTTGAAGGCACAGCCCAAACACTGGCATACAACGCAATGAAAGAGAAACTGTGCGACACAAGGAAGGGACTGGGAGAGGGGCAGAGTGGGCAGGCCAGCAGCAGCAAGTGGCAAGTGCCAGGGCGCTGCATAGATTATGCGGACAACAAATGTTGAGACATATATTTAAATATATATTTATATATGTGTCTAGCTGCAGTCATGCCTCGTTATGGTTTGCTGGGTATATTAAAACTCAATTTACAGCAATAGGCGTGGCGCTAACTGACTGGGGCATACACTGCACTTCCTCTCGCTCTCGATTTCTATTTAATTTGCTTCTTTTTGTGGCTTGATACTGACAGCTACCTCATGCGAGTTTCTTAACCTATTTTGACTCAGCATTCAGCATACAACCGCGTATGAGCTTTGACAGGAGAAGCTCTCTGATACCGCTAGGTCGTACCACACCGCAGCAGAGCCTAGCAGCATAGCTCATGCTCAGCTGATCGTAGACTTTATATCTTTCTATGTATCTGAATGCAACTCTGTTCCACAACTTCTACCTCAACTCAAACTGAGCGCAAAGCTCATAAGTCTAAGTCGAGGTGAGTCAAACAGCAGCAGCTGCTACTGAGTTAAAGCTAACTAATGCTATGACTAAGCTCTCGCTTCTTTAGCTAAGACTTATAATATAATATATAATATTTTAATTTTTATTTAATATAATTTTTAATTTTTAATTAATTTTAATTTTCTCTAATTTCTCTATAATCTCTAAATATATATAAAATTTATATATAAAAAAATAAAATAAAATATAAATAAAAATTAATATAGTAAAAGTCTAAACTCCTGCAAAAAACCAGGGCATTTCCTAGTTGTCTCCACTTTCCTTTAAAAAATAAAAAATATTTGCCAATATTTTATTTTATTTTTTCCTCATCTTCTTGATGTTTGCTGTTGCCATAAGTTTGACATCTGAAGTAACGCCTGGGCTTGGCGCGGGCTGTGGCCTGCTTATTGGATATGCAGTGGGAAAATGAAATTATGTTTTCTGCGCGCTGCGGGCTTAACTTTGCCACAGTATTGTGCAAGAGAACAAAGCAAAGACAGCGAGAGAGAGAGAGAGAGAGAGAGAGAGGCAGACTCGAAGTCACAGCTCGTTTGTGTGGGCGCATAAAGCGATGTAAGTATTTGCATACAATATATGTGTGGGGCTATGTAAATATGGAGATTGGCTGGGGTGTGGGCGCGGCCAGAAAGCGACACCCGCTCATTAAATATACAACGAATGAAATGTCAACGTGAAAATTAATTAACTCAATTGCACAGCTTTGACTTTCAGCGCGGGGAGTGGGGCTAACCGGAGGCTGCCTGGCTGGCTGCCTGTTTGGGGCACGCTCGCGGTCGCGTTTCGGCGGTCGGCGCGCATTTCGGTCTCATATTTCAATCAAAAACGGCGACAGCTGCGTGCCAGCAGCATAAGCTGCAACATCATTTTGGCAAGAGTCCATCAGCGAGCAGCGAGCAGCGAGCTGAGGCGTCGCGGCTGCTGCCACAGCGGAAGCCGCAGCATCAGCCTCATCAATATTTACAAGCGGCGTGCCGCAAATTTTGGCGCAGCCAGCAGCATGGGAGGCGTGTTTATGAGCCAAGGGTGCGAGTCAAGGCGCAAAGTTAATTGCTAAATGACAAAAACATACAAAGGGGCTGTGGCTGGAGCCGAAAAAATAAAACAGAGTGAGAGAGAGAGAGAGAGAGAGAGAGGCTGACACACACAGTGACAATTGACAGAAGGCACAGGAGCAGCGCAGAGAAGCTGGGCAGCTGCCCCAAGATTAATGTGCGGCAATTAAACGTTTAAGTGTTGATTAATGTGACTTTGCCGTATTTAAGAGCCTGCCCCCAGCTCAGCCTGCCCCCAGCCCACCCTCAGCAGAAAAAGAAAGTTGCGGGCGGACATGAGGCTGTCAATCAGGAAGAGAACAAAATAGAAAGGAAAAATATGCAAAGTGTTGTTGGCCTAATTCGGGTCACTGGCATAACCATAAATTCCGAGGGTATACAGCAAACGAGGCTAGGTGCAAGCAGCAAGCAGCAAGCAGCAGCAGCAGAAGCAGAACTCAAATTGAAAGACATTCGCATTTATCATCTTTACGGTTTAACTGCCAAAGTGCTTTGAAGGGATAACCAGCCAAGTGTAAACCAGAACAGAACAAAACAGCAGCAAAGTAAAGCAAACGGCAAAAAGAAAGAGAGAAGAGTGTGTGTGAGAGAGAGAGAGAGGGGAGGGGGGGGGGGGAACTTGGCCAAGTCAAACAATGTTGTGCGCCTTACTATTTTTATCCCGCCTCTCCATCTCGAGCGAGCTCTGTGTTGTTTATCTGCACAACAACAAAAAAGGTGGCATAAACTATGAACGTCAAATAAAACGCACTTGGCTAGGAGAAGCGCTGCAATTAAATGCATGAAATATGGCATTGGTATCTCGCAGAGTCGAATAAAGAAGGGCAGCAATATCTGAAGTATAGCTAAGCATTATACAACAAGCTGGGCACACACACAGACGGACAGACAAATGTCTATCAAGGGAGAGTTTTGCTGACAGAAATGTTTGTTCAAGTGCCAAGACAATGTGCTCGGGCTAAACAAAACAAATGGCTAGCAAGGATTACGGCAGCATTTTGGCTGATTTTCAAATGAAATTTTAATGAATGAAAACAGCCAGAAAACTTTGCCAACAAATGCGGCCCAGCTCTCGCCCACTGCCACTCCCCCTACCTCCCAGGAGCAACAGAAAAAAATATAAATATATAACCAGAAACCGAAAATGCGGCACTTGTCGTGCGTTCACAAAATTCTTGAAGTGAAATCAGCTCTCCTCGGCTGATCCAAGCTGCTCAAATCTGTCTGCCAAGTGCTGTTGTGGGTGCAACAACAACAGCAACAACATCAGCAACAACAACAACAACAGCAGCAGCAAAATAACCATAAAAGCAGCTGCTTTGCACTAAGAGCTCCGCACAGTATGCTGTTCAGATTTACGCTTAAATATTTATCAACTTCGAACAGCAGCCACAATGAATGAGTGGGTGACAGCGGGAGGGAGAGAGGGGCGGACAAAATAAATATAAAAACAAATATGAATAGGCGCAACAATGTACCTTAAATGCTCTTACCAGGCATGCCACAACATATGCAGACTTATAATAAATTTCACAATTTTATGGGCTAACAACAAAATGCATAATTCTGACTGACTTTTAGAGTGCATAGAAAAGCATTTATGGTATATGCAATATTATCAGCTTAAAATAGAAATCTTTCAATTAGAAAGCTCGAAGTATATGGTGGCAATTATAATATTATAATATATATATCAAGTGTCGAAAATAGTTATATCAGGAAATAATTATCAAGAGTAATTTATAATTAAGGTAAAAACTTTATATATTAGATATATATGTAAGCTAAAATATATAAAAGTTTATATATTTTATAATACAAGATAAAATATATAAACTTTTGAAATCACTCTTCCAATTTGCATCACTTTAACAATAACTTTTGCATAAATTTAAATTATTTTTGAAAAGCTTTTCTTCATCTTCAATAAATTAATTATTATAAATTCATTATATAAATTTATTGAGTTGGGCATTTTTATTTAATTTTTGAAGCCTGAAACTAAGTTTTGAGTCATGTCCAAATTCATATTAAACGATTATTAAATTTTTTAAAATATAATCTTTCAAGTTTGTCAAACTTTTAGCTTCATAACTATCTTAAGACTGCAGAAGCTCTGCTAAATCCTGCAATTTGCTTTATGTATGGTTGCTTTCCGTATATCTGCATTCAACTTTGCTTCTGATTTTGCCTATTTCAAACTATTCACCAAAACATTTCAGCTACTAACTAATGCCATAATATATTTATATGAATTTTTATACCAATTAATAGCACTGAATAATGTAGTAAGCGATGTGCTTACCTCCTACTAAAATTTATAATAATATAAACTGAATAATAAATATCAAATTGAATTTTCATAAACATTTTTAGCTTTATAGAAACATAAAATAAAATATTAAATACCAAATTGAATTTACACAACAATTTTTTCACTCTATTGAAATATATGAAACGAAATCAATATTACAAAATTTTACTTTATTACTATTAAATTGAATTCTCGTAACAAATTCTGAACACTCCCCCAACTGCAGCCCAATATTATAGAGCAAAGCGAGCTTCATCTCTGCATTGTTAGCCTAGCAAATCAATAGACTACATATATGCTGCCAATGCGGTGTAGAAGGATTCATTACAAAGCCAAAGTGCTCCCTCGCAACAAGTGTATAATCAAACGCTTCCAGTTTTGGCGATAGTTGCGCTGCGCGAACGGCAACAGGAAGGACGACGGCAGGAAGGCGGACAGGAAATGCAGGCATATAATAATTATTTACACGCCGCAAAATTCAGCAAATTAGTTGATGTGAACATCCTTTTGATAAAAATGGCGTGACGGCTGCGTGGCTGATTAATTGAAACAGCATCAGAGAGAGGGAGGGAGGGAGAAGGGCAGCGCGTGGAAGCCTGGGTTAAGGCACAATGCCATGATGACTGACTTTAATTAAATTTTCTTAGCCGCCCGGCAATCCTTTTATGGCGCCGCGCTGCTGTGTGTGTGAAGGCTAATGAAAATCAAACGTTGCAACACATTCAACTGTCCCAGCAGCTAAGCAAAATGAATGGAGCAGCCAGGGCGCTGGCTGCGACCTCCAAGCGGCAGCATCTTGTGATTTATTATTAAATACGAATATGAATATATTTCTCAGGACAGCGTGCGCTAGGCATAAACAACAAGAAGCAGCAGAAGCAGAGCCAAACAAAGGGCATAAACAATACGCGCCTGAACCTGCGCGCCATTTTGATGCGCATTTTTATGATTAATTAAAATTTATGTGGCAGCAGCAGCAGCAGCAGCAGCAAAAAAAAAATACAACAAGAAAATTATCTTTGCTTATGTGGCAACATATTTAGCGTCGCCCAATTAAGTGCGAAGCCCAAGATTGAGTGCTGTCAACCCCAAAAGCGACGCCCGCCATCCAGCCCCCGCCCACTGCTGCTAATTGCGGTAACAAACTATGCCGTTAACTCTGGCAAAGTAGAAAAATGTGCGAGGCAGCCAGGAGTCGGGGCGGGCGAGATAGAGCGCAGCGCATTTTATATTTATTAAAGCAATAAAATAAAGTACAGCCACGCCCAGCGGCCTGGTACGCCTGCAACAGTTGCCCAGATAACGTGTCCTGGCAGCAGCAGAGAAATATCGCCATGTCATAGCCGTCATGCAGGTCGCTCCCAAAGGACTCAACTCACGTTACATAAATTTAGCTGCGAGCGAGTGTGTGCGCGCGTGTGTGCGTGTGTAAATTGCTGTTGCTGTAGCATTTTGGACAACGCCTACGCCTTATGTTAACTGGTCCCATCGCATGGATTTGGAGGCATATGTAACAAGGGGCGACGCAATAAATTTAAAATTAACCCTTTTAGGTGCACGACTCTTGACCTCGGCACCCTTTCAATCTATTCCAGCCAAAAGGGGCAGTTTTTCCTTTGTTTTTTGTTTTCTGGGAACACACACGCCCTCTTGACTTCAAATAGTTGTCAGCTGAAGCCAACAAAAATTTCATTTCATTTGCATGCGTTGTGCTTTGTGGCTGACCCGTACACAAACCAAATGTCTTCAGCAGACATTTTTTGTAGCATACTTTCGAGCGCAGCGTTGAAATTTACCGAAGAATTCGAATAAACCAGCTGTAAACTGGTGAAATATTTTACACTTGACTTGGCTGCGTTATTGGAACGTCAAGCATACTTTGGCAATTGCTCTTATAAGAAATTTATTTAATGCCTAAATAGTTATTAAGCAGCTATGGAGGCAGGTCGTGGGCGTAGCACAGAAAATGATTTTTGATGATATATATATATATATATATATATATATATATATATATATATATATATATATATATATATATATATATATATATATATATATATATATAACATCTATAAAATACAGATAGTAATGGCATTTCGAAGCTGCTAATTTCTACTGAAAATCATAATTCCAGCGCTCTGCTTGCCGCTTGCTCAGTTAGCCTAAGCTGCTTGTCAGCAAAAGTTTAGCACAAATCTAAAAGGTAGCTGAAGCTGGCTAAGTAGTTGTTAAGCTCTTCATTCACTCTGCCAATAAAGGCTGCATTGGCTATAATTAAAATGAAGAGTTTGGTTTATCCTTGACCAGTCTTATGAGCAGTCTCATCAGCAGCTACATATATATACAAACTTTATACTACATATGCCACATAATCTGTTCCAAATGCCACATTTGGTTCAATTAATTATGCTGACTATGAAGCACCACAAAAGCCAAATCAAAAAGTGTGAAAAGTGATTTATATATGCAGCGGCAGCAACAAAAATGAAAAATGATTAAAAATTCAAATATTTTTTGCAGCCATTGGCAAATTGAATGATTGCGTAAAATATAAATTAAGTTGCGAATTTCATTTAAATAAATATAAATTCTATTCCGGCTTTTAGCTTCAAATTTTAATTAAGTGAAGTGTGTTTGGCTGTGTCAAATTATGAAATGTTATGCAGGCTAATTTAAATCCAATGGCATGGCCTAAAAAAAGGGCCAGCAAAGTAAGTAATAAGAGCTCAACCACAATGGCATGCTGCCGCTGCCGCTGCCGCTGCAGGATGGGGCGGCCTAGGCAATGGACACAGAGTTCAAGTGGCCAAGTCAAGACAATTCGAAAAATGCTTTTAAAAGGAAATCAGTAAAGGAATTTCGCTTATGGCCAACTGATTGTGCCACAGCGGGGCGGCACGAGGCAGCTGCCAGCGGCATGAACTTAGCTGGCAAATAGAAAGAGAGAAAGAGACAGAGAGAGAGAGAGAGAGAGAGAGAGAGAGAGAGAGTGAGAGAGAGTGAGAGTTGATGCTGAAAAATTGAATTGTTTTAGAGATTTTTGTTCTCATTTTCGCTGCGCCAAACAAATAAATCAAATTGGATTTTCGCTTGTGCACTTAATTTTCGTCGAGGAAATTGCACAAAAACTTCACCATCGAAAGCAGCTGAAAACAATCAAAGTAGGCCCTTTTCGATTCTTTCCCTTTTTTCGGAACACACATATAAATTATATTGTGCTTAGGAATTTCGTCAAGGCAATTCGATATCGATTCCAATGTCTATTCCAAATTTAATGCAGGGCTCGCACTGGCGCCATCAACTGAATGTCGTCAACTATGCCATGCTCAACGTCAAGACTTGCTGCTACTTTTTCAGCCTGAAACTGGGCTGCAAGCTAATTGTGCTCTTCGAGAATATTTTGGGCCTGTGGCAGATATACCATGCCTACTGCCAGCTATATGGCCAGAATAAGAATCTGGCGCCCGAGTGGTTCAATGCCAAAGTGACTCAGCACAGTTCTGAGTTCAATTTGTTCTTGGGGCTCGTTGCGTTCATTTGTTCCCATCTCTTGTTGATTGGCGTTGTCTTTGTGAGTATTTCCCTTTGCTATAGATATCTCTATACAGCTAGACATATTCCTATAGCAACGCAAGGTTTGCGTCTTGATTTGGCTTTGCGTAATGGGTCTGTGCACTTTTGGGTATATGTTCTACACGCAGGTCTTCGATTGCATACCCGAAATTATGCTGTTCGACACGTTCATGGCAGGTGGGTGATTGAGAAATATATCGAAGAGTGTTGTAAAACGCAATACTGAATATTTGACAGAGTACAAACAGGAATGATTATCAATATTTTTAAGACAAGCATAAGCGTCTAAATAATCATTATCATTTCAGAGACAGTGTTGTAAAATAGTTTTTTGTGTTGCGTTTTATAACACTGCTCCGAAAAATATAAATATTTTCTAGAGACCTATACTTATCACTTTCTAGTCTTAAAAAGAATTGACTCATTTTACAACACTACCATATGCATTACAAATCGCTTTACAACACTATTAAGCAATTATTACACTTTACAGCTCTTCAAGCATATTTTTTGGGAATTGGCTTAGCCTACTATATGCAGATGGAACAAAGCGAAAACTCTGATCAGGATCTCGAGGTGCTCTTCACGGCTAACGCGGCGTGAGCGCTCGATACGTCTTTCTCAAGTCTCATGTGTCAAGTCTTCAAGGTAAAATTAGTTAGCAATTAGATTTGATTAAATGGAATAGAAATAAAGGATTCATTGATGCAGTTTCTCAAGCATTTGTTTCGATTTCACTACAACTAGATTAGTTATATATATGTATATATAATGGAGAGATAATGTCTGTTAAGTCATGCCATAATTCCGACCACTACAACCAATCTTTGAGCTATTCAATTAGAGTTGATTTGTTCTAATATGTACAAATGCATTTGTAATTGTTGTAAATCGAAATTAAATTGTATTAGTTGAAACATGCTATTGTGATAATGGTGTCAAAATATTAGTTCGCAACGAATTCTATTTTTCGCTATTATTGCAACGCAAATGCGCGGAAATTGTAATGGAAATTGTAATGGAAATCGTAATAGAATTTCTATTTGCATTTCGCTTTTCATTTATTTATTTTATTTTTTTTCGTTTGCCTCTTTTATTACTCAAAAATTGATTGCACTGGCAAATTTTGGACAGAGCAAAATTGCATAATCAAATCAAATAATGAAAATATAGTGAGAGTTTTTTTTTAGTTTGTATCTTCGCTAGAACGAAGTGGGAATGCTCTTTCCAGACTTGGGCACACTGAAGGAATTATATGTTTTAACTGATTTCTTTTTAAAGTATTTTATAATTATATTTATTTTAATTTTTTTTTTCAATTTCTGGATTTTAATTATTTAAAAAATATATTTTTAAATTTTATATATTTTTGGTAAATACAATATTATTTTTTATTCAATTTTAATACTCATTCACGTGGGATAAAGAGTATATTGGCTGGGTTGTTGAATACGCTCACTGGCAGCTGGGTAAGTTGGAAAATATTAAACTATATTTATGATCGAGCTGCAATGCTCTATTTTAAATGAAACTGTTATAAGAATTTTGCTTCATCTAACAGCTCTAAAGTGGATCTAATTTATATCGAAGCCCCTTAAAGTAATTTCATATCAGCCAAAGCTCACTTTTAAGTATAGAATAAATAGAATATATAATATAGAATGTAGAATTCACTCCACACACAGAGCTATAAATCATATCGGATAAACACTGGACTCGGATTGACTGGATAACTGAACAACGAACCATGAACGGGTATTGAGCAGTCGATGTCGACCGACTGCAGCCTTCTCAATTATTTGGAGAGAGCACTTAGTTACTGTTTAAACTTAAGCACTTTGTTAAACAAAACAAAACCAATTGTTAATTGCAACGAGATAATACGAATTTCTTACTTTTGCGTACGACTTTTTTGGCGGCTCTCGCGTGGCTGAAGCCGTGGGCGTGCCGCGTTTGTTAGTGCGATTCTTTTTTAATACGATAACGCGCATGGTGCACTGTTTGCTTGTTTCCTTTTGGATTAGTGATTTGTGGCTGTGTGTGTGTGAGTGTAAGTGTGTAAGTGTGAATTATTATTGCTTAACGATGCTCTGAACACACGACGAGGTTAACAACAACAATTATTAGGCTTTGCTAGCGAGTCCTTCAAATGCCGTTTGCAAACGGAGTTGTTCATTCGAGTGGGAAATTTGTTGTAATTTGTATTAGCTTAGCATGTTAACTACGAGTTGGTTTAATTTAGTTAAGATTAGTTTAGTTAGCTGTGCTATTTACAGTACAGTAGGTAGCAGTTGTTACTATATAGGCACTAGATGCTTAGGTGTTAGTGTGTTAGAGTGTGTGTGTGTGTGTGTGATAAGAGATAAATGTAGCTCTAGCTATCTGCTAAGAATTTGAAACAAGCGTGTGTGTGTGTGTGTGTGTTGAGGGTTTCTTATTGTCTTTTTAGCCAAGTTTTTTTGTTGGCTTTTGTCAACCGACTAGTTAGTAGTATGCACTAATTACGAGTAATACGGAAAGCAGGCAAAATGTATCGAAGAAAACTTGCGACAGTGCTACAAATTAGTAATTAATTGAATTTAGAATTTTCATATTGTTCGGCGCACAGTGCGTATGCGTGTTATTTAGATTTAGATTTAGTTTGGATAGAAAGCTAATTGAAATATGTAAATATATATTTATTTTACAGTATGCGCTGGCTCTAACTTTAGTTAGTTACTTAATTGTTGTTGTTGATGTTCTTGGTGATCAACGCTTTACTTACGCTCAAATCAAGTTATTTATAGTATATAGTCTGGGTTTATTCTGAACACAAAAGCCTGCCCTGAACTGCGCCTCTATCAAAGGGATTTGTTATATATATTGTCTAAGGATAAATTGGTAATTGGCAATTGGTAATTAGTTATTGTTGTTGTTGTTGTTGTTATTGTGGGGACAACGCCTTCGACTAGGACAAAAGCCAGCGCATTTCGCATGGATAGACAGATATAGATAGTTTTCTGGACACGAGCTAGGCCAGCCAATCAAAGGCGACGCTTTTGTTTTTCTTTAATTTGTTGTTGTTGTTGTTGGGGGTGGTGGTGTCGTACGAATTGCGGATCACTCAGAGCAGCTAAGTGGCAGGCAACAACACTGGCGAGTTTGTTGGCTCGACGCGCGTTATCAGCAACGTTCAGATGCGGGCACGTGACTGAGCTGGTGCGAGGCTAGCACGTTGCTTTTATAAACAGCAGACGACAGCGACAGCGACGACTACGACAACGACGAAGATAGCGACGAAGACCACGACGACGATCTGGCAACGCTGCGCATGCACATGTACACGACTCTCCACTCTCACTCTCACTCGCTCTCGTTGGCCGAGACGAAACAGCTGTGCGAGCTTCGAGTTCGATGCCAACAAACAAACAAACAAACAAACAACTTTTTAGCATTTAGTTTTTAAAAAATATGCACACACACACGCACACACACACACACACACACGCACACTCAGCGCATTTTTTGTTAGTTTCCATGCAATTTTCAGGCACATGTAAACGGAGACATCGCTGATTGTCGCTGTTGTTGCTGCTGTTGCACACACACGGAACACTGACTGACCAGACGGTAGCTCCTCTATCGCAGTACTAAACGAAGCGTGGAGTTGTGCTCCCACAGCATTCACTATATATTCGGGACATGCGCAGCACTCACCGAATGCCAAAGAACTAAAAGACAGCTGTTTGACCTACATACGGCGAGTGCGTGGGCTCGGTGCATGTGTACTTTGAAGCGTGCACACACACTTTCATAGAGCACTGTTTGACTAAAACTCAAATGAAAGGCAATTTAATTTATAGTCTCAACTTTAGTTGCTCTCTCACTCTCTCGAGGGAGCTTTTCGTAAAAGCACATCCAACAGGTGCCACAGGAGACAGGCAAAAGCTGCCACTAAAAGCTGCAGACTTTATGGCAGCGTAGCAAGCTTAAAGCTCCAGTAGCTGTCTTAGCTAATTGAAGCTTTGCAATACCGTAAAGAGGCTGAAACTCACCTGTGCTCGTATGGCAGCCAGGTGTATTTGCTTGGCGCGCAAATCGAATTTCTTCATGGATAAGTCCTCCTGCAGCTCGTTAACCTTGTTGTACAGCTGGCCCTCGATGCCGCGCGTCTGTGTGCGATTCAGCGCATCAATGGAGTCCTGCATATATGAAATTGATATATATATGAGTGTAAGGTAAAAAGGTGTTTCACATGTGTATATATGATAGCTTGTTACCCACCTGCAGCTGACGTATTTGCAATTCCAATTCAATGGACTCACGCTTAAGCGACTCCAGGGCGGAGCGCTGCGACAGCGTCGAGTGCCGGTCAAAGACGAGCTCGTTGCGCAAAATGGGCGTCATCTCCTGTGTATAAGGCGAGCAGAGCAGAGCGCATTTAAGGATTAGAGTTCACGCATTGAATTTTATTGAAAGGGTCTGTTGAGCTGTTGAGAGATTGCCCAGTGGGTGATCAGTCAGTCAGTTGGTCGAAGATGGAACTCTGTCAGCCTGAACCTAAGTTTGGTTATGCAATTTAAAGATCTCTTAGTTATAAGTTAAACTGGGTTAACTAATAAGCAATAGCTAGATATATTAGCGGCTCAGCAACAAAGTCTTCGACTGAGCTGCTTCTATAGAATTGCTATGCATGAGACATTCTCTTGAGCTCCGCAATGAGTCGATCTATTATAGTGTTGAGCTGTTCATAAATCAAAGCTTTTACTATAGAATACTATAGAATTTGGCTAATAGTAATTCAGTCTCTTCAGCTGCTGAACTGCTGCTCATGAACGCATCAGCCTATGAAACTAAAGAGTTGCAGATGAGCTTTTAAATTTAGCCAAATAATTAAATAATTATAAATATTATTATAAATAATTTCCTAAATATTTTATAAATTAGTTCCAAGCACTCCCATGCCTTAAACATCACTGGAGTCTTTCAATAGAATGCCTCCACTAGCTAGGATTGCTTTTTAAAAATTTAAATAAATTATTTCTTAATTTTTCTAATTGCTTATAACTTCTTTTAACTCTTGCATAGCCACAAACTATTACAGCTACCCTCGCAAATGTCATAATAATATTACTTAAAAATTTATTATTAATCTTAAACCTCTATTCCTATATAAATACCTAACGCCCCTAAGACATGATTTATATACGGAACATTTGCTTACATTATAGTCAGCTGCCTCGTCGGCCGCCTCGCCCGGCTGCTGTGCTTGAGGTGGCGCAAAGACGCGCCTGGGCACCTTCTGTGCCTGCGATGGCTGCGCCAGCAAGCGCACAAAGTTAATCAGATCCTGCTGCGGCAGCACAGCGCTGCACTGGCTGGCCAGGCAGCCATAGCGGCGCGACTGCTCCGTGGCCTGCAAATACATGAAAGTCAATTAAACATAAATACATACACACACATACACACATATATATACATGTACTATTTACTTTATTATATAAATAAAAATGTGTTTTTGATGTCTGTTCGCACGCAGCGCACATTACGGGGCAATTGCCTGGCGCAATTTGCGCACCTGGACACAATTATGAGCAATTATTATAATGGTGATGAAATTGTTTTCCACGACGAGTGCAAATTAGGCCACGAACAAATTCCGGCGCTGGCAATTGTGTCAAGCAACCACCTGCTGCTGGCAACGGTTGCAACAAATTGCAGCACGTAGCCATAAATCCTGATAATACGAGCACTCACCTTGGCGGCAATTACATCGGCGCCCTGTTGCAGCGAATCGGAAACAATGTTGCATAGGTCGTTGTGTATCTCCTCCAGCTCCTGCATCAATTGGGGCAATGTGTCGCAGTGGTAGGCCTCCAGCATGCCGTTCGTGGCATGCAACTGCTGCACGTACGCATTGTGCGCATCAATGTATTCGGTCAGCGAATGCTGGCTGGGATTTTGCCTATGCGCCAGGTGGCACTGCTTGTAGTCCAGGCGACACTGCGAAACAAATAGCCCGAAAAGAAACCATTACAAAAAGCGGCAGCAACGCAGAGGCGCACAATTGTCACGGGGCAGGCGACAGCGTGGCGTATACGTAATATAAATGGCTGTGTGTGTGTGTGGGGCTTTAAGCTGTTTTCCGCTTGCCAGCATACAGAATTGTAGACACACGCTGGGCCACTTAATAAGCCAACAACTGCTTGGCAACATTAAGTGCAGCTCATTAATAAGGCGCACTTGGCATGCCACTTAATAATGTTGCAAGCTCTCGTGGCTGCTGTTGCTGTTGCTGTTGCTGTTGTGTTTGTTTGTTAACGCACCTTTGACAGCTTCTCTTCAGTCTTTGCGATTATAGTCTCAAAAGACTCCCTGTGCGTAAAGATTTTGCGACTTTGAACTTTGCGATGAAAGGATTTATCCAGCATGGGCCGCGAGACCTGCGCACGAGAGCCCAACATGAAAAAGATATTAAAAATGTGAATTTAATTAATTTATAATAGGCAAATAAATTGTTTTTGATGTCTTTTCACACACATACACCCAGGTGAAGGTCTTTAATAATTTCTGTGCTGCGGCAACTTTTCGGCTCACCTCGCGCTCTGCTCTGGCCAAAATGCAAATCATCATGCAAAATGCTAATGAAAAGCAAATGGCCTAAAAAAATAGGCAATATACAGGCTATAAAAGAATATATAACGAAATGTTTAACAATAAAAAACAAATTAGAATGAGCTTGTCGCTGCCATTTGTGAGCGACTAGCAGATATCCTTTCTTTTATATGTGCTATGTGGGAGTGAAATGTTAATAGCCTGTGATATGCATTGAGATACTTTTCTATATATATTTAGATATATTGAGTGAGAAGTCTCTTTATATATGGTATATGTATATATCGTCTAGCTGACGCAGCTGTGTATGCCGACATATTCATTATAAGAAAATGTCTAGATAGACAGACAGACGTCATGCTTTTGTGCTATGGAAAATGGTATTATATTATATACCATAAGAATTTTCTTAAAATTTATATAGAAGACAGAGATTGGCCAGGTTGAGTTCAGAAAATGATCAGAATTTATAGCCGAAAGCTAACTGAGCTCTATCCATAGGTCTATACAGTCGTCTATCTGCTTGTCTGTCTCATCTGTCAGTTATAGATATAGTTATAGATATTTTTCTTTATTATTCATCTAGCTCTCTGGATACTCTCACTATGTCACCCATCATTGGGGCAACAACTCAGCAGCTCAGAAGAAGCAGCGCTGTGAAGGCGTAAAGTATGAAACAGAATGCACATTAGCATGTATGTGTATATCTATGTAACATATATATAAGCCTGAGTGTAAAACCTCTGTTCAAGTCTACAGTCAAGATATTTGCAAGTCAGGCACATCCTGCCAGAGCACTTCTGCTTTTAGTAGCTAGATAAACATACTTTGACATACTCACTACAGGCCCAACACTTGCTTCTATAGCCAAAAATAAATAAATGTCAAAAGATAATTGAGGCAGATAAGCCAACGCCAAATGGGCTAACTTTCTGACTACCTGAAACAGTTAAATATATACACCAATATATAAATATATATATATATATATATATCAATCTAAAGCAATCTAAGCTATCTGCTCACATGTGTTGCTAGCCAAGCTTATATACCCTTTAATCTATAGATAGCAAGTGTGTATAAAAAAATGATGACATTATGCTTCGCTTCAATTACACTTGCGAATTCCCAGGGCCCCCATACACATGGATACTCCACACACACACAGAGAGAAACAGACACAAACACCCACGCAGCTAAGCCCAAGCGCTGCGCACATTAAGCGTAATTAGTCGGCTTGTCTATAGGTATGTAACATATGCACGCAGATATAAATATATAATATATATATATATATATATATATATATATATATATATATATATATATATATATATATATATATATATATATATAAGCATAATGAAATTCCTATAATTGCCCGCGATTGATTTAACTATGCCTATTATTCAATTAACGCTTATGACAGCGACAATCTATTTTGGTTTGGGGTTTTTTCGGTCGGTTTTTGTTTTCGTTTCGTTTGCATTGAGGTCAACACGAGTAATCCATTTAACTGTCAACGGTTTTCACACTCAGTTTTTAAATGCTTTCTCACCTGACGGCTGAGGACGCTGGCAACATCGTTGCAGGCCTGCGAGTCGGTTTCCGCTTCCTGCAGGAATGTTTCCCATGCCTGAAAGATGGCCAGATGGCAGGCGGGTCTGTGTAAACGAAAAAAATAAAATAAAATTCGTATCATTAAAAGAGTCTGCATTGAATGTGTCCTGCTTGACAGCGACACATACCGCTCCTTGCGCAGCTCCGCATTCTTTTTGCGATAATTGGATACTAGAGTTTGAAGGGCAGTTGCATGTTCCTCATACAATTGGGAGAGTGATTCGTTGAAATCGGATACTGCAATGACATCAAATTGAAATTGTAGAATTAGTTTATTTCAGGAATTTCTCATTAATAATTAATGATAGTTAATTTTGTGATATTTCTAGTTTTTTACAATTTTTTACAATTATTTATTTACTATATTCTATGCCAACAACCTCCAACCCTTGCTCTCTAGCATCCCACCCACTCTTATATACATCGATAGTTTGCACGACAGGAATATCAAATAGCAAAAACCAGTTTGAATATGCCAACGCCAGCGCTCAATTTGCATAGACCACAGACAGGACTAGGGATGGGATGGGATTTTTTGTTTTCCCTCTGATTTTTTGTGCATAGACCAAGGCCAAAAGCCTTTTACAGCACACAGGGCGCATACGTAATGACGGTTCGAAATTCGTTTGCAAATTGCTAACTAAATATTTAATCCAATTCACAGACAATTATTATAATGGAATTAGTAAAATGTGCTCAACAACAACATTCCAGTCTTTGCAGCATTATTTTTATTAAATTGAAGCCCAGGCGAAGGAGATGGCTTTAAGCGAAATGCTTTGATTTTTCAGCAGCAAAGTGCATTAGCGTTGAGTACGGCATACAAAATACGTTAACACACACACACACATGCTGTTCCTAGCAAACTATTGAGTGAAAGCTGGCGCCCGGACTTCAGGCTCAAATGCACTTAAACTGAAAGTCGAATGTTTCAACTAAGGCTTTAATCAAATCTTTACTACTCGAAGGCATTTACACCATGCACACACACACACACACATTCATACACACCCACACACATTGTGCAGAACCTTTGCATGCGCACGCTGCGTATACTTAATGTTAAAAGGCTGCCTCGTAAAGGCCTGAAAGCCCGCCCACAGCAGAACCGCATAGCCTCGCATAAGAAAACTGTCTGTCATCGCGGTAATCCATCACATTTACGACTGTTTAAATATACACACACATAGCAGAATCTGCAGTGGCTTTTAACTTTTAGACACCAGGCGCCACTCACCTGCCATGAACTCTTTTTATTGGCCAACAACAACTTGTAGAACTCTTTAACTGCATTTCAATTTAACTCTGGTCTGGTCTGGTCATCTAAACTAAGTATTTGACCCGTTTTTTTTTAGGAAATTGCAATCATGCCCATCGATACCTGCCGCAGCTGCGTCGCCTCGGCACTCTGCAGCTGGCCAAAGGCAAATCATGCCACATAAAGAAATGTTATTAAAAACTTTTTGCAGCCCGCCCAAGTCTGGCAGCTGAGAGAGTTGAAATTGCATGCGAGCGACCCAAATGCAATTTTCTGTGCAGTTTGTGTGCTGCGAGTATATGTTGTGCTTTGGCAGGCTGTGTAACTTTCAGTGACACAAGTCAAAAGTTATGCTCGCCCGTCCTGCCGACAAATGAAGACAAACAGGACTAAATATGAGGCACCAGTTGCCATAGCGCAAATGCCCTGTAAGCTCATGGCCTGAGCGTGGAGGCGGCAGTACTAATGATACTAATATTGTATGTATATTTGTAAGAAAAGCTTTACTTAAGCTTATCCCAAGTCGAAGTCTGTGCAGGGTGTAACGTGACTTTTGTGTTGCTAACAAAAAATTATTGAAATATTCATGAATTTTCCAATAAATATATAATAATTAATAAGGAAATATTTTTTGTAAAATTATTTTTCTACAGCAAATTTCCATTTAAATTCACGAATTAAGTATGCAAAATTTGTATAAAAAATTAAAAAATGGTGTTGAATTTTCGTTAACTATTTTTCTATGCATTTTCATTTAAATATACGAATTTTCTATATATACTAAAAATTTTTACTTAATATGAAAATTCATTAAAAAAATATTTTTTTGACTTTTCTATATATTTGAAAAAAATTCATATCAAATGAAAATTTTGTTTAAACGTTTTGCTAAGCTGAAATTCCATTTAAATTCAGAAATTTTCATAACATGCATAACTTAGATTTCCCTTCACTGTACATCACTTCAATCACTTTTTTCCAATTTCCATTTTCCATCACATGCAAAAATAAAATTTCCCTTAAATTCTTGAATTCGCATTTTCGCACATGTTTACAATTTTCGCATTTACAGGCTGTTCGCTGAGCTGTTTTTGATTTGTTTTCAATGTTGTTCATTAAAAAACATATTTTTTGTGTGTAAGTGACATGAAATAAATAAAATTCCATTCGGCAAATAATTTCCGAGAAGCACAAAAGGCAGCACAACAAATAAATGATATTTTCATGCCCTTCATGCGTGATATTTGCGCTCGCGCTACAGGGTATCAGAGCTGACAAGCATAAGACATAAGACATAAGACATAAGACATAAGACATAAGACATAAGACATAAGACATAAGACATAAGACATAAGACATAAGACATAAGACATAAGACATAAGACATAAGACATAAGACATAAGACATAAGACATAAGACATAAGACATAAGACATAAGACATAAGACATAAGACATAAGACATAAGACATAAGACATAAGACATAAGACATAAGACATAAGACATAAGACATAAGACATAAGACATAAGACATAAGACATAAGACATAAGACATAAGACATAAGACATAAGACATAAGACATAAGACATAAGACATAAGACATAAGACATAAGACATAAGACATAAGACATAAGACAAAAGACATAAGACATAAGACATAAGACATAAGACATAAGACATAAGACATAAGACATAAGACATAAGACATAAGACATAAGACATAAGACATAAGACATAAGACATAAGACATAAGACATAAGACATAAGACATAAGACATAAGACATAAGACATAAGACATAAGACATAAGACATAAGACATAAGACATAAGACATAAGACATAAGACATAAGACATAAGACATAAGACATAAGACATAAGACATAAGACATAAGACATAAGACATAAAACATAAGACATAAGACATAAGACATAAGACATAAGACATAAGACATAAGACATAAGACATAAGACATAAGACATAAGACATAAGACATAAGACATAAGACATAAGACATAAGACATAAGACATAAGACATAAGACATAAGACATAAGACATAAGACATAAGACATAAGACATAAGACATAAGACATAAGACATAAGACATAAGACATAAGACATAAGACATAAGACATAAGACATAAGACATAAGACATAAGACATAAGACATAAGACATAAGACAAAAGACATAAGACATAAGACATAAGACATAAGACATAAGACATAAGACATAAGACATAAGACATAAGACATAAGACATAAGACATAAGACATAAGACATAAGACATAAGACATAAGACATAAGACATAAGACATAAGACATAAGACATAAGACATAAGACATAAGACATAAGACATAAGACATAAGACATAAGACATAAGACATAAGACATAAGACATAAGACATAAGACATAAGACATAAGACATAAGACATAAGACATAAGACATAAGACATAAGACATAAGACATAAGACATAAGACATAAGACATAAGACATAAGACATAAGACATAAGACATAAGACATAAGACATAAGACATAAGACATAAGACATAAGACATAAGACATAAGACATAAGACATAAGACATAAGACATAAGACATAAGACATAAGACATAAGACATAAGACATAAGACATAAGACATAAGACATAAGACATAAGACATAAGACATAAGACATAAGACATAAGACATAAGACATAAGACATAAGACATAAGACATAAGACATAAGACATAAGACATAAGACATAAGACATAAGACATAAGACATAAGACATAAGACATAAGACATAAGACATAAGACATAAGACATAAGACATAAGACATAAGACATAAGACATAAGACATAAGACATAAGACATAAGACATAAGACATAAGACATAAGACATAAGACATAAGACATAAGACATAAGACATAAGACATAAGACATAAGACATAAGACATAAGACATAAGACATAAGACATAAGACATAAGACATAAGACATAAGACATAAGACATAAGACATAAGACATAAGACATAAGACATAAGACATAAGACATAAGACATAAGACATAAGACATAAGACATAAGACATAAGACATAAGACATAAGACATAAGACATAAGACATAAGACATAAGACATAAGACATAAGACATAAGACATAAGACATAAGACATAAGACATAAGACATAAGACATAAGACATAAGCCTTAATACCTATGACGTAATACCCATGACGTAATACATATGACGTAATACCCATGACGTAATACATATGACGTAATACACATGACGTAATACATATGACGTAATCCATATGACGTAATACATATGACGTAATACCTATGACGTAATACCTGTGACGTAATACCTATAACGTAATACCTATGACGTAATACCTGTGACGTAATATATATGACGTAATAGATATGACGTAATACCCATGACGTAATACATATGACGTAATACCCTCCCCTCCATACTGTCCACCCACTCCCCTCCCCCTCCCCTCTTCCCCTCCCCTCTTCCCCTCCCCTCTTCCCCTCACCTCTTCCCCTCCCCTCTTCCCCTCCCCTCTTCCCATCCCCTCTTCCCCTCCCCTCTTCCCATCCCCTCTTCCCCTCCCCTCTTCCCCTCCCCTCTTCCCCTCCCCTCTTCCCCTCCCCTCTTCCCCTCCCCTCTTCCCCTCCCCTCTTCCCCTCCCCTCTTCCCCTCCCCTCTTCCCCTCCCCTCTTCCCCTCCCCTCTTCCCCTCCCCTCTTCCCCACCCACTCCCCTCCTCACTGCCCTCCCCCTTTCCTCACTCCCCCTTCCCCACTCCCCTGCGGATGCAGGAGGATGCGGATGCGGATGCGGATGCGGATGCGGATGCGGATATTCCCCCCCCCCCCACTGCCCACCCACTCCCCCCTCCCCACTCCCCCCTCCCCCACCCCACCCACTCCCCCACCCACTCCCCCTCCCCTCTCCCCACTCCCCCTTCCCCACTCCCCCTTCCCCACTCCCCTTTCACCTCCCCTGCGGATGCTGGAGGATGCGGATGCGGATGCGGATGCGGATGCGGATGCGGATGCGGATGCGGATGCGGATGCGGATGCGGATACGAATGCGGATATACCCTCCCCCCTGCCACCCACTCAAATTGAAAAAATTCACTATTTATCAACTTTGACTGACTACAACTTGGGTATTTTTTATCCGATTTTTTGACGGCATACCTTTTTAGAAGCGAATGGATTCGGAGTATCGATCTGTATTCACAGATTTTCGATGCTTTGAGAACTTTTCTAAATATTCCATTCCGACCGAAAAAACACCTCTTGGACTTTGCGTAGCTCTTAAGCTGTAAAGCGGACATATCGTTATGGCAGCCAGCTGCCCAGATGCCCAGATGCTAAGCTGGCGTTATTTATAGAGCTGCAAGTTGAAAACGTGTCCGACATCAATTCTATAGATTTATGGCGCCAGCTCTAGGTATGCTGCGCACAAAGACGCGCTGCGATTGAAATCAATAAGCCATAAACTGGAAGCCACATAAAATAGAGACAAAGAGAGAGACAGACTCACTCGCATTCACATACAAAGTCAAAACAATCAGAAAACTTGGCAAATAGAACACAAAACATTTCCCCACACACACACACACACACACACACACACGCGCGCGCAAAAACATTCATGAATTTTCCAATAAATATATAATAATTAATAAGGAAATATTTTTTGTAAAATTAAAAAAATATATATATTGAATTAAATTGATTTTTCTACAGCAAATTTCCATTTAAATTCACGAATTAAGTATGCAAAATTTGTATAAAAAATTAAAAAATGGTGTTGAATTTTCGTTAACTATTTTTCTATGCATTTTCATTTAAATATACGAATTTTCTATATATACTAAAAATTTTTACTTAATATGAAAATTCATTAAAAAAATATTTTTTTGACTTTTCTATATATTTGAAAAAAATTCATATCAAATGAAAATTTTGTTTAAACGTTTTGCTAAGCTGAAATTCCATTTAAATTCAGAAATTTTCATAACATGCATAACTTAGATTTCCCTTCACTGTACATCACTTCAATCACTTTTTTCCAATTTCCATTTTCCATCACATGCAAAAATAAAATTTCCCTTAAATTCTTGAATTCGCATTTTCGCACATGTTTACAATTTTCGCATTTACAGGCTGTTCGCTGAGCTGTTTTTGATTTGTTTTCAATGTTGTTCATTAAAAAACATATTTTTTGTGTGTAAGTGACATGAAATAAATAAAATTCCATTCGGCAAATAATTTCCGAGAAGCACAAAAGGCAGCACAACAAATAAATGATATTTTCATGCCCTTCATGCGTGATATTTGCGCTCGCGCTACAGGGTATCAGAGCTGACAAGCATACGACATAAGACATAAGACATAAGATATAAGATATAAGACATAAGACATAAGAAATAGGACATAAGATATAAGATATAAGATATAAGACATAAGACATAAGACATAAGACATAAGACATAAGACATAAGACATAAGACATAAGACATAAGACATAAGACATAAGACATAAGACATAAGACATAAGACATAAGACATAAGACATAAGACATAAGACATAAGACATAAGACATAAGACATAAGACATAAGACATAAGACATAAGACATAAGACATAAGACATAAGACATAAGAAATAAGACATAAGATATAAGATATAAGATATAAGATATAAGACATAAGACATAAGACATAAGACATAAGACATAAGACATAAGACATAAGACATAAGACATAAGACATAAGACATAAGACATAAGACATAAGACATAAGACATAAGACATAAGACATAAGACATAAGACATAAGACATAAGACATAAGACATAAGACATAAGACATAAGACATAAGACATAAGACATAAGACATAAGACATAAGACATAAGACATAAGACATAAGACATAAGACATAAGACATAAGACATAAGACATAAGACATAAGACATAAGACATAAGACATAAGACATAAGACATAAGACATAAGACATAAGACATAAGACATAAGACATAAGACATAAGACATAAGACATAAGACATAAGACATAAGACATAAGACATAAGACATAAGACATAAGACATAAGACATAAGACATAAGACATAAGACATAAGACATAAGACATAAGACATAAGACATAAGACATAAGACATAAGACATAAGACATAAGACATAAGACATAAGACATAAGACATAAGACATAAGACATAAGACATAAGACATAAGACATAAGACATAAGACATAAGACATAAGACATAAGACATAAGACATAAGACATAAGACATAAGACATAAGACATAAGACATAAGACATAAGACATAAGACATAAGACATAAGACATAAGACATAAGACATAAGACATAAGACATAAGACATAAGACATAAGACATAAGACATAAGACATAAGACATAAGCCTTAATACCTATGACGTAATACCCATGACGTAATACATATGACGTAATACCCATGACGTAATACATATGACGTAATACACATGACGTAATACATATGACGTAATCCATATGACGTAATACATATGACGTAATACCTATGACGTAATACCTGTGACGTAATACCTATAACGTAATACCTATGACGTAATACCTGTGACGTAATATATATGACGTAATAGATATGACGTAATACCCATGACGTAATACATATGACGTAATACCCTCCCCTCCATACTGTCCACCCACTCCCCTCTTCCCCTCCACTCTTCCCCTCCCCTCTTCCCCTCACCTCTTCCCCTCCCCTCTTCCCCTCCCCTCTTCCCATCCCCTCTTCCCCTCCCCTCTTCCCCTCCCCTCTTCCCCTCCCCTCTTCCCCTCCCCTCTTCCCCTCCCCTCTTCCCCTCCCCTCTTCCCCTCCCCTCTTCCCCTCCCCTCTTCCCCTCCCCTCTTCCCCTCCCCTCTTCCCCTCCCCTCTTCCCCTCCCCTCTTCCCCTCCCCTCTTCCCCTCCCCTCTTCCCCTCCCCTCTTCCCCTCCCCTCTTCCCCTCCCCTCTTCCCCTCCCCTCTTCCCCTCCCCTCCTCACTGCCCTCCCCCTTTCCTCACTCCCCCTTCCCCACTCCCCTGCGGATGCAGGAGGATGCGGATGCGGATGCGGATGCGGATGCGGATATTCCCCCCCCCCACTGCCCACCCACTCCCCCCTCCCCACTCCCCCCTCCCCCACCCCACCCACTCCCCCACCCACTCCCCCACCCACTCCCCCTCCCCTCTCCCCACTCCCCCTTCCCCACTCCCCCTTCCCCACTCCCCTTTCACCTCCCCTGCGGATGCTGGAGGATGCGGATGCGGATGCGGATGCGGATGCGGATGCGGATGCGGATGCGGATGCGGATGCGGATGCGGATACGAATGCGGATATACCCTCCCCCCTGCCACCCACTCAAATTGAAAAAATTCACTATTTATCAACTTTGACTGACTACAACTTGGGTATTTTTTATCCGATTTTTTGACGGCATACCTTTTTAGAAGCGAATGGATTCGGAGTATCGATCTGTATTCACAGATTTTCGATGCTTTGAGAACTTTTCTAAATATTCCATTCCGACCGAAAAAACACCTCTTGGACTTTGCGTAGCTCTTAAGCTGTAAAGCGGACATATCGTTATGGCAGCCAGCTGCCCAGATGCCCAGATGCTAAGCTGGCGTTATTTATAGAGCTGCAAGTTGAAAACGTGTCCGACATCAATTCTATAGATTTATGGCGCCAGCTCTAGGTATGCTGCGCACAAAGACGCGCTGCGATTGAAATCAATAAGCCATAAACTGGAAGCCACATAAAATAGAGACAAAGAGAGAGACAGACTCACTCGCATTCACATACAAAGTCAAAACAATCAGAAAACTTGGCAAATAGAACACAAAACATTTCCCCACACACACACACACACACACACACACACGCGCGCGCAAAAACATTCATGAATTTTCCAATAAATATATAATAATTAATAAGGAAATATTTTTTGTAAAATTAAAAAAATATATATATTGAATTAAATTGATTTTTCTACAGCAAATTTCCATTTAAATTCACGAATTAAGTATGCAAAATTTGTATAAAAAATTAAAAAATGGTGTTGAATGTTCGTTAACTATTTTTCTATGCATTTTCATTTAAATATACGAATTTTCTATATATACTAAAAATTTTTACTTAATATGAAAATTCATTAAAAAAATATTTTTTTGACTTTTCTATATATTTGAAAAAAATGCATATCAAATGAAAATTTTGTTTAAACGTTTTGCTAAGCTGAAATTCCATTTAAATTCAGAAATTTTCATAACATGCATAACTTAGATTTCCCTTCACTGTACATCACTTCAATCACTTTTTTCCAATTTCCATTTTCCATCACATGCAAAAATAAAATTTCCCTTAAATTCTTGAATTCGCATTTTCGCACATGTTTACAATTTTCGCATTTACAGGCTGTTCGCTGAGCTGTTTTTGATTTGTTTTCAATGTTGTTCATTAAAAAACATATTTTTTGTGTGTAAGTGACATGAAATAAATAAAATTCCATTCGGCAAATAATTTCCGAGAAGCACAAAAGGCAGCACAACAAATAAATGATATTTTCATGCCCTTCATGCGTGATATTTGCGCTCGCGCTACAGGGTATCAGAGCTGACAAGCATACGACATAAGACATAAGACATAAGATATAAGATATAAGACATAAGACATAAGAAATAAGACATAAGATATAAGATATAAGATATAAGACATAAGACATAAGACATAAGACATAAGACATAAGACATAAGACATAAGACATAAGACATAAGACATAAGACATAAGACATAAGACATAAGACATAAGACATAAGACATAAGACATAAGACATAAGACATAAGACATAAGACATAAGACATAAGACATAAGACATAAGACATAAGACATAAGACATAAGACATAAGACATAAGACATAAGACATAAGACATAAGACATAAGACATAAGACATAAGACATAAGACATAAGACATAAGACATAAGACATAAGACATAAGACATAAGACATAAGACATAAGACATAAGACATAAGACATAAGACATAAGACATAAGACATAAGACATAAGACATAAGACATAAGACATACGACATACGACATACGACATAAGACATAAGACATAAGACATAAGACATAAGACATAAGACATAAGACATAAGACATAAGACATAAGACATAAGACATAAGACATAAGACATAAGACATAAGACATAAGACATAAGACATAAGACATAAGACATAAGACATAAGACATAAGACATAAGACATAAGACATAAGACATAAGACATAAGACATAAGACATAAGACATAAGACATAAGACATAAGACATAAGACATAAGACATAAGACATAAGACATAAGACATAAGACATAAGACATAAGACATAAGACATAAGACATAAGACATAAGACATAAGACATAAGACATAAGACATAAGACATAAGACATAAGACATAAGACATAAGACATAAGACATAAGACATAAGACATAAGACATAAGACATAAGACATAAGACATAAGACATAAGACATAAGACATAAGACATAAGACATAAGACATAAGCCTTAATACCTATGACGTAATACCCATGACGTAATACATATGACGTAATACCCATGACGTAATACATATGACGTAATACCCATGACGTAATACATATGACGTAATCCATATGACGTAATACATATGACGTAATACCTATGACGTAATACCTGTGACGTAATACCTATAACGTAATACCTATGACGTAATACCTGTGACGTAATATATATGACGTAATAGATATGACGTAATACCCATGACGTAATACATATGACGTAATACCCTCCCCTCCATACTGTCCACCCACTCCCCTCCCCCTCCCCTCTTCCCCTCCCCTCTTCCCCTCCCCTCTTCCCCTCACCTCTTCCCCTCCCCTCTTCCCCTCCCCTCTTCCCCTCCCCTCTTCCCCTCCCCTCTTCCCCTCCCCTCTTCCCCACCCCTCTTCCCCTCCCCTCTTCCCCACCCCTCTTCCCCGCCCCTCTTCCCCTCCCCTCTTCCCCTCCCCTCTTCCCCTCCCCTCTTCCCCTCCCCTCTTCCCCTCCCCTCTTCCCCTCCCCTCTTCCCCTCCCCTCTTCCCCTCCCCTCTTCCCCTCCCCTCTTCCCCACCCACTCCCCTCCCCACTGCCCTCCCCCTTTCCTCACTCCCCCTTCCCCACTCCCCTGCGGATGCAGGAGGATGCGGATGCGGATGCGGATGCGGATGCGGATGCGGATATTCCCCCCCCACTGCCCACCCACTCCCCCCTCCCCACTCCCCCCCCTCCCCCACCCCACCCACTCCCCCACCCACTCCCCCTCCCCTCTCCCCACTCCCCCTTCCCCACTCCCCCTTCCCCACTCCCCTTTCACCTCCCCTGCGGATGCTGGAGGATGCGGATGCGGATGCGGATGCGGATGCGGATGCGGATGCGGATGCGGATGCGGATGCGGATGCGGATGCGGATGCGGATGCGGATACGAATGCGGATATACCCTCCCCCCTGCCACCCACTCAAATTGAAAAAATTCACTATTTATCAACTTTGACTGACTACAACTTTGGTATTTTTTATCCGATTTTTTGACGGCATACCTTTTTAGAAGCGAATGGATTCGGAGTATCGATCTGTATTCACAGATTTTCGATGCTTTGAGAACTTTTCTAAATATTCCATTCCGACCGAAAAAACACCTCTTGGACTTTGCGTAGCTCTTAAGCTGTAAAGCGGACATATCGTTATGGCAGCCAGCTGCCCAGATGCCCAGATGCTAAGCTGGCGTTATTTATAGAGCTGCAAGTTGAAAACGTGTCCGACATCAATTCTATAGATTTATGGCGCCAGCTCTAGGTATGCTGCGCACAAAGACGCGCTGCGATTGAAATCAATAAGCCATAAACTGGAAGCCACATAAAATAGAGACAAAGAGAGAGACAGACTCACTCGCATTCACATACAAAGTCAAAACAATCAGAAAACTTGGCAAATAGAACACAAAACATTTCCCCACACACACACACACACACACACACACACGCGCGCGCAAAAACATTCATGAATTTTCCAATAAATATATAATAATTAATAAGGAAATATTTTTTGTAAAATTAAAAAAATATATATATTGAATTAAATTGATTTTTCTACAGCAAATTTCCATTTAAATTCACGAATTAAGTATGCAAAATTTGTATAAAAAATTAAAAAATGGTGTTGAATTTTCGTTAACTATTTTTCTATGCATTTTCATTTAAATATACGAATTTTCTATATATACTAAAAATTTTTACTTAATATGAAAATTCATTAAAAATATATTTTTTTGACTTTTCTATATATTTGAAAAAAATTCATATCAAATGAAAATTTTGTTTAAACGTTTTGCTAAGCTGAAATTCCATTTAAATTCAGAAATTTTCATAACATGCATAACTTAGATTTCCCTTCACTGTACATCACTTCAATCACTTTTTTCCAATTTCCATTTTCCATCACATGCAAAAATAAAATTTCCCTTAAATTCTTGAATTCGCATTTTCGCACATGTTTACAATTTTCGCATTTACAGGCTGTTCGCTGAGCTGTTTTTGATTTGTTTTCAATGTTGTTCATTAAAAAACATATTTTTTGTGTGTAAGTGACATGAAATAAATAAAATTCCATTCGGCAAATAATTTCCGAGAAGCACAAAAGGCAGCACAACAAATAAATGATATTTTCATGCCCTTCATGCGTGATATTTGCGCTCGCGCTACAGGGTATCAGAGCTGACAAGCATACGACATAAGACATAAGACATAAGATATAAGATATAAGACATAAGACATAAGAAATAAGACATAAGATATAAGATATAAGATATAAGACATAAGACATAAGACATAAGACATAAGACATAAGACATAAGACATAAGACATAAGACATAAGACATAAGACATAAGACATAAGACATAAGACATAAGACATAAGACATAAGACATAAGACATAAGACATAAGACATAAGACATAAGACATAAGACATAAGACATAAGACATAAGACATAAGACATAAGACATAAGACATAAGACATAAGACATAAGACATAAGACATAAGACATAAGACATAAGACATAAGACATAAGACATAAGACATAAGACATAAGACATAAGACATAAGACATAAGACATAAGACATAAGACATAAGACATAAGACATAAGACATAAGACATAAGACATAAGACATAAGACATAAGACATAAGACATAAGACATAAGACATAAGACATAAGACATAAGACATAAGACATAAGACATAAGACATAAGACATAAGACATAAGACATAAGACATAAGACATAAGACATAAGACATAAGACATAAGACATAAGACATAAGACATAAGACATAAGACATAAGACATAAGACATAAGACATAAGACATAAGACATAAGACATAAGACATAAGACATAAGACATAAGACATAAGACATAAGACATAAGACATAAGACATAAGACATAAGACATAAGACATAAGACATAAGACATAAGACATAAGACATAAGACATAAGACATAAGACATAAGACATAAGACATAAGACATAAGACATAAGACATAAGACATAAGACATAAGACATAAGACATAAGACATAAGACATAAGACATAAGACATAAGACATAAGACATAAGACATAAGACATAAGACATAAGACATAAGACATAAGACATAAGACATAAGACATAAGACATAAGACATAAGACATAAGACATAAGCCTTAATACCTATGACGTAATACCTATGACGTAATACATATGACGTAATACATATGACGTAATACATATGACGTAATACCTGTGACGTAATACATATGACGTAATACATATGACGTAATACATATGACGTAATACCTGTGACGTAATACCCATGACGTAATAGATATGACGTAACACCTATGACGTAATAACTATGACGTAATAAATATGACGTAAAACCTATGACGTAATACATATGACGTAATACCCATGACGTAATACATATGACGTAATACCCATGACGTAATACATATGACGTAATCCATATGACGTAATACATATGACGTAATACCTATGACGTAATACCTGTGACGTAATACCTATGACGTAATACCTATGACGTAATACCTGTGACGTAATATATATGACGTAATAGATATGACGTAATACCCATGACGTAATACATATGACGTAATACCCTCCCCTCCATACTGTCCACCCACTCCCCTCCTCCTTCCCCTCCCATCCCCCTTCCCCACCCACTCCCCCACCAACTCCCCCACCCACTCCCCCTCCCCTCTCCCCACTCCCCCTTCCCCACTCCCCCTTCCCCACTCCCCCTCCCCTCCCTTGCGGATGCGGGAGGATGCGGGAGGATGCGGATGCGGATGCGGATGCGGATGCGGATGCGGATGCGGATATTCCCTCCCCACTGCCCACCCACTCCCCACCCACTCCCCTCCCCTCCCCTTCCCCTTCCCCACCCACTCCCCCTCCCCTCTCCCCACTCCCCCTTCCCCACTCCTCCTCCCCTCTCCCCTCCCCTCCCCCTCCCCTTTCCCCTCCCCTGCGGATGCGGGAGGATGCGGGAGGATGCGGGAGGATGCGGGAGGATGCGGATGCGGATGCGGATGCGGATGCGGATGCGGATACGGATGCGGATACGGATGCGGATATACCCTCCCCCCTGCCACCCACTCAAATTGAAAAAATTCACTATTTATCAACTTTGACTGACTACAACTTGGGTATTTTTTATCCGATTTTTTGACGGCATACCTTTTTAGAAGCGAATGGATTCGGAGTATCGATCTGTATTCACAGATTTTCGATGCTTTGAGAACTTTTCTAAATATTCCATTCCGACCGAAAAAACACCTCTTGGACTTTGCGTAGCTCTTAAGCTGTAAAGCGGACATATCGTTATGGCAGCCAGCTGCCCAGATGCCCAGATGCTAAGCTGGCGTTATTTATAGAGCTGCAAGTTGAAAACGTGTCCGACATCAATTCTATAGATTTATGGCGCCAGCTCTAGGTATGCTGCGCACAAAGACGCGCTGCGATTGAAATCAATAAGCCATAAACTGGAAGCCACATAAAATAGAGACAAAGAGAGAGACAGACTCACTCGCATTCACATACAAAGTCAAAACAATCAGAAAACTTGGCAAATAGAACACAAAACATTTCCCCACACACACACACACACACACACACACACGCGCGCAACACATAAACTGTTTATTTGAGCATGAAAACAGACAACAAAACTTTGGCTAGATGCCGACAAATACAGTTATATATCTATATATATTTATATTTATCTACACATCTCACTCACCTGTTTTAATTAACTTAAAGTTGACATTGTTTTGGGATTTGAAAGCCTCGTTCAAGCTGCTGTGGCTGTAGTCCTTCAGTACGCCATTGTAGGACGCCATGCTGCCCTGTGGGCTAAGGGAACCACCGCGTGGTCCCCTCCACCCGAAGAAACTACGATTTTTTCGACCACTTGAAGATTTTCCCAAAGAATCTGTGCGGAGTAAGCAAACGCGTATTAATATGACAGCAGCAACAAGACTTAGGAGAAGAAACAATCAAAAAGTAACCAGAAAAAAATTAAATTGAAATCAAACTCAATAATTAATTCAAAGCAAAATGTAAATTAATTAAATGGAAATTCGAAAAAGATGCAAATAAAATTACTGAACGCAAACAGAATTAATTTCATATCAATTTAATCAAATCTCAACTCAAAACGTAACGGAAAAAGAGAAATAAATCTGTAAGAAAATAAGTAAATAACTCATAATGAAACAGTTCGGCGTCGCCCCCCCAGTTACCCCCACCTCCTGCAGCACAGCTCAGATTTTCTTTCTACCTGTGCGGGCCAGGTTGTTTGCGGCTGACGTGCCAGACAGCTGCGGCAGTCAAATAAATCGCTGCCTCTCATATTTATGCATAAATAATGACTCGAGCTGAGGGCCTTCGGTTCTCATCCATTCCATTCCATTCCATTCGTTGTTGTATTTGTCAGTTGGGCAAACGGAAATTTCAAGTGCTGGGCGCCCATTACAAGAGTCAACAAAGCAACACACAACGGCATCGTCTCGCCCATGGCTCCCAAGACATTGTCGAGGCTATCCAATCGAGGCTCATTTCAAATTCAATCGATAAATGAAGCGTAACGGCTTCTATTTCTGCTGCTGCTCCGTTGTTGGCTAACCGGCTAAAAAGGCATTTGGGGGCATTCGGTTTTGAGTGTTCAAGAGCTTCAGCTTTTTAGCTGTCCAATTGTTTGACCACACACACACACACACACACACACACACACATACAGAGGAACTTAAGTAGTTGTAGCTGCGGCGCACGTGGCGTATGTGTGATTTTATTTCCTTTCGCTCGCCCACAAAAGTATGCTATGGCAATTATTTAGCGACACTAAATGACGCCATTGCATGCGGCTGGGCGACTGCACATAGTTCGAGCTGCCATAAGCCAGGGCGTGCCACACAATATCCTCGGATCACGTCCGACACGCTGTTGATTTAGTTTCAGCTGATAGCTGCTACTCCTGCTGGCCATCAAATTTGCTACGCTCTGAACTTTTAAATGAATTCCAAGTGGGCGACAACTGGATTCTTGAGGCGTCGCGTGCTCACGTGCGGCCAGCTCCTGGCGCCCAGGATGCGCGGCAAATGTTGTTGATTACACTTCATGCGCTGCTAAGCCTGCAGCAGCAGCAGCAGCAGCTGCAACTACAGCAGGATGTGCAGCATGCCTCCTTCTGCTAGTACGCCCTTTGTGAGCACTGGCACTTGCATTTGCCAAGGAATTATGTGCGTGCCCATTTCCAAGTGGAAAAACACGCGCTCCGAAACACCTCCTCCTCCTCGCCTGTGCCGTGGGCCACGCAATGCAAGGTTAAATCCCGCCAACGTGTGAGTATGTGTGTGTGTGTGTGTCCGGAGCATATGCAAGCATGCACATAATCCACTTTGCATGCAAGAGGAGCTGCGCGGGTCGGAGATTGGTGCATGTGTGATAAGAATTAGGATAAGACGACAGGCAGTCAGCCCGGATTTGAGTTAAAGTCAAGCGGCGGAAGGGAACTCGACGCGTTCCATATTTAGTTAAGTTTCTTTTTGTTTCTTGCATTTATTCGCTCATGAAAGGCAAAGGTAAAGGTAACTATGCAAACGTGTAAGAAAATATGAAAAATAACTCAAGTTTGGCATGCGAATAGCTGCAGATCCTTGCAGGCATTACTAATGCGCCGTTTTCTTTCCTTCTCTGCCTGACGTCTGACATTCCCAGAGTTTTGTCTCATGAATCGCAACAATTTGAATGAGCTGCGTATGGGCTAGATGTCGTCGTTAGAGAGCTTAAGCGAAACATGGAAACTTATAATTTTTCAGATTTTGCACAAAACTTTACCCAGTTTCAGGCGCAAAGCCTTAAAGCGACGAGTTGCCAGAGCATCTAAGCCAAAAACTTTAGAGCCTGCGAAAGCCTAACTTAGTCTGCCCAAGAAACTTGTTGAGCTGCCACTATTTGCCAAGCAATACGAAAATATCTCAAAAATTCTAAAAAGTTTTCTTATTGAAAGTTGAATGTTTGCATAAGCCATCAAAGTGTTTTGGGTCTAACATATTAAACTGAAAATTTGTTTATATTTCAGGCAACGGAGAAACTTTGCTTGAACTCAAAATGTGACCTAACATTGCTTTAGTTTGACTTTAAATATAGTTTTAGAAGAAAATGTGGAATAAAAAATATTTTTTATATAAATTTTCTTTATAAGAGGCATTGTTAGCAGCCCAACTCTGTGAGAATTTGGTAAGCATTTAGTCTTGATAATTGAAAGCTTCCGAGAGTATGCTTCAAATCTTCTTCTCACAGTCTCTTCAGAATCTTCTGCTCAATCATATTGGATCCTAGTCTTAGTCGTGAAGTCTTACTTTAATGATTTCTTTTAGAGTCTACATAAAATCATCTTCTAAGTTTTCCTATACTGCATTAGAGTCTTCTGTGAGCTCTTTTGAAAATCTTCTAACCATTCCCTGTTGATATGTGGATGTTTCTTAGCATCATCTTAAAATATTCCTCTAACTATGTATGGATGGTATAAGAATGCTTCTTGGAATCGTCTTAGTATCTACTTAAAATATTGTTTAACTTATTCATAATTTGTATAAAGATGATTCTTAGAGTCTTCTAAATATATTCAGATAAATATATTCAGATAATTCTTAGGGTCTGCTAAACATATTTTTCTAGCAAAATATATATTTGGTATAAGAAGAGTTTTGTTAAAATTTTCTTCAGCTGCCTACACAAACAGCTTAAGCTAAGTCTCAGTTTCAGCTCATTCCTCAAGCAATCCCTAGCAAATCTTCTACCTGCGCACCTGGGTAACACCTGCAAGGACTTTTCTCTTTGACAAGCGCCATTCAAAATCTTGTCAACAACTGCAGAGCGAGAAAACTTGCAGCGCTTTGGCTGATTATGCAGTTGTCAATCAATCAATCAATCAAACAATTTTGCTAAGACTAAATTTGTTTTTTTTTTTTAGCAGCAGCGGCAGCGGCAGCAGCGGCATAAAAATGAACTGTAAACAATTTGATTAGCTTGTGAGAGAATAGATTTGTTGGGGGCACCTGTCACCTTTGGAGTGCGCGCCGCCACCAGCCCGACCGCCAGCGCCGGCACTGCTGCTGCCCGTTGCGCCGGCCCCTCCTCCAGCTGCCGCCTCGTCCCAAGTGTCCGCGCTGCGAGAGCGCGCATTGAGCGCTCGCTCCCGATCCTCCCGCGGCGAGCGCGCAAACAGACCGCCGCCCCCGCCGCCGGCACTGCCGGCCGGACTGCGCGTGCGCGGGGAGTCGTAGACACCCGCGTACTTCTCCAGCGGCGGCGAGTAGCTACGTCCGTCCGCCGATGCTGTGTGCGGCGTGCGCGGCTGCAGCTTGATGACCGGCTCGCGTGCCTCGAAAAATGCATCGAAGTTGTTCTGGCGCAGATTCTCGCTGCTGAAGACCGGATTCTCGACGTGCACGTGAACATCTTCGCGCAGGCGATTGCTCTCGCGCGTGTCCGAGGATGTGGAGCGGCCCAGTCGACCCAGTGGTATGTGCAGCTTGGGTCGCAGCCGGGATTTGCTGCTCGTCGGCGACTTGCTGGCGACGCTGCTGCCGGAGCACTCCGGGGGCAGGTCCATGGGCGACATGGGTCGACCCCAGCCGGGGCCAAAGTGTGCATGGGTGGGATCTGGCGAGGGTGGCTCCACGAAGATGCTGGGACTGCGCGAACGGGCATCGACCAGAGGGCCAGCCGCTCCGCCCGCAGCTCCATAGTCAATCAGACGTCCCTCCTCGTCGTAGGCGCTGCTGCGTTGGAATGGTGTTCGTCCTGATGCGCTTGGATTGCCGCCTCCTTGCATGCTGGCGTCATTATACATGGACGTGCTCAGCGGGCGCTGATGTGGCAGCAGCGGCGTCAACGGCGCCTGCGAACGATTGCTGCGCACGCTCGAGCGTTTGCTACCGCCGGAATTGTGGTTCGAGTGGGTGAGCGAGGCGCGCGAGGTGCGTCGCGTGGGCGTGGGCGGCAAACTCTGGGTCTGCAAGGCTTGGAGAGCAACTGGCTCCGGCTCCTGCTGCTGTGGCGGCTCCTGTTCAAAGCTAAAAAAGTTAACACTAGGCGCCAGCGGCGGCTGGCGGTGCGGCGAGTTGGGCGGTGCTGTGGGAATGCGTGACGGATTGGGCTGTTGAGCTGCGGCAGCTAACCACTCGGTGGGACGCGAGTCGGTTGTGTAGCTGGTGGCGGCGGCGCCAATAAAGTTGTTGTTGCTGTTGCTGTGGCTGTGCCCGGAGTTGGCTGCTCTCGCTGGATACTCGATGGGTATGAGCGGTTCGCGCAGGCAGTCGAGTGTGGGACGCGGTTTCACACGTGGTGCATAGAAACCATAGGTCATTAAGATGAGCTCATCGGCGGGATATATTACGTACATTCCTCAATGTCGCCATGTGACATGATGGCAACACGCTATGAACAAGATCAGAGCTAATCGGGCTAATCCCTTAACACTACGAGGCTATCTGAATTAATAAGCTCTTAACTAAACGAAGGTTAACTACTAGCGATGGTTTAAGGGGACGTGTCTTTTGGTTTAGTCGCGGCTAAAGTTAGATTGCAGTGTCGTCGATTTGTCTTTTATAATGTTCGGTCTCAAAGTCTCAGTTAACTAAAAAGAGTTACGTATAGTAAATAATTTATACAGATATATATAGATAATGTATAGAAAGAAGAAGAGAGATTAGGCTATACTTGACGCGTACTTGATTCAACTTGGGTTTATCACAAAACGAGTTCGAACTTTCAGGGATCGTGTTGTCATTTAGAGCGTGGCATGCTGGCAATAACTGTAAAGAGAGGGAGAGAGAGAGGGAGAGTAATTAGCAAGAGTTGTCAATATAGTTAAAGAGATTAACATTAAGTGTGACGAGTGCTGAGTATGCTTGAGCAAGATCTAAAGATCTAAAATGCATTCGCGCTCAATCTCTCTGCTTCGAGTAGTTACTCAAGTCAGTTCTAAGCATAAGAAAATATTTTTTTATATTTTTATTAAATATATTAATTAAAATTCACTTCAAACTGAAACCCAAATTGTCATCCAGCTTAGAAAACAATTAAGCTAATAACTCAAGTCGAAAGACAAACTATGAACACAATCTACTCAAGCCACTCAGACATATCAATGCGGAATGTCCAACTCAAGAACAAAACACTTCAATTAAAGGCAGACAAAAAGCTTTTCAGAGTCAAATAAACTTCGAAACAGTCAAACAAGTCCATCGCACATGTCTGCAGGATATTTCCATTGATTGTGCTCGGTTTAATTGAACGGCGTCTGCCAAGCGTAATAAAAGTGAATCGAAACAAAAACTTTCGCCACAAAACATGAATGAATTATTTAGAATTTCGCAATTTTCGTGCTCATTAAATTGTTTAACATTTGAATTGAATTGCGAGTGCGAAGAGGATGCTGCTAGCTGCTGTCCAAAGTTGCGAGTGATATGCGCTCGCCAGGATTCGGGACAGTCGGCACAGCTGCTGGACCAACTTTGCTGGCAGTTGGCTAAACAAAAGTTCGGCCAACTTTCTCACATGTCTGCCACAACATAAAGGCCTAAACGCAGGCAGGAAGGGCACAATGCGTGCTTAGCCCAGTTAGTTAAGAGCTACATAATGGAGCATTAGATCGTTCTGAACAAAAATTAACAGAAATTATGTACTTAGCTGAGACTCGAGTTACGCGCTTGAAGAGTTTGTTATTATTGTGCTGAGCGGCTATTAGAAAATTGATGAGCCACATTAATTAGAGTGCTAAAGGAAAAGCTGAGCTAAATCGTGAGCAAATTGATTGTAAAATGCGATAATTGGGGATGGAAAGGGCGGTGCAGACGCTGTCAAGATGATATATGAGCAGCTGGCAAGATGAAGTTAGCTGTTTGAGCTATAATTAGAATGTGGAGCTATTCAGTAGGGCAGAGCTCTACAAGTGGTAAGGACTGCTAGCTAGGAATTAGATAAGTTGAGCTAATTACCATTTTGAATACAGCCAAGTTTTAGGACTTGAGATAATCAAGACTATAATGCTGTTTAAGTCAAAGTCCATATACAAAGTATATCAAATAAGACTTGCCAAAAGAAAGGCAGAGATCTGAGTGGTAAATGTACACAATGTGTACTAAATGTACAATATGCACTAAATGTACTATATGAACTAAATGTACAATATGCACTAAATGTACTAAATGAACTAAATGCATTGAATGTATTAATTGTGTACAATATGTACTAAAGGTACTAAATGTCCTACATATGATAAATGTAATAAATGCACTAAATCTACTAAATGTACTAAATGTGTTATAAAAGCAGTTTCCGCAGACTAAACAGGATTACAAATTGTAAAAACCCTTTATAAACATTTGGCACGATATGAGAAAAATAAACAGAGATATGTGTTAAGCACATATAAAACACAATACTATTAAGATATGGAAAATCTCGTTCATTAATAATAATAATTCATACAATAAATTGATTCAATCAAACTGCAACTAAAACCTTCAACAACCCATCTCCCTGCTGGGCTAATGGCCAACTAAAGTGCAACTCACATGATAAATCATAAAGCAGCAGCAATCACAAATCACTTACTAAAGCCCATTATTAACTATAAATTACTTTTCAAATGCTTTGGCAGCTTTATCTACAAAAATTTATGGCAAAGACCTGGCTAACCTCTGTGTACATAAACAAGACGAGCGCAAAACTTAAGTAATATTGAGATAGTTTTTGGCCAATGGCCAGCTGAAATCTAGACGGCATTGAAATCGCATTACGCACAGACAGCAGCAGCAGCAGCAGCAGCGGCGGCCCAGAGAGCGATTAAATTCGCATTGTCATAAGCTGACAACAGGGACCTTGCAGGCGGCGAATACAAGAAGCGAAGGCAAAGAAAAACCCTGAATATGCATCAATAAATAAATAAATGAATCCGCTATAAATGATGAAAATATTTTCATTTCTGTTTTTTCTTTTTTTCGTTTTGAAGGGGAACGAAATCACGCAATTGAAATACAAACTGAATTATTTATAAGCTGCAATGCCTGTCAGGTGTGTGAGTGTGTGTGTGTGTGTGAGCTGTGTATGGCAGGTCAGCACACACACACATAAATAATTACACACACCTAAGTGCCAACCGCTGCAGCTAAAAACGTGGCTAACTAAATGGAATAAGTAAGCACATTACAGTGGGTTCCAACCGACTGCCTAATCCCCATTGAAGGTCAACAAAATTAATTGAAATTTTATTAATTAGGAAATGTGCAATATGAATTAGCAATTTATGATTCACATAATTTATTGATTATCTAAATGACAAAAGAAAACTGTTGGCCTAGCTTTTAAATGGAACAAAATTTATGTGGAATTCAACGTAGTCTAGATTAAATACTTTTGTGAATATATAGTTAATATATGTATATATATTTTCTATAGTTTATATTTTCTATATACATATTTTATATAGTTTATATTTTCTATATATAACGGTTGATCTACCTATTTCAGCTCAGCTCGTATACTGCAAATGCGAAATCTCCACATTTTATAAAGTCTGGCATAGCTCTAAATGATATACATATGGCCCATTTACCCTATGCCCCCTATAATCTTGTTAATCAATCAAATGAGTATGCTGCCGACCTTATACATCTCAAATTTCAACTCTCAAAAGTCAACACACGTGCCCACAACCCAATATACTCTCTGCGAATCCACACAGTTCCGTTGCTCATCATGAGCTTGCCTGCTGCGGATAGTCCTGTTCAAGATGATGTAAGACCGCTGATGCATTTGCAGCTGGTTATAAAAAGGCTATGCATATACATGCAAATATTTACCTTCCATTTGCCCAGCAGCAGCAACAGCACTCACACACACACCCACATCCACACCCCTTCCACACACACGCCCAGCCGCCCCGATAATTGAATTGTTTTGCAGCACTTTAGCAGCTCGTTAAATCTGTCAACATTGATCCATCATGCTTAGAGCGGAGCAGCATGATATGCATGAATACAGGAAGGGACAGAAAACGGAAGCTGAAAGCTTTAGACGCCAAAAGGTTAACAGAGAGCAACTCTGTAGGGTGTACGATTTATCCAATAGGCCAGCTGGCCATACCATAAAGCAAAGCACAAAATGGAAGCCAATTTATGAAATGCACAAGCAGCAACAGCAACAACAACTATCAGCCACAACAACAATGACAAACGCCTTCGGGCTGCAGCAATTTGTTTGTGCCATAAAAGTGCAACGGTAAGTATATAAAATTAATTAACTACAAAAAAGAGCAAGAAATATACGAAAGAAAAAGCAGAGAAATAATAATAAAAACAATGAACCAATCTGACGCTGTCTGACAATGGCACTGACAGCCCCACAGCGACCGAGAGTGGGGCAACAATTGAAAAACGGCTGCAGAGGGTAGCAAGAGGTGCCAAAGGCAGAAGCAGAGGCTGGGGCAGAGGTAGAGGCAGTGGCAGTGGCAGTGGCGGACTGGCAGCCCGTTAGCTACTTTGAAGTACTTGCGCTTATCATTCATGGCAAGCCCAGCATGAAAATGAATTCAAAACAGGCAAGGGAAATACAAATTTAAACAGCTCAACGACGAACAAATACCCTAAGTTAAAAAAATAAAATAAAATAAAAAATAGAAATAAATACTTGTAGCTCTCTAAACTCTGTTGCTTAGCACCAATGAAAAACATAGCTAAAATTTATTTAATTAAGCATTTTACCCTCACAACTAGAAACTCCAACTGAAGCCAACTTTAACAAGGCAACTCCACTCAAATTTCATTTCCTACCAAAAACAAATGGAAAAAATATTTCGGCAAACTTTTCATGCACTTTTATTTCCAGCTACGTCTGGGAAATTTAATATTCCCTTCTGTTTTCCAGAAAAAGTTTTTAATGAATTTTATGTTGCATCAAATGAAAGGAAACTTCGGCCGAAGTCCGACACTTATTGAAACACAATCGAATGAGTTATTGAGCAAAAAGGTGCTCAGTTTACGTTAAATTAATAATTATGCGAATTGGATTTAAATATCATTCATCAAATTGAATTTAATCACAGTTATTAAAGTGAAGTGGCATATAAAATAAATATATAATTTGAAATATGAAAATTAATTATCTGAAATAAATGTTGTTGAATGAATCATTCATTCATTGATGAGTCATTCATAAAAGGAATGCACTCAGTATGAACTAATCATTATATGAATTACTTAATGCTCTTTCTTTTCATCATGCATTTGTTATAATACTCATTCATTTAATTAGTAATGTAATATTCATTCATTCATGTATTCATTAATTCATTAATTCATTCATGTATTCATTCATCTATTCATTCATTCATTCAGTTATTCATTTATAATACATCACTCTTTCAGTCATTCATTCATTTATTCATTCATCATTCATCATTCATTCACTCATTCATTCATTCAGTCATAAGCTGTTATACATCATAAAATACATTAAACTTCCTCACTATTATGCACTCACTATTATTCCCATTATTCACTTAGGATGAACAACATTCATTTCAATAATGACTCATTAATTTCATTCAAAGTGCCACACACACTCACTCATAAACTTAGCGATTATACATAATGAGCATCATTCGCTTTCATCACTTTCACTCAGTATCATTAGCACCATCATCAAATATTCACTTAAAATGAATCACAAAGTGAATATCATTCGCCACATTCATTTCATTCTTTTCTACACCAAATACCTTTGGTTCATTCCATTCCTCATTCCATGCCATTCATTCATTCCGTGCGCCTGATGCATTCACTATGTCGAACTAAATTTAGCTCTAGTTAAGACATTAGACAGCGTGCAGTTGCATATAAAATGCGAGCAGGCTGACAGACAGGTTGGACGTGAGCTGGGCATATTTAATGACCCAGCCAATATGCCCCACGATGGCAGGGGCGTATCATAATCAGGAAACGCGACAGCAAACAGCAGGCGACGAGGCAACGAGCAGCAAACAAAATGTTATAAATAAATAAACAAGCAGTGCTGCAGCTGCCGCTGTTGTTGCCGCCGCCCCTGTTGTTGTTGTTGCTTTTGTTGCTGCTTCAGCTGCTTGCTACATGCTGCTCGTATCATGCTTGGGCGTCTGCCGGACGCCCCTGCGCCCATGCCTTGTCGCCCCCTTGTGATACCCCCGCGACGCGGCCAAGCTGTCGCTCAATGCAATTTTGGCAGCCTTTGCATTGGCAGCCAAGCAACTCGACAACCTGGGCAGAGAGGAAGCAAACTTGACTCAAGTGCATTGTCAAGGTACGAGGGGGCACTGCAAAGACCCAGATACACACACACACACACACACACACACACACACTCGCACACTCATACACATAACTAGATGGCAGTGCGCCCATAAAGCTTGAGCTGAAGCTATTGCAATTGCTCTTTGCACATGTGTTATATTTATTTTTATTGCATTGAACTTGTGCACATAAATTAAGCAAGTTTTCTGTGTTCTTTTGCATAGCTATATACATATGTGTGTCTATATAGACTACAAAATTCCTGAAATGCTTTGCGCCCTACAAGCGCAACTACTTCGCAGCAAAGGCTCTCAGACTAATCAATTGCGTAAGCTGCCTTCAAGCACACAACTCTTCGCGTGCATAACAATGAGCCCAGCGAGTTCCTAATAGCTGTATTTTTTCCATATTTTTTTTCCGTTATATATATATGTATGATATACCTAATAGCTCATAATTCCCTTATTGAAATGCGCAGCTTTTGCGCGGCACAACGGACGCCAACAACAGACACAAAAGTCGCATCGCAATGAATAATGACAGGTAGTATATATGCATGAGGATCTGGGGGGCGCCGAGAAAGCGCTGTCGGTGTCAACCCCTAACAAAAGGAGCTGTCGAAAAAAGCAAACTCAATTTATGAAAACATTCAGGCAGACAAACTCGCACACACACAGAGCGAGAGCCACAGGAAGACACACAAATTGCGTATGCGCCGCGTGAGCCCGTTTTGAATCAACGTAGGCTTATGCTACACCTCTCACTCTCTGCCTCCTCTCCCTTTCAACCTTCCCATCTAACATACAAAGCCTATTACCGTGGCACGTTTCGCTATCATATATTTGTACATAAATAAGTGAATAAGTCTCGAGTCCTTTTTACACGGAAACAGCCAGCATTTTGACTTAGACAAAGGGCCAAAACGCATTTAGCTAATTAGACAGGCCATAAGGTCAACTAACTGATTGATTGGCTGTCATAAATGCAAATTGCTTTGTCTTTTAATGGCCCCATAATGCGTTTGACATTATCTGCCCATAAGTTAGCATGTCAATATTTAATAATATATATATATTACAATATTTAATAAACTAGAACGGAACAGAGCTGCATACGAGGTGTCTTTCTAGAAAAATATTTAATAAATTTTATATGCAGAAATATTTAGCATAAAAAAATAAACTATTTTGTATATAGTTTATATTTTTAAAAATTTATATATATTTTTTAATATAAAAAATATATATATTTTCAATTTAATATATGTGAAAATAATTTTTAAATAGTTTCTTTTAAATTAAAATCAATTATTTTGTATATTTTAAATTAATTTATGTATTCTTGCCCATTAATTTAGTTAAGGTTTATTGATAAATACGCTATAGAGTCTAAGACAATAAGCGTAAATAAAATTAATGAATTTGAAAAAAAAAAAAAAAATTTATATATTTTTTAATTTAAAAAACAAATATTTTCTATTTGATTTATTAAAAAAATATTTTTATAACAAGTAGTTAACACAGATCAAGCATATTAAGTATGCGACGAAACTTTTCATATCAATTTAAGATATCACCTCTTTTATATATTTATATATATTTATCTGCTGTGCAATAATAACTAAAAATTTGCTTGCGCCCTACTCAGCTTAAAGTTGCATATAAAATTTTCAGAAACATCGCCAATCCCACATTTGCACATATCACAAAAAAAGCCCAACTGAAGCTGCGGCTCACGCTCGACTGTGTGAAAGGGCCATAAATCCCAAAGATTTCATTTCTTTCGAGTCCAAAAGAGAGCGGGTACTTACCGTTTAGAGCAGCTGCAATTGTGTTAAATGAAATCCTTTGCTTGAATTTATGGCTGACATTTTAAGTTTTGAAACGGATTTAGCACAAATTATTTGCGATGATTTATGACGCGTATTTATTTACTATTATTTATTTGCACCAAAAATCAATTTGCGTTCGCTTGAGTTTTTCTCTTTGTTAGTTTATTTATTACTTGTTACTTAGTTGTTGATGTTTCGCGTTTCTCGTAGCTCGTTTAAGTCGATTTAGCAAACGTGGAGAGGCGTCCGTTTGGCCGTTGCCACTTTTTACGCGCGTATAGCGCCAGATATCGCATTAAATATATATATTCATATATATTATATAGATATATAATTCTGGTGTATTTGTATATACGTGTTCACCCGCACAGCACTACACACACATAGGCACACACACACACACACACACGCACGCACACACGCTCGCAGCAGCGCGAGGCATTCAACGACGCCGATCGACGATGAATTTAGACTGAGGCTCAGCAGCTTGTAAGCATTTCAGTTGCTATTTTGACAATTTTTGTTTTTGTTCCGCTTTTCTTTCTTTTTTTTTGCTGTGCTTTCGTGCGATTCTCATGGCTCTTCGTGTGTTTACTCTGCGCATATTGTTATTATATGTATATATATATATATAAATAGTCTATATATATTTAGCTGATCTTATCAGTTCACATTCTGTGTGGCCCGCGCGCTGAGAGCATCTGATAATGTCTTGTATATGATGTGTTTATTGGCTTTGGCCAGCATACACGGCGTATACTCGTTGTTGTTGCTGCAAATTAGCTGCTAAGCTGTTTGATTTGATGACGTCGCTGACTAGCGCAGCGTCCATCCAGGCAGATGACGTCACCGTTTCTGTCGCACCAGCTGTCACGCGCACAGTGCATACTATTTATAGCTTGACACGGCCGATGCCGATGCCGATGCCAACGTCGACGTCAACGCCGCCGCAGCTGCGACAGCGACAGCGACAGCGGCTGCTGCTGCTAATTTTCGCAAGTGTTTTTCTTTGCGCTTTTCTTGGATCTGCCGCCGTCTGAAAATAGAAAGCCAAAGCCAAAAAGGAAAGAAAAATATTGTGTGTGAAACTCATTGAAATGTTTGCGCGTACTCAATTTTAATATACGCAAATAAAACTGGCAACAGTTGGAGCAGTGGGAGGCATTTGATGCTGTTGCTGCTGCTGCTGCTGCCAGCTGATTACTCATACGCCCCGCTGGCGCGTCACAAAAAAACGCCGCAAATTAAATTGCATTAAAATTATAAATGCCATCAGCAGCAGGCAGCATTAGATGCGTGCGTGTCAACACACACACACACACACACACGCACAGAGCAGGTGAATGCATTTCCATGCGAAGGCTTCGCTAGCCCAATTTCTAATTATTATTTATGAGACCTGTCAGCCGGGATATCAAGACGAGCCGCCTGCCAGGCAAAGGCAAATTTCCAGCATAATACCAAAACCTGCCAAAGCTAACAAATTGACCCAATTGCGGTTGGCGAACAGCTGTGCGTTTAAGACTGAGCCACCATCATCTAGCCACCCCACCACCCAGCCTACATACATACGAAATGGGAAAAATTTGATATTTGTTTGAGCACATAATGCATAATTAATTGAAAACCTGTTAAAGCTCTGCTAAGCTTGTGTGCAGAGCTGAAAAAGTTCATTGACTTGAGTTTTTAATGAGAGCTGACTTACAAGAGCTCAAATTTGTTTAACATAATACAATATATATGTATTTAGATTGAGCAGCAGCTTATTGACATTTTCTGTCTGCTTAGCATGAATACATATCTAGATGGTGAGAGCTTATCTACTTTCGTATAGTAGTAGTAGTAGTAGTAGTAGTAGTAGTAGTAGTAGTAGTAGTAGTAGTAGTAGTAGTAGTAGTAGGAGTAGTAGTAGAAGTAATAATAGTAGTAGTAGTAGTAGTAGTAGTAGTAGTAGTAGTAGTAGTAGTAGCAGTAGTAGAAGTAGTAGTAGTAGTAGTAGTAGTAGTAGTAGTAGTAGTAGTAGTAGTAGTAATAATAATAGTAGTAGTAGTAGTAGTAGTAGTAATAGTAGTAGTAGTAGTAGTAGTAGTAGTAGTTGTAGTTGTAGTAGTAGTAGTAGTTGTAGTTGTAGTTGTAGTAGTAATAATAATAGTAGTAGTAGTAGTAGTAATAATAATAGTAGTAGTAGTAGTAGTAGTAGTAATAATAATAGTAGTAGTAGTAGTAGTAGTAATAATAATAGTAGTAGTAGTAGTAGTCTACATGTCATAACCATATTTTCTGTTGTCTAACATTTGTTTGCCATGTTAACTATATTTTCGCTGTCTAACATTTCTTTGCCATGTTAACCATATTATCTGTTGTCTAACATTTCCTTGCCATGTTAACCATATTTTCTGTTGTCTAACATTTCTTTGCGATGTTAACCACATTTTCTGTTGTCTAACATTTCCTTGCCATGTTAACCATATTTTCTGTTGTCTAACATTTCTTTGCGATGTTAACCACATTTTCTGTTGTCTAACATTTCTTTGCCATGTTAAGCACCTACTTAGCTTATCTGCCCAACCTATGTTAAGCCTCTGTCTGTTAAGACTTCTGTTGTCAACACACAACCGAATCTGACAACTGACGACTGCAACCTTTCACCCACATAAATATGCCACAACACACTTCGCATTAGGTCTCGGTGATTTTTCTGCGTTGCCCACCGTAAATCCCCTTCTTATCGGCACGTTTGACAGCCAGCTTATCGCCACGTGAATACCCGACCCCATCGATTGCCATAAAAGCGCTGTCTCCTCAAGTTTTCAGCATCAATCAACAAACGAGTCAAGATGCAAGTGAAGCTGTGTGAACTGTTGCTGCTGCCGCTGCTGCTGCTGCTGGGACTGAGCTTAGGCGAGGCGCGCCATCACGAGCCGCGCCTACCCTTTGACACTCGGCCATCGCCATTCAATCCCAATCCGCCCAGAGGTGGGCCCTTCGTTTAGGCGAGGCGTTGATTAATTTAAATATTTGATGCGATTAAAGTCTGCTACATACAGCAAACACTCTTTTGTTATTCTATTGGGCACATGCACCTGGCAGGGGCTAACAATTAGCCAAGGTTTGTATTTGAATTGTGAGTAATATCGAATTTGCAAGTCATTTTTAAAATACTGCAAGCTCATGACTTGACAGTCATCCTTGGCAGGGAAAGGTTTCAATTATCAGGCAGTAAAGGCTGAAATATGGAGCTAGTTGGGAGCTCTGGCTTTAGTACAGGCACTGTAGTATACTTAGTAGAAATTTAACATATTATAGTTAACAGTGCGCTATACTCTATTTAACAGCAAGTTAATATAAGCGCTGTTATATATTTTACAGATATTTAACATATGGCTATTGTTAACAGCGCGCTGTACTTCATGTAACAGCTACTTAACATACGCTTGCATGTTAAGCTTGCCTTTGTTAACTCCTTTTCTATTCCAAAAGTTGTTCGTCTAAAATTTAGCTTTGCAAACGCTGACTCTGGGGCAATGAGCTTGCAAATTTTAATTATGACTTGCTGTTGACTTGCCTGGCCTTTTCGCCTGGGTAAAGAAAAAGTCAGGCAAATATTAGTACGCTCAAACAATATCAATAATTGCATTACGCACGTGCCTTTGATGTAGCCGGCAGACTTAAACGCATTACAAATTTCGAGTAATGGGCTAACGATATCAACGAGGCGACGGGTAGTTGCAGCTCGTCGGAACTCTTCGGTTTAGTTGATTAATGAAGCCGCGCTGAGAAGCAATTCAAAAGATGTGTCAGCTGTCCGTCCTGTTGGATACGTAGTAAATGGAATAGCCGAAACTAAATATGAAATTGTGCAATGGAATATTTTAAGTGAGTCGAAGGTCGCCCCGTTGGCTTGGCTCCCTCCACCCACTGCCAGATTTGCCAACAAGGCAGCCACTTTATGTTGTTTTTGCATTGCAAATTACTAGCAACAACGATGCCATTCAAAAGCAACGTCAACATGCGTCAACACAATGCCACGCCCACAAACAACAAGCACTTGCACTTGCCCTTGTGCAGCAGCTAAGACGAGCAGATGCTGCCGCTGTTGCTGTTGCTGTTGCTGTTGCTGTTGCTGTTGCTGTTGCTGTTACTGTGGCAACCTCCTCTCTATTAGAGCACTTTGTTGCCGTTGCTGTGGCATGGCAAGTGTTGCCTCATCTTTGGCGTCCTTTTACAAATTTTCGCCCGACTGACATTTGCAGCAATTTTGCTCCGTGCACTTTACCATTTGTGCGGTTTTTTCTACAGTGCGCCTCGGCTCATTAGGTTAGGCAAATTTCGCACGCAAAATCAATAAAAAGCAAAAGCTTGGAGCTGCTAAGTAAATTTATGGCCAAATCAATATGTATACAAAGCATATTCAAACGAACGCGCACTACATAAATCGACCGCAAGATCAACGAGCGCAGAAAACACCAATAAAATCGCCAACAAAATGAAAGGGAAAATTGAACAACAACTTTTATGCAGCTAAAACAAACAGCGAATTGTTTACTTAACAATCGATGGATGTTTTGTCTATTGTGCATTATTGCCCTTTATGCGCAAATCTCTCCTGTGTGTGTGTGTGTGTCTGTGTTGGCCATTGCTTCCTAAAGCCATAAATCAAAACGAATGCGTTCCCCATTCGCACATTAATCGATTTTCATTGGGAAAACGAAACGAAAACGAATTTGAGCTAATGTTTACAGGCGGCTTGCGAAGATAAACAATTCAGTTAGCCAAATTATAAACAGAAACGAGCCACAAAAACCCAACATTTATATCCGAGCATTACATAATTCAAGTCGAAAAGTTGAGTTGCTTCTTAAAACTGAAAATTCCTTGACATTTTTCTTCGTTTTTTGCTGCCACTGCCGCTGCTGCTGCCGCTGACATTTTGAATTATTTGCGGCTTTTGCTGCTGCTCAACTGAATTTTCTGTGCCGCCCCGAGGCTAACGACCCGTGGCAACGCAACAACAAGGCCCTGGAAATGCCAAATATTGAGCACAGTTAAATTTCATAGCTGTGCGGAAAATCACAGCAGTGAAAAGTCAAATTTAACGATAAGCAAAGAAAAAAATCGAATGCCAATTGATGTGAATAAAAAAGTGAATAATAATGATTGGCAAGCGCATAAAATAAACGGCGATGGCTGATCTATAAAGTTTCATTTGTATATGCTATACAAATATACATATACATATTCATATATATATTTATATATATATATGTATATATAGGCAAGTCATTAGTATTGATAATGAATCCATTCATGTCTGTTGCGCAAACCATTTAAATTCTGGCACATTATTTATGCCACGATTTTCGAAATTAATTTTTTTTTATTTTTTTTTGTTCTACAATCTGTAAATATTTCATACGCATGCATATGTGTCTGAAATAATTTCTGTATATTTTCTTAAAATCTGTTTATGCTAGATTTCAATATAGATTTGCACAATTAAACCAAATTTGCTTTGAAAGTATTATTTTTGAAACTTTTTAAAGTCTTTTTACATTTTTTTTTCAGTTTTTTAGTTATGAAATACAAGCAGCTGTTAATAATATTTAAGAGATTTTTTGAATACTATATATGATAATTGAATAAAATTTTAAGCAAAATAATTTTTTTAATTTACATTTATATTTTTTTGAAATTACAAAAAAATTAATCATTCCATTTTTTATATATTTTTTAAATATTTTTTATTTTAGACATACAAAAATAAATTTGTATATTATTTTTATATGAGGAAAAGGTTTATATTATTAATAAAACACTCAAGCACTCTTAAAACCTTTTCAATTAATTATCCTGGGTATTTTAACTCAATTAATTGCACACTAGATTAATTTTCAATGCATTTACGTTTTTTTAATTTCCAAATTAAATATTTATGCTCAATTAATTTCCATAAATCTTTAAACTTCATAAGAGCTAAAAGCTTTCGTTCATCAATGTAAAAATAATACACAAGAAAGCACTAAGAAATAAACGACTATGAGATACCCTACACACCTTTAACTAGGGCTATAAGGCACTAAAAGATGGCTGAAAGATGAATGTTCCGTTTTTCATGTCCCCTGTTCAGGGCATACAAAAAACAAATCCATTTCATAAAACGCATTTCGAAATTAGAATTTATCACTTGCCGCCAAAGCCCCATGGAATAAATACGCTCAATTAATTCCCATAAATCTTTGATCCGCTAGATAAACACACGTCAATCTATCAATTCATCAAGTGAAGCATGCAAAATTGGCTTTGACAGATGAGTTTCGTGCACAACTTGAGCGCAATTAAATTGATATATATGCAGATCTATATATCTATATAGAAATATGTGTGTGTGGGGCGCACTCTATTATTTAAGCTGTGAAACTTTAACAAGTCGAAATCAAATTATGAGTGAAAGTTGAACGCGAAACGGTGGCGTATGCCACACAAGCTTCAACTCTCAGGTGGCAGAAAACTAATTTACAAACTCGTTTTGAAGTTCCAGCACAAGACGCTAGAGCTGCGAATGGCATACTTATATAATTTATATATATATATCTGAGAGAGTATGCGATATTAGAGTAAATGCCAGTAAATGCCAGCAAAAGTGAATAAATACAAAGGGCCTAAACTTGAGGCAGGCATAAATATGCATTTTTCCGTGTGCTGCCCGAGATGCGTTCATAAATAAGCTGGGAACTTGGCTACGTTCGGCTGCCTGAAAGGCAACACCAAGTTCATTAGGTATGTATGCTAGTCTAGTCTAGAGCTCTGACTGCGGCGTGGCCTCCCTGGTGTGGGGCTTATTTTAATGCCGCGCTGGCTGCAGCCCCCACCGAAAATGGCTGCCATAAATGTGCCAGCTCATTTTGTTCATCAACGTAGGTGGGTAGGTAGGGTAGGTGGGTGGTGGTGGGGCGTGCCTGCCTCTAATGTTATTCAGACAAGATGAAGCACTTAAGAATGCGTTGTGCGATGTCAGCTGTGGGGTCGCTCGTTGGGAGCAAACTCAAACGGTGTGTATCTCTCATATCAGATAGCGCTGCCGCCCGCTCCCTGCGGACAGACAGACAGGTGATAATGAACACACTTAGAGGCACCAGCTAGGGGCTGCTGCCGGAGCTGGAGCTGTAGCAGTAGCCATTGCCGTTGCCGCTGCCATAGCCGGAGCCTTACACACATGTTGCCATTTAAGCAGTTAATGGCGTGTTTAAAGCTAATTGCCGTTGCCAACTGCCAACTGCCAACTGTTGGGCCCAGGCATTACCAAAGCCACAATGCTGGGCTCGGCTGCTTGTTTATTAAATTCGCAATTTATTTTATGAACTTTCTGTGTGCCGCCAGTCGCCAACCGCAACAAGCACTGCCCGCAAAACCCTAAATAATGCATGCATCCAATGTATGCTTATTCTCTTTTTTTATGTTCGTGAGCCCAGCAGCGGGACATGGCATAAAAACGCCTCAATATGGATCACATATGCTGAAATATGACTATCTGTGGGTTTCAGTAGTCAGAAGAGGCTCTTGGAAGGAGAAATATAATAAAAACTAAAATAAAATAAAATAAATTAAAATAAATTAATTTATATTTATTTAAATAAATTAAATAAAATTTATTTAAATAAATTAAATAAAATTTTATTTAAATAAATTAAATAAAATTTATTTAAATAAATTAAATAAAATTTATTTAAATAAAATAAATAAATAAATAAAATAAATTTATTTAAATAAATTAAATATAATTTATTTAAATAAATTAAATAAAATTTATTAAAATAAATTAAATAAAATAAAAATAATAATAAATAATAATAAAAATAATAAATAAAAAATAAAAATAAATTAATTAAATTCTTGAATAAGAATCAGTTTAAAACAAAAGATGTAAAGAAATAAAAATATATAAAAAGAGAAAAAATAATTAGCATTATTATACTTTGTTTAATCCTATTTCTTTATGCCATCATTAGGCCAGCATAAAGCTGCTCAGAGCTGTTCATCCTACAGGATATGGCCAAGTCGACCTTTGTCAACGCCGAAATTGTTATTTCGTTTTATATAACCACAGGGAATATATCATTTGGCTGGGCTTTGTTGTCACAGCGACTGTGAAACTGTTATTGTTTCTCCTCCAAATGAGTCTGGAGGCAGCCAAAATGAAACTGACAGCAGTGCCAGCGATTGTTGCTGCCGCTGCTCACCTGTCAGTTAATCAAAACGAACAACAACAGCACAACAAATACTTGAGCTACAGGCGCATAGCAGCCATATAGCGCGCACCGTTTTGCTTTGCTGTGAAGCGGCGGCATTCTGACATTTGTTTTGGGCTAGCCCTCTTCTGCGCCTTCTTCTTTCATGCCTTGGCTCAAAGCGTTTGGCACTAAAAAATTAGTTTTCCTTTATTGAGCCGCCAGTGATTGCCGGAGCGTACGTGCGTCCAGTGGTTGGGTCAGGAAGTGCAGACATAGGACCTGGGGTCAGTGGAGCAAACTGAGGAGCAGAAGGTGAAGCGCTTTTGTTGTGCCTTTTGGGTGCTGTGTCTACGAGCCATATTGCGTACCCGCATTGTCTGGGGGCTACATACCAAACAGCCGAACTGAAGCCAGTTTTTCCCTACGCTCATTGTCAGAGGCCACTAGTGCGTATATGCAATGGAGGTTACATTGCGTATACGTAACGTAATTCACATTAGCTGCGGCCCAAAGAGTAATTGTCTCTCACTGACATTACGTATACGTAACGTAACGTAACGTTTTGCTCATTAGCTGCTGAAGACAAAAGACTAATTGTCCGTAGTTTACGTTGCGTATGCCTAACAACGACTAATTGTGCACTGCCCGCATCACGTATACGTAACGTGAAGCGAATTGTCTACTTTTCACATTGTAAGCTACACAAGGCCTATACGTAACGTAGTGCTGACTGTATAGCCTAGGCGCATCACATTGTACCCAGGCCGCATTGTGTGCTTAACACGTCAAGTCTTATTCTGCTCTTGTCATGCTGCGCATACTCGATGCAGGACTAATTATCTGTTGCGTGGCGTCAATCAACCCTTCCCTCTGTTAATACGTAACGAAAGTCTAATTGTTGCGTGGCATACACTCGACGTAAGCCCGACTCTCTGTTGGCGATGTGGCCAAGTCTAATTAAATTGAATACGAACACTTGTTGGACTTGGCTGGGCCTCTGTGGGGCGGCAGCGGCGGCAATTGGCATTGATAGGCATCTGTGGCGCTTTAACAGATCAGCAACAACAGCAGCAGATTGATGTGAAAAATGGCAGCTGTGCTTAAATGCTTAACAAGGCAATTTGCGTGCGGTCTTGTGGCCATTGTTTCGGCTCACTTCGCTCCGGTGGTAGAGCGCAACGTCCGCGAGCGTTGTTTGCTTGGCCGGCCGAAAGGTGGGCGCGGCTGTCGTTATTAGCATGCCATCAGCAACGACGACGGCCCAGCAATTTATGCAAAACGTGCTCAAGTGCCGCACATCGCGTGAGTGCCGCCAACTAACGCCAGCTACCCACCGAACACCCAAACCCATAAACATAGGCCGTACCGCACGCCCACTCCGCCCCACCCAGCTAGCCGCTAACGGCTCATTATCAGCAGCATGAAAGCAATGTCTAAATTATATATATATACATATTTTTCGGTGAGGACTCTCCCAAATGCACCGCATTCATTGTGAGTGTAGCTTTAAAGGTTTCGGATTCAGGTCAGCCAGTTGAAAGATACTTAAGGCCAAGAGCCAAAATAAATGTTAAGGTCAACATGGCAACCAAATACAAAAAAAAAAAACACAAAAAACATCTCAAATATTCACTTTTGTAATTGGATGCTGGCGTCTCTGACTGTCGCATACCTTCAGCTTGTGCGTTTAAAACCACGGCAGCGGCAGTCTCGCTCCACAGCACCCAGGCCAGCGGCAGAGCAACAAATAAAACAAGGCGGCTGAACATACCGAAGGCTATATACGCTTCTTGATCAACTGATTCCATTCAAACCAAGCGAGATTGAGAGATTAAAGGCACTGAATCAAAGTCCATTCATTACGAATTTTTAAAAGGGAATTTGATTTTATGTGGGGATGATATAGAGCATATAGAGTAGGAGAATATAGATAGTATATAGGGTCTGTAGAGTATATAGAATATGGAGAGTATATAGAGTATAGAGAGTATAGGGGGTATAGAGAGTATATAAAGTATATAGAGTATATAAAGTATATAGAGTATATAGAGTATATAGAGTATATAGAGTAGGCTATATACGCTTCTTGATCAACTGATTCCATTCAAACCAAGCGAGATTGAGAGATTAAAGGCACTGAATCAAAGTCCTTACATAACGATTTTTTAAAAGGAAATTGGATTTTATGTAGGGCTGATGTAGTGCATATAGAGTAGGAGAATATAGATAGTATGTAGGGTCTGTAGAGTATATAGAATATGCAGAGTATATAGAGTATAGAGAGTATAGGGGGTATAGAGAGTATATAAGGTATATAAAGTATATAGAGTATATAAAGTATATAGTGTATATAGAGTATATAGAGTATATAGAGTATATAGTGTATATAGTGTATATAGAGTATATAGAGTATATAGAGTATATAGAGTATATAGAGTATATAGAGTATATAGAGTATATAGAGTATATAGAGCTATACTTTGAGTATAGTGAGTATTAAGAATACATAGAGTATTTAGAGTAAATAGATGAAATAGATTCTTGATTTGGCGTTCAAATAAATCTTAAAAACTTTTCCAAATTTTATAAAAATATTTGCTGAAATGATACAAAAGCCAAGTTCGTTTTCTTTTAAGAAACATAGAACACGGTTGAATAGAAAAAAGTTATAGACCTATTACTAGAATATTTAACTCAATAAAAATAAAAAGGAGCTATTCAAGGTCCTTTAAAAATACTAAAAAAGTAGATTTGCAACAAAAGATCACAAAAGATACTACTCATACATCCCCTACAAACTAGCCAATAATAATAATAATATATATATATATATATATATATATATATATATATATATATATATATATATATATTTTAATTTTATATATACATAATAGGGACAACACGACACCTTCTCTGATAAAATAGTAATACCCTCTATTAGAGTATAAAAAAAAATAAAAATTGTATATAAAAAGCAAAAAGCAGAAAAAGCAGCTCAAATTGTATGTGTGCATGTTTTGTTGCTGCCACCGCACCCAATTGTTGTTGCTCTTGTTGCTGGCATAAAGTCCGTCAGTGTGTGTGTGTGTGAGTGTGGGTCTCCTTTATTTTTTTGCTCTGGCCTGTCCCTGGCTCCGCACCATTCAAGCGCATTGTATTCTGTTTGTTTTATAGTTATTGCTTTTGTTTCGCCTTCGTCAGTGTTGCGCGCCGCCCATCATCTCACGCCCCTCGCTGAGCGCAACACATTTTATGCACATTTAATCTTATGACAGGCAAAATGTTGTAAAATTGTTTATGGCACTTTGTGACATGGTCAGTTTTTACCATTTTTCAGCACACAACAAAAAAAAGTACGAAAAAAAAACAAAGTGAAGAAAACTTTTATTCGCCCATATGCGAACGAGATTAGCGTGTAAATTTCAGGTGATCAACGCTTGTGTTCCACAAATGGAAACCTTTTTGGAGTACAAGAAAACGTTTTTAGTGTGTTGTACAAAAAGTTATAAAACAATAGCTGAACTAGTTGAAAAGAAATCTCGCAGGAGTTGGAAAAGTTCAAGTTTGGGATTGCAAAGGACCAGCAGGAGGCTTGCAGATGAATCTATTGCAGCTTTTAGCTTAGCAAAACAACATAAGGAATAATTTTCAAGCTCAAATCAAAGTTTGTTATTCTCATACTCATTTCTAAGCCAGAGAGAAGAACTTTAAGCCATCTCAAGCCATCTATAGCTGCAGCCGCTCAACCTCGCACGCGTCAAGTTCGCACGGAGATTTCAGCTAACACATGTTGCATTTAGGGACTTGCAACATACATTGTGAAAGCCAAGGCTCAAATAAATAAGAAATATATACAGTACTCCGTCTTCAGCTCAAGACAAAATATTTGTCAGAGCTGTAAGCCCGAAGAGCAATAAATCCTCTCAGATTTGCTGCATTGCCTCCAAGCATTTGTCCATTTCGTATTCATTTTGTTTTATGTTTGAACGCAACAAATTTTTGTCACATAAAAATCGACTCTTTTGAAAATATATTGAGGCAAGGAAAACAGACAAAAATATGAAGCAGTTAAAACCAGTTTAATCCGATTTATTTTTAGCCACACAGATATTGCCTTCCCATCGAGCAGAAGTGAAAGTTAGATATTTGGCAAATAAAATTTTCGATATAAAAGCGCTTTAGGGAAACTATGAAAACAAAATAACAAAATAAGTAAAAGTGATTTAGGCGGGAGTGACTGACTGAGCGATACCCTAAACTACTTTAGACAAAGGAAAATAGTAGTCAGTAAAAATGCATCAGGAGAGTGTGACTGACTTAGAGATACCCTAAACTACAAGAAAATAATAAAATTAGTAAAAGTGATTTGTGAGTGACTGACTGCCAGATACCCTAAACAACTTTAGAGAAACCATGGAAACAAAATAATTAAATAAGTAAATGCGGGAGTAATATACTTGGAGATACCCTGAACCTTGATGCTTATCGATGGTTATACTACTTCTGATATAGAGAAGAATATAAATTCAAGTCTTTTCTACAAGCTTTAGTGGTTGACGAGATTGCTAAGTTTATCTGGACTGGCGGACGGACAGACAGACGAGCAGACGACCAGGCGAGCAGGCGTCCAATGTCTATATCAGCTCAGCTGCCCAGACTGTTTCAGGCTGCTGCCTCGCCTGCATATATCTTGCTTCATATATCTACCCTCTGTTACATATATCTTCACAAAACCAACATGCCCATCAGCTCCCATTTCCAATGGCCATAAATAAATATTTATATTTTGTGCATAGCAATGAAATTGCAATTTGCAATTAGGATCAATTCGAGATTACTCGAGTTATAACTCACCTGCGGGCAAATGTGCTTAGTTTTTAGTTTCTAGTTGGCAACCTGTTGGCTGCAGCTGCTTCTGCTGCCTCTCCGTTGTTGTTGCTGGCGTTGTCATCTGTTATTGGCAGACAATACAAATTTTTCACTCACTCAAGCAGTTGGCACGCCATTTAGTTTTCGTGTCAGTGCTGTGTCCAGCTTAATTTCATTTATATTTTAATCGAAATATATTTGGCCAAGCTGTCTGCTCGTTTGGCTGAGCATGTTTCATAGCGACCCGTGAATATATATGTCTGTATGTCGCCTATATATGCGCATGCATGTTTTTATTTTCTTTCTTTCGTTTCGTATAAATTTGTTTTGTCAAAATTATTATTAGTTATTTTGTTTTTTTGCGCTTTGTGCTTTCTTGGTCTGCAGACACAATTTGATTTTCAATTTTGTCTCTTTTTCTGCTCAGAATTCGTTGGAAAAGTCAAGCGCCGCAATTTCTCCTCCTTTTCTTTCTTTTATTACGTTAATTTATGATTGGAATTCTGTTTGCCAGTTAGCGCTAAAGATTTATAAACATATATACTTAAATATATTCATATATGAATATGTAGCTATGTATGCTCGTGCTCTCTATGTACGACTAAGCTGCATCTAGAAAAATAGACATATATATATATGTGTGTGTATATATATATATATATTTAGTAGAGTTATAGTTGTAGTTGCTTCCTGTTTTCCTTTTGTGGTTTCTTTGGTCTGCAGTTGAGTTAGGAGTTAAGATTAGAGTTGAGTTCGTTGCGCCTGTCAGTTGACGTAAGGAAAAGAAAGAAATTCGCTTAGTTTCAGTTACTCAGTGAGTCAAGTTTAATGTTCGTGGCGTTTTCGAAATCGTTTTGAAACCGAAGAGAGAGCACGCGCGCGCGCGCTACACGACACTTGGAACAGGGCTTCAAATAGCTTGATTGCATTAATTATTCAGCTCGAAAAAAGGGTTGTACGAATCTATACATATATGCATATGTGTATATAATTACGTGTGTTTATTTGTATTTTAATTTATTTATTTTTTTATTATTTTTTTTATTTTTTGGTGGGGTCACGAAAGCCGCGTCAAAACTTCACGAAACGTCAACGTTGCGCGCGCGTTAATAAAATTCTAAAGCATACTTTTTAGCTATGCTGCACTTTGATAGCCATCAACACACACTTGTAGTTGCACTTGCACTCGCACACACATACACACATACACACATGCACACGGACACACACACACGCACACACAGTTAGGTACTTGTTGTTTCAGCGGCAATGGGCTGCCTTCAGGCTTTTGGCTTTGTTCTCTTTTGGTCGTTTGGTCTTAATGTGGTCTTTATGCCGTGGCGCCCTTGCGGCCAACATCACGTCCAGCTAACGACTGAGCCATACGCTGCGTATACGCAACGCCGTTGACTGTCGCTGTCGCAGTCGCTGCCGCTGCCGTCGACGCTATTTTCGGAGTAAACGCACTGCGCACGCGCTGGGAGCATTTGCCGCAAGCCAACAACAAATTCTTATGCCAGCAGACGAAAGAGCAAACAATCAGCCAAACAGAATCAAGCAAGTGGTTTGCATTTGGGCCATTGGCCCTAGACAAAAACATGCCTAAGCACACATGAGTGTGTGTGTTTGTGTGTGTGTGAGTGTGTGTGAGTGTGTGTGTGGTAGCTGTTCAAAATTAATGGTTAGCCTAATCTAAATATATTGAACAGCGCAGCATTGGTTATGCATCGGCTAATAAGCCAATTTGACCAAATGAGCAGCAGGTGAGTACAGGTGCGCGTGTGTGCGTGACAGCATAAGTTAATCCATAAGCATTTAATTACCTAGCAACTGGCTGGCATAACAGAAGCATACACATAAATTGTTGGGCCCCCATGCAATGCAGTTACATATAATTAAGTCTAAATGAAAACCAACTTGACAATGCTCGTCAGCTAAATTGCTTAGCAAGGAAAATCGATGCAATCGAAGGAGCTGCAGGATATGCCAGCAAAAACGGAGCTGGAGCTGGTGCTGGGGCTGGGGCGGGGGCTGCGGCTCTGCGATTATCTTGCTTGGGTAAGTGAGAAAAAGTTTTTAATTAAAATTCACACGCAATATGTTGCGCATACGCAACGTTGTACCCGCAGATTAAAACCCCAACTCGGTCCGTCCGCTGTCGCAGCTCATTAGCGTTCAAATTGTGCGCGTATCATGTAATTTAGATTAGCTGGAAATTGAAAATGTAAAGCGATTGCGGTTTTTTTGGTTTCGCCTCCCTGGCAAGCTTCAATCTGTTATCTAACTAAACTTTCTCAGTCACCTTCGAGCTCAACGCGGATGTCACCGGGCGACCCAAACTATTTGCGAACTCAACTCGAAGCGCTAAAGTTGCCGCCACTCTGGCAACCTTGGCCAGCGGGCCAGCTCTTCGCCCTGGCATTGCAAAAGTTCTTTAATACTTAAATTAAATTATTTTAACAAGTTAAGCTATTGTTTTGTTACTCTAGGTCAAACTCCCTCACTGGGCACTCAGCCAACCTTGATTAAGGTCTGGCAATGCTTAAGCCCACTTGACTCTCGACATTAGAAAAATTTGTTAAATGCCTAACGATTGAATTATTACAACAACAACAACAACGGCAAGAGCACGTTGAGCACATTGCGCTTTGCCACCCACCGCCCGCCCGCCCACTCTAGTTGCTCTCATAAATATTAATGAAGCCAAAGTGTCCGAGCAAATGAATTCACTTCACACGCTGCCCTGCGTTCCGCAGCAGATACATTCATCAAGTAAATTAAGTTTGTGCTTGGCCAGCGGACAATAACAACAACAGGAATATTAGCAAAAAATACATAACAGAGCGCTATAGGTAAAAGTGCCTGACTAGAAGCTGCCCTATGTTAAATGCAAGTGGAATTTGTAGTAATTTGAGTAAGCTGACACAACTAGAGATGGGAAACTATCGATAGCAATATGATGTGTTGTCTGCTTCACCGCTGATCAGGTATTCGATATTTTAAAGATAATATCTAGTTGAAACCATCGTGTGTAATATACTCGATAGTTGAAACCAACCTGTGGAGGCACTTCGATATTTTCGCAGCTCTGGAGCGCCCAACTTAACAAGCTTATTCTTATTTGCTTTAAAAGTTATCGAGTTATCGCAGAAAAATCTCAGATTTGGTTTTTATTTATTATTTTTAAGTTATAAGATAATGATACCGTTAACTCTAATTGGACTTTATCTATATTATGAGGCAAGTATTACGAACTAAGCTGCTTAAAGCATAATTCGAATTGATTATATTTCAGGAACTTAGATGGAATCACTGGAAGCGCACTTACTTATACATATGTATGTATATGTATATGTATATATATATCTGTTCCTATTTGCTCTTGCACATAGAGAGATGAGCAGACTGCTGCAGTGGTCTAGACTGCCGTAATCATATGCATATAGTGTCCTACATGTACTTGTAGAGATAGCTATATTGACATACACAGCTTGCTGTGACAGAGAGACATAGGCATGGACGGCTAAGCTAAGCTAGATCAGCAAAGGCACTTTAGTATGCTTGAAGTGCCTAGATCAGCACTGATTATAGTCTCCTACAATATAGGCAAATGAGCAGACTGCCACATAAGCGTAGCTGGATTACTAAAGCTTAAACTAGTACTCTCGATTTACTTATCAGAGGTATTTATTATTATTATAAAAACTCCAACTGCTGCTCCAACTGCTAGGCCGACTAAGCTCGAACTTTATGAGGAATATGCAAAAATAATAATACTATTCCATACTATTCCGTACATCTGTTACATACGGCTGCACAAACCTAGCATACCCTGTTACTCAAAGTGCAGCGCATAATTAAGAGAAAAAAGTGGAACTTTATTACGCCTTCACCCACGTTTTTTATGCCTTTTGCTCTCGCCTCTGGGGACTGTCTAGGTGCAGTCACTACTCGGCATGTTGTCAGGCGGTAAAACAGCACTAAGAACGCGCTGAGGCTCAACTAACTAAAAATTTTAAGTAATTACTTGGGAGTAATATGTAAAATAAAATATAATATAAAATAATAAAAATATTAAAATATAAAAACAAAAAATAATAATAATAATATAGTAATATATATATATAATTAAAAAATAATAATATATTCTGTAAAAACTACATCAAATATCAAATACATCTTTTTTCCCTTCAGTTACAGCAGCTCGTTCATAAGACCTTCCACATACCTGCCTTACCAAATTGTTGCAATTTGTAACGGGAGTAAAACACAAAGGGCTTAAAACGAAAGGAAAATGCGATGGCAGCAAGTGGCCTTTAAGCCCCAGCCATCAGTCGCATCCTTTCAGCATATATCAAAGCACAACAGCTGCAAGCTAAATAATTGGTATGCTTTGGACGACATCTGCAGCATAAGCCCAGCAGACATTACGCATTGCGTACTTGTTGCTAATAAACAAAAAACGAGAGGAGGAAAGCAACCGAGTGGCAGACACAATACCAATTTGACTGACAAGGCTCGTACATCAGGCTCATTGGGAATGCAGAGCACAGCGCATAGGCTATGGGAACTAAGGCTCTCCGATAGTCAATAATTGAAGAGTTCTGATTTCAATGTGGTCGTAACTTTCAAAAGCCTTGCAATGGCTGCAGAGGCTTACGCAGAGCGATTCCGCCTCGTTGCCCAGGTGAAATGTCAGACAAGCGCACACACACACAGGCACTCGCCCGCAGTCGCAACTTTTCCCAGTTGATGCTGCACTTTAAAAGCAAAATAACATTAACAAAAAGTTAAGGCGCAACTAACTTTGGCCCACACATAAATTGTCTTTTAATTGCCGGCAAAGTAATATGTAAGTAGTTGAAGAGTACGGCACGTATCGGCACTTGTGGAAGGGCAGAGTTAGCCCATTATGGCCAAAGCACTGCTAAATGAATTGCAAAAGCGCGTTAATTGGCCAAAAAAGTGCACTTCAAAGAGTCAGCCGAGTGGAGCCTGTTCAGCCAAGTGAAGCACGCGATTTGCCAAAATGTTTAATTAAGCCACCAATTACGGGTTGCCACGCGCTGCCAAATATGCTACGTGTCCCTTATTATACGCTGGCGAGTAGTAGCAAAGAGAGTATATTAGTTTTTGTGATTTATTGATTTGCAATTTGGAATTTGGAATATATATTTCTTTGTGAGGAGATAAATCAGGAATTGCTCTACTGCTACGTACTCCATACTGAAGCTAAAGAATTGGAATTTTGAAGTAAGGTAAAGTATTATGTATACCTCGGGTTATGCTGCATATTTTAGAATTGCACAACTATGAATTAAGTTAGCGTACTCTGATCGGGTTTGCCCTACTTGGAGATACCTGGAACTCAACTATGCCAATCACTCTATAGGCTTGGGCTCTGCTCTCTGCTCTCATATATGAATCACTTCTCTTAATAATTTCATCCCCACATATCAAATGGAAAAACCCTGAACGAGCATTATGCAGCTGAGCCGACTGTTCTCTTACCTACTTTTCTTTTCTTGCTTCATTTTCAAGCGAATTTGCTGATGAGTTATTAAAACCTCAATTAAATCACCATCATCGGCTCAGTCCATGTGCCAGGTACACAAGTCAGTCCGGCAGGCAGTCAGTTCATCAATCATTCATTATTAATGGAATTAAGGCAATTGGTAAAATTTCCTCGTTCATCGATTTGTTGTGGGCCATAAGACCAGCATTAAAATCAGGACTAATGACGTGTTAAACTTTCACTGAGATATATATCTGCCTATATATAGAGGCATTGTAGCTTTTTATTGATTTTGGGCAGCCAGGAAACGTAACAGCCAAGTCAAGAGACGGCTAATGTGAATGACAATTTCAATTTAACAATTTGCATGCTAATGCCATGCGGCTAACTGTATGCCATTGGCTCCATTTAACTGTCAACACTAACAATGCCACCCACACACGCACACACACACCGATATCCCTGTTTGTTGTTTGACAAATGTGTTGCCTTTCAGCCTTTGAGTTGGGTACGTGAGCGGCAACTTTATACAAATTTCTAAGCTGTATACAATATACAAAATTAATTAAATTAAGCTGAAAGGTGTTTGGCACAGGTAAAAACTGAAAGAGGCCATGACTTATGCAACTGAAAGTAATATAGCATAGATATGCTGTAGAAGACAGAACTAAAGATATATAGATAGAAGATATACCCAGCAACAGCTTGAGATAGTTTTCAATAAAAACAATAGTGAAAGCCCAACAAACGCGAAACAAAGAAAACTGAGTCAGCTTGAGTGGCATCAAAAGTTTTGATTGCTGTGCAACAAAAGGAAGCTATTTGCTTTTGTAGAGAAATAAGAGAAAAAACCTAAAGAGAGGAATTCAAATAAACGAAAATTTGTACTTAGGCATAAAGCAAAAAATATAAGATATCTAAGCCCATGAATGAATTGCAGAGATAGCTACAGTCGTGCTCTGAGCCGCACTCTGAGGTAACTATGGTTAAGCCCAGTTGACTTCACTAGAAGCGAATGTCAACGTTATACATACGTCTATATCAAGATCTGTGCTTCTTCGAACAAATATTTGGCCTTCATTCAGTTCTGCCCTACATCTATCCTAAAATCAACTAATATATGACTACCTCAAGATCTGTGCTTGTCTAGCCCACAGCTTTATCGAGCCTTCACCCACTTCTGTCCTAGATCTTTCTAAATCTACAAGTGCGCCACAAAGGGTTGGGTTCTTGCTCTACCCAACTACGTTCAACCTTCATCCTATATTACAAATCTTTTTAGGATATATATCACTACCTACCCCATATCCATAGCCTCATCTATCCCACGCTAAGATCTATGCCCAGTATCAGCCTTCACTAGCTCTACACACGACTTGCAGCCCTTGCTGCTCACGCGCTCATCTCTAATTCACACCACTAACGCCCACGAAGCGTGCGTCCTGTTTGTGTTTTAGTTTTAGAGCCAGCGGCACTGAGTTTTCGATTAGCCCGAGATAAGCGCAAACATTATTCATTCCGGGCAAAGTTTTATTACATGTATTCATTAAATTATGAAACTAAACTAACAAAAGCCAAAAGCTATAAGCCACGCCATGGCCATAATTTCATTTTTCTGCCGTTAACATTCTCATTTTCCAGTTTAGGTTTAATCTTCTGCAAGCCACGGATGCTGTAGACACTCGGCTGCAGTGGCACGCTTCCTGGGATCGTAGTGCATCATGGGGGTCATGAACGCGGCTAAGCCCTGCGCATCCTGCGGGGACACCTTATATTCCACTAATACTTCGACCAGACCTTTTGGGAAAATCCCATCTACGTTCAGCAATTTGCCAAATGCATCGAAATGTTGCGATGCATCGCGTCCGCGAAATATAATCTTCGCCGGTATCGGTCCAAGTAATTCAATAATGCGCCCTAGGTGATCCTGCTCGTCAGAACACTTTTTGTCATCATTTGCCGGAAATAGATACGTGCCACAGGCCATCTCAAAGACCATGCAGGCTACACTCCAAATATCCGCTGGCTTCCCACAGTCTGAGCCGAGAATAGATTCCAAGCACCGATACGCTCGCGTTTGGATCTTTCCAGTGAGATGAATGCTCGTTTCACAGGAATTCGCGAAATCCGCTATCCTAACATGCAATTCAGAGCAAATCGACCTTCTATCCGGACAATCCTCGCAATCATCCGGCGTGCAATGCGTGACCAACACATTATCCGGCTTTATGTCGGCATGAACAACTCCGGCGCTGTGAATGTAATCCAGACCGTGAAGTACTCGACGTATAATATACTTAACCACCTTCAAAGGTATTGCACAGCTAGGAAAGCGAACTGCATAATCCGAGAGATGCGACCTCATTGATTCCAGTATGACGCATGGCTGGCTGGTTCTGGAGAAATGCAATTTAAAGTTATCCGTCATTTTGATAATATACTTAAGTCGTGGATCATTGGGGACATGAGCTTGGATATTTGTAAGCGCATTTATCTCTCCTTCAATCAGCGCGATGCTCATCTGTGTTGTATCCGCCATTTTCAGCACCACATTGCCCCTCAACTTGCAGTCCCAGCAAAGCCAAACGGATGCCAGATGACTGATCGCCAGGTTTTTCAATATAACATATTGGTCCCGTCGTCTTGATCCTATTCTCAAGTTAATAACTTTAACAATGTATTATGCTCAAAACTTACCGTCGATCGCTATGCCGATATTAACGGTGGAACTCAATTTGTCCTCTTTGTTCGAATACCAACTGGGCAGATCACTAACCATGGGCGAACGAGATCTAGCAAGTATTACTCTGCTTATCTTCTCAGCCATCGACATTTTTTTAACACCAGAAGCATCTTCATGTTCAATTTCCACCACATAGCGTGGAGTCGCTCCAGGATCTTCAATGGGCTCGCTCAATTTAGCTAACTCCATCAAAGCATTTATATTTTTTTTATTTTCCTGGACATTGCCCTCAGACGGCAGTAATTTCGAACGGTTACTACGTGGTGCTGGCGCTATCATAATCCCACCTTTAGTTATATCCCAGCCTTCAGCAATCGAAGTCTTTGGTGGTGCCTCTTTTTTGATCTGATTCTCCATCGGAGCTGCAGTTTTGATGGGTTTAGATCCGATTCCACGTGACAATGGTTTAATATTTAGTCCGCCCTTAGTTATATCCCAACTCTCAGTGGTTTTAATGCCAATTTTAGCAGATAGTGCAGCCGGCCTACGACCACAAATGCTTTCATCTTCAGATATATCAGAAAATTCGAATATCTCAAAGTCGGAATGAGCTTTAAATGGACTGGGAAATGGCCATTTAATTGGCCCACCTCTATTTTGGCCGAACACATTACCAAGACCAGGATTAAATTTACATACTGGTTGTCGGTTTACGGTGTTCTTATTAGCTTCATTAGGAATTTGATATTTCGACCAAGCATCGTACGACTGCGACTGGCTGCCAAAAACTTCTATTTCATTTTTGGCTTTTACAGTACATATACAGTTATTGCGTGTATCCCAGGCCACCCAACCATTTTCATTCTTCGATTTGCTTTCCACGTAATAACGACCTGCGTTGGGCCACGTCAAACAACGAAATATGAGCTTTTCATTATTGCAAAATATTTTCCAGTTACCTTTAACTAGGGCGCCAATGCGATGTTTACGGTCTTGCCAGTTCACATAAACCACAGGACAGATTTCATTTTCCTGCATTTTTTCCCATTCATGTCTAATTGCCTTGCTAAGATCGGCAGAATTTTTTAGTTTTCTAAAACCCATCTCCAAGCTTTACCGACGAACTGATGTGAACTGAAAAATGTGTCTGCGTCTCTGAATAAGTAAACGTAAGTGACGAGCGAAAAAATGCTGAGTAGGCGACAGTGACAGTTTCGACAGTGACAGATAGATATCGATAGGCTAGTAGATTGCTCAACACTCATCGATAGCTGAGTCGAGCTTCAATGCAAATGGCAATTAGTTATTGACAGACGCTCAATTTGCAGCCAGCTAATTGTCGCAAATGCCGCAACTCAAAGTTAAATTGCGTTGAATCTCTCACTGTGCCTGCCAGCCTGTGTCTGCCTGGCTGCCTCTCCATCTGCAAGTTGTTGCTGCAGCTGTCGTACGTGCCGCCCCAACTAAATAACTTTGTGCACTGCTTGAAGTAGGCTTTAATTATACGCTAGCTGTCGAAGGCTGTTAGACTCATGTGATGCACTGCTGCGTAACCTCTGAATGGCATATTCCAAAAGACATTCGCTGCGAATGCTCAAGCACGCTTCGATTCTAGGTTACGTTGCAGAGTTTCTATTTATTTTATAACAGAAATCTAATATTTTTGCTTGGCAGTTGCCTTAAGTATAGGCTTCACAGTTAAATTAATAAATTATATAAATAAATAAATATGTGAATTAGTTAGCTGTTTTCAGGCCCACGGAATGCTTATTTTGGAAAGCTCTTGGCTCTTTCTGAATTTTTTGATTTTTAAATTACAAAATATTGATGAATATATACATAGGTATATATGTAAGTATTTAAATCTTCACATAAATCCCCCCAGAAATTATAGAAATTAATTCCATTTCATAGACCAGGTTATATATGTACATTCCCTCTCCAATCCCTTTCAAGAACTCTAAGAATAGCTAACATTCTTCAACCAAATAGGAAGGGCATGCGCCTTCTCTTTATAAATATTTACAAACAAGTACAAATTTGAATAGAAATCAACTCTGATATGGATTCACTCTAATCCCATTTAAGAGCTGTAAGAATATCCAGCATTCGCCAGGCCAAATACTACTTGCGCGCTGCTTGTTTTTCTAGAGTTTCGCAACTGAACAGCGGCAGCTGTCTAATGCTTGAGCGAAGGTCGCGGAAGAGTAAGTAAATCCTTAAAAGTGATGTAGCGACAGCAGTCGGAGCAACGGGCGCTGGCGTAAATAATGTGCTGAAAATCTCGTTTAATGAAGTGAAAATAGAAAAATATCTAAGTACGCACTCGGCCAGGCGAATGTGCAGCAATGTGGCAGGTTCAAGGTTAAAGACGCGAGAGGCAACCCGACTCGTGTGCTGTATAAAGTTTCAAAAGCATGCCAAAAGAAATAATCTAACACAAAAACAAAAGCATAAAACACGCGAATGCGTGTTAAAAAGGAAAACTGAAAATGGCGCCCAAAACTTTTACAGAGGAGAGCAAGGAGAGGGGGAGGGAGGTAGAAAGGACACACGCAAGCAAGCACTCGTAAAGCAGACCAAAGGAATGCGCCAGCCACTGAAGTCAAGCTTCTGCTGGCATTGTTGCCCGCGGGTCAACAAGGCAAATCCCAGGCCAAAAAAGGGGCAAATCAAAGCCGAGACTTAAAAGCTGCATTCGATTGAAATTTAATTAAGGCAAAAAGCCTGCAGCTGTCGCCTTTCATTACGGTAGAGTTAAGTCAATTATATATAAGTATGTATATGGGTATATGTATGTAGCTGTATTTAATGGTCTGCACAATGAGCTATTCATGAGCTGCCAATTTACATGCGCACATAATTTGAGCGTAATTATATTGGCAACAACAATTGCGGTAGCATTGCCACAGCTTGTTTGGGGCAATCAGCAATGTGCAGTCATCTCCCTCGATATAGTATCTACATATATGGAATTTAATATATATAACTGTTATGCATTTGGCTGCATTTCAATGGCATTGCAAACTTCGACCTGTGGTCCACTTGAATTTCCATTTCTAATGACAGAATGCCAGCGCGTGTTTGTCACTTTGATATATACATATATGCCTCTCTCTCTCTCTCTCTCTCTCTCTCTCTCTCTCTCTCTCTCTCTCTCTCTCTCATTATTATTTATTATTTATTTCTGCTGGTGACTCTCGACCTTTGGGGCCAATTAAGTGAATTATTCAACGCACTGCTGTAGCGTATTTAAATCACAAATCCTTATGCCGAGCAGCGTCTCTAAAAATTTTCGTCTTAAGCTGCATTGCAGCTTTTAGCTAAGCGCTTAACGCCAAGCAGTTGCCAGACCCAGCCGCAACCTGCTTGCTGCTGTGGGCAAGGCCAACAAAAATAGCAAACACACAAAATTACACGAGTCTGTGGAAGCTGACTCTCAGATACCCTCTAAAAAGTTGTGATAGAAAGATTTAAGTGTGGATTTATAAGACTTTTCATATTAGAAATTTATCGGGTTTTCTGACATTTTGTTATGTTTTTTTTTTGTGAAAATATGAGTGAAATATATAAATTAAAAATTGAGAAAAATCCCTATTACATTTTTTTTTCTATATGTGTACAAATATTAGGAAGCTATCTGCCTCATATATTTATATATATTAAATTTGAGAAAAATCCCTAATAAATTTTCTTACTAGTATAGACTACATAGACAAAAATGTTTATATTCATTTCTATAATTCTATAAGAATTTAAAATAATAGTAAATTTTTTATATGAAATTTAAATATACAACATATTTCTTTGCTTAATATTTTGACGAATATCTCCATGATTTTTTTCTGCGATCATATTTTCTACATAGAGAATAATATTCCTATTTCCAAATAAATTTATTCAATAAGAATGAAGATCTTATAGACCTACCTAAAAGATGGGTATAACATAGGTGTACTTCTTCATAACTAGTCTTAAGAAATTCTGGATATATAAGCTCTACACTCTACCGCTTTACAAGACCTCCAATCCCTTACAATATCCCATGATATTTCTATTTAAGCACCTGCCCACAACCTACCTTAATTCTACATTTTATGCCTATGCATAAACTCTACACACTATAAACCTACCCACCACAGCTCTCGTGACTTGAGACCAATATCGAGCTCACTTCATTAACGTTAATAAGTTTTATACGTCTGCAATTAACTCTCTTCTTTGGGGGGCTGCGTCGTATTGCCTGTTTATTGGTTAGCTACCCCTTCGATATGGGGCTTTACGTTCGGTATACGAATAACTGCAGCAAGGTCACGTTCTTGGTTTAGTTAAACATTTCGATACCATTCACGTTTCATCAAAATTGAATATGCTTATTTATTTATGCGGCTCTTTTAATATGCAGCACAGCCATTTCAATGGAATTGAATAGCACAACACGCAGACAGACAGGCAGGCGGACAGACAGACAGACAGCCGGAGACTGTGGGACAGTTGAAACAGTTTGACAGCAGCCGAGGATCGTTGTGGGAAGCGGATTATACAAAAACATTATGCATGTGGCATATGCCAAAATGTTTTCTGTTGTCGGTTCAATTAACAAATAAACAGCCAGCCCGAAAATGGTCTCATTTTGTAGATATTACGTGTTACATATCATTACCAGCTAGTTGACTAAGCTGTATAACTATTTTCCGGCGTGTTCCAGAAGTGGAAAACTATTATTAAGTGAGAAATGTTTCACATATTGTAGAATTATAGAATTTGTGTACTAACAAAAAGATTTATATTTAGTTTATTAAACCTACCAAAATATACCAAATTAACTGGTGCATTCCAGAAAAGGAAAACTCCTTTTTAGAAAAAAGTCTCAACCAGTTCTTACATGTTTGTATATTATCTGCATAAGCTTCCTATACAGTAAATATCTTGTCATACTACCTCAGATGTTCCAGATTCAGCTTTCTCCCACAAATCTCCCATGTAGTTTATATAGCTGCTAGGCCAGAGAAGCTCTTCAGATTATCTCTTTCTTAATTACTGTCTCGCCTATAAATGAATTACAGATTTAGAGCAAAATTTGGTACAGAAAACCCGCCCGCAGGTGTTTTCAAGCCAATAAAAGAAGTTTTTGAGCTCAGACCCTAACTAAAAGTTATGTTTGCCGAGTTCCACACGAGTATTAACCGGGCAAAGTACACAGCATATGTGGGCGTATGCCTCTATATACACAAATATGTGTATATATACAGGTATATCTATTGGTATAGGTATACATTTTATCTATTCAGGCGCTTACGTCACGCCATGTAACGCCTTTTGCTGGCTGCAGTTGAAATGTAAATCGAACTTCCATTCGGCAAGGACACAAACGTCGAGCGGGGCAAAAAAAAAAGGTGGAAGAAGAAGAGGAAATGCTGAGGAAAAGCCAGCAATCAAGTGGAAAGCTCACAGCGTGTACATTTTAGAATGGGTTTTCGGGCAGAAGGTTTCTGAGTGGGGTGTGTGGGCTGCGTGTCGGGCTTGGGGTCCGGGTTAGGTTATATTTAATTCATTGACGCTCTACTTCAACGTCAGTGCCCCCCGCATGGCATACAGTAGCTGCTTTCTAGGCAAGGCACGACGACGAAGACAACGACAACGACAACGTCGAGCTGTCTGCTAAAGTTAACTTGGGCTTGGGGCTTGGGGCTTGGGGCTCGGGCCAAGTCTTGGGCTATTACATATTTACATTTTTGATGGGTTCTTTACTACGCTGCGGCTGGCAAATGTTGTCTTTCATAGATATAGATATAGCTATATATAGCTATATGTATACAGTTTTTGGGTTTCTTACCTAAGAAGAAGACGAAGAAGTTCAAGCATTTCCGCTTTGCTTTTTCGCCATCTCAATTAGTTGGCTGACAGGACAACGAACGGAAATTGTTTGCTATTTGCATGATAAATAAGAAAACTGTTACCTTAATTGCTGTCGCTGTCCCCATGGCCAGTGCCGTGGCTGTTGCCGCTTTAAGGCAGCTGAACAATTGCAACAAGTGCAGGAAGTAGAGAAAACACAGACAATCAATATGAAAGGCGACGCCGGTGCCAACAGCACCAAAAGTGCAATTGCGAACACGGCGCGACACGCCACACAAGTGCTAGGGCCACGCCCAAAAACTTGGCGATAATCGTGGCGAAGGCATTTGAAAATTTTCCATAAATCCACTTGGGCTGCAATGAGAAATATGGAAAATATACATAAAACGCACGCGACACACAAACACAAACAAAGAGCGAAACCCTTTGGCCCCATTGTTTGCCTTGAGGTTTTCGGGGCGGGGGCGGCTGGAATGCGGGGCAATCGCACAATGGCAATCGATGAGGTCCTGGCAAAAGGAATTTATAATGGTGCAATGACTTATGGCGCAGTTGCTGCAGCGACAAATAAAAACCAATAAAAATGTATGACCGCATGAAGAGAGAGTAGGAGAAAGCGGGAGGGGGAAGTCAGAGAGAGAGAGAGAATGCGCTGAGGTAGGCGCTATAAACACAGCCGCTGCCATGAGGGCGAAAACACATTTGTCAAATATGCGTCGCAAGGATTTTACTGCGTGGGCACAGGCTCACCTCCTGTCAACCAGTTAAGATATGGTAACATATGCTAAGTAATTTAATGTTGCATAAATCACGTGAAATTGAAGCACGACTTGCGCGACAAAATTTCAAATTCAAGTTGACAATTTGCTACCTGGCAACAGGTGTACGAAATAAAAGGCTGATATGGCAAATACTTCAATTCAATATGTATGCTTATATATATATACGTATGTATATATACTATATATATATCTGTATATATAGCTGCTTTATTAGGCCAAGTACCATTGAAGCTGATTTCAGCAGCAAAGTAAATCCTAAGCCAAATGTAGCTTGACTCAGCTCAACAATTGCTTGCATTTCCATAGAGACTACACAATTTCTATAGAGCCCTACGATGAGTGCTCTAGTCTATGCTAGCCTTATAATGAAGAGCATGCATTCTGCATCACTTTGGCTCAAATGTTAACACTTTCTGCTAATTAAAGTGCTTGAAATTTCAGCAGAGTTAACTTTTTGAATGGTGCAAAAAATTAAGCCATTGCAGTCGAGCATAGCCGACTGCATTATACTCATGCTTGTTGTAAAATCACTAAAATTTCATACTAAATAAATTTGTTGTCTTGATATAACTTATAGCTCTACCTCAAGATATAGTTTTGAGCTATTAACCAAGCCTTTAGCTAGATCCTCTTGGGCTGATATATAGACCAGCTTAACAGCATACAAATTGTCAAATTTCAGAGTGCCAGCCACAGAGATGTTACTTATCTTAAAGCTATATAAGATATCCACACATATATATACATATATACAACACATTTCACAGATTGCCAAAAAAAACTCACCCAAAGCAAACCTTACACCCACTCAAATATACCCCATTTACTTCCCGGAATTTGTAAAAACTTTTCAGCTTAATGCAAAATGCTGTCTGCTTCTCACACTCGCTTAACACACATCGGCAAACAGTTTTAAAGAAAAAACTTAATTATTTATGACCTTCAGTTTTCATGCCCATTTTTAGCACTCTTGAAAGCCGAGCCACGACAGCAATAAATAATTGAATAAAAAACCTGAACTACCTCTATGTAGGCAGGCGGCTCCAGCTACCCTCCAGGTAGCCCCATGTACTCCCCTCGATATTTCGATTATGGCTATAATTGTCAGGTGTAGCCGCTTCGCTTCCTGCAATTTCCGCCGCCATTTGCGGAACAAAAACAAAAATTAATGCGCCATGGCCATAAAAACTTTTGCCCAGGCATTGTAGAAATAAAAGATATTTTTATAACGATATCGATGCCCGGAGAGGCAAGAAAACGGCGGAGAAAAAAATAAATAACACGCTTTGGCCATTAAGAGCTTAAACTATCAATCAGCAAAGCAGCTCAAAAGTTTAGGCCAAAAATTCAAAGCCGAACAGCGAATTGAATTAGGAATTGGCCAAGGATAACAGAGAACGAAAAATAATCAAATAAAATAACAGAAAGATTAGGGAAAGCTGTTGAAAGGCGCCTGAAGAGCGAAGGATACAGAGATGGGTAGAAAATGTCGAGAGATATGGTGGAGGAGATATGGATATGGATAGAAATAGAGATAGAGATAGAGATAGAGATAGAGATAGAGATAGAGATAGAGATAGAGATAGAGATAGAGATAGAGATAGAGATAGAGATAGAGATAGAGATAGAGATAGAGACAGAGATAGAGATAGAGATAGAGATAGAGATAGAGATAGAGATAGAGATAGAGATAGAGATAGAGATAGAGATAGAGATAGAGATAGAGATAGAGATAGAGATAGAGATAGAGATAGAGATAGAGATAGAGATAGAGATAGAGATAGAGATAGAGATAGAGATAGAGATAGAGATAGAGATAGAGATAGAGATAGAGATAGAGATAGAGATAGAGATAGAGATAGAGATAGAGATAGAGATAGAGATAGAGATAGAGATAGAGATAGAGATAGAGATAGAGATAGAGATAGAGATAGAGATAGAGATAGAGATAGAGATAGAGATAGAGATAGAGATAGAGATAGAGATAGAGATAGAGATAGAGATAGAGATAGAGATAGAGATAGAGATAGAGATAGAGATAGAGATAGAGATAGAGATAGAGATAGAGATAGAGATAGAGATAGAGATAGAGATAGAGATAGAGATAGAGATAGAGATAGAGATAGAGATAGAGATAGAGATAGAGATAGAGATAGAGATAGAGATAGAGATAGAGATAGAGATAGAGATAGAGATAGAGATAGAGATAGAGATAGAGATAGAGATAGAGATAGAGATAGAGATAGAGATAGAGATAGAGATAGAGATAGAGATAGAGATAGAGATAGAGATAGAGATAGAGATAGAGATAGAGATAGAGATAGAGATAGAGATAGAGATAGAGATAGAGATAGAGATAGAGATAGAGATAGAGATAGAGATAGAGATAGAGATAGAGATAGAGATAGAGATAGAGATAGAGATAGAGATAGAGATAGAGATAGAGATAGAGATAGAGATAGAGATAGAGATAGAGATAGAGATAGAGATAGAGATAGAGATAGAGATAGAGATAGAGATAGAGATAGAGATAGAGATAGAGATAGAGATAGAGATAGAGATAGAGACAGAGATAGAGATAGAGCTGTATATCGTGCCTGCTCGTGTCCCATCGTTTTGGCCAATGCCCAAACACGCCCATCTCTAAACGCCTCAATTAGCTTAGGCCTCAGAAAGTTTAAAGACGCCCAGCGAAGCAGAAAACTCGAATTTAGTTGGCGTGTTTCAAAGTGCCCAACTTCTGCTGTCGGATATTTGGAAAGACATTTTCTTTGATTAGCTTAATTAGGTAAAACGCCAGCCACAACAGAGCAGAAGTGAGCTGGAGTGAGAGATTTGTGGCAGCAATTAGAGAGTCGGCCAGCGATTTATAATGGAACGTGAAGTGCAGCCAAAATGTGCAGGCGAAAAGGATAAAAGCCATAGGCATATAGAGCATTGATGCTACGTGACCATCTAAGCTGGACGCACTGGGAGCATAATGATGTCGAGTGTATGGAACGACGATTCATGTCCAGAGAGCAATGTCATGCAAATTGAAAATGTCAAATGCAAACAGTCAAACAGACAGACAGACAGACGGGGCACTGGGGCAGACAGTCAGGTGGGGAGGGTGGGGAGGTAGGAGACAGCTCAACTGGCAGCTGGCTGTCAAATACACAGAAACCCACTCGCATAGGACAGACGCATAGACGGCGACCGCATTGAACCGTTGTGCGGAACAGCATATATACTCATATGGAAATATATATGTATATATAGTGAGAGGGAGAGATATACATATACAACTACCAGTTGAAGGTCACTGGGGATTAGGCAATGTGGGCAGACGCACGTAGCCAAATGCAGAAGCATCCAGCAATCAAGGACATGAAAGTGCCAAGTGCGCTCCCGCTTTACATGTGTGTGTGTGTGTGTCTGTGTGCCACCCTCTCACCCTGTGTGGGTGAGTGTGTGGGCGTATGTTGTGAACGTCACTGTAAACTGTAAATATTGTACGACTGCACACATAGTGTAATTGTGTGTGCGTGTGTGTGTGGGTGAGCTACACACACATTTAGAAACTTCATGCAATTAAAAGGCAATTTCCCATTTCCGGGTGCGGATTGTGTGACTGAGGGCGATTACTTTAAGAACTCACTTAAAAAAGAGCTTCATTTTAGCTTTTGCTAAGCTATTAAATACCGTGTAGATACCTTTCATATAAATATATATAAAATATATAAAGAAACAAGATATATAAGAACAATGAAGAATAAAATTTATTTGTTTAATATATAAATAAATAAAATAAATAAATAAATTTATGAAACACTTAAAAAAAAAATAAAATAAAATAAAAATGACAAAAATAAATAAAATAAATGAAAATAAATTAAAAATAAAATAAAATAAAATAAAATAAAATAAAATACATAAGTTTATACTTATGAATAAAGAATACATTTATTTTTGACATATATTAAATATAATAATAAATCAAAATAAAATTAAAATAAATTTAAAATAAATTTAAAATAAATTTAAAATAAAATAAAATATATAAGTATAAAAAAAGATTAAAATTTATTTATATATATATTATTTATATTAAATATATAAAAAATAATTTTAAATATAAATATAAAAAAAATTGTTATAAATATAAAATAGCTTAAAAAAACAAATTAAAATATTAAAAAATAAAATAAGCTTCAGAATGAACATTTTTCAAGCAAACATCTCATTTAATATTTTCATTTGCAGTTTCTATATATTCTCTAGCAACCGCAAACAGACCAACTTAAACACAAAGTTCTAGTTTGACTTCCTCTTTTTCTACAGGGTATCAACATTTATTTGTGCTTCTGGCCAGGCCTTTCACACAGTGTGTGTGGCCATTTTATTTGTTTAGGACCATGTGCCAGGGCTCTGCTTGGCTTTTTGGAGTTGCCATCGCGTGGCCTCTTTTTTGTGGTTCGCTCTTCAAGTGTAAATATTGAATTTTTGGTTTTACTTGCTGGTCTTTGGGGTCTTTTTGTGCGCTTTGCTTACTAGCTGTAAATTAAAGCCAAGAGCTCTCTGAGCATTTCAATTGCGTCAGTGGCAGCCACTCCAGCCACATTCAGCTTTATTTCCGTTGTCAATTTTGAGTACTTTTGAAAATTCTTTTTGCTATTTTTCTTTTGGCATAAATCGAATCAATTGTTCGGTGGACATTTATATGGCTCTTAGTCCATCTTGTGCTGCTGCTGGCCAGCAGCAAATTGAATTTTGTATAAATTTTATTGTGCCAGCAGTCGATTCGATTCGCTTTTATTGTATGCGGCAACAATTATTGCACACACGCCTTGGAAATATTTATGATGGCGCAATTTCCTCAAGGGATTTGCCGAGCCAAAACAAAAGACAACAAAAATATATAATAAAATATTGCTTAAAGCATGCGTGTATGTGCCACAGTTTTGTTCACATTTCGCATTGCATTGCTCGAATACCTTTCGGACGGCTTTGTCTTTGCCCAAATGGAATTTATATGGCATTTCATTGTGCTCAATTCCAGCCAATGGGGTTTATTTAAGTTTCCAGTTTATTAGAAGACGCTTGGGACGGACAGACGGAGGCGTGTTCGAGCAGAAAAACATTGCTGCTGCTTAGCTCTCTGCGGCAGCAGCAACAAAGGCATATAGAACATGGCATATACATTTTAATTAAGTTGGTTTTTCTTATTTAATATTTACTTGGCTGAGCGTGTTAAGCAACAACAACAACAAGAAGAACGACGACGGCGAAAACTTTTGCCTACTCTTCACATTTAAAGTAGGCGCCCTGTAAAGTTCTTTCGCGCGGCAAACTCAAAAGTTGTTTGTTTTGTTTTGCTTTACTTCAGTTTACTTTGCCTTGCAACCTTGCCCCTGCCGCATGTTGTGGACGGGCGACAGGCATTAAAAACAAACCAAAAGTGGCAACAACTTTGAGCCTAATTTTTAGCTATGAAAACACTTAAGAGCGCGCCCAGCTGGCTCTCTTGACACGCTCTCTTTTCTCGCTTTTCGGAGTGAGCCCAGCTGACTCCGAATGGCCCAGAGTTAGCCCACAAGTGGTTGCCAGGTAGCCTAGGCGAGCCTTGCCACCAGATTCATATGATTGCACTTTGCCCAACACTTGTGCAATGGGCATCCCAAAATAATAAACCTACCTATATATATAATTCTATTTGGTTGCCCATACGCACTGTGCTCTGCATAAAATTCCATTTTGCTTTGGCTTCTATTGTTTGGCCTGTGCACAAATAATTCATTGGACGCTCGGCGAGCTTTTCAATTAGGTGCAAAAAACACTCCAAAAATTATTTAAGCTAATTTTGTGTGCCAGCTACAAAAGGCCACACACACACACAGACAGACGCACACTCACCTTAATTAAAGCAGCGCCCAAAAGCATTTTAACCAATTTGAGTGCCAAAAATATATGAACGACTGGTGTATACCCTATAATTGAAGAGCAGTGACCAATAGTAGGTGCATTTTTGAGCGCAGAAGCTTGCTATCATTATCATGATCATTATCATTATAATTGTTAAAATGACTATTGCATACCCTGTAATTGAAAACGTGCTCCCAAGAGTAAGCAGATTCATGATCATCATTGTTACCATTATTATGATCATTATCAATATTTAATAGCAAAGGCATTTGACTGACTTTAAATACCCTGTTATTGACAAGTAGTGGGCAGAGGAGATTTACCTTTTGAGAACTTATTATGATTATAGTATTATTATGATAGCTACTATAATAAGCTATTTTAATCATGATCATTAATCATCTGTAATTGCAGATGGGCAGTTACAATGAAGAAAAAGCCACTCGAAGCTATATTTAGGTTATTTTATAGTCGAGTACTTTCAACTTATAACAGTATATTCATGTTTTCTACCTTTTCCATATATTATTGATACTCTCATTTAAGTTTAAGGCTCATCTCATAGTCGTATACTCCCAACCCGCATACCTTCACATGCCTCCTAACACTGTTTCAGTATTTTAGCTTCCACTTCTCTCCAACCATCTATACATTACTTAGTAAACCATCCCATATTTCCAATATCTATTCATATTCATAAGAAAGCTTCATTTCAACTTCACAGAACTTCAGCTCGAATCAATGAGCTTTAAGTTTTCACATTGAGTTAGGCTCAACTTTGCTTTGGGTTATTCAAAATTATTCAATTTATATAACTCGCGACTGGACAAGACCAATTAGATGCCAACTTTGAGCGCGATAAAAAGTTTCGAAAACTCCGCAAAGGGGGTAAAAGGTCAAAGGCCGGAATTTCTAAGTAGCAAAAGTGGAAAGTGTTATAAATTCTTTTCGCTTTTTCTTATACATTTTTTCTCTTTTTGCTTTCGTCTGCAGCAATCAAAGGCAATCCTTAATTAATTTGAAATTTCAATGTGCTTTTAATGAGTCCAAGTCCCTGACGAAGTTCCACAAGTTTGATAAACTTGTGCATTAAGTCTTGTGAACTCTGTGTAAGGTGAAGCGTATAGATTCGCGTTGAATGATTAAATCCTGCTGCCAGCAGCAGTATGTCCTTAGCAAAAAGGATGTGCGGTTGACAAATGCTACAAATAGACGCACAAACACAACACGCTTAGACAGACAGAGAGAGAGAGAGAGTGAGAGAGAAGGAAACAGAGGCTGAGACCGCTTTGTTTATCTACTTTAAACTAACATCAGGCACTTTTGCTATCTAATCCTGACCAACCCGACAGCTACTTAATGTCATCAGTGCCACTCGTTGGCATTTTGAGCGGACAAGGACAATGTCGCTGAAACGACAAGGACGTCGCTTTAAAGTGCACAGCGTTGAAGGGCTTGCCGGGTCTGATTGGTGGGCGGACTAACGGGCTAACGGGCAGCAGCACTGATCCTAGCCTACGGTGGGGGCACCTCCAGCCCAGACTGTTAAATTGAATAATCGTTTGCGCTTGGACGCATTTAAAAGGACCTTTTAAAAGTTTTATTGTATGTTTGTTCGGCGTGCGGGCGGCGCACACAATACACGAATGTGCCAAATATCGATCAACCCGCAGATGCTGGACACTTACAAACACACACACACACACACACGCATACAGGATACAATTTCTTAGGGTTTTCCCTAGCGTTAGAAACTTTTATAATGCGTATATACCCTGTAATTTTATAAGTTACTCAGTGGAGAGTATATGATAGGAGAGCTTAAACTAATTTTTGATACAAAATTGAGTATTTAGAGACACATCCCTATATCTATCCTCAGTGAACTCAGCTACTATAATATCTATGAGTTAGAAATTTGGTATGAACATACCCTATATTTATTCATTTTCGTAAACATTATATATGACGACTATAGTTTAGCCAAAAGTCCATACGCTATAAGTTTTAGGCCTTTATTATTCACAAACTACTTTAAAGTCTGATTACAGGGTATTAACTTGTTGAAGAGCTAAAAATAATTATCTACGATTTTTTAAAAGCTGTCTTAACTTTACGCTAAATACCTATTCTTAAATGACTTCTCAAGCCCGATTACAGGGTATACCAGTGGCAGGGTATACCCTGTACGCCTGAACGTGAGCAAGAATCAACAAATATCGATAAGCAAGTTCTATTATTTAGAACTTTATGCTGAATACCAACGCTCAAATGCTTTCCCAAAGCTGATTACAGGGTATTCCAGCTGCACGTCTAACTAACTCGCCTAAGTTTTAACCGGAATCGATAAACAACTTTTTAACAACATATTAAGTACATGTACTGAAATACCTTCTCAAATCTGATTACAGGGTATTCATACTTCCACTGCATCAAAAGCTCAGCCCACAATCAATAAATATCAATTACCAAATCAATTCCACAAATGCCATAAGTATCTCAAAGCTGCTTACAGGGTATCCACTGACTGAGTAGCTCAGAGCTAGCTTGTTTCTATTTTTTGGTTTCCCAGCTGTCAGTCGAGCATGCAAAACTTGGTCCTTTTGTTGTCTCTATTGTTGTTACTGTTGTTGCTTTTGCATTTCAAGTTTCTTCGGTGTTTTTTCTGCCGTCATTTGTTAGACATTTATAAGCAAATCCGGGTCTTGTTAGCATACGTTTCAAGCTGTCCTATTTGTTGCTAAACTTTTAGTCAAATCAAAACGAATGACCCACTGGCCCCGACCGGCCGACAAAGGACTTGCGACTCAGCCAACAGAATAAAAAAGCTTTCAAAGTATTAACAAGTTCATAAAATTTCATGAAAATGGTATTAACGGCCGATTCTTAAGAGTTCCATGGCGGAACTCGCTTAGTTACAGGTAATTCGAGTGGAAAAATCACACGGAGACAGGAAGAAATTGCCTTAACAGATATTTTATGCATTATTGAGTCGAGATAATATCTTGACCTTCATTGGAATTAAATCTTTGGCATCATGGACAGTTCTTAAATGACACCCAACTTCTGCTTAAACTTCGTATTTCAAGTGGCTGACACTGTGTCGGCCAAGTTAGCCACGCGCCGTTTTCTTTGCGTTTGTCTTAGCGAAACCACTTGGCGCCGCCCCCCGCCCCACTCCACTGGGAGCTGCTTCTATTGACATTGCGCCTTCCCGTTCAAGTGACAAAGCAGACACGTTTATTTAACTTTTGTTCGATGGCCGCCCGAAGTATTCGGATGCCATAGATCTTATCCTGTTTTTGGCCAGCAGGTCGAAGCACACACACAAACACTACTAGACCGGGAAAAAAAACACCGCAAATTAATCTCTGAGCAACGCCTCAAACAAAACACACACAATAGCAACAAATTTATTCATGGCAATTTATGCAGCCAGCGAGGGGGGCTTGGTGAGTTGCAAGAGAGTGGGCAACAATAAAGGTGGCAACAAATAACGGAGCTTGGGGCATAGAACAGTTATATATCTATAAGCTAATAGTTCTATATATAAAAAAAAAATATTTTATAAAACAATTCGGTTATGAGAAAGATACTTTCTGTAGTGTTCCCGCTTGATATAGTGGATTAGAGACCATAGAAACTCTGTTTAGGAATTTATTCTAACTAACTCTAGACAGATAGACATATTTCTCAAGCGATTTTGTTATATAGTATATTATTATATATTTATTTATTTATTTTTATTTATAAATAAATAAATATTATATATGATATCATATGACTATCAGTCAAATGCTCATAAAATTTGTTTGAAAAACTATAGAGTAGAGTAAAATATGAGAATTAAAATTTTTTAATTAATAAAACTCGAAGAATTGGAAAGATTTTCATTCAAAATCGGAGTATTAGAGGCAAAGTACCTAAGACAACACTATAAGATATAGTTATAAGAATATATATGCTGATTGAAGAATAAAGATTAAAAAATAAAGAATTAAAAAAAAAAACGAAATCTCGATATAGCACCAGACGACAACTCTCGTTTGCTTTAAGTATTTCCATAAACTTTTATAAACTTTCAAATAAGCCCTAAAAATGTATCAAGAAAGCAGTCTACTTACATGCCAGCAGCATTTCTTTGAAAATTTCGATGAATTAAGTAATCCATTAAATAGTTGTATGAAATATGATATGGAAAATAAGTAGATGATAGTGTAGAATAGAATCCAATAGAATGTGTGAGTTTAGAATAAATATCCAATCAATAGTGTGTGTGTGATGTGTATGAGTTGTAACAAATGTGAAGTGAAGTCTATAAATAATTATTAAAAATATTAATGTAAATCATAAAGATATTCCCTAAATATATTTACCTTAGAAGAACTGCTCGAACTGCCCTTGACGAGAGCGAGCGATATTTGGCAACGAAACATCAAATTCAATTTCAAGTTTAGCCGTAGCCAAACAAACGTGCGATATGTCAAAGCTATTTTCAAGCACACATCCTTGTGTGCGTCCAAAGGTGGGCCAAGACAAATCCGCCATAAGTCTATGTATATATATAGATATATATGTATGTTTGTGTGTGTGTGTGGTTGTCCAGTGTGTGTGTGTGTGTGCGCACGCTCTGTCCCTTGGCCATTTTCAATTTAAAGGCAACTGCAATGTCTTCAACTTGGCCGCTTTTGATTTTTATGTGGCCATAAATTCAGTCTCGGTAGCTCTACGAGCTCCAGCTCATCTCTCTCCAGCTGCCGGCAAAATATGTAATTGCATGCAATGCGCCAACAGAATGGGTTATAAATGGATGCCAATGTGTTTGGCCCCTGCAGCTATAGCCTTAGAGCGAGACGTGGCCAAGTGCAGCAGCAGCAGTAAAATTGATGTCCTGTCCGTTAAATAAGACATTCTCCCTCTCGCTCGCTCGTTCGCTCGTTCGCTCTCCTTCCGCAGCAATAAAAGATACATTTGTCGTTTTCCAATTTGTGTAATTTCTTGTTGTTTGTTTGTTTATTTGTTTATAACTACATCAATAAATTATGTATCATATTCATACGTTTTTTTCTCCTTCTTTTTTATTTTCTTTTTTTCTCACACTCTCGCTTTGAAAGGAAATTTGATATTGTGGAATTTGCTCAAATTGATTGTTTTCTTTTTATATATTTGCTTGGAATTATTTTGGGGGGAACAATACTTGAAACGTCTAAGCCAAGTTAACTTTTGTTTTCGCTAGAATTCGGTACTCGTAAAGCTATAAGTTAAGTATGTTTATGCATTGAATAGCTTCACAAAGCTAATTGACTATATAACTGTGTGTGTGTATATAGTCCCATTGATAGTTCAGAGAGTATATATATGTAGATAACATCGGCCAGCCGATGACTTTGAGTGTGTGTGTGTATGTGTGTGTGCTCATTAAATGATTTTTATGTTAAGTTATTTAAATTTCATTTTCATTTTGTTGTTTTGTTTATGATTAGTTCGTAGGGTACTAAAGGTTTTGCTACTTGTTAGCCTTAGCTTGATATTAACTCCTTCTGTTGCCAATTAAGCATAGTTTAAATACATACTCATGTTATGTGTGTGTGTGTGTTGGGTGTGTTTATGATGCTATTGTGTATTAATTGTTGCTGTGCTGTGCGCGCGTGTGTATTGTGTCTGGGGCAAGTGCAGAGAATCGAATTAATAAGGCCACTTATCATAGTAAATAGAGTCCGAGTTTAATGCACACAGACACACAATAACGAGTATGCAAGCATATAGCCAGATATATATATATATATATATATCAATTTATATCATTCATACATTTGTCAACTGCGCCGCTTAACTAGCCTTAACTTAAGTGGCCTTTCTAGGGTTTTCCATTATAATTTTTCTTTCAGTGTAATGTCTGTGCCTACAAAATCGTGTTCTTGTCGCTGTCGCTACAATTTCGAATTACAAATTTTAGTTAATTTCTAGCATTATTTTGGCTGCCTTTGAACATATCTGATCGATCTACTAGACAATATAGCGCAGCTAATATATATATATATATATATATATATATATATATATACATACACATATATATATTTTTAAATTTAAATTTTAATTATTTCTTTTCGCTTGGTAGTGCATTTAGCTCTGTGTGTGGTGTAAACTTCGACTGAGTTCACTAAATTGTGGTTTAAACTAATTAACTACGCTCATTATTGTTATGTTCAGCTCAAGAATACTTATATGCATAACCATGTACATGTGTGTGGGGCTGTGTGTGTGTGTTGGTGTGTGTTAAAAACCTTAAGGTCGTTCGGTTATGTATATATAACTATAGTTATATGCTAAGGTATGCGCTTCTCCACTTTTGCTTTAAATGTACATTAACAAACAAATTTCTATATATGAACTGGCTGCTCGAATTGCTTGATATATATAGAGAGAGAGATATATCTATCTGAATTATTGGCTTATCTGTTCATTACATGCTTCAAAAGTTAACACAACTTGGAGATCGTTTAAAACAAACAGATAAAAAACATGCAGAGAAATCAAAAGTTTTGCCCTATTTACAGAGTCAGAAGCAACGAAAAAAAAAATGTATAAAAAAATAGAAATAATAATAGTAGTTATTTTAGAGCATAAATTAGGAAAATGTAATGCTTATAATTTCATAATTGTATCAAAGGAAAATTTGTCTAATCGGTGTAAAACACAAGGAAATAAATTAGGTGCATATGCATTAACAACTAAGTCAGATTTCGCATTAACATTTTGTTTCTGTGTGTGTGTGTTTTGGGAGTGTGTATGTGTGTTGTGTGGGTGTGGGTGTATGTGTGCCTGTGCAGAGCAGAGCATTTGCAGTTGCTGTTCTTCATCTTATTCATCTCCGACTTCATCTTCAGCTTCGTCTCCTCCTTTTGGTTGCTGTTGTTGCCTAATGATTGGTAAAGTAAAAGTTGTTGTTGCGTATGTTGCCACGTGTGCGCCAACGAATGCAACTGAGCAGCGCAAGGCGTGCATTGCGTATGAACACCTGGCCGTAGGCACAGCAGGCGCATATCCGGCGCACGCGCTCGGCCAGCGTACGATGTCGCCGACAGCGACGTGGACGCCAACGGGGCATATCTTGACGTCGGCGCCGCAACTGACGTCACTTGCGACGCTGGAAGACGCGCCGCAGCGCCTTGCGCCAAAAGAAGCGCTGCGATTTGGATCTGCTGTATTGCGCTGACATCGACGGCGGCGGTGGTGCCGGTGGCTGCTTCTCATTGATGGTAACAGTCAAGCCAATATCCTGCACACCATCCACATCGATGTGCTTCAGCGTGTGCCCCCCAAAGCCAGAATGTTGTCGCGTTGGCGTTGCGGGCGCTGTACGCACACTGGACATGGCATGGTGTGTCGCATGGGACTGTGGTGTGGGCGGTGCCGAGGTGGTAGCCGAATAGGGACGTGCATGTGCTAGCGCTGCCATTGCCGATGCCGAGGTGGAAGCAATCGATGAGATGGAGGCCAATGTGGCCACAGATGCCGTTGACTGCACATAATCGGATGCGGCAACATCTGCCGCTGATTCCCCTGCTCCTCCTACTGTTGCTGCTGCTGCTACTGCTTTTGCTGTTGCTTCTATTGCTACTGCTACTGCTGCTCCTGCTGGCTGGCTGGCTTGCAGCCAACAACCAGGCTGCATCGTATCTTATCTAAGCCACGCATGCTGCAGACACTCTGCAGCGGTGGCACGCTTGGCCGGATCAAATTCCAGCATCGGTTTTAAAAATGCCGTAAACGCTTCCGCCTCACGTTTCGACCATTCATATTTCTCCACTAGCACATCCATGAGGCCCCACGGCTTCAATCCAGTTATGTTCCGGAGTTCACCGTTTCGATTGAACGTATACGTCGGATACGTGCCTCGGAACACAATTTGTCGTGGTATCGGCCCAAGCAGCTCAATTATATGGGCTATATGGTCCTCATCGCGGGTATACGTATCGCCCGAATGCGGCTCAAACAGATAATCGCCCGTGGCCAGTTCAAATACCATGCAGGCGGTACTCCAGATATCCGCCGAGGTGTCATAGCCAGCGCCAAGAATAACTTCCAGCGAGCGATATTGTCGCGTCTGTATATCCTCAGTGAAATGTCGATCCACCCAGCAGGCATTGCCCAAATCAGCTATCTTCACCTGCACATTGCAGGCCTCGAGCGCCGGATCGCGATTGGCCCTTTGCCTGGCCAATGGCGGTGGCGGTGGTGGCGGCAGTAATGGCTCCGAGTACGGTCCCCCGTTGGCTGACGAGGAACGCTCAACGGAGATATTTGAGATTTTCGAATTACTATTCGAGTTTTGTTTCGAATTCGTATTATTGTTGTTTATTTGCTGGCGCTGCTGCTGCTGCTGCTGCTGTTGTTGCTCCTGCTCCTCCTGCTTTGGCCGCGACGCCTTCTTATTGCCGCCAGCGGCACCATTTGATTGTCCTTTAAGCGTGCTGGTTGAATGACTGCTATTGCTGCCATTTGTGTTGGAGCTCTTCAAGGCGACACTGCTGCTATCGCCGCTGCTGGTGGAGTTCTCCTGTGGCTGTTGCTGTTCCAACGTCTGAGATTGCTGCTGACTGAATTTATCTGTTGAATGAAATTAATTAAATGAATATAAAGTTTATGACTAAATAGAATTTAACACCTACTCTTGTTCTTCCTTTTCTTCTTCTTTTTTGCCTTCTCAGCGCCATCCACCTCCGGTTTATTTAGCTGCACGGCCGGCTCCGCATCCTCACCACCTCCGGCTCTGACATCCTCGCCGTCTACGTCCTGCTCGTTATCAGAGGCGCCTCCATCGCCATTAAGACCATGAGTCTCTGGTAGTTTTTGCTCCTGCTGCTCGTGTTTCTCATCGCCGCCAGCTTGTTCCAAGTAGTCGCGCTGCTTCTTGAACAGTTCCATGCGCTTCTTGGCCTTCTTCTTGAGCTTCTTCTTCTTGTTCTTGCTCATCTTGCCGGTGATGGGCGGTTCGCGATACTCCTTGGGCGCCCGACTCACCAACGACGGATACATCTTGGAGTTCATGCAATACAATTGCGTGGCCTCAACGGCCAGCGACCGAACATGGGGCTCGTCCACACACAACAGCACATTCTCCGGCTTAATGTCCGTGTGTATGATCTTGCAGCAACTATGCAAATAGTCCAGACCCTCCAGGATCTGGCGCGTTATGCTCTTGACATTCTCCAGCGGAATGCCACGATAATTCGATTTGCGTATAAGCTTCAGGAGATTATCGCCCAGCACCTCGAAGACCATGCAAATGTGCGTACCATTCACGCCCGTGATCTTAAAGTCATCAAACATTTGCACCGTCTTGTGGCGACGCGGATTCAATGGATCCGTCTCACGCACCGTTCTGAGTATCTTGATTTCATCCTTGGCCGTTTCAGCGAAATGCTGCGCCGACTTCACAATCTTAATGGCCACATAGCGTTTCTCCTGCAAGTCCCAGCAGAGCCAAACGGTCGAAAAGTGACCCCAGCCCAACTTGCGAATGACATGATAGCGACCTGGAAAACAGAACTCGATTAAAGTCGGCCATTCAAACGGGCTTTTACGTGGTGCACCAATTAAAAAGATGAAATCACATATGTTTGCCTTCGATGGCAATAAATCCATATTGCAGCAGCCTCCAAGAGCAACTAAACTGGATACTAGATTGAGCTGGCTGGCTGGATGACTGGCTGACCGAGCTCTTTGTCAGCTGCTTTATTCTCATCACATATTGGCTTTTGTGCTCATGGCATATAGATACAATATAGAGTATATATATATATATATATAGTCTTGATTAGTTAATAAACATTTCGCATTTTTTTTGCATTGTCTGCGAACTCTTATCATGGGACAGAGGCATGTGCCTTATCGCTGGACAAAAAGGTTAGCGGCATTTTCTTTGATTATAAATTATAAATCCCCCCGAAAATGAACTTTATGCGCATCATTTGCTATAACAAAAGCCCTCAGACCGACTTTAGGTAGGGAAGGCTTGAGCAGGAGGTGGCAGCCGTGTCGCCAGCAGCAACCGCAGCAAAGCCAGTCAAATTCGTACAGTGCCCCAAACCCCCATAAACAACCCTTGAGCGAGCAAACAAACCAGCTCACGTATATTTATATATATGTGTGTGTTAAAGGGGCGTTCCATATTAGCAACCTGTTGGCAACAACAACAAGAGCGAGCCCAAACCTAACATAATCATGTTCACAAACAGTTTTTAGAGCTCAACTACCCCCCTAAAAGAAAACAGAAGGAAAAACGATTGCGTTTTGGGCCAGATTCTCTATGCAACACGAAATGGGTTTATGTGAAACACAGCACAAAAAACAAGCTACAATGTCAACTAAACAAGCAACAAAGTTGTTGGAGAACACGCAACGAAGCTTAAATACTCTAACAAAATCGATATATCAATTAAGTCAATCAACTGTGAACTGTGCGAGAGCAGAGTGAGCAAAACAAACAAATTGAGAGGGAACGTTGGAATTAGTGAACTAGAACACTGAACTCTGAGCAAACTGTGACGTACGAAAGACTGGAATTGGTGAGGATAGACATAGGTGTACGAGAAACGGTAGAAAAACAAACGTTTTATGTATTTCCAGAAATAAAACATTAAGAGATAACCTAAAGACCTAAAACTTATTATTGTTATGATGTGAAATAACTTATACAGAGAAATTATATACAATGAAATTTACGGAAACGTTGGACTAGAGAACTTTGTGATGTAAGGAACAATGGGATTGCTAATAATATTTATACAGTGGAATATGAAGTAGGAATGGCATAATCATTGAAATTTATTAATTAACATGAATAGATCACTATTAGATTATATATTTATCTAAACTCTTATCACTTACTATTTAATTTATAAAAAAATTGGTGAAATGGAACATTAAAAATGAACAGAAACTCTATGTCTTAAGAAATAGAGAGAATGGAAGTTTGAAGTTATATATTAAGAACATTTACAGTGATTCGAAGTTGGAACAGTGGAATACGGAACAGAAATGTCATATCTCTTACAAATTATAAATGTAAATGGAAAGATAATTTATAGATAGCATTTTTATCTGAACATTTTCATTTATCGTTCACTTTGGACAGAAACGAGTGAAATGGAACATAAAAAATGAAACAGCAATGCTTTATCTTGAGTATATCAAAGGAATGTTGGAATTCGCAATCGTGCAAACTGAAATGACTCAATCCAAAGACCTAATTAGTTAACTGACCTCTTTGAGCAAGGGTATACCAAAAATGGCGTGCGATCTAGCTGCTTTGTTTCTTTGTTTGGACTTTTACTGGTATTTGTGAGGTAATTTTAGGTGTGAGGTGCAAACAGGTGAGCTGTACGGCAACTTACCCTGAAATAAATCGCCAATATTGACTGGATGATAGCCACCCTTGCAGTAATCCTCCTTCAGTTCCTGTTCCTCATTTTCGCTAACCATTTCCGATTCGTCGGATTCGTTGGATGAGCTACGCGCTTGCTGCTGCTGTTGATGCTGCGACTGCGACTGCGATTGCATATTGTTTTCCGATTTGGATTGGGCATCGGGCGTATTGGCCGAGCCGCCGCTTGATGTGGATGCTGTGGCATTGCTAAAGGAAGCCGAAGACTTTGAGTCAACAGCGCCACTAGCGCTGCCAACATGTAGTTCAAACTGGCTGGCGCCCTCTATGTGGCTATTATTAGCATTTTCTGGTGCTTGAGTTTCGGGCTCTTCATGTTGTTCTTGTTCTGGTTGCTGTTGATGTTGTTGTTGTTGTTCGTGTTGCTGTTGTTGTTGGTTTTCTTGAACGGCAGCTCCATTTGCTCCATTTTGCTTGCCCCGTTTTTTGTTGTTCCTATGTCGCTTCTTCTTCGCTTGAATAGCCAAAACACGGCGGTTGACGTCAGCTTTTGAATTCATATTATTGTTGTTGCTGCTTGTTGTAGTAGTAGTTGTTGTTGTTGTTTTTTGTATATTTGTTAAACGCCTATTATTCATATATTGCTGTTTCTCGCTCGCTCGCTCGCCTTCGCTAATTTTCACCAAGTGTAACAGCTGTTGAAGAAAAAACAACAAAAGTATTAAAAAAATGTGCTCAAATCTCCATAAGGCAATGCAAAAAGTTTACGTTTGTATTGAGCTAGATAGTGTTGTTGTTGCTGTTGTTGTGCGCACGCCTTTTCTCCTATGCTGGGGCTTCGTCTACTTGCCTGAGGGCTCCCACTTGTTCCAATTTGTCAATGCAGCAGCTGCTGCTGCCTGTTTAGGCTCCCAGCAATTTTCAAACAAACAAAACAAAAAAACAAAGATTTGCTCGCAATTTACTTGGCACCGTGTTTCGTCTTTTTTAATTCGCTGATTGCAAAAAAGAATAGCAAATACAAGTCAAACAAAATAGATGGACGTACGAAATTATGCCAAAGTGAGCGCTGCCAACTTTTCCGTTCTTCATGCACACACTGAACCACACTGTGCACGCCGAATTTAGTGTAAGTTTTTTTTTAAATGCAACAAAATAGATCTACATTACGCTAACTATATGAAACAATGCTTTCATCGAAATTTTAACGATACTTGTGTAAAAATGTGCAAAATTTGAAGTATGACAGTGAGAGAGAGACAAAAAAAACGAGTTAAGTTGGCAGCACTTGTCGCCTAGTTAATTCTTAAAGTGTGCTCACTCACACACACGCACATACACGACTCCTATTGCCAGCTCGCTTGCACAGTGGCTGCAGCACACAATTTGATTTAAGCATTCGAGCTGCCTTGCTTGTTTACAAATTAGCGTATTTCTTATATTAATTGTGTGAGTTGTCAACTTACATGACTTTAAACGTTTTGCATTCATGCTAATCCAAAGACATTTTGTGGTGAAACGTTTGGAATACTATCCAAACCGCTGGCTGCGCACCTATAAATCCGCGAGTGGAAAAATCTACTACCCAAAATACAACACTGCCTATGTGGGCAGTGTTAGTCAACGTTTATTGCTGGACGTCAATCAGCTGTTGTATAGTGTTGTTTGCAAATCGTTTTGTTAGCTAACTTTGATGAATATTTGTAAAAACAACAAATTTGAACAAAGGAACAAATATATAAAGAGTTCATTGGGGTTTTGACAGAAATTGATGTGACATAGTTATAGGAAAATTTAAATATCGATATTAGCAATAACGATAGATAACGAACAACTGCATGCTCATTGTATAAATAACTATCGAGATATTGCTAAATGGAAAACTTGTCCCTTGTTGTGCCGAAACAGCTGACTGCTGCCAAATATACGAAATTTAGGTGTGCTGCTTAGCACAAGTGTACAAATTAGTAGAGCTCCAAGTTTTTACTAAATAAGTGTTTTATATTCTCGTATGCTCGTATGCTCGCTATGAAGTTTCTCTGAAATTCTACTACGCAAAATGCTTCTCTCTCGCACAGTGTTGAAAATTGTAGGTAGTGGCCCAACAGCTGTGCGCTGGCATTGTGCAACACACACGAACCATTGAAATGGCGCGAAAATAATTTGGCGCGTCGCCTAACATTTGGAGGGAAACTGCATCGTCGTGGCCCAGTTGTAATTTGAGCAGTGGCACTGGCAAGACGTACATGGAGATATATAATAAGAAATATAGAGAATAAATGAGATAAACCCAATCACACACTGAAACCGACGTGCCCCGTGTGAAATTTTCTAGACAAATATACAACAGCCCATAAGAATAGCAATTAATTCAAATAAATTTTAAACAAAAATGGCCCAGCCATCGGTAGCTGCATTTTTTAGCAATCGCAAACGTGCCGCAGTGGATGATGCGACGACCATTAAGAATAGGGTAAGTCGGTGTGATGCAGTGAACGAAACGTGATCAAAAGTGCAAGATAATTAAATGAAATGATATGAATCTTAAAGATACTTTTACAAATATATGTAACTGTAACTGTCTGTGAGTGCATCTGTGTGCGTGTGTGTGTGTGGCATGCCGCGTCCTGCGGCCATTTTCTATTAGCCTTTAACCTGCTTTCTCTTGCAGCGTCTTGCCGAGCCCGCAGAGACAGCCGCTTCACAGAGCCTAGCTCTGTCCAGCTCTCGCACAGATCAGGATGTGGACATTGATGCACTCAAGGGCGGCATACGGACACGCTCCGGCCGCACCGTCAAACTTATTGGCGTACAGCCAGCCACACCGACGCAAGACACCAAAAAGAAGCCCCTCAAGGCCGAGTCAAACATCAAGCAGCCCAAGCTCGTACAGTTCATACGCAAGGGTAATCTCTCACCACGCAAGCAGCCGCCCCAGCAGCCAGAGCTCACCAACGAGCAAACGCCGAAGCTGAATCTAGCTGTGGTGGCCAAACAGACTGCTGACAATGCAGAGCGTGGCATGCGCACGCCCACCAAGCAGATCAACAAAGATGCCTCGCCCGTCAAGCACCTGGAGCTCGCCAAGCGCGGGCTCACCTTCGATGAGGTCAAGACGAAGATCTCGCGCTCAGCCAAGATGCAGGAGCTGAAGGCGGTGCTGGCGCGCAAGGCGCAGCTGGAACAGCAACGCAAGGCACAGGAGGAGCGCAACAGACGCCTGCGCGAAGCAGGCCCATCGCCAGCCAAGGCGGCCAAGAGCCTGCAGCTGAAGGAGTTCGATACCATCGAGCTGGAGGTGTTGACCAGGTGAGTTACATGGCCAACTGACTGCCACAATAAAACCCACTTTGGCCTAGAAACGCAAAAGTAAACAAAAACCGGGTAACATCATTACCAAAAAAAAAAAGAATACAACTTTTAAGGTTCTTTTTTTTCTTGATTTTTATATGAACACACATACATATACATACATATACATAGCTAGCTATCGAGGTCGCATGTCTGTTGAGCTATTATTCAAGCGTCCAATTGCTGAAATTGCAGTTTCGGTGACCAAGCTGCAGCTTGGCTTCGGCTTCATGTTGTTGTTGTTGTTGTAGCAAGCGTGACGTTGCTTGTGATCTATGTGTACTTGAATTTATGCTGCATTTGCTTACACACAGATACATACTCATACACACACACACACACACTGTCGTACACACACATGTTTACCCTTCGCCAACATTCGTTACAATCTTGCCTGACCTTTCCATAATTATTTCGGGGGTTGTTTATCTCTATGTTACTCTGTTCCCTGTTTCTCTCTCTCTCTCTCTATCCTCTGCTTCGCCTCTATGGGCATTCGTACTCTCCGTTTTTCAGGTAGTTTTACCAAATGTAACGGACTTTTTTCCACTGCCTTCCAGAGGGTTGTTATCGCCTTTGCTCTAACTGCATCAGCATTTTTATATGACTTTATCAACATTACTTTTCTGATTAGAGTAACGTCATTTATCACTGGGTGTATAAGCTCTTTGATCTTAAGAGTTCTTTGGGCAAGTTTCTATTGCAACCACCCAAAAAACATCTCAAGGGGTGTTTGCCTATAAAACAGTACAGTTTTTACTGATGTTTGGAAATTTTGATCAAATTTTGATGATATATAGAAAATATGTTATATACATATACATATGTAATATTATTGACTATGGAGGTAAAGCATATAGTCTATGTTTCTGCTACTAAGATTCTTGGGCTATTTCTATCTTATAGCATAACTCTTGAAATATTGTATAGTAAAGCTTGATAAAGCATAGCAAAACTCTTAAAATATCGTATAATAAACCATGATATATGAAAGTATAGCTCATCATCTAATAAAACTTGATATATAGAACACAATACTAAAGATCTCATTCAAATGATCATCAACATTAACTATATCTATAGATAGTTGAAAGAATCTTTTCCATATACTAAGATCTATAGCGAAATATGCTTGATATTAAGCAAATAGAGCAATCGATGGGCTAGTTCTTGAAGAAACTTTGGTTTTTATGCCTACTATATAATATCCACTATATAAAAATACTATAAAATTTCTATATATCATAAAAACTAAACTTATTTCTATATACATTTATATTTTTAACTTATATTTAACCCACAATCTCTCTTTCTCTCTCCCCTCCCTCCCACAGTCCGCTGAAGACATTCAAGACGCCCACAAAGCTGCAGCAGCCGCCGACACCGGACAAGCATGAGTTGATGTCCCCGCGTCACACGGACGTCTCCAAGCGTCTGCTCTTCAGTCCGGCCAAGAAGGGCTCGCCAGCCAAGCTGCTGGAGCCGCCAGCCTACAAGCGCTTCGCCAGCCTCGTCGAGACAAGCAAAGCTGGGCAGCTACCGCTGCCCTACAAGCATCGCCATCTGCTGGAGGTATTCAAGTGCCTGGACTCCGTGGTGGCCATGTTCCACAATCGCAAGGAGTGCATCACGTTCAAGAAACTGAAGCCCGCCGTGCAGCGTATGCTGAGGAAGAATTTCACGGAAATGCACTTGGCACAGATCAAGCACGTCTATCCGGATGCCTTCATCTTCTCGCAGATGAAGATGCGCAACTTTGGCTCCGTATCGAAGGCGGACTACTTCCAGCTGGTGGTCAGTCCCAATGTGGAGCAGCTGCCGGAGCAGCAGCGTCTGAATAAGATCAACGAAGACGATGTGCTCGCGTCGGCTCAGTCGACGTCTATGAATCCACACGTCATGACGGCGCGTGTCCAGAAATTCCAGAATCTGCTGCTGCAGCGAGTGCTCGAGGAGCACGACAAGTTTGTGCGCTCGCTGGATCCGCCGATCATCATTGATCGGGCGCTGACCCGTTGGCATCCGCAGTTCGACTTGGAGGGCTGCAGCGAGGTGGAGTTGGCTGCGCTGCCCCAGCCACCGAATGTGGAGAAGTATTCATCGGCCAAGGACATTTTGTCGACGGCTCGGAATCTCTTCAACTGTGCCACGCCCATGGAGCGTGTCATGGATCGGTATGAGGCTAAGCTGGAGGCGGACAAACAACAGTCAGTCACTGCCAGCACTGAGACTACCACTGCCACGCCCACCGTCAAGGAATGTACGCCGATCGCGCCAGCCGATGCCACGTCCAATCTATTGAAGGGTCTGCCCAAATCCTTGATAGACAAGATACGCGCTAAGCAGGCAGCCAAAGCCCTAGATGCAATGACGCGGCGTCCTTCGCAGGATCAGGAAGCAACCAAGTATTCGCGCCTGCCGGAATTGGCGCGTCATCTGCGAAACGTCTTTGTCACGGAGCGCAAGAGCGTGCTAACCCTCGAGATTATTATCAAGAAAATTCAGAATAGTTTCCGGGCGAATCTAACGCCTCAAGAGATCGAAACGCACCTGAAACTTCTGGCCAAGGAGCTGCCGACGTGGGCATCGTTTCACGAGGTGCGAAAGACCATGTACATCAAAATTGCCAAGGATATGGATATGAATAAGATCATCGAGCAATTGGAGGAGATTGCGAATGAGAAGAGCAAATAATTACCGGAGACTTGGAGATTACGCAAATACTAAAAAAGAAAAGCAATTCCCAGACCCTGTGGACTTTATCCAGCTATACCATTTATACATGTATGTTTAAGCACAACGCTTACTTAGGCTCAATTAAATTAGGCAATTCATTATTGTTATTCGTACTATTGACATCATTATTATTATTATTATTATCATTAACATTATTTGACCAAATTATTAAAGCAATCACACACATCTCATCACATTCAAATCATTGTCATTTTCTTAAGCAATTTACCAAGACACTTTATTTATAAATTAAGAAACATTGTCATTGTATTAAGTTGATTAAATAAATGTTTTCTTCTGGCAAAGTATTTTAATAATAGAAATTATTTTCAATTGTCTAAAAATACTGCAAACCGTTTTAGTTTGAATTCAACCTTGGTAATTTTAGTACATCTTTTTGAGACTTTGAGCTACATTGCTTATAGTATTTATGCTTATTATCGAATATTAATTAAAAATACATTCCGATGGGAACGTTTTTATGTTTACAGATTGATCAAATAAATGTTTTCTTCAGGAATAGTATGTGGTTGTTGAAATTCACACAAATAGTCTAAAAATACTGCACAGTATTAAATAATACACTGGAAGTGTTGCCCACTCATAATGGGGCATATTTTAGTGCATTTGCTTTGTTGTTCTTTATTTTAAAGAGGGTGTGGTAACACTTACAGTAAATACGCGCGCTTCACAATTGTTCCATATTTTAATGTTTTATTTCGTTAAATTATTTTAAATATGAGTGAAAATGAGACAGATGGTGATATACCACAGCCTACAAGTGCTGCCTCGGGTCAAATAAAGGCCATAGCCAAGGACACTGTGCACAAGATCTGCTCAGGTCAGGTAAGCTTCAGCCGAAGCAACTGCTAGAGATATATTTGAAAAGTTTTTATTTTTAGGTCGTGCTCAGCTTGGCTGTTGCCATCAAGGAACTGGTCGAGAACTCCATAGATGCAGGCGCCACGCTAATTGAGATTAAGCTGAAAGAGCAAGGCCTGCAGGGCGTGGAAGTCTGTGATAATGGCAGCGGCGTCGAGGAGGCGAATCTGGAGGGCATGAGTAGGTGCAGCTAAAAGCTGGCTAAGATTGTATATAAAATCTAATGTATGTCATTCTAATGCCAGCTGCCAAGTATCACACCTCCAAGATACGAGAATTTGTTGATCTGCTGGGCGTGGAGACATTCGGCTTCCGTGGCGAAGCTTTGAGCTCGCTCTGTGCCCTCTCCGATATGACCATACAGACGCGTCACAAGTCCACAGAAGTGGGTGAGTATGTGGCATATAGGTACTAATTGCTTTATCAACCTGCCTCTACCTTACAGCGCTCAAAATTGAACTCGATCATGAGGGCCGCATCAAGAAGCGCTCGCCCTGCGCCCGCGGCGTGGGCACAACTGTCGCCCTCACCAATCTCTTTGGCACTTTGCCAGTGCGTCGTCGCGACTTCACACGCAATATCAAAAAGGAATTCAACAAGATGTGCCAAATCCTGCAGGCCTACTGCCTAGTCACGCGCAATGTGCGCATCATTTGCTCGAATCAGAGCGCGAAAGGTGCCAAATCTGTTATACTGCAAACCCATGGAGCACCGGATGTGCTGGCCAACATCTCGGCTGTATTTGGAGCACGACAGGTGGCGGATCTAGTGCCACTCAAGTCGCCGCTAGAGGAGGGACAGCTGAGTGAGGCGGGTTTGCGTGCAGCGCTGCAAACGGCGAGCGAAGCAGCTGAGACAACTTTGACAGAGTTTAATGCCGAGGATGTGGAGCGACTCAATGAAGCGGGCTTCGAGCTGGAGGGTTACATATCGAGCTGTCGTCATGGCGCAGGCCGTTCCACGCGCGATAGACAGTTCTTCTTTGTCAACGCGCGGCCCTGCGAGCCAAAGAATGTGAGAGAATCGAATATCTATATATATATATATATATATATATATATATATATATATATATATATATATAATTCATCTAATATCTCCACAGATAGCCAAAGTCATGAACGATGTCTATCATCGCTACAACGTGCAGCAGCAGCCTTTTATATATCTCAACATTCTGACGTCCCGCGCTGACGTGGATGTCAATTTGACGCCCGACAAGCGCCAGCTGCTGCTCAACAACGAGCGGATTTTACTGCTGGCCTTGAAGAAGTCGCTGCTGGACACCTTTGGCAATCTGCCGTCCACTTTCCAAATGCAAAACGTTTCCATAGCCAGCATGCTGGAGCCGAAAGTGAAGGCAGAGCAAGCGGAAACATCAGCAGCAGCGGATGAAGCTGAAGAGGTGGATGTGCCCATTAGCTCCTCGCAGCGTTTTATGGATGTGTTGAGCCAATGGCGACGCACTGGAGATACAAAGGGCGTGGCACCGCCAGCGACTGCCAAGCGACGCTGCGATGAGACGGCTGAGATCAATGCGCGTTCGATGAAGCTGCAAAAGATACAGGATTTTCTGACACAAGAGACGCCCAAGGCGATGAGCTACAAAAGCGAATCGGAGGAGGAACAGGAGGTTGCTGAGAAACCGGAGAAGCCTCTGGACAGTAGCTTTGTTAGCTTAAAGCAGCTCAAGCAGGAGTCGCTGGGTAAGCGCATCAGACAGTTTCTGACATTAATATAATTCTTTTTCTTCTCTCCTTAGCTTATGATGAGCTAATGCAGGACTCAAATGGACCACGCATTGACTGCAAGCCGTTGACGCCGCTTAAGGCTCGACTCAGCATTGCAGAGCCTAAGCCAACAGCTGCGACGCCTGCTAAAACGGAATCCGAGAAGCAGCTGCTGGAAACCCATTCAAAAGCTGGCATTCCCAGCGAGTCTTCCAAGAGTAAAGCCCACTCAGCTGCTATTATCACTTCCCCTCAATCAACCAACGAGTCCTCCAGCTCAGAACCCATCCTTCCTTCCTCACAGTCAACAGCCGACATTCCCCTATCTCAGTCAACCACCGACTACAGCGATGATGAAATTGAAATGCCCACGCGCATCGAGTTCGATGGCAACAGCGGGTCCGATACTTCCCCCCCTAACATAGCCAGCGGCGAGCTGCGCACCAGTCTGGAGCAAATCCGCGCCAGCTTGCAGGCTCAAGAGCAACAGCAAGTGGAACGGAAACGTTCGGCCAAGCTACAACGGCTACGTTTCAAGAGCGAAATCAATCCGAATCAGAATAAAAATGCAGAAGCCGAGCTGCAGAAGGAAATCACCAAAGCGGACTTCAAGCGCATGCAAATCATAGGGCAATTCAATCTGGGCTTCATCATTGTCAAGTTGGAGGATGATCTCTTTATAATGGATCAGCATGCGGCCGATGAGAAATACAACTTCGAAATGCTGCAACGCGACACGCAGCTGCAGCACCAGCGTCTGACAGTGCCTCAAACACTGGAGCTGACGGCGGTGAATGAAATGATCCTGCAGGATCATTTGCCGGTGTTTGAAAAGAATGGATTTAGGTTCGAGATAAATGCAGAGGGTGAGCCAATGGAGTGTGATATATATGAGATATATCCTTATTCATATTGCTAATAAATCCTTTGTTCCCTTTAGCGCCACCAACGCGTAAGATACGTTTGCTGGGCAAACCCTTCAGCAAGAACTGGGAGTTTGGCAAGGAGGACATTGATGAGCTCATATTCATGCTGCAGGATGCGCCTGAGGGCACGGTCTGCAGACCCTCACGCATACGCGCCATGTTCGCCTCGAGAGCTTGCCGGAAATCCGTGATGGTCGGCAAGGCGCTCAATAGGACGACCACCATGCGGAGGCTCGTTACGCAAATGGGCGAGATCGAACAGCCTTGGGTGAGTGGATGAAGCCAGCTTACATTGTAGGGGAAATGAGGATATATTTAACAGAGAACTGTTGAGACTCTGAGAGTATAAGAAACTTAGACTAAGCAACACCTAAAGTTAGTTAATATATATCAAACAACCTTGCTCCTAAAGCCACGTGAGGCCAGCTCAGCGACGACGGACACCTCTCGTCCGCGCGTCTCAGGCAAATAGAATTTGGTAAGCAGGAAGAGCAGCCAACCGAATATGGAGAAGACCAGAAAGATCCACGAACCCAGGAGCGTGTGCATAGTAGGAAATAGAAAGCCAACAAGGAAATTGCAGCTCCAGCCCACCTGATTGCCCAAGGAGTTGGCCACCGAGCGTGAGGGCACCTCAAAGAGCTCTGATAGTGAAGAAAATTATGAAGAAAATGGAAATATCATATACAAAACTCGGCCAACCTGTGCCTATGAAGGAGGGCATGGGACCTAGAGCCAGCTGAAAGAAGATGAGATAAAGGAAAATGCAGGCGATGGTGCCATAGACGAGCCAAGTAAACAGATGCTGGAAGGAAAGCGAGTTAGAGGATAAGTAGGAAGACTTCCGCATCAACTTACCCCAAATTCAACGAACAAGCAAAAGCCAAACATGAGCAGCGCACAGAAGAAGCAGGAGATCTGCATCAAGGTGCGTCGATTAAACTTGGCCATGAGGAAGGGACTTAAGAGCGCTGTGCCCAGGTTGATATTGCCGGCGCAGAGGCTGAGCAGCTCAGCGACGCTGGCGGAGAGGCCACTGTTGCGAAAGATGGAGGCGGAATAGTAGAAGATCTGCGGAAGAGCAAGGAATAGAGGGTGGCTCGATATCAGCTCCGATGACTGAACCCACCGAGGAGCAGCCCGTCAGCTGTTGCCCGCCTTGATACGAGCAGAACAACACCAGAGGCAGCAGCAGTTTGGGGTCTTTGAGCACCTCGCCCAAGCTGCGAGTGCTGTGCTTGCTCGCCGCCTCTAGCTCCATGGACTGCAGCTCCGACTCCAGGCCAGCCTGTACGCCGCGCAATTGCACCATCATGTGCAGCGCCTCCTCCCGACGCTGCTTCACGATGAACAGCCACTTGGGGCTCTCGGCATAGCAGCGATATGGAACATAGCAAATGACCATGAAGAGCACGTAGAAGGCCAAGGCCAGATGCCAGTGGTCGGCATCGCCCAGCAGCGATTCCATGCTACATATTTGAGCCACCACAATGCCAGTGGAGCAGCCCACCGAGCAGCCGGAGCCCAGAGCGCCGCGCTGCGACAATGCGGCGATTTCACTGTGATACATGGGCAATCCCGTGGTGATGAGGCCGGAGCCGAGGCCCACAATCAGGCGACAGAGCAGCAGCAGCTCCACCGACTGCAGCCAGCGACAGCTGACGAAGCCCAGAGCAGCCAGCAGCAGCAGGAAGCCGCTCAGCAGGAAACAGCCGCGACGGCCGAAGCGATTGGCTGCCCAGCCGGCACAAGCGGAGCCCAAGATGCCGCCAATCAGAAAAATAGACACGATCAGAGCCCAAAGCGTGTCCAGTTGAGCGGGCGTCAACTCCAAGTGATATTTGTGGAGCAGCGTAGCTGCACACCAGGCGCGCATGTGCTGCAAGGCAGGCGGAGATTAGGAGAAGGCAACGATGCGCCACGGGTTAGCCTTACCACAGCTGGATTATTGATGATGCCCATGCAGTAGCCGACCGGCACAGCGGCGCCCATGGTGCTGCCCACTGTGCTCCAGACGAGCAGCGGCGTCCACTTGCTTTGCCGTTCCATTGCGCTCGTCACGCGACACTAAGCAGTCAGGGAAGCTGCAGCAGATTATTTAATCAGCGACTAAGCAGAAGCCGCTAATCCGCCCTGAATTTATTATCCGCAGCCAGTTGGCTCTGACTTTGGCGTGGCGTCGAGGGCATATGTAAGAGTAAAGTTATGTCTATATATAATATATAAATATATATAGACTCTTGATCCATGAGAATCGAACTATGTTGAGCTAGGCAAGCTCGTCGTTCTCTTCTGATCAACCTTGTTGATTGTGTAACAGAGTTCTTAAGGTACTTGCCTCTACCTTCTATACATCATATAGTTCTATATAATATATATAATCCATATCAAGATCTATTGATCTTTGCTCAGAATATCTTCAAGAGCTGTCTCAAAGCCTGCCTTAACCCTTGTCACAGATAAGTAAAGAGCTATTATCTTAGTCAGATAAAATTATACGACATATATCATATCACATCTATATCTCTCAGATCATCAGAGTGTTCGCTCGCTAAGGATAACTTCTTCACCTACAAGACAATATATGATATCATAAGATCAGCTTACTATATCATATAGTATGAATCAGCTTTATTCTTCAAGATATATATATAAGTTACTACTTAAAAGGACATAGTTATCATCAGTTATCAGAAACTAAGTTTATCTGACTATGCTTACATAGATCTGACATAGGTCTGCCCAGGTAAATCAGATCAAGGCTTGGGCCGCTTTGATTTGAAGCCATTGGCAACGAGTGGCGCCACCTCGGACGGATCACGACCTCGTGTCTCGGGCACATAGCGCAGGATTAACAGGAACAGCAGCAGACAGATGATGGAGCAGGGCAGGAAGACCAGAGCGCCCCAAGCGCTTTGCAAGCTGGGAAAGGCCATGCCAATGATTAGATTACACACCCAATAGACGATGCTGCCCAGGGACATGGCAGCCGGGCGTGGCGCGACCTCAAAGAGCTCTGCAAAAGCAAAAGTGCTGGAGAGGATTAGGAGCAGCAAGAACAGGACCAGCAACCCACCTGCGCCTATAAAGAAAGGCAATGGACCCAGGCCAAATTGGAAGACGACAATGTACAGAAAGATGCAGACAATGCAGGCCAAGGCAAACCAGCTGTAGTGATCCTGGAAGAGCAGAGCATCAGCTAATCCTGGCCAGAAATTAATCACAATGGAAATCACTCACAATAAACTGCAGCAGCATGGCAAAGAGCAAGAGAAAGACGCAGCAGAAGAAGCTGGAGAAGAGCATCAGTGGACGGCGATTGAAGCGCTCCATGAGGAAGGGACCCAACATGGCGGCGCCCAGATTTGTGCAGCCCGCGCCCAGGTTGGCTAGCTCAGCTTGCTGGGAGCTCAAGCCCGCTTGCCGGAATATGGAAACCGAATAGTAGAAGATCTGCAAAGGATCAGTCAGGGTAATGCCCAAGAGCAGAGCAACTGCATCCACTCACTGCATTGATGCCGGACAGCTGCTGCCCGCCCAGATAGGCGCACACAATGGCCAAGGGTAGACGCAGCTGGGGATTGCTGAGCACCTGGGCGTAGCTGCTGGGAGTGCTCTTCACGCGCGCCTCCTCCTCCATGTCGCGGAGCTCCGCTTGCAACGCTGGACTGTCCTTCGCATAGCCACGCAGAAGCTGCAGCTGCTGAGCGGCCTCCACCTTGCGCCCCTTCACAATGTACAGCCATTTGGGGCTCTCGGGATACCACTTGAAGGGCGCATAGCAGATCAGTACAAAGGCGCCATAGAGCGCCAATGCCAGGTGCCAGTGCTCCTTCCCGCCCAGCACCGACTGCAGGCTGAACACTTGCGCCACAACCACGCCCACTGTCAGACCTAGGCCGCAGAGTGGCGCCAATTTGCTGCGCTGCTGCAGTGCGGCCAGCTCGCTGTGGTACATGGGCATGCAGGCGATGACCAGACCAGCAGCCAGGCCGACCACCAATCGGCCCAGGCACAAGAGCTCCACGGAGCCCAGCGGACGACAGGCATAGAAACAAACGGCGCCCAAACCCAGCAGCAGGCCACATATATAGACGGAGGGACGACGGCCAAAGCGATTGGCTATCGAGGCGCCAGTCAGCGAACCCACAGCGCCACCCACGAGGAAGAGGGAGACGATGGTGGCCCACAGCAGCTCCATGGCTCCGGCGTTTAGTTGCAGGCCGTAGCGAGCGAGCAGCGTCTCCTGGCACCAGGCGCGCATGTGCTGTGGAGGCCGAGTAAGAGGGAGAGAGAGAAATTTTAAAATGTATAACAGTTAGTATAGCAAGAATGATAACATATAGTATAGTATAACAGTTCGTGTAACAGTTTATAGAACAGTTGCCAAATTGTCATAGTATACAAAAAGAGACCAAATACGAATCATGTATAACAGTTAGTATAACAGCACAAAATGGGTTTATATAACAGTTGCCCAGCTCAACAACTACTCACCACAGCTGGACTATTGACCACGCCCGTGCAATAGCCCACCGGCATAGTGGCGCCCAGCGAACTGCCATAGACAGCCAGCATCAAGGTCCAGCTCCATTTGGGCTGTTCCTGTATAACACGGGTAGTGCAAGTGTTATACGTTACTTTACGGAATTCCTGTCTTACCAAACTCTTAGCGCTCTCGCCTGCCATTTGCGGTGCGTCGCGAAACGTCAATGAGTCGCCTTCGTTAAGCTCGTCCATTTGGCAGCTGGCTTCCGTGAGTGTGGACCGTTGAAGGCAGTGGTTCGCTGGCCACTGGGTCTGGAGTTGTAATTCATTTTGGAATCCGCATCAGAATGCTGATAAGGCCGCACGTTTACGATGCAGATAGCTGGCGCATGGCTTCTAAATGTAAAATTCTTTAATTGCTTTCTAACTACAGAATTGCCCGCACGGCCGCCCCACCATGCGTCATCTAATCAATATCACGATGCTGATGGATGAGGATGAGGCCGAATGACACCGAATGACAACGACGCCGACGAGCTACAAACACTAGGAGCCGCAATAAAACGTGCTACAGTTTGTCAACAATGAGTTTTTACTTTATATATAGATATATATACGGATAGTAGTAGCTAATATATGTAGTTGTTCACACGCTGATCGTGCGAAAGATATTGAAGCCGCTGTGCGCCGTGGAGAGCAGCACGCCCGGCAGCTGGGCGTGCCAGTGCAGCTCCTTGATCTCCTTTTGGCCTTGATGTATGAAGAGCAGCTGCGGCGGCAGCTTGTTGATTTCCTCTTGATTCTCTGCCGGCGCTGGCGCTTGATCCGCATCCTTCTCCACAGCCAGATCCCAGAGCGCAATCTGATCGTCATCGCCGCCCGAGGCGAGCACGGTTGCCTCGCTGGGATTCCATTCAACCGTTGTTATGTGATCCGTATGATGCTTGAAGGTGGCTATTGGCTTCTGAGTCTTGAACTGACGCAAGTCCCAGATGTGCATAAAGCCATCGTCGCCACCGCTGGCTATGAAGGGCTCCGAGTGGTTCCACGAGATGACATTGATGTCGCTCTCGTGTGCCTTCTCGCAGGTGAGCATGCAGGCCTTTTGTGGCGCCGCACGGCAGTCCCAAATGCGTATGGTCTTGTCGACCGAGCAGGAGGCGAGAACGCTGCGCTCATTCGGACTCCACTGGAGATCTTCGACCGAGGCCGTGTGGCCGACCAATGGACGTTGATCCACCTTCCAGGTGCCGTCCTCTAGTGGACTCCATATGTGTATATCACGTCGACAATCACCTGTGGCCAGCACGCCTTCAGCACTTGGACTCCAGTCGATGGCGAATCCCTCCTGCTGATGCCCGCTAAAGGTATAGACGGGTTTGCCCTCATTGTTTTGCTGTTCATATTGCTTGAGGAGCTGGGCATCTTCAACGGCCTGCAGCTGCTGGGACAAATTCCAGATGTTCACGCGTCCCATCTCGCTCCACGAGGCGGCGAAGACATTGTTGCCAATGCGGCGAGCGCGCACACGATTCACACATCCTTGATGCTTGATCAGAGCGCAGGTCATTTGGGGCTTCTTCAGTTCACTCTTGTCCGCCATATCGTCCTCATCGTCCTCCAGCTCCTCATCATCGTTCTCATCCTCATCATCTTCCAGGGTCTTGTGCAAATTGCTCATCTTCATCACAATCAAATTGTTGACATGCGTGTGCGCTGCCTGGGTACCGGCCACGATGTAGGCAGTCATTGGAAAGCTCTCTCTGCTGGCGCCCAGCTCATCGGGCACTATGTCGAAGCTGAGACACGGCGCACCAGTCGATGCCTGATGCAGCATCACATAGGCGCTCTCATCGCATACCAACTCCTCGTCTTCGGCCAGCGTTTTGCTGGGCAGATAAACTTGTTTGGGAGCTTTTGTGGTGCCATCCTCATTCTCTTCGTTGTCGCTATCGGGCTCCATATCACTTTCCGCATCCTCTGGCTCGACAACCTCCATATCAATCTCATCCTTGGGCGGATTCATGGCGATAAATAAAAATTCTGACTAAAATATCCAAAACTTCTTGTTTTGGCGCTGCACGTGTGCAATTCGGTCAGCAAACAGTGTGACCAGCACAATTTTGAGCAGATATATTGCATTTAGTTCAGTCGTGAATTAAAATGAATAAACCAACCCAGTGTGACCAGCACTAACAATTGCAATAATATGCTAGAATGTGCAATTGGTTCAGCAAAAAATTTTAGCAGCTTAATTTTGAATAGAGCCAATGCATTTAGTTTAGTTGTGAATTAAATAAGTTTCTGTATAACCCAGCGTGACCACACATGAAATTTCAATAAGAAACCATTGCAAAAAGAACAAGTGCATTGCATAGTTCACTGCTGGAACTGGAATCCATTTGCCAGCGGAACTCTTACGAAAAAAATACTAAATTATTTCAGTGTATCGTAGTGTGCGTTTATTATCAGTATTATTGTTTGCTCACGCTTGCGACAGCAAAATATCACAACTGAAATAATACTTTAAATAAGTAAAGCAAAAAATTTTTTTTATTAAAATGGCTAAAGCTGGGAATCCGTTCAATGTTCTGCGCAACATCTACAACAATGAGTTCCAGTGGTAAGTGGACGCGCTCCATTGAAGTCAACCAAATTGTCGGGACAATTTTACATAACCACACTTGTGTTTTTTCGCTCTTAGGATGTTGGTGAAAAGTTTCGGTATGTTTTTTCTGGGCGTCCGGATTGCCAAGGAATTTGTGGGCGTAGAATTGATGCCCACTGTGTTGCCGGCTTAATGTTTTACGAATGGAGAAGGAAAAACCAAATTCACTATGTACAAAAAAGCAAAATAGGGGGCAGTTAACTAATTATAATAAAAAAACATAAAAATGTATATACAAAACAGTTTTTACTACTCTCAACTAGTTTCTGCTCACAATCAATTGCTTTATCTTCGACTCATCCATATCGATTTCATGTATCAAACTGTCCGCCAGAAGGCGCGGCGTCAGATCCCGTTGCAAGAAATTCGCCACCAGCTTGCGGCTGGGCACGGCGCCTCCATGCGCAAGGATCTCGGCCCGGTATTTCTCGCCCGCCTGCCGATTGAAGGGATTCTCCTCGAAGTACGTCTGCCAAATCCAGGAGGCGATCGTCTTCGAGATGAGATACGCATAATACTTGGCGCCGTAGCCCACCAGATGGGAGAAGCGCAGCTGCCAGGCTGTATTGTCCACATAGGGCAGGCCGTAGTAGCGATTCTGGACATCGCGCAGCGTCTCTGTGGTGCTCTTGCCCAGCTCGGCCGCCCCGCTGTGGTAGACCTGATCCAAGGCTGAGTAGAAGACCTGCAGCTGCGTCTCGCTGGCCGCGAACAGATGCTTGGAGGCGCAGAGCCGCTGCAGCATGTCCTCCGAGATGGGCTTGTGCGTCTGGAAATGGCGGGCGAAGGTGCGCAGCACGCGAGGATCACTGGCAAAGTACTCCATCAGCACGCTGGGCACCTCGGCGAAGTCGGTGGCACAACGTGTGCCTGTCACATGCTGGTATTCGGTGCGCGCCAACATCGAGTGCATCGCATGGCCCATCTCGTGGAAGAGATTGTCGAGACGAGCGGGTGACAGCAGCGTCGGCCCCGTCCACCTGGGCTGGGCCAGGCCCAGCATCACAACCACAATGGGCAGCTGGTAGCTGCCGTCGGGCAGCCGCTTTCCTCCCTGTATGGTGAAATGGCAATCCTGATTGGGTTTGCCCGCTCGCTCGAAGAAGTCGCAGTAGATGTAGCCGAGCAGCCCCTCGCTCTCGTGCACCACGGCCAGCTTGTAGATGTCGTTGTGCCAGCACTCGCCGGGCTCCATCTCGGTGTTCTGCAAGCGGACCCCATATAGCGCGTGCAGCAGATTGTCCAATCCCTCCATGCAGCCGCCAAGGGAGAAATAGGGCAGAAACTCGTTCGCCTGCTCCTCGAGAGATTGGCGCTTCAGCTGAGATGTGAAGTAGGGCGTGTCCCAGATCTCAACGAGGGTCTTGTTCTGTCCGCTTTCCTTGCGTTTCATCTGTGACATCAGCGCGAAGTCAGCATCGGCACGCGGACGCAGTTGCTCCGATAGCTCATCAATGAATTCGCTCACCAGCTCGGGCTTCTCCATGGTGCTGCCGTTGAGAGCACGATGCGCATAGGTCTCGAACCCACAGCTGCGCGCCAGTTCATAGCGGCAGATAAGGAGATCCTTCAGCAGCTCCTCTTGGCTATCCGAGGGCTGTAGATATAGCCGATATGCGGCCTCCCGCATCTGTACATTCGCTGCGTTAGTGCAGAGGCCTGTGATGATGATGTTCTCGCCCGATGTGGGAAAGCTGTAGGAGAAGAGTTGAAGATTAGTGGAAGTTCCGCGCTCACTACTCCTCTCTTACTAATCCCTTATATCCTCCGGCACATAGCTACGGGCTAGCACCGTCGGCTGAGCGGCGCCGTTCATAAACTTTTGTCCCAGCTGGAGAATGTAGTCATTCAAGCGCACCACGCGCAGCCGCTCCTGCTCTGGCAGATGTATGCCACACTGCTCAAAGTCGAAGAGAAAGAGCTTGGCCACATGCCGGTCCACCTCAGTGGTGGGCAGCAGATCGTCGCCATCGCAGACCACCTTACTCAGCGCCTGATACAGTGGCTTGTGCGTGTTGAGGCTCTCCACGACGCCGCAGATGCTGATGCAGGCCTGTTCTGCCGCCTGCATATACTTGTTTTGCGGGTGGGCGATGCGCACGAACTCGGCCAGATCGGCGACCTTGCACAGCGAATCCGAAAGCTCATCAAAGATGTCCACCATCTTGCGCTTCCGCTGACTGGAGATGGCCTCGGCGATGAGCTCCTGCGTGGAGTGCTCGACATTCTCTCGTAGCAAATGAAAGCCATCAGCGCTGCGCAGCTCGGGCATACGAAAGAGACCCTGGCACAGAGACAATAATGATGCTTATAATTTGCTAGAAACTTTCTCTTTCACCTGGAAGCACTTACCACATCGTTGCGGGTGAAATTAATTCGTTTGGTTGGCGGCGCATTGAAGGCTGTGCCCAGGGGCGACCAGGTGGAGAGCTGATTTTGTTGCCGCCAACATTGGTGTTGTGTAGCATTTGCTATATTACGGCCAATTTTAAGCATTATTATGTTTTAATTTCAATCTAATGCCGACTATTACATATTCACAGGCCAATCAGCTGTTTCGGCAAACATGCAAAACAGTGGGGGAGAGCGAGAGAGCATACAAATATTTGACAAACTAAAATATGCCAAAAGAAAAAATACCTAACTAACAATGCTGCCAAACTGGCACAAACCATTGTTTATTGTCTTCGCTAAGTAGCAGAGCTACCAGACTGCTACAATGTAATAGTAACAGTGATGCCAGGCTGCTTGCAACAGCTTCATTTATTATAACTAATTTACATGCCAACATAAACACAACTATACGAGATACATTTAATTTAATATGCTAAACATGTTTACATTTTGTTGGAGATTTCATAAAAATGGCGAACGTTGACTATTTCCAACTGCAAAAAGCGTTAAGCAACGCTACGAAATTTAAAAAATATAAATTATGTGACTGTCATTACGTATAACGTGAATAACAACAGATAGCCAGATATCCGTATATTACTGCTGCCTGAGAACTTTCTTATGGCCTTAGAAACCCAACCCACAACTTTACTATAATTAACAAACTTCATCGATTTACCGCCTTCGCATCGCTGCGCCCCACCGATAATACCCAAGAAATAAGTGGAGCACATAATCGGCGACCCCAAATCACCGGGACACACTTGACCCTCATCCTTCGGCTGGGCACATATGCTGCTGTCGCTATCATAATATTCCATTTCATTGCAATATTCATGATCGCGCACAGTCACCTCCAGATACATTAATTCATTGGAATACGGGCCATGCTAAGTAGATACATATATCGATCAGAGACAATCGATTAACTAATTCGCTTATTACCGGATAGAGCTGGCCCCAACCCATGGTGACGCATGGCGTGCCCGGAAGGTAGAATTCCCATTTTCGATTTATGATAGCCTTCACATGTCGCATATTGCCCGGAATACGTTCCGCTAAGTTTAATAGGGCCACATCGTATTTGAGATAACGCTGATAGCTTGGGTGCACCACAATCTGTATGACGCGTCGGCTATCATCCTTCCCATACTTTTCCAAGCGACCCACTTGACCGAAGACGACCAGCAAACCACGAGGATTCATTATGGATTTATGACGGCTTTCAATTGAATATATACATATGAATATATGAATACGCAACAAATTTTAGCTTACTCTGTCACACAGTGAGCTGCCGTTAAGACGGTCTGACTGCTCAGAATGACCCCGGTGCAAAAGTGATTATCACCGTAGAATTGGATGAAATGCACTGTACGTATGGATACGATATTCCGCACGAACGAGGCATATTCGGGCAGTACGCCGCCTGCAATTAGCATCTGAAATTTCTCATCGCTATTCCGGGTGAAGGTGCCCCGTTCGCCATAAAGCAATCCCAATCGAATCACAATCAATAGCCAAACAGTGGAGGCCTGATAAATATTCATTATTGGCTTGCTTCGACTGAGTTTCTAAAGGAATATAACTTTTGTGCGTGTGACTGGCACATATAGCAAATAGAATGTAAATTAAAAATCTAAAATATATTGCAGCATATAACTGTGCTAAGATTTATCATTTTTTGTCTCTGCAAAATGGCGACTCAGCGAAATGGTCATTATCGATAGACAGATTTGTGCAATAAGAGTATTTTTTAGTATGAAGCTCAGCTTGTAGTATTTAATTGCGGAGTTGTTATTTGCATGCAAATCACTTGCAGTATTTAATTGACTATTTTTAGTACGATATCTATAATGACCTCGATGGTTATTGCCAATCAGCAGTGCATTTGCCGCGTTCTGATCGAGTGAAAGTGAAAATTTGCGAATTTTTGTGTGAACAGAGATTAAAAAGCTAAGTATGTTTGTTTTTCTTTTATGAGTATAACATTTATTCGAGCAAGTGGCTCCCAACTACATATAGCAAATACTATGTGCCACAAAAACCTTAAACAAATTAAACTCCGGCATATAGCATATATATGTATGTGTGTATGCATGTGTATATATACATGCATACATACACATACATATATATACAATGCACATCTGTCTTAGATTCTGATAGCACATCAGGCTGAGATTAAAACTATATAGTAACTTCGGTAACTAGTAATAGCTTCTATGGGGCTAATTACGCCCACTGGGCGTTTACACACAAAGTAGAACGCAAACACACACAAACACATACATAGAGTGAGAGAGAGAGACAGAGCGAGAGAGAAGGAGAGTCTGGATAACTGTAGTTATTTTGCTGATTCGTAAATTGTGCTTTGTATGTGTTCGCCTCATTTACGTTTGGGCAGCTTGTAGTTGGTCGGCGGATGCAACTTGAGGTGATCCAGAAAAACTGGCTGCATGTCCGCACACCACGAAATTTCCTCACGCGCACGTACCGGCCCATCCTTGCAGGTCAACCAATAGGTGCTCATGAGTCCTTTCCCCTGCAAAACATAGAAACGCAAATAATATATCGATCGACGGAATCGAAATTGAAGTGATATTTGTGACTATCGATAGACAGCCAATACTGAAATAAATATTTCAGCGTTTTAAAAGCGATGTGGCTCGTTATTGAAATATATCGATTTACCTAATCGAAATATATTTTTGTAAAATATATCGATAGTATTATATCGATACTGTCGATAATAAAATCTAGATCAAGTAGGCAAAATTAATCGTTTGTATTGATAAGACGAAATTTTGCATTTGTGAATATCGTAAATTTGAGAATCGTATCGAATCTTAACCACAACACTTAGATCTTCTTCAGCAGTATCGTAATATTCTGAATGTCGTATTGATATTAGCTTCGCATTCACAGCTAGTTAGCCAAACCCTACATGACGAATATCGTAACCTCATTTCAACCATTAACTCACCTTGACATCGATGAGGCCGCGATGCTCGGTCTTGTAGCCGCCCACCTGCTGCAGCGCCTCGTGCATCTCCTCGGTGATATGTATCTTCTGTGCTTCGCCGGTGCTCTCCATGCGCGATGCCGTGTTCACCGTATCCCCGAACAGACAATATCTTGGCATTTTGGTGCCCACGATGCCGGCGACAACGGGTCCGGTGTGAACGCCGCAGCGAATCTGAACAAACTCGTCGCCGGCGCGTGGAATTCGAAACACAGACGAGGCGTCCAGCAAATCAAGTGCCATTGTTGCAATCTCGCTGATGTGCTTGTTGCCTGCGGGGGCGACAACCAACCAAAACATATGTTTAGCATCTTTTTTCTATTTTTTTTTGGGTGGGGACAGCATAAATTAAGGACGCACAAAGCCCAAAATTAGCGCTAGACTGAAAGACGGGGCAGGGCATGGGAGGATGTTTGATGGGGGCGGCGCCGTGAGTTGGGTAAATGCCTGTTCGGATTGACAAGTTGACAATTTGCATGAATTACCGTTTTTCACGGGCAGCCCAGAGGCCACCATGTATGAGTCGCCAATTGTTTCCACTTTGTAGACATCGTAGCATTCAATGCGTTCATCGAAAACGCGATAGATCGAATTGAGAAAGGTCACGACCTGTCGAATGAGGACCTTTAGAGTTGACCTTTTCTAATTATATTTTCTGATTTAATGGAGCTTACCTCTAGCGGCGTGCACTCGGCCGCAATTTCGGTGAAGCCCACAATATCGCTAAAGTAAATGGTTACGGCTTCATAGAGCTCGGCGGGCACCTGGGCGGGGAGAAAGTAATTAAATAAAAGCATTTAAAATTGAAATGAAAGTGCAGTAGAGGCTTGCTATCGAGTACTAGTTATCGAATAATAGTTATCGAATACTAGTTATCGAATACTAGTTATCGAATGTGGTTTATAAAATACTAGTTATCAAATATAGTTATGCCCAATGATAATTGTTTTCGCCTACTTCTCATATCCAAATTTTATATTTAAATAATAATCGTTTAGTTATATAGTAATTTGGAGCTCATACCCTATACATTCTCACCTGTTGCGTCTGCTTCAGCTGCATTGCGACGCTTGGCGGCAACATTTGAAAAAGCAACGAATCACTCTTGCGTTTCTCACGCTTCAACTCCTTGGCCTTCTGGGATAGATTCATGGCATAGAGCTTAAAGCAAAATGACAGATATTATAATTATTCAACCCATCTACCTTGTTTTTCTTACCTGTATAGTGGCTGCTGCATTCTTGACTAGAATAATAATAATGGGCGAAACGAGGAGCACAACAACCAAAATGGCTATGCCGATTGCCTCCTTGCGATCTGCTTCTATTAAAGTCTTATCCACATATTCTCTGCGAAAAAAGCAATTACTTAAATTTCTGCTTATAAGTATGCTATATTATGCAAATTGTAAATGCAAATAGTTTTCCATTTGCTTTGCTGCTGATTATGCAAAATGGCTGCAATGCAAAATGGAGTGTGAGCAGCGAATTATCGACTGCAAGAAAAGTGCAAAAATTGTATTTTTAGTATGCAGCCGAGCTTGTAGTATTAAATTGCGGAGTTGTCATTTACATGCAAATGACTTGCAGTATTTAATTGCACATAAACACTAGGCAAAATAAGAAAACATGACCATTTTTAGTACAATATCGATAAATGAGCTCGATAGCTGTGGCCAATCAGCTGTGCAATTACCGCGATCTGATCGAGTGAAAGTGCAAATTTGCAATTGTTGTATGTGAAAATGTGTTTAAAGTGTATAAAGAGGTATGTTTATACTTATATCATAACTTTTGCACTTAGATAATTACTTACTTAATCAAGCGACGCAGCGCCTTTTGTAGTATGCGCAAATCGTCCGTATAGTTGTGCATAAACTCATTATATTCAACTGCGCTGCGTTCGTCCGAAATATTTGGTTTATTCTTCAAGACCATATTGCTCCTAATATGGACATATTGATTAAACTAATATCAATTAAACCCAATAGCCACTCACATGAGCTTAACGCGATGGTATTTCTTGGAGCTTGTTATATTTGTGTACATGGCCTTCAGCATGGGCGCGTAGTTCAGGGTGGAGTTAATCATTTCGCGCGCCATAAACTCGTAACGCACATAGGAAACGAAATTCTCGGCCGTGAGCGGCCCTCTGCCATAGTATCGTATGCCAAAGGAGGTGGCTATGTTCTGGCACTCAATGCTCTTCAACAGATTCTTAAAACCCACCAAATAGCTGCAAGAGAAGTTTTTATTGCAAAGTGGGGAGGGGGAGACGAGAGAAGTAGCTACACACCGCCAGACGCCGCTGTTGTCCGTTTCCTTGATTTGCTCATTTAGATGGTGCAGCAGGCCACGATTAATGGACGTATACCAATTCATAACCTCGGTAATGGAACTGTCCTCTGGCTCCAAGCGCACGCGTTCACGAAATTCATTTAAACGACTCTGGAACTCGTTGCGATTCAACATAACCTCTCTGTCGTCCTCATCCTCATCGGGCGCCGTTGGCACACTTATCTCGCTCCAAGTTGTCATGTTGTTAAGCGCATGGTCCGTGTTGGCAAAGCGTTGAGTTAGATTTGCACTGAACAGGTATATGTATATACCGATATATATATATATATATATATATATATATATATATATATATATATGTAACAATTGTTATGACTGTCAGAGTTCTATCATTATCTCAACTCACCGCTGCTTGCTGCCATTGGTAAAGATATAGAAAGCCACCTCGGAACGCTCCAGCTGCAGTCGTGTCACCACTTTGCCCAAGTCCGTTGCAATTGTCACCTGGAACCATAGAACAAATGAGATTATCTAGTGTGGGTGCTCCATGTGTGTGTCTTTCTCTGTCTGCATTGTCCTGTGCTGGGCGTGGTCATGATTAGTTAGTCATTTACTTGGTAACACATTGAATAATTCATCAAGTTCGCTCACTTTTGCATATACTTATTAATTACTTAGCGAAGTATTTCTATTCGCTGGCTTATTGCAAAAGTTTTCTGTTCTATTATTGAGTTAGATATAGTTAGGGTATATTTAGGCATAGCGGAACGAAGAAATTCTATGTTGCTAGGAAAACTTAATTGCTTAAGTGCCTTGGTGACCAGCTCTCGTTGGATTTATATTTGATTTATGACATATTTGATGAACTTTTGAAGTCTCTTCAATTTAATCCAATTTTAAGTAATTTTAATTCAGTTTTAAAGCATAAAACTTGATTACTTGGGCTGATTCTTTCCCTCTTTGCATCTCCCCCATTGCCAGTTCCATTTATTTCGATTAATATTTTATTTGTATGAGAGATAAAAACCCGCAGAGACAGCGCGCGTCAATGCAAATCCCTACAGCCAATTAGACAAAGAAAACCTTCAACTTTCCCAGGAACCGCTTAGTAGACTCTCAAAGCTTTCAATTGTTTTCCCCTTGCACTCTTGAGGTTGTTAAATGCAAAACCCGCTTAAAGCGCTTTCGTTAGGGCATACACTTATCGTGTTTCGCCGCATTCGTGCTCAGGCTAAGTACGTGACTCAATTCAAGGACTTTCCGTGGTGTGCGCATTTCCTGGCTGCCACGCCCACGCAGCGTTTGTAACTGTGCCAATGCATATTTTCGCCTATCAATTCACTTTCGCATCAAGCAATCTATTTATTTATTTCCTTATCATTTCTCTCTCATATTTTGCTCACGCATTTGCATAAAAAAAGCGACGATGGTGGACAGCCCGCACTCAGGTGGAAAGGGATGGTAAGCTCTGACGGTGTTGAGTGCCCTGTCTAGAGCCATGAGCCATGAGCCATGAGAGCTTGCTGCACTTACCTGACCAAACAAATATTGCCGATTGAAACTCCCTCGGCACCCCCCTCACGTTATATAGCCATCATCGTCATGGCCACAGAGAGAGGACGCTTGCTGGAGTACACATCTGTTACTTTTCCTCTTTCTTCCTTTCTTTTGCTGCTCAAGTGAGCATTGAGCCGCGCAAGACATAAACTTTAGTTGGCTCGTATGATTGAATTTCAGCAATAAATTTTAATTAAGCTGTCAGACTTGCGTCTCTGTCCCCTCTCTCTCTCTCCCTCTCTCTCTCTCCCTCTCTCTCTCTCCCTCTCTCTCTCTCCCACTCTCTGTTTGTTTGTTCACCTGCTCACTTACCTGCGTCTCAATGTCGGCCACATCGGCTCGATACTCCAATATCTCCTGCAGCGTTAGCGATGTTTGCACAATCAATGCCAATATGGGTATAAATGGCAGAATTATCATCTGAGAAAATAGATATACAGTGAACACTCTGATTGACGAACGGTTGAGTTGAACTAATACGAAATTAAGTTGAATTATGCTAAATATATATTATATAGATTACTAAATTTGATAGAGTTAGTGACTTCACTGCTGTCTACAGTGAACCCTCGACTAACGAACAGCTGAGTTGTTTCTTTGATATACATTTTGTTATAAGTTATTATCTATTTCTTTCTATTCTTAAGAATAGCAGAAATAGCTTAATTATTATCTGGGTCTACAGTGAACTCTCGACTAATGAGCAGCAAATTTCCAAAAGTGATCTTTGATATAAATTATGGAATTCTTATTTATTAATTAAGAAAAATAATTATCTTCTAATATATATACATATGTATATTTATATATATATTTCTCCACAGTGAAGCTTTGACTAACGAACAGCCATCTACTTGGTGATGCATTGTGAAACTTTTGTCTATAAAGACAAAGTCTCTCATCTCTCAGTTCTTCATGATATATAGAACCAACTCCTCATCAGATCATATAGCATTATCGTTACTATATAGTATAGTTATTTTAGGAGCCAAAAACTAAGTTTAATAAGATAAATATATAAAATATATATGTTAGGCTCATTATATTTCCAGAAATGGGAAGCTTTACTGTACTCAGTTTGTTTCTATATGGTATATTGTATAGTATCTATTGGAACTATAGATCTGAAATAATTCTTTGTCTATTATCGACATTCATTCTCTCTCTCTCTCTATTTTATTGTTCCCAATATCCACTCCAGCCAGCACCCACTGTACGCAGTTTCGTTTTGAGTTCTCTCGAGTTGCATACAAGCGGGACTATCTATTCTCATTTGTGTGTGTGTGTGTGTGTGTGTGTGAGACTGTCTCTTTGTCTGTGTGTTGAAGTGTGATTAGTCTTTATCGTGCTGTGTCGCTAATCGCGGCACTTCATTTGGTCAACGCACGTGACCGACACGCTGTGCCTACCCGCCCTCTGCCCTCCCCTCTTCAGCTCTGCGCCTTGCGCCCGTCCAGCTGTTGCGCTAATTAAGATGCATACGCTTTTGCTAATTTATGCTGGCTGAAGCACACGCACCTCGGCACACCTCATCACACCGGCCTCCACTATGTTAGACCACCTTCAACTCACCTGCATTAGCTGCAGACGCCGTCCCGTTTTTATGGCCGGATTTCGCGCCGCTGCACTGCAGCAGCGTCCGCCGCCAACATTGGAAATATCCTCGGAACTAATCGAGCGCACGGAAATTTTATCGAGCTGCTGATTGTGGTGCGTGTGTGTGGGCAACAGCAGCAAACCGCCGCCACCGCCGCCGCTGCCGCCAGCATCGCCAGGCTCGTTGCTCGCACGAATGGCGGGATGATTCGATTTGCAGTTGCTAATGTTTATCTTAATGCATGTGGATGCTGCGGCAGATGCTGAGGCGGAGGCCGTGGCCGAGGCTGTTGCATCTACAGCTGTTGTCTCCATTGCGCTTTCCAGTTGTTGTGGTTGCTGTTCTAGTTGCTGTTGTTGTTGTTGTTGTAAAGCTATATTTAATTTGCAAGCTGCTCTACCATTTAGCATATTGTTCATTGCCCAAGCGAGCACATCGAGAACGGCTCATAAATACAAACGTTTATGGCTGCATAAAAAGCGATACATAATTGTGGTTGTTGTTGTTCGATTGTATCAGCTTCGATCACAGAGAGATAGAAGCACTTGTCGGGCTTTTGCTAGCCAACTCTAATGAGATGAAGGGGGCGGGGAGCTGGGGCAAAATAATTGCAAAAAGGAATAAATAAACTCATGTGAGTGGGTGGGTGGTTGGTTGGGTTGGTTGGACTGAGAGTTAGCGAGAGCGACTGTCAGCACAACAAATTTGATGGATGAGCAGTCAGCGTGGACTTTGGGTTTGTTTTCTGTCCTGTCGCACTTTCAGTTTAATTGAAGCTAAATTTGATACCAATGTGAGCAATGTGTAATGAAAGGGCGAGCAAATAAAGGATTATTAGCACAAGCAACATTTCAATTGCTGTCTGCCCCTATTTTTCGCTCAGTGTAGCTTTGTGCAAACAATTTCTGCAATGCACACCCACTCACACACACACACACTCGCACACTCGCACACACACACACACACATCCTTTGCCTGTTGCTCGAGTTGTTTACTTTTCACACACATCAAACGCATTTATTGATTAAACTTTTAATTGCCTTGACAAACGGGTCAAACGTCAATCAACACGCATTAATAAAATAAAAATTAAAAAAAAATATGATTAATGTGTTCACACTTTAAATAAATAAGGAAATGCCTTGCACATGTCGTAAATTTTCAGAAGTTAAACCACAAAATGCACCACCAAAAATCGCTCCATATATTTATATATATAAATTTGCACATCAATCGCGCCCGCACATAAACAATAAATATTAATATTATTATTTTTATTGCCACATTAAATTGTGCGTGGGGGCGGCGAACCACAAAATTCAATTATCTATATGGGCCAAAAGCTGGAATACCGTTAGGGCCGCGTTGTCCGCTCAGGAATTACGCGTGTTGCTCCAATTGAAGCGACCGGCAGCAACTGAACTTAAACCTGTTGAGTTTCGGCCGTTTATAGTAGGTTGCCCTAGTCCAAATCCCTGTTGGGGCCACCGAATAGGGCCACCCCCAAGGACCACCCACAACTGTTAGACGACTGTTAACGGTTTGAAGTGGCATTTGGCCTGCTTTTTGCTGCTGACTTTGCTGGGTATTTTGTTGACTTTTTACATGTATTTCTTTTTAATTAAATTTTTACATATTTTATAGAATATTTAACACTTTTTTTCTGTTGAAGAAAACAGTTTTGTTAAGGTGTAACGGTATTTTAGCAGCACAAACTGCTTGCTTGATTTGCTAACATGTTTTTGGCTGTGGCATAAGCTGCTTGCTATACAAGTACTGCTTGCTGTATTAATGTAATATACAACTGCTTGCTATAAAACCTAAATCATATAACTTATAAGCTGCGTTGTGTGCTTTACATACGCAGTAAAAAGCAGTTTGATATGACAAGGATAATGCGTAGTATTTATTTATTGTTATTTTGAGAATGACAATGATATGCGAAAGCACAAACTGCAGAATCCTCGCAGAACAAGTTGAATCTGTATAAAACTTTCATATACACCATTCTACAATATATTCCATAATATGCTTGTCTATAAATATCATTTATTTGAATCGAAGTCTATCCACACTGCATTAAACTAAACTATTCAGCTGTTAGCTATCACAGCTTCATATAAATTTCTAGTATTTTTTTTTTAGTTTTGCTGACTTAATGCATTTTCTATATAATTTTTGTTGTTAAAACTTCCGTATTTATATTGAACAAATAAATTAATTTCATCAAATTCAAAAATGGCGCCATAAAAACATGAACTGCTTGCTCTATAGCTCTCAGTTTCTTGCTTTGTCACCCACAATTTTTCGTTTAACAAAAGCAACACGTGTCAAAAGCTACATGCTACACATGCATGCCGTTAGCTGATTGCTACGATCAGGACACTCGCCTCAGTTTCGCTGCTCACTTAATTTTAAAAGCTTCAGTTTAATTGCCACAACATGTCGTATGATTAATATCTAGCCATTAAATTAAGTTATTATACAACAACAACAATAACAACAACTAAGAAACTGCGCATGCACGACAATATATAAATCAAAGTGGGATTGCCTTTGTCACGCCTCTTTGTGAGCGCATGAGATCATCGCGGCGATAAATCGACTCCATTCTCGCCTCCAAAATAATGCCTAGAGCAACGCAGACTTTCCCAAAACAAAACAACAACGGCCATTTGCATAACTAGCTGTAAAAGTGTTTAAAACATTAACAATCGCTAGCGATTGGCTGAAAGCTGAATCCGCCAAAAAAAGCAGCAAACGAAATGATATACGAAACAACAACAACAACAGCAGCAACAACAAAGAGCAACAATAAAAAGCTAAATAAAAAATATGCTCAGTTAATGTAAAACGCAAACCAGTTCTAAACAGTAGAAAAAGAAACAACAGCACAACGCTGCTGTTGGTCGAAACGTTGGGCGCATCACTGGAGACCACCTTGACGGCTGCTGCTTCGCTTCTCACTGCTCACTGCTCACTGCTCGCTGCTGGCTGCTTCTCGCGCCTCTCCCGCCAGTCCAAATACAATTGGATCGGGTAACTTTGAACTGGGCGTCGCGTCTAGGTGTTGCTGCTGTCGCTGCTATGGTGTCCAAATTGATGTTTCAATAAAGACTATAAATTTATGACTTACGAATCAAGTGGTTAAGAGACATTCCCCAATGCCGGACAACGAGTAGGTGTCGCCATTGGTGCCACAATGAATTAATTTGGACAATTTATGAGCCAATCTTACGGACAGCCACAGACACAGCCAGCCTAAGCAGCTCCGGCTAGGCCAATCGCCCAGGCCTATTCAGCTAGCACGGTGGTCGAACGTTTCTATTCGAGAAATTGAATTATAATTTGATGCCCCAAACGCATCTGCATACATTAACGAATCGATTGGGCCACATAAATCTGGCAGCTGCGACACAATTAGCAGACGCCAAAACCAACCAAAGCCGCCACCCAAAATTGACAGCCAAACCAGGCAGCCCGGCCAGTTAAGACAGGCCAGCTAGCCAGTCGATCCGGGCCAAAAAGTGTACGTACATAAATAGTCCGCATTGCTGTGCGCCAACAGCTGAAAGATAAACCTAAACGTAAACATTCTGATGAGCACGAGCGAGTCGATGCAGAGATGCTCTTTGTAGAGGTTGGTGTATAAGGCATTTTTACCGATAATATATCTTGAGTTCTCGAATATATAAAATAAAACGAAGAAGTCAGTCAGATATCTTAGAATTTCCTGAAAAAGTTGAGATAGACCGAAATTTTATATATTTTTTGCTGATAAGTGAAGGATATTTATCGTTTTCTCCATTTAATTGTTGGAAGAGATTCTGAGTGTTTTCTCATAAGATTTTTGCCTATATACGTATATAGCTCTTATAATTAATGGCCCAATGTATTCTAGGAATCTTGATATATGACAAATATATATCGATTCATATTGATAAATATCGATTTATTAAAATTTATTGATATTCTTAACTGCAAGTCGGGTTTTTATATCAAATTCTTCATATATCTGTCAGGTTTGTTTTCTTTGAATATTTTATTTAGAGAATCGAAGATTTAAGAAAGGTAGATGGAAGAAATATAGAAAGATAGATGATATATTGAAGATATATAGATAAATAATAGATAATTATATAACAGAAATATAGATGGATAGAATTAGGGTAGATAGAAGATAGACAGATTTAAGGATAAAAGTATAGATAGATAGATACATAGAAGATAGGCAGTTAATAAATCCTAAAAATCTTTTCAAAACTGTTAAAATACAACGGAAAACAACTAATTTTATATACCAATAGAAAGCTTTAGTTAAATTTAGATATATGTATATAGCTTCAATCCTCTCAGGCAAATGCAACAGTTCAGCTCATATGCCCGACGACGCTTGCGGATTCTCAAGAGCTGGAACCGAGAGCTGTCCACATTCTGCAGCCTTGCCATGGACTGACTCTTAAAATGTCTCATTTAAATAACTTGCATGCATTTAGTCATCCTTTTTGTCCCAACTTGGCAACAGGCTGCAACTCGTTGCTGTTGTTGTTGTTGTTGTTGCAGCAGGCATGCGCCCAGGGCAGAGATCGACGACGACGACGGCGACGGCGACGTCAACGTTAAGTGGACACAAAAAGTCGCCTCTCGCCGTTGAGAGTGTCGGCGGAGAGTATGTAAATCGTATGCGATTCTTTGTTTGAGATTTGCAGCGGGCGCAGTTGCTGCTTGATCGATTTTGTCTTGCTTTTGTCAATGCAATTCAATTGTTTGACACAAACAAAAGGATAAACATGTGTGCACAAGATTTACATCAGCTCTGGGTCTCTCTCTCTCTCTCTGTGTGCATAATGGAGACATTTTTATTTGGCCTCTGCTAAATCTTGGGTTTGACAAATTTTGAGCTGTTGTTGAGTAGTTGCAGCAGCCCAGGCAGCAACTGCTGCATTTTAATTAATTCAAATGCAATTCAGCAGCATCCGAAGACGAGTGAAGACGCGCTGATTGAAGCTGAAAGCCAGCACGTGAGACAGCAGCAGGCAGGCAGAAGGCAGCAGGCAGCAGGCAGCAGGCCGCAGCAGCAGACAGACAATCAGACAGCAGCCACTGTCACTTTTTTTTATTTCCTCGCTGTTGTGTCTGGTGCGGTGCAGAGGGTACGACGTACTCGGCTCATTCAGTAAACGTTTGTGATTTGTAACGATTGTGCAGTACATAAATCAGTCATGGATTTATTGCGAGAAATGAAATTTGCTGGCTACGACTTCGACTCGCAGCTTCGACTACAACTTTTGCCTGGGTGAAGGTGAAGCATCTTCACTTGGCTCTCGCTACGTTTGTAGCTCTGTCTTTCTGTCTGTCTGGCTGGCTGGCCGTTTGGCTGCTGGGTCGTGGTCGTGTGAGTGGCGCTGCGTGTGGGTCGCATAAATTTCACGCTTTGCGCAGGCGCTGCTACAAATCGATGTTCTCTTTTTTATACCCTCAAACGCCAATTGTAACTGGCTAAGAAGGGTATATATGTTCGTTGTTTGCTTTTTGCATAAGTGTGAGAGGCAAAAGTATATAAAATGTTTATGAGCCGCACGAGCTGAGTCAATCTGTTTAATGGATTGTCTAGCTGCCTGCATGAATGCCTTTAACTCGAGAACTATTAAATTTATTGAGCTTAAATTTACAATTATATATATATTTGTATATTATAGTTGGCAAACAGTTATATTTTTCTTTTGATATCTGTTTCTATGCATGATAAGTTAAAGGTTTGGTCCAAGAGATCAGTTGATAACATCAACTGGCATAGCCTCAATCTGTCTTCTAAAACATCATTCTGAGGTCTGATTTAGCTAAGCTTCATGCTGGGTATCTGCTAGTCGAGCACTCCTTTACTTACTTTTATTTGTCTATTTGTTTCTGTATTTTTGTTTTTGCTGGTTTTTATGAGGCATGCGGCCGTGCAGCGCCGCTAGCTAAAATCGATAGTTTTGACAGTGCGCGAGACGAACCAGGAAATTGTAAGTTGCTCCAAAAACATGTGTGCTCAAGTCACAATATATATATATATATATATCTGTATCTGTATCTGTATAAGAAAGTAACTGCTGACCTGGGCTGCCAGGCGGCCATTAGGCATGGCCACAGCCGAAAGGGCAGATCACGAGCCTGGGCTAAAAAGATGTCTCCCTCTCTGTCCGTCCATCTCTCCGTCTCTCTGTGTGTATGGACACGCAATGCACGGCTAATTGTTCGCTGGCCAACAACAAATGTTCAGCTGCAATGCAATAACTGAGTAGCCAAGTCAAAGACAGTGGCTAAAAGCGAAAAGGTAACAATTTATGTTGCTGTTGCTGTTGCTTGAATTATTCGCATCATATCTGATTGCATGACAGTTCTCAATTACTTTTTTCGGCATTTCAGCTGCTCCATTACGAAATTGTGTGAGAGAATTACGAATTGGCATTTGGCCAGCAAAATGTTAGACTTAGAAACATATTTGGCTATGTAAATATTTATTGGGTTGAGCCGTTAAGGCTGGGCTTGAGCTATAAATCTATTTTGTTGCCAAGCTAAATTTAAGTTAAAACATAAACTTTTTATTGCATATTTTCAGTGCTATAAAATGAAGTGTGAAATGTGAAGTGTTAACGGATGTGAAGTGAAAAGAAGGAGCATAAAGTTTGGAGGGACTGTTTGCAGATGAAACGAATTTGATTTTATGGTAAGTCTATTATATTGATGCTATAAATGTATATTTGAATAATATATAAGAATGGCTTTTAAAGCTAAATGAAGCCTGATGTTAGGTTTATGGGTTAAAATTTGAGGAATGTGGTTGAATGTGGAATACAAATTATACGTAAATTCAAAGAGCTTTACAAGCAGTTCAATTACATGTTCGAGTTATGTAAAGCAGTTCAATTACTTGATTGAGTAATGTAATTGAACTGCTTTCATTGAAGAAGTTGCCGCAAAGTGTTTCTAACTGAAGTAAATTTCTTAGAGCTTAGCAGCTATTCTATATCCCCACTCCAATTTTTACTAAATCTTAAGTCTAAAACCCTCAAACTCTTATCCGCGTTTCACAACATTTTACGTACTTCATTGATTCATTCGCCAGACTCCAAAAATCCTTTAAAATTGGGTTCACTGCACTCGACAAAAGATTTCAGTTTCCCTTTATTTATATTTTTTGTATTTTGGCGTAGCTGGTGTTTGGCTCAAGTCTAACCGTAGCTTGTGTGCATTCCCGTTAGGTATTTTTTTTGGCCAAAAACTTATAATTTATGACTGGGTAAACTTTGCCTAATCCCGGGCCTAATCGTCTGGGCTGCGCTGCGGTGCGCTGCATGTCCCATGGACCGATAGCCCAGCCAAATATATATAGAGTTTATAAAAAAAATACCGAAGAAGCAGAAGGAAAAGAGTCAGTCACCTCGGCAGAGAGCACGTTTCGCTTGTGTATTGAAACTTTCTTGTGCGCGTTTTGGTTTCGGTTTTCGTTTTCGTTTCATTTGTTGGCTTCATAATTTATTATCGGTTCAAAGGCATCTCAATTATGGCGCTCCTGGCAGACATGAAACCCAAGCCAAACGTAGCAAATCTCTGTTGGCCAATCTTATTGGCCAAAAACATATCTCGCCTGCGCTCGCGCTCGCGCTCGCGCTGCGTTTCGTTTTGCTAAATCTGCAATCGCAGCAATTACAAAAAACTCTTAACAAAACTTTATTCAATTAACTCTTTTGCCGAATGTCGTAATGCTTAGGCAACTTTATGGCCGCGGCTCGTTGCTGCCTTTTCGTTATTATGATTATGAGCTGCCGCGTTTCATTGGTGTGAAAACGCGCCAGCGTGTTGCACGCTGCAACGTTGCAGCTTCAATTTCAGGCACATTGCAATCGTGACGTGATTTTGATTGCCGGCAGCAGCGGCAGCGGCAGCAAAAGCGAAGGCGAAGGCGATCAAACTGAACGCCCCTGCCAGCCATTGTTGGCAAGTTTTTTGCTGCTTTTCCTTTTTGTTCTTTAGACTTGGCAGACAGTCAGAGACAGCCAGAGATTTGCACACTTTTACTTTTTGCAGATCTTTCGGGGCATTGTTGCGCGCTTCGCTTACTTAGGAACTATAACTCCCAGCTGCTATATCATTATTGTCTCGGGGGCATAGATTGATCGTAGACAAATTGTCGTCATGTCTGGGCGTTGTCGGCTGCATTTCAATTTGCCGGCCCCAAAAGTGAAGACATTGAACAGGTAATGGGCAGGTGCCATTGCGGCTCTCTCTCAATTCTTTTCTATCTTTTCGTTTGTTTGTTCTCTGATTTATGCGACTATTCAAAAAAGTCAAAATTCAACACTTCTGTGCGCGTCGGGAAACCAAACAATATGATAAATATGTGTGGAGGTTGTTAAGGGCAGGTAGTAGACCTAATAGATATCCTGTAAATGGTCGGATGGACATATGGCTGATATGTATATATGTGGGAGGCAAAGGCTTGTTATAGCTTAGACTCTAAATGAACATCTCCAACAAAATCTAGATTCACACTTCAGTCCGTTTCCAACTAAGCTCATATACCCACTCCAACTATTTGCCTAGGTCATATGCATTTTGTAAATTCCAAGCATTGCTTAGCCCAAGCACGCTTCGTGCGTACCTATTAGAAATTCCAGGCATAGAGCCTTCGCCTGAGCATTGACGTTTATTGACACTTAACTCCGCTACGTTTCAGCCCCGAGTGTGGCCGTAGGAAGTGCCTGCAAACAAATGAAATGTGATTTCTGTCATAGTTGTTGTTGTAATTGCGTTGCTCGACGATGATGACAAATGGCTTCCATTTCCTTTTTGTTGATCGTAGTCAATATCAGTTGCGATGATGTAGCTGCCAAAAAAAGGCAAGCAGGAATGTTTGGAGCGGTTGTAAGCGACTGTGTAATGCTCTGTTGTGGTTCAATAGGAGATGGACTTGCAGTCGAATATGCTCCTTTGCAAGCTGCATGAAGGAGTATAATGGCAATGTTGAATGAGATAAATTTGTCTCTGAACTCTGACAGATATCAATAGTCTTTGCTCTTTATCAAGCTTGGGTAAACAGAAGCAGAAGTAGTATATAGAAAAGCAAGCCAATATACTCCGTTTCGTTCAGGTCTCAGTTTCTATAAAGCGAAACATTTATCTGTAGTAAAAGTAATTCTACATATATATATGTGCCTGACCCTTCATATTCTTGACATGCAACCCAATATACTCCTTTGCAACCTGCATGAACGAGCATGAACGAGTCGATGATATAAGCTTTTCATCTATACGATCTTTACTCTCTCTCTAAAGTTTCACATTTAAGACATATTTTAAGAGACTGGAAATCCAATATACTTCACTCAACATGAGCGAGCATAACAATGATCTGGTCTCAGTTTCTCTGTCGATGATATAAGCTTTTCATCTATACGATCTTTACTCTCTCTCTAAAGCTTCTCATCAAGAACTCAATAATAGTTCACATATTTTTTTTAGAGCCTGGCAATCCAATATACTCCACTTCACTCAATATGAGCGAGCATAACAATGATGTTCAGGTCTCAGTTTCTCTCTCGATGATATAAGCTTTTCATCTATACTATCTTTACTCTCTCTCTAAAGTTTCACATTTAAGACATATTTTAAGAGACTGGCAATCCAATATACTCCACTTCACTCGCCATGAGCGAGCTTAACAATGATGTTCTGGTCTCAGTTTCTCTGTCGATGATATAAGCTTTTCATCTATACGATCTTTACTCTCTCTCTAAAGCTTCTCATCAAGAACTCAATAATAGTTCACATATTTTTTTTAGAGCCTGGCAATCCAATACACTCCATTTCACTCAATATGAGCGAGCATAACAATGATGTTCTGGTCTCAGTTTCTCATTTTTGGGGTATGCCAAAATTGCAATGATCGTGTATTTGAGTTTCGTTTTGGGTATAGGGTATACGACGAAAAAATGCGCTAATTACACGCACTCGAGCACTCGTTAATTGAAGTTGTCAACAGGGGCAGCCCGAAATATGCGCTGCGAATGCGCAAATGTCGATTTTTTATATATATTTCTTGAAGTTTAGTTTGTCTGCTGGGTAAATCAAAAGGCCTCCGCCTCCGATCATGGGCAAGGGCATGCTGCCGCCCAATTATCTGTGAATTGAACTTAAAAACAAAATGGTGAAGAGCAGCAAAAGAGAGAGGGAGGGCGAGAGGGAGGTGGAGGAGAATGAGATCTGCTGGCAATGGCGCCATTAATTATCACAAAAACGGATACATTTCTTCATAATTAAGCGGGTGAATGACATGCACTGGCAGACGGGCGGCAGGTGAGGAGCGCGGCAGGCAGGCTGGCAGGAGGAGCCCAACCAATGCCATGCAAAGGTGACCAGCCTAATGACAACATCGCTTCCGACTCGCTGCACAACTGCAGCTGCCAGCAGCCGGCAGTCGGCAGTCGGCAGTCAGCATCAGCTCCAGCTGCAGTTCGAGCTCCCGCTCCATGGGCTCCATTAGCTGGAGTGATGCAGCGGCTAATAGAGAAGCATTACTCATGCTCAGCAGGACATCGTTACGGCCGCGTGTGTCTAGGCCACAAGGAATACATTTGGCCATGGCCAAGTGCGTTTGCAGCTACACTCCACACAGCACACTCCATGCACCATGCAGCATGCTCAGTGTGCGTTCGAGCTAAACATGCAATTGAGAAATTTATTAAAAATCATTTTCATTAATTTGGTTATTTATGCACAGGATCAAACATTCAATTAGGCTGATGTTATAAATCTCGCATTCATTTTTCACATGCTACGGCCACGCATTGCATCTATAAATCACAGCCAGCAACTGTTGCAACTGCAACTGCAACTGCAACTAGCTGCTGGCAGCCCACGGTTTTCTGCGGCATCTGCAACTATTTTACCTTCCATTTCGCAGTTCACTGTTTTTTTGCCTATATTTTAATTGTCAATAAAATAATAAAAGCAAATCGATTGGGCTTCATATTTTTTTTCAGCTTTGACTTCTTCGGTTTCGAAAGGTTAAAAGTGAAAGATCTCCTGCTGACTCGCAACAATGACAAAATGCTGTACGAACTACGAGCTTGTTGCATTGTTTTGTTTCTGTTTCCTACATTTTTTATTTATTTGTCATGTTCGGCACGAAAAATGAGAGTAATAAGATGCACAAAATACGATAAAAAAAAAAATAGCGAAAAAAAAGAGCGAACCAAAAATAAATCATTTCAGCTCTTGCGAACATTCGAATGCTCTTTTTTTAATGATTCACTTTTTATGGCAGCGAATGTTCGCCGAGATTAACCAGTTTAGGTTTATAGTTGGCTTGTGATAGAGAGTGGAGAAAAACCAACTTAAATTTCTTTTTTATAAACATATATAGCTGTAAAAGGGGCTGTAAAAAGCTAATTCTCTATTGTTCAGTTCTGGTTGATGATTTGGGATTAAAAATGTGCTAAGGGCGTATAAAAATGATTGAGCTTGGCATAGGTGGATGGAAAGGTGACTGACATAGTATATATATATATATACATATATATATGTTAGATATATAAAGGCCAGCTTCATTGAGCCAACAGCCCGCAGCCCTATCTCTGCAAGAGTATTCCAAGCTCCTATTCCCATTTGCATAGCCTGAATCAAAACTCATAAAGCAAAAGGCTTGTTATGATTACAAATCGTTAAAGACAAAAACGTTGCCAATAAATTGACAAAGGCAAATCAGTTAACGAAAATAGTTAAACAAAAGGAAAACTCAAACAAATTTGGGACATTTGTTGCGCTGACCTTTGGCTGACCTCAGTAAATCTCAGCTGGTCGAGTTTAATAGAGCGAGCACAGCTGAGCAGGAAGTGGCGGCGGCAAAGGCTTTATCGATTGGCCCCGATCGCGCTTGGGTGGGTAACGCGCAGATTGTCGGTATATATGTATGTATATATATATATATATATATATTGCCTGGCTAGATCATAAAAATCAACTTAATAAAAGCGAAATGAAGCGAGTGGCGGCGCTGCTGCTGCGCATCATCAAAAAGCCGACAATTGGGGCGTGGCGCGACTATCAGCACGGCCCGGCCCCATTTTGTGCGATGGCCGCGTGCATTGGCTGTGGCCACAATTTTGATATAATAAATTGCATAGAAACATAAATTTAATTTGTTAACGCCCCAGAACGACAAGCACTAGCTGCTGCCCTAGCATAACAATTAAGACATCAGCAGAGCGGGACAGAAAGAGAGAGAGAGCGAGAGAGAGAGAGAGAGCGAGAGTTGCTGGTTGACAAAATGGTGGAATTAGGTAAATATTAACGCCGCACTCAGCGACAGCTCTGGGGCTTTACAATAAATGGCGCTTTAGTTGTCGCTTTGCGCACTCTCACATTTTTCACGCCAGTGAACACAAAAGGCGCGCCCTTGATCCGCCCCAGCTTGACAGCCATATGTTTGCCCCGGCATAGTCTTTTGAGCATAATCATAACCATACAGAATACACAAGCTCATAACGTTCCGCGCAAGCGCAATGTGTACGCACCACACACACACACACACACACACAGAGAGTCCCCGCTGGAGTTGATGGCTCTGCTTGTGCTGTGCGTCGTCTGATTGATGACTTTCATTTGCCATTCGGACAGGGCTACATTAATATCAACAACAGCGTCCTTCAGTCCTAGCCAGAGTCAGCCGCTGCTCATCAGCAGGCAGCAGCCGCCGCCGCGGCATCCTCTCGCTTTCGGGGCGTCACAATTGTGCAGGGAACACCCAGGAATTTGAGGCATTTTATGGCCTGGTGTTTGACTATTGCAGCGCGAGTGTTTGCACAGCCATCCACAATCCACAAATCCACTTTCCATTAGGTACACATGCGAGCATAATCGTTCTGGGCCGTGTTAAATTTATGAGTGCTCGTATTTAGTTGTAGTCACTGTTTGTTTCTACACTAATCGAATGGCAGCTGCTTAACTAGAGGAAACAGTAAGGCACAGAGTGAAGTGTTGGATGTGGAACAGAAATTTCCAAAGGAATTTGTTCTATTCCAAAAGAGCAGTGCAAGGGGTAGAGATAGAAATGTTCCAGGTATGATATCTATGATAGATAGAAAGGTTCCAGGTATGATATCTATGATAGATAGACATGTTCGAGGTATGATATCTATGATAGATAGAAATGTTCCAGATATGATATCTATGATATCATATTGTATATATCAGGGATGAAATAGAGCATATATGTTATAAGTCTTAGAAAACTATTTTTATTCATAGTGATCAAAGAGTAACTCTGGAGAAGGTTCTATAGTCGTACCATTAATAAGTTTTGGTTAAGTAGAGCTATAACTTGAACACAGTTCTCTCTATCCCTTCACTTCTCCATCTCTTTATCGCTTACTTTCTCACTCTTTCTCTCTCTCACACTTGTTATTTCTCGCCCTTTCTTTCCTACTGTGCTTGAGACCTTCTCTCCCGCGCTCTGTCTCACTCGTTTCAATAAGTTTTAGGGATTTTCTCACCAGTTTTTTGCTAGATTTCTATGCTTATCCACCTCTCTGAGCTTTCATAACTCTATCCATAGGTTTAATCTCACTGTTATGCCTTACAACTTGCTATTCCCCCAATGAGCAACATTTATTTTATTTATATATCATCTTGCGTGAGATCTACTGGAATAAACTTTCATAATTATATCGATGAGAGTACAGAAAGTTCGCTTTTGATTTCTCTAGCGCGAATTCCAATCTGCAACAGCTCCATTCGGCAAATATAAAATAAAAGAAGCAGAGAGAAGAGAAAAACAAGCGGCCGCTGGAGCAGTCAGCGGTTGCCAGTTACGAGTCGCCGTCGCTGCCATTGGAATCATTACTCACGCGCACTAATCCCAGCGACTCCATTTGCCAGCTGGAAGCTGTGCGTCTTCCAAGCCAAGAAAAATCACATGCGCAGCATTTAAAGATTTGCGGCGAGCGAGCGAGCGAGGAAATGCAACAGCGCGCGAACCACGACAGAGTCGACGATAAGCAGCTCGGAAAAACTTGCGAAGGCACCAGCACAGGCAGCAGGCAGCAGGCAGCAAAGCAGCAGTAAGCCAGGCCAATTGAGTTGTTCCCCTGGCCAACTGGTTGCTCCTGCTGCTGCAGCAGCAGCTGCTGTAGAGGCTGCGGCTGCTGCTGCTGCTGCTGCTGCTCTTCCTCTAAGCATGTGCTGCACGTAATGGTGTTGCATTTATTAAAGGCTTTTGTGCGTGCGGGCCCAGGCTCCAGCTCCAGCTCCAGCTCCAGCTCCACACTCTCTCTCTCTCGCTCTGTCTCTGCGCCTCTCACATGCTTAATCCATAAATGGAAATTAATGGTTTAAATACGAATGTATTTGGCGGGCATGTGTGTTCGTTCGGCTGGGGCCTCTGCCAGGCAGGCAGTCAGGCTAATGGCTCTGGCCCCGTAACGGTACAGCTTGAGTGCCACCGCATTTGCGGCATGGAAAATATTAAGACATAAATGTCGTCAACAATGATACGGACTATGGGGAACGCTGGCTCTGTGGCGTGGGCGGTGCACAGTGGTGCAATTTGCATCTGGCTGGCGTCCAAGAAAATTCTTTTTCAATTAAGGGTACGCGCATTATCCATATATCATCTGATTGGCTGTCGTAATGAGCATAACAATGCCAGGAGTCGCCCTCCCTATCTCTCTCTCTCTCTCTCTCTCTCAGTCTCTGCCATAATCAGAGAGAGATTAGCGCCCACCAGGCAAAAATCTATGCCACATATGTGGCCGTGGCCAGGCCATTGTTGTCTGCCCCCATTTGTGGAGACGGGGGCCCTTTTTCCACTTGGGTCATTCTAGCTGCAGGGTAGACGCTGGTCAGCGCATAAGTGCATATAAAAAATGATACCACAATTTATGGGCGACATCTAATGGCCGCAACAGTGTTGGCGGATTTGCAGCAGCCACAGCTTGCAGCAGCAGCAGCAGCAGCTTGCAGTTGCTGCACATGCAGCTTGCCGCCACATCACATAAAACATAATCAAGTTCACATTCACCCAGTCATCCGGGGCGACAATGGCAGCTCGCATCCTGCTTGGCTAGACTCAACGAGCCCCGCTCCGACTCAGCGAGATTAATTTTCATGCATATTGTCATATTTTCTTGTCGCATGCGTCACTTTAGTCGTTCGTTGCTTCTTTTTGTTAACGTTTTGATTCCATTAACTCACACAGTTGCAAATATTGAGCAGCTCAGCTAGTTCGCTCGCAATTTCCCTACCTTTTGCTCCAAATTATATGCCATTTGGTTTGTTCGCATCGAGTGCATTTATCATCTGGCAGCACACATAACTGTCGCGAGTTCTGTATTAATTGTTGACCATTTGGCATTTGGCAATCGCATTCATTGCCGCCGCAGCGCGCGTGGGCGTGTGTGAGTGTGATGCTAAGGCTCTTGTGGGCTAGCTGCATCTGCCATAAGCACTGCCTGGCATTAATAATGCCAATTGGAATGCATTTAATGCATTCTCACAGCTCCAATGATAGTTGGCATGGGCTGTAGAGGAAGCAATTTTTATCGTTTCAATCACAATTGATAACTTGACCGAAAGGGGGCAAAGACTCTATAAAGAAAATTGAATATTGAGCATTCTCAAAATATTTTAATCGAACAAAAAACATTTAAATAAAGATGCGATTTTTTTTTTATTTTTAAAATTTAATATAATAAATATTTTATAAATTGTCAAAAAATTTTATTCAAATAAAGATAGATTTTTTTTTAATTTAAAAAATAAAATGAAATTTTATAAAAATATTTTATAAATTTGCCAAAAATATTTCATTAAATTTTTATAAAATTGTTTATTTTAAATATGTTTTTTTTTTTTTTTAATTAAATAGAATATTTTTTTTTTAATTTATGAAATATTTTTGAGAAATGTTTATAGAAAATATTTTAAAAAATTATAAAGTTGCTCTGGGAAGTGCTATAATTTTTACTTTTAGCTCAGCTTCACACTTCAAATAATTTCCCTTCAAAACTTCATTCGCTTCAGGGTTGCACAGTTCTATTACGATTTACTTAACCTTTGCCTAACTTTTTTTTGGATAACACTTGAAACCCCCTCACACACTTAGATTCACATACTTTTTTCACGTTTATGCAAATTAGCTGGCAAGTAGATTATCATAAGTATTTCGTTTGTTTGCTTGTAGCCAACAATAGTCAACAAGTTTGATTGTTATTATTATATTTCTTCTTGTTGTTGTTGTTGTTCATCTGCTTTTCACGCGAGTTCGTTGCCTAAGTCTTTTGTTTGCGGACCACACGCACTGAGTGGCCGCGCTTATAATTTCACGTTGCAGCGCTCGCATTGATTTCACTTTATTTGAGCAAAACGAAACAAGCCCGTTAACAATTTGCGCAAAACATTTGCCCAGCCCCCCGAAACGTCGAAATAAATGCCAAGGTCCAGGTTGTTTGGGAGTTCCAGTGAGCGAGCCCGGGATTAGGGCTGCGGCGGAGGCGGCGACGGTCGCATCGACAACGCACGCCTGTTCGCATTCAATAAATAAAATGTCAAAACAATAATGAAATGAATTATGAGCGCGCATCAGCAGCGACGGCAACAGTTGGGGCAGTCGTTGGGGCAGCCGTTGAGGCTGGGCGGCGTGGGCTACCTTCGCTCGCTCGCCCTGGCATTGCCTGCTAAATTTCTTGTTGCTTTTATTTATTGATTTCGTGCGTATGCACAATCAGCGCACAGCACTGAAAGACTGCAGCTCCTCCACACACACACACACATAGAGGGAGCCTCATCCTGGTCTGCAATGTGGTTACAATTGTCAGAACGCTCGTTTGGCCAGCGATTGGCTGCAAGCCCCGGGCAGACGCGTAATGAAATGCTATATGTGTGTTTGTATTTGCTGGATTATAGCCGATGTATATGTCGCTTTTTACATACCCATGCGTCGCGTCGCGTCGTCGGCGGAGGCTAACGCCACGCGAAACGCAATCAAAACTTTCGCTGCCAAACGAAAAAAAGCAATTATTTCGATAAAAATGACCGTTTACTGTCGTTTTGTGGATATTGAGGTTCAATTTATGTGTGTTACAGCCACAACAACAACAACGGGGGAGTCGGCTGAGCTTATGGCCAACAATGTTACCGTTGCGGCTCGTTGGCGACTCGCCTTTATAACTGGGTCAAGGGAACGTGCGCAATAAGTAAATAAAATCAAAATTTACATTCCGCTTTTTGCCACCACAAACATCAGCGGCTCACATTCAAATTGTAAGCAGCAGTTGCCCGAAATTGAATTTGTTTTTGATTTGTGTTTTCATTAATTACAAAATTTGTTTTGCGTATCGGCTGGCAGTGTGGGAAAAGTTGTGAATGAAGCTTGGTTGTATTCAAGTCTGAAGTCTTTACTTTGCTTCTTGATTTAATATATGTAAAGGAGTTAAATATAGAAGCTTATATGTGAAATGTAAGAAAAAATTCATAAAAATGTTATTTAAATCATATTTATATTAAAATATAATTTTTTAGAATTTTACAAAAATATTTTATACTAGATTAGCTTCTAAAACTATAACTCTTAGCTTTCTTCCACACATATCCTAAAAATATATTATATATTCTACATAAAAACTTTAACTTTCAACTATATTTTGAATATCTTATTAATTTTTCGACTTCACAGTATAAATCCTTATAAAGTTTTTCACTTATATGAAAACATTTGACTATTTTAAGGGAATTAACTTCGAAATATTTATATTTCGTCAGAGTTAAGCTTAGAAGCCAATATATACAACTTTTCATATAGATCTCTTGCAAAGTTCCAGCTGATAAAAATCCTAAAGCAAACTCTAGCTAAGCTCCCCATATATATTATCAAGTTTCCGTTAACAAAGCTCAACCAGCTCGAACTCATAGTTTTACAGCTACAGTTTCCATTCAATCATTAGTAAAGCTCTCCCTATATGGTTAGACTAATATACTAATAATAAGCAAGATTCCATTACGTTTTATAGTTTCTCACACATTTTTTCGCTATAAATATACGAATTAAATATTCATAATATTATTAATATAACTGCACCTACTCATAAAAGAGCGCTGCGGCAGCAGATTTGTAATTTGTGCAAGATTTATGTGCTCAGCATTTTTTATGGAGCACTTAAGACTGGGCCACTTAGCCATTTGGGGTTTCTTTTCGGGGCGACAAATAAGGCGTTCGATTTGGAACGCCCATAAAAAATATTGATTTTCAAATATTTTGATATGCTTTATAGCAGATATATATGGATTTATATATGTGTATGTAGATGTACTCCAATATATATCTCAGCTGACCACGCATGCATAAATATTTTAACGATCCCCAATGCAAGCTGGTTTCTGTGGCCCTAGGCGGGCGGCTATAGCTGCAGCTCTCGCGTTGGTTAGCCTTATTTGGATCAAGATAAAAATTATGTATGATCAAAAATCAGTTTGACAACAAAATGCTTTATGTGCGCAATTCTTAACGCTGCAATTTAACAAAACGGCACATTATGAGCTGGGGAGGAGCACGGGCGAGTGCATGCGGATGCGAGGGGTAACCCAATTTCATTGCTCTGGATGTGTGTGTGTGTGTGTGAAGGAGGCTGTGCCATGTTTCTGAAACGTTGCTGGCATGCTAATAAGGGCGATTGCGCGCGATGCTGAAGCGTTGGCGGCTCTGTGCCGCACAGCTTTTCACCCGGGCGAAAGTAGTCAAAGTTGAATGGCCCACCATCTTGGCCGACGCCCGCAATCATTCATCATAAACGCGGTAAGCGATCGGCAGCAGCGGCAGCATCATCTCAACGATGCTGGCAACCATCAGGCATCAGGCATCAGGCATCGGGAATCAAGCATCAGGCATTTGGCAGTTTGCCTGCCACCGATATCTTCAACGTCGATCAATGCAAATTTTTGCGCCGATCAAAAACTGGCCAAACTCCAGGCTCTGGCGGCCTACGCAGGACCGAGCAGCGGCGGCAGCGGCAGCGGCTCAAGAATTATTATTAAATTCGATATAAATAATATTTTCAAGCCCTGCTCGCATGGCATGTGTGTGTGTGTGTGTGTGGCTGGAGTCGGTGCTGCTGATTAATAAAAGACGGTCTGCGAGCTGCTGTGGCAGCAGCGCTCTGCCGCACTGCGCTGCGTTCCGATTGCCCGCGGTGCTTAAATTCTGAGGCATCTGTCAAACTGAGCGAAGGTGCACGTTTTGTATGCACAGCTTGATGCCAGAGCAGGCCGGGCCAGGACGTGGACTCACAGCTCAGCAACAGACTGAGACTCAGCCTCAGACGCAGACTAAGAGTCAGGCCAGGAGTCGCAGACCCACCGAGCAGCTCTGCACTGGTGTTCAAATATATATACTCTTCTCCCTGCTTCTTCTTCTTCTTCTTTTCTGAAATACTTTGCATATGTGACACTCGCATAATAACGCTTCAATTAAGCTCAATTCTGCAGTGGACGGGCCAGGACTGCCTCTTGCAGTTTGCCTTTGACACGATTTTCTTTTGTGCGGCCCAAAAAAAAGCTTAAAAAAAAAACAACAAAAACTGCGCTTCCAGATGCATATCAATAAGATCTGACGTCAATTTTGATAAGCGAACGCATATTATTATTGTTATTATTAGCAATATATATATATATACTATATACCTGCGCAGGTTGCCTGCTGTAGAGAGAGAGAGAGGCGGGGCAGGACGGGCGCCGATCACTTATAATAAGCAGCAAAGAGCACAGAATCCCTTCAAGCATTTCGTTACATCCACGTCCGCCACAGATATCAGCCAACAATCGACATATGCATAAGGAGCAAGCAGCACAACAACAACAACAACAAAAGCAAAAACAACAAATTAACAAAAAAAAAAAAGTAAAGTTGAGTAAAGAAAGGAAAAGAGAAGGAAAATTCCTGAAGCAGCAAAAGCCGAGCAGAATAAAACAAGAATTATGCAAAAATTATGCAAGGCGCAACAATTTACAAAGTGCCCTGCGCTGAGGCACTGTGGGGCAAGGTGTAGTGAAAAGGGATGAAAAATAAAAATTTAATTAGTTGTGGGGAGCTCAATATGCGATATATGATAAAGGATATATGTTATATTGTATAATACTACAGAAAATATATATTGCTCTAAAGCAACTAATTGTAAACAATTTTTAAATTTATTTTTAACTCAAGATAGTTGAGTTTGAGTTATATACCAATAATATATATATATATATATATATATATATATATATATATATATATATATATATATATATATATATATATATATATATATATATATATATATATATATATATATATGTTTGATACCAATAATATATATATTGCTGCTAAATTTCTTTGTTATAGTAAGAATTGAAAATATCTCAAATACTTTTTAGACAAGAAGCTTCACTTGAAGTTTTCTACTCAATTTGAATTTATAACTATATTAGACAGATTCAATATATAGTATCTAAAATCCCAAATGTGTATCAATTTTTACATAATTTATATAAACTTTAATAGCAATCGCTATCAAGAGACTTTGCTGTTTTGAATATTTCCAGCTGCCAAATTCATTCATGTTGACAACTAAGAAATAAAACATAAAACTTCTGTATCTGCCACCCAATTAAACTTCCAGCTAAACACGCCGCTAAGCAACAAATTACAGTGAATACAAAATGCTTAAACTATAAAATGTTTCATCTTGAACATTTTATGTGCTTTATTTCTGAGTATTTTCATTTAATACATTGCCAACTGGGCTTAATCTTAATCTGGATTTGATTCGGAACAGCTCATATGCTAAGTCACACTGTGCGTTCGATTTGTGGCATAGATAAAAGTTGACGTTTTGATCGATATTTATTGTAGGTTCACATGGCAAAGCTATGAAGATGATGATGATGATGGCGATGACGACGACGCGATGGTCACTGCCAACTGGTCAACTGCACTTGGTCTAAATGTCCTGCAGTGGTTGGGCAATCGCTTTGATGATCTTAGACAGAAGCTTGGCCCAAAACGCAAAAGGGGCGGGCTGCTATGTGATTTAAGATTTCATTTCTTAGGTTTTGAGGCCAAAACAATTTGTTAGTGGCGCAACATGTTGCTTATGTTGTATGTTGCCTTTGACTTGCAACACACACACACTCTCTCTCTCTCTCTGCATGTGCATGTGCGTCCTGGCTTGGGCCTGGGCTTGGGCTTGATTCTGGTCGCTGCACTCTCGGAATACATTTGTAGTAATCACGCGTTATCGTCGCATTTGGACATTTTAAAAGGTCATAACTTAAAACCTTATCTCGCTGCGACGGCAGACGACGGAGACGGGGCGACACGAACATACGACACACACGCACACACACATAGACGGCCCAAAAGTAGCCGAAATTGAGCGCAAGAGCACAAGGATAACATGGAATGCCAATGCCGAAGCGCCCCGACTCAAGACACGCAACTCCACAGAGACAGCGAGTGAGAGAGAGCGAGAGAGTTGCTCGGAATGGATCTGAGTAGATGTTGCCAAGCATTCCATGGAGCGCGCTCTGATAATGAGACACACACACACACGCATACTCATACTCACTCACACACACACACACAGGACACAGTTTTGTGAGAGGTTGCGCTAAAAGCGAATTGATAAGCTGACAGCTCCGGAGTAGGCGACCAAATCTTACGGGGCACTTCCTTTGGCAAAACCTGCGACGTCGTCGGCGTTCGTTTTTTGTTTGTTTTCTGCCTCTTCTTCTTCATGTGATAGCCAACGGGGGGCCCAAGTCGAATGACCATTGACTCGGACATGAACAGCCCGCGCGAACTATGAGTCAGAGGCCCGGGATCGGGCCACTTGCCGTTAGGGTGCGCCCAAACGCAAACGCAATTAATTTGCCTTTTATTTTATATATATATATATATATATATATATCTATAGAGAGTTTTGGCAAATCAAAAACCCAAAGCCGACACTTGAGTTCCATTCATGGTTTCGTTTACTCCTCAGCTCGTCTGCTAACATCAATCGAAACCTTTCGTCTGCTTATAAATTTAGAATTAAGCTCGTGGGATTATATATTGTTCTGAGAAACTTACAGAAAATTTATAATCATTTTTTTATGGCAAGCACTTCATAAAAAGTGCTGTTAAAATAGCTATAAAAGCGTCTTATGCTATCTATGGAAAGCTATTTCGATTTGAGGCTTATGCAAATCTAAGATATTTTTATAACTCTGTTAAGAGTGAAGCGAATTGGAATTTGGTTTCATGTCTAGATTAAATATAAAACTTTTTTTATATCATTTTTGCCATATATAGAGAGACTTATTGTCTTAATAATTATATAGAAAAAATTCTAGAAATTTGTTTAAGTAATTTCGGAATCATCCGCCTTATGTCTGGCTTGCGGTCATACAACAGCTGCCGTTACTTATCCTTGAATTGAAAGCAAATTAATGAAGCGCATAAATGCGGCTCAGTTTTGTTTTCTCCTCTTCTTGTATGCGGAGTCGATAAGTTTTAAATGCCTTTGGCTCTCGCATATCAACGTAATTATTGAGCAGCCGGCAACAACAATAGGGCAAACAACAACAATTCAAACAGAGCTAGACATTTTCCATTGTTACGATTTTCAGTTTGCGGCCTTTTTATTTAGAAATGAGATACCCAATATGTGCTCAGAGCAGCGATCCGATTAACATCTAACTGTGTACATAGTTTTCTTCTTTTCTTCGCTCTCACTGGCGTGTGTGAGTGTGCGTGTGTGTTTGTGTGTTGACATTCCTTTTTTTAGTGACATTTTCTACGAAAACTCAATACAAACATATCGTCGCTCGTCCCTAGATGATGCTCACAGCACTCCCATTCAATGACAAGCCTTAAATTTACGACAATAGACGAACAGGTAAGCGATGCCTGAAGTTCGTGGGGTCGGGGTTCACTTATAGCCCTTCAGCGATACGTAGATGACTATCGCAACTGGACGACGACGACGAAGAACGAAGTCGGCACAGATGACTCATCAAATTAGCGTCTCGGGGCGCGGGCGATAAGCAGCGAGCCGAAGGATTAGCGTTTGAGAAATTACAAACTGAACATCAATGAAAGTAAGGGAAAGAGAGAGGCAGAGAGTGAGTGAGAGAGAGAGTGAGAGAGACTTGTGATTGTTAAGGAAAAGTGCTCATATCATTTTACAAACACTAGTCTAAGCCACTCGAGAATTGACACTGACTGAGCAAAGTCTTGGGAAATTCTCGAGACATTTTCCGGCGACCACCCTCGTGCACCAGAAAATGTCAAGCATTTATTAATTGCTGGCATTTATTATTAGTTTAATTGGATGCGGGGGGTTGAGTCGGAGGTCGTGACTGCATTGATCTCCAGAGAGCTGAAAACCCTCGCCACACCGGCAGCAGCAGCAGCAGCAGCGGCAACACCAGCAGCCGCAGCAGCAGCCGCATCATGTTTTTACAGTTAGTCGCGCAATTATTCGTACAATTTACACAGGAAGCTTTTGTCGCTGATGAACGCGGTACGGGCGATAATCCGACAGCAAAATATGCGAACGTTAATTACGCTTTTCAGAACGACGACGCATGGAGTTTGTTGGATCGCTCGATGCCTGACGGCAGATAATGTTGATCGCATGAATGATGGAATCGAACGCGGCTGCCACAACATGCGTCCAAGCCATACGGGTTCTTGATCGATTACAGCCAGATGGAGTCTCTCTCTCTCTCTCTCTCTCTCTCTCTCTCTTTCTCTGAGTCTCTGGCTTGATTGAAAGCTTGCAAATTGTTTAAGAAAATGCTGCACTTACGCATCATCAGCAAAGGATGCGATTGAGCGTCTCTGAGCTAGACTGTCGCCTCGCTTAACGCTCATTTTATGTTTCATGTGCATTTGGGTTTTAGTTTCCCCCCCTCCCGGCCCTCACACACTGCCTTTGTCCATTTGTCTCTGGACCCTAAGTGCTGCATGTGGCGTTACTTTCGTTTCTGATTAATTTGAGCTAATTTGTTAAGTAATAAAAGGGCAGCAGAAAAATAAAAGGTTTCGGCTGCCTGCCTGCCCCCAAACGAAGTTGTACGAAATAATATAAAAACAGTTTGAAACAAATTTCCATGATCTTCATTGGGGCGATTTATTAACACTTAACATGGGAACCTCGTTCACGGTGCGTAGGAGCAGCGCCCGGCCCGAAGTAGGGCGCCAAATTGTGCACGGTTCCTGGGCCTGCGGGTAGCCCCGTTGCATTAAAAGGTATAAAAAAACGAAGCGGGTTTAGTATTTCGATTATGGTCTTCTTTTCACCTCGCTTAAGGTTGCAGCCGCAGCCGCAGCAGCAGCGGGTGGCGGCATTGTCGAAACTTGTGTCTCGACTGCGGCTGGGGCTGCGGCTGCTGGTGGTTATTATTATTGCTGGCTCTTTAAAGGCAAAAACTTTATTTAATTGACTCTCGGATTGAGAAGCGTTAAAGCGCACTCACAGTTAAATTTTTTTTGGGTTTTTTTATTGAAGCAAATGATATCAATTAAATAACGTTAAGTGAAAATCTTTGAATGCTTTGAGTTGGCTTTAATGCACTTGTTGTTGTTTGGATTAACAGATTGGAGGGTTACTCATTAGGCGTCGCATTAAGATTTGAGCCCGCATACTCAGCTGTAGTTAGGTCTATGTTGTATAAGGTTGGACTTGGTAAATCTTATTGCTAAAGAACAAAATGTCTTATAAACTAAACTATTATCTATATATAACGTAAAGCAATGGCCCACAGCCTTCTCGCTTCCCTTGCTTCTTCCTACGCTGTGCACCTGCCTTCATGATTGACTTATTAAGACCATATCTTTACCTTAAAGTTATGTCTTAACTCTTTTGTCTTTCATTTATTGAAATTATGACTATATAAGCTGGCAATCATGTATACATGCGGCTCTTCAAGCCCGCATGCTCGTAAATATAGTATGTTATTTAGGTAAAAACGTTTAGCTCAACTTTTCTTTAGATGTTTTTGGGTGAATGTGATGAGATTTGATAGCTTCGCAGATAGCTTCGATTTCCTTCCAAGACAATAACAACTCACTTACCAAGGACAAATCTCTTGGCTATTATAACAATCAAAGTGCACAATATAAATCTTCCATAATGATGATTTCTACAAAAGATCGAATCATCTGAAGAAATTGCGCAATAAAGTTCCGGGTACCCAGTTTTCGGTTTGACGAGATAACATCTCTGGTCTTTTATATGCACAACAATTAATTTCCTAATAATTCTCAATAATTGTGTTTGCCTAATTAAAATGATAAATTAGTAAGCAGCGCTTATCGACAATTCCCCAGAATCGGCCGGAGCAAACAGTAGTCGAAGTTTCAAGGAAAACCGAAATAAATGGCACAGCAACATAACATATTACTAAATAGATCCAAGCTCTGCCTTCAGAGCGGGCCTTCGTCCAGTTAAAAGATCATGTCTAATGCCAGCACCACATTTGCGTCAATTAATTTATTAATAAAACACGATAAACAGAAAGAAGGGGGAAAAAAACTAAAAAAAAACTATATATATTGAAGGTAGAGCTGCTGGAAGTCGAGAATCTTGTTGGACCACCTGCTCCTCTACACAGGTATGGTTCGCTCTTTGGTTAGTTCGTGCCCATGTCCATGTCTTTGGCTGCCTAATTCACATGTCACGTTCAGCGTTTGGTTTTCGGTTGCGGCTAAGATTGCGATAAACTGCGAAACATGGTTACAAGCTGGCGGAAAGTCAGCCCGTCTGTCCGGCGGGAAATTGAAAGCGAAAAAGAAAAGACGAGTAGCTGGGCGCACACTGACTGATCGCCAGACAGTTGAGAGAGCGTTCGGGCCGTTTAACACTCATAAAATTAAATCAACAACAATTTTATAATTTGGCGCATTAAATCAACTGTGGGCAGCGCCCGCAGCCATGCCCCCTATGGCCATAGCCCCCATAGCTCTCTGGCAGTCTCTCCGTCTCTGTTGACTAGGAGGCTACCAGGCTACCGTCTAAAGCCCAAAACGGGCCACGTAGCACACAATCAGGCGCGTGCAATCTTAATGGATAAATTATTGAGGCAAGAGCCCAGCCTCAGCTCAGATGATGCTTCAACTGCTGCTGCTGCTGTTGCTGGCTGCACAGTCGGGTCAGATCTCACTCACACTCTCTCTTCTCTCTCTCTCTCTCTGAACAATTGGCGGTGTGTGTGCGAGCTCGTTATGTCATAATCGCATTACTTAACGGCCTGCGTAATATAATAATCATTTATTAATTTGTTAGCGGGCAACGCCAGCTGAAAGCAGTAGCCGGACTAAAGTACGTGCTACAAATCACAACAGCAACAAGAGAAACTCACTCTCTCCCCCTCACTCTCCATCTCTTCTCTCAATTATATAATAATAATCGTGTTCTGTTGCCTGCTCCACTTCCGTTCTTTCATAAACGAACACTCAATTATAACAGAAATTCGATTTGTGGCTGTTCAATCAACGTTTCGGCTAAATGTCGTGAATTCAACCAAATCGTTCAGGCACGATTAATTATTAATGGATGGCTCACTCTCCGCTCTACCTTTTGGTCTTTTATTTTTTGTTCTATCATTTAGCGAGACTAAGTGGGCATCGTTAATGCTAGTTCAGGCACGAAACTGATTTATTTCAATTAGAGTTGAGTTAAAAAATAAAAATCAACTTCTCTTTGAGTATAGTGCTCTAAGTGCTGTTTAATAGTTGTCCAGGCATTACACGCAATGTTTAAGAGCGCAACTCGCTAGAGGTTGAGGCAAATGAGTCAAGTCTTTGGCCTGAGCAAACCTAAAATATGTGTACCTCACGCCCTCTGATGCTATGAATTTTTACTTAAAATGATTAAAATATGCTATAAATTCACTCTAATCTCCAACACTCAACTATTTCCCCATAAATGCTTTCATTTATATGAAAGTCTGAAATGAAAACTCCCATCGGTTTCACTGGCGTGCAGCTAATTGGATCAACGTGTGTTTGGGGTCTTAAAAGGTGCGCTCATTAGTGTTAAACAAGCATTTTATTTTAGGGCCAGCAGCTCATTTGAAACGGCTCGTTTAACTGAAATGGAAATGCCAATTTCTCGGCCCCATAAAAACACGTGCCAAAAGCCAAAAGCCAAAAGCGCACAAAAAACCAAAACTGAACACGAATCCAAATTCAAGCAATTCACAATAAGCAAAAGCAGCTGCAGACACAGAACAGAAACAGAAACAGAAACCCTTGCTTATAGCAACGGTGTGTGTCATTATTTCGGACGCGTGTTGGCGTTTTTCTTTCATTTTGTGCGAATCCTGAGTTGGCAATAAAACAGCGCTGGCTGCCAAATTAGAGGTTACCAATGGCAATACTAAAGTCGAGGGCGTGCTGTGCCCGTAAACCAGGCACTAGAGAGAGAGCCTCAAAAGCAAGTGCGAGGGCGGGTGTTAATTATAGGGCGTAACCAGTGGCCTGCACAGAGCCAGCAGCAATTGGCAGTTTAATTGACGGCTGAGCAGCAAATGAATAAGAAATTAATTGACAGCTCAGATGGGAACTCTTTAAATTGTATACAAAACGAACAATTTGTCTAGGCATTTATTAAATTAGGGGAAATGAGACGGAATCGTTAAATATATATTATACAGCTTAGGTGATCTAAGCAAAGACTTTGAACCTATGAAATCCTAGACAAACACATATTTTCGGGATCAGTTTAAACACCAGATCTGTAAGTTAAGCTTTGTATTAGTTAGCAAAATCTGAACAGATCACCTTCCATATGCCTCTCTCTAATAACAGCCCCCCTTCTTCAATCTAACTACTTTGTCAAAGGCTTAAGCCACTGCATCCCCTGCACCGTCGGGGAATGTAAAATAAGTTTAGTTAATAAGTATAATAATAAGTTAATAAGTTAAGTACACATATAGGCATACTTGCCAAAAAAAAAAAATAAATAAAAAAATATAAAAATAATATTAATATTTTATTAAAAAAAAAAAAAAAAAAAAATAAATAAATAAATAAATAAAAAAATAAAAAAAAAAATTTCCTCTCTCTCTTTCGCTCTCTGTCTCGCCTCAATGCAGTCTCTGAAAACGTTTCTATAATATATGAATATGATAGTAATTGTATCCAATTTGGTAGCGCTGCTGTTCAATTGGCTCAGCAATTGAGTGCTACTCCGGGCTGCGGCCATTATCGGCCTGGCATAACCGGCGCATCAATATTTGCTTTCGGCACCAGCGCTGATGCTGATGCGGCGGGTTGGCTTAATTAATTGCCTCAACTTATTTGACAGCGCCTAGCTGAGGAGGCTATAAATAATGAGAGTTTTCTATAAATCATTTGGGAGCTGCCACTGCAGGACATGGCCGGGACATGGACATGGACATGGCGCTGCGATCCACTCATACACGTGTCGTTTGCATGCGTTTGATAAGCGCTCCGGCTCCATCCTTCCATCTATGGGGGCCTGCAAGGAAAATAGCTTAATATGCGTTCAACGCCAAGCGCTCAACAGCTGCCGTTCCGATAACCATGACCATGGGACGTAGCATATAGGATATTTATAGTTGAAAAGCGCCAAAGGCCGAAAAAAAGGAGAAGACGATGAAGAAGAAGAAGAACTTGTACGCAACAAAATAAATATCCATATGGCTGGGCACGCACGCGCCCTAGAACGAGAAAATACTCTACACGTAATTACAACGATGCTGAAGCTGAACCCTGGAGTAGCCAAAGCTGCGCAGCCGAAGAGAGTGCGCACACATTGGTAGATATTGGAAAATCGCTTAACAAGCCAATAGCCTGAGTTATGACTGAGCTGCCCGTCTTGGCCGTGGTCAAGTTGTTGTAGTTGTCGTCATCGTCGTCGTCCTCGTCGCCGTTGTCTTTGCCAAGCGGCAGCAATTTGTTCTTGTTGTCGACTTTGCATGTCGCTGACTGCCACAGCCTGACCAGCTACCCAGCTGCCCAGTTTCCCGGCCGCAGCCTGGACTGCGTCTGTCTGTCAGTTAGCTTGTTTTGCATGCCAGCCAATGCGAGTACATATATTTCTTCCCGGAAATTATTCAGTTGAGCCCATAGACGCGCGGCGGTTTGCTTTGGCATCCGTTGATTACACTAACGCTTGCGCTCACCCTCCTTCAATCATGTAGCAGCCATGTTAAATAGCTGACAAAAACAATGTTTGGCCTCGGCCTCGGCCACCCTCTGGTACTTCCGCTTACAGCTGGCTTAGGCCAGTCCGGTTATATAATCTCTCCTGCCTAGGCCTGCGATTTAGCAATTGGTAATTATAGATAATACGCGCGGTAGCCTATAATCTAGTTAAGCAGCTTATGAAAGGCGCCAGTTAAGTGAATGTAGAATTGATTAGAAATTGAAATTGTGCAGGCGCAAAGCTGAGTAAGGCTACGCAAGGCTGGCCCAATAAAAGTAAAAGTTAATTGGCAATCAGTTAACTTGAGAGTTGGTAGCAGAGTTTATACGGGAGATATTTCCAGGAGTTGTTTAAGTAAAACAACAGATAGAAGGCTTTTAGGAACTATGTTTCTGGATATATATTATAGATAAACTAGCGAGATATATGAATAGACTAGACAGGCGAGATATTAGTTGGAATAGAGAAAGATATTGATCGATGGAGACAGATATAAACAGAGTAGACAGATATATAGACAGACTAGACAGATATAAAGATACTACTTCGTAGTTCGCAAGTGATATTCCCAGCATTTAGTGATAATTCTTCATAATTCTTCCCTGTCTACTGAATTTATTTTCCTCAAATATATTCTATCCTAACTCAGCTCTTGCCTATCCCCCATCTACCCCCATGCATTTATCAACCACTTGATGTCTGGAAGATCTTTTCAAGGCATAAAGTACTCAATCACTGGGGCTAACAATTTGTTTGTTTTGACATATCTAGCATATAATAAATTCCATAATATATCAGCAGACATGCAGAATTTGGCACAGTTTTTCCAGTGCGCATTGATTGACAGCTTGAGCGAGGAGCGAGGGGGGCGGCGCTGCAAATTGCACATGCCCCTGCCACATTAATCATACGCAGCGTGGTGCAAATTTGAACATGCGGCTACAAGCTAAGTCAATGCAAACGGATACGTAGTCGTAGTCAAAGTCTAAGACATAATCGCAGCAACAGGTGGCAGCCAGCGAGTCATTTGTGTCGATTTCGTCAGATCAACATCAATGTATGAATGTGAATGTAAATACATACATACGTACATACATCTATGTCTATGAAGTGTCGCCAAATAATCTAGCGGCTTTTGATGGCTAAATGACATTCACTTTTTATTTTGTTTGTTTGTTTGCTGCTGCTGCTGCTGCTGCTATGACAAAACAAAATAGAGAAATATAATCAAAATGCATGCAATTATGACATTTGCACACACTTGACAGACCTTGAAGCGACACCCTCGTTGCCACGTTGATGAATAGGCGCAACAATTTTCAATGGTTCTGTGGGCCTAATGAAGCCGTTTGCCTCTTGCTTAAATTCCATTTGACTAACAACTTGACATTTGAGCTTATCTAGGAATGCCTAATTTGAATATTGTGTCAGGTTTTATTTTTTTAATATTTTTATAAACATTTATTTTCAGAGAGTTGACTGTCAGTTAGGAAAAAACGAAGTATGTTTTAAATATGGATAACAGCGACTTAGTGACTTTGATTTGTTGTGTTCGATTATTTATGTCAAATTGGTTTTTAATTTATGACTTTTATAATATAATAATGTTGCTGTATGCGTAGGTTGTTAATGATAGATATCGATTTTCAAATTATCGATTGATTTTATACATAATTTTAGGGGTTTGCCTTTAGTAGGAATGGTTTTTATAGAAACTTTTCTGTGAATTGGGGTTTGTGCCTGAACAAGTAAGATAAAATTATTGATAATAACTTTCGATAACTTTTTATCGATAATTTTGATAGTTGCATACAAATTTTGTTATATATTCATTGCTAAATGATAATTATTAGTTGATTTGAAGGAATATATTATTATATTTGTAGGATTCAGTAAGATTATCGTTAAATTATCGATATCAGTTCTTAGATGACTTCCATTGTTTGTTATCGATAATTAAATATCAATATATTTGAATAGGTACAGCTTTTTCGTTGATTTGTAAATTAAATTCGTTATTTATTTATTCATTTTAATTTATGTAATATTCTATAGTTTAAATGAACTAACATAAACTATCGATAGTAACGATACTAGCAGACATTGTCTAGTCTAACTATGGCATTTCGTCTGCAACGTCTACCTGGCTCTAGGGTATTCATATTAAAGCAATGTTTTACACTCTGACAAGCAATTGCCTGTGGCTGTGGCTTTAGCTTCAACTGCTCAACTTCGGTTGTCGCTGCAAAATGACAGGCAGAGGCGTCGGCGGCGCAGGCGATGCGTCGCTTCTCATTTTCGCAGATTTGCAGAGATAAAACAAGCGAACCGCTGTGTGGCAGCAGCCAACCGCAGAGAACGGTGGCATCTATATATATGTATATATATATATATATTTTTTTTTTTTTATCTGCGGGGCACACCTTTGGCGTAGACCTTCCAACATGGGGCAGCTATTGTCATTGCCTTCTTTCACGCAAAACGCAATCAAAGCAAATGGGCAACAAAATTTGCGAATTTCATTAAGCAAACTGCAAGGAATGGTGACAAACTGCGGTTTTCGTCGGAATTTTATTGTGCCAAACTTCCGTTTAGTATTTGCTGTGGTTTCTCCATATATATATTGTCGGAGCTATATAAATATATGATCTTTGGTGTCTGTTGAAAGACAGGAAACTCAAAATCAAAATCAAGAGCTGCTGCTGCTGCTGCTTTGACAGCTCGCTGACAGTTGCATCTAAGTGCTGGTCGAAGTCGAAAGCTAAGACATAAGCCAGCTACTGGAAATTACGTTACAATTAATTGAGCTACATTTCAAGCGTGGGGCTTAGCTTTGAGCGGAAGGGGTTAGGGGCAGAGCCAAGCTATAGCCGAGACCAAGCCCCAGTTCCAGAGTCGCAGCTGTCACACCTTCGTCAGCGCGGGCAGCGGTCGACGGGGGGAAGCGATTGGAGCGTTGCTTAGCTGCGACAATATCGAGAAATCCGAATTGAAATCATTGTGAAGCGCTTTGCGGTGATTCATTGCGTCTTGGATTTCAGCTCAGTCTGCTTCTCACTCTCTGCTTGTGTGTGTCAATTCCTGTGGGACTTATGACTGATTGTGGCGAGATTTCAAATTTCGATTTACAATTTTCGAGCTGCGGCTGCGGCTGCGGCTGCTTCATTAATTTGCTTCAATGATTCTGCATTAGCGTCTGAAGCTTAGGGGCAGGGCACAGCTTATGCTGATACGCTGTTCATGTGGTTGCAAAGGGAGTATTAGTTGGAGACCATTTGCTGATGAAGTTAGGAAAGGTTTCTTATAGAATGCATATGCCCAACTTGCCTTAGCTACAGGGTATCGCTCTGCCTAGCTCGCTTGCTGCCCATTTTCCTTGGAGATTAACGCGTGGAAACTTCCAATGAAATCGATTTGAATCAATTAAACGCCCCCATTGCCCATACCAGATGTCAGAGCTGTTGGCTGTTAATTTGTTGTTGTTGTTTTATTTATTTTATTTTATTTTTTTTTGGGCTGCCAATAAACTTGGCAAACATGCAAAGTGCAGTCCGAGGACTGTGCACTAGGAAACTGGAAACTGGGGAAGGTGTTTGTTTGGTCTGGCCGTTGTTGCTGTGAAACTTGTTTAACTGGCAGCAGTCAGGGGCTGCTGTCAAGGCTGCGACACCGCGACACCACGACACTGCGACTCTGCGACACGGCGACACGTATCCGTGTGGCATGTGGCATGCTCCAAAAAAGTTCCTTAACCTGCTCTAAAATCGCTAGATCGCTTAATAAGCAGCCTAGCTGTCTGGCCTCCTGCGCTGTCTCGTTCTGTCTGCAGCTGTGCGTGTGTGTGTGTCTGAAGCTCCTTTGACTCTGCACCGGCACAAACAGCATAAAAATCTACACCGTTTTAAGCATAAATCGCCGCAAGGCATGCGCCGATATGCGTTCAACTCACTGAACTTGCCACGATTCAAACTCAAGACTCCCTCCTGCAAAATGTTGCTGCTGCTGTGGAGGCTGTTGCTGTTGCTGCTGCTGCTGCTGCTGCTCCACCTACTTCAACTCCGACATCGGCTGTTACAGTTTTCGCTTTGCCCGCCGACTGGCAAACATATATATTATTTAAATTTTTAAACGATTGATCGTCCTCCGCCCTGTGCATGCTTCCTGCCTGCTGTGGCTGCCACCTTCCCTCTCTCTCTCTCACTCTCTCTCTCGCTCTGTGCTCATCTCTCGTGATAGTTTGAGTTATTTAGTTGGCTGCTTTATTGCCCAGGCAACTGCAGGCTGGGGCGTGTTTGAAAACAGCGCCCGTGACTCCGACTCCGACTTCGACTCCAACTTCAACTTCAACTTCAAGTTCGATTCGAAGTTCGTGGTGCGTTCCTCTTTGGTTCTTATAACAAAATGATTATGTTTTGCATATTGAGTGAAATTTGCATAAATGAGAAAGCACAAACGGCGCTGGCTAAGCCAAAGCTCAGGCAAAAACTAACAACAACAACGCGAACAGTTTGGGATTTAAAGTATAACAAAAACATTTTCGCAGCGCTAAAGAAATACATTATCATAATATTTGATTGCGTTAACTGCACAAATTATGGAGCCAGGCGGCAAACGATTGCCTATTAAAGTGGGCGGATTTCGCTTAGAACCGGCACCAGATTGAATAATATTGCCCTGTGCGCAACGAAAGTGAATAAACGTTGCCTTCAAGGTTATATGGGGATGGGGATGGTCGGTGCTTGGATAGAAAAAAGAAGAGATTTAGGGAAATTGATTCAAATTCTTTGTATTTTTTTTTTTTTGGCTAAGGTAGAATTGGTAGAGCTGCGGAGTTGGCTATAGAAGATGTTTTCAATTGAAGATGTTTGCTAATCAATAGTGAAGTTAGCTTGGCCAAGTGTCTCTGACTGTCTTAGGTTACCTAAGCTCTCTCTCTGCTATGCAGATTGCCATAGTTAGAGACAAACTAGATTAAATCATTATGAAGGAAATTTATATATCTGCAAAGTATATAACTATAAATATTATTATATTATTATATTAAATTTATATTATTATATTAAAATTAAATTAATTATTAATTTATTATTATTATAAAATATTATATTATTATAATTGTTAATTATAAATTATAAATGATCATAAAGGTAATAGCTCTTTAAACTGCTTTAGCCCTGACCTTTAGCGCCTTCAACACCTTTTTATTATACTAAACACTTATACTTATAAAGTCCCCCCTTCTCTCTACATCTTTCCCTATAATTCTTTTCTATGGCGCTCTTAATACTAGCGTGTGTGCTTAAATAGTTTTCCTCTTTTTTGGTATTTCTTGCATTTGTAATTTTGTTGCATGTGTCAATTTGAATTTCTAGTTCGTTCTAAGTTTTCAGTTTTCGGTTTTTGTGTTGCTCATTTTCATAGGTTTTATTTACCCACGCTTATTTAACGCTTAGAATAACAATCATTAACATAAGAACAGAGTCACTTCCTTGGAACGTTAACGTTTCGGTTGCCCTGTGCTCCACCCCCCTGTCTCTCTCTCTCTCTCTCCCTCTCGTCATCATCTCTCGATTTTTTGAGCAAACGATGCGCGCTAAAGAAATTAAAATTGAAAATTCCTTTATTTCAATATTTTGACAGTGACTTGGCAGCGCTTCGTTAAGAAAAAACAAAATAAACTCGAAACAAACTCAAGAATGAGCCAAGCCAAGCCAAACGAAACGAAACGAAACATTTTTCAGTTGTCTTTGTGACCAGTGTGTGTCTTTCACTTCGCCTCGCCCTGCAGGTGTGTGTGTGTGTGTGTGTGTGTGTGTGTGTGTGTTGGTGAGTGTCTCTCAGACAGGGGCTGTGGCTGTGCCCAACTTCTGTGAAATGGCCTCAAAATGTGCCAAGTGCTTGTTGACTTGGCCTGAACTTGTTACAATTCCAATTTCCATCTATGCCCGCTTTCTACGCCTCGCTACAGTTCTTTCTAGCTGCCGTTCTTGTTGTCTTTTGCTTTCGCTTTGATACAAATTAATGAGGAGTTGAGAATGTGTTGGATTGTTGTTAATAGGCGCCTAGCGACAATTGCCCCATAAATTAAGCATTGCAATGCAAATTTGAAATAAGAGCCACGATAAGTGCACTTTAGCTTACATATAAATTAATATTAATTATGCACTGATTAGCCCAGCATTCCACAAGACAAATAAGCCCACAGCGGCAGCAGCAGCAGCAGCAGCAGCTCGATAGCTCGCTAGCTCGACAGCTAAGCAGCGATCAGCATTTGCCATAAACATTTGGCGTAAATCACTTTGAATGCTTAAAGCAACCAATTGAATTTACGACCAACAGCCCATAAGACAACAAACTAGCAACAGAGCAATCTTAACTTTACGGTTATGCCGAAAGCTGAGATACTCTGCATTTGGGGCTGAAGGTGCTTGAGAAGTTAATAATATTATTAATAATAATAAATAAATAAATAGAATAAATAAATATAGCTTACCTAGTTTTTATAGTATTTGCTGAAGCTTTAACTAGAGCTAGAGATAGTTGCTATAGTGTTTGATGAGTTGTTTTCAATCTAATCTTAAATCAAAGCAGTTTCTTTAGCAAGCAGTTCAAAGTGTGAAGATTTTGCTACAGAAACTGTTTGGTTTGAGATAAAAGACTTTTAGGTGCATCACAGCTAGAGCTGTTTGAGGACCTTGAGCTCTCTATAAAATTCTAGCTAGATATATGTGAATGAAAATATATGCAAAAATATAAAAAATATGTTTCAAAATCAAATTAAATTCTGCTCTAAGAAAATATATTATATATATTAAATTTATTTATTCAAATAAATAGAACTTATAAAAACTTATACAATAAAAGCTGCAATTGATGCACTACAAATATTAAGCTTTCATTAGTCAATTTTGAAAATTTATTTAGGTAACAAATATTGTTCACATGCTTCACTTAGGACTCTCAGAAATTAATTCTAAAATTATGTCATTAAAGAACAAATTTTTAAACTTCCACTCTCATTTCAAAACAGCTCTATCAAATTTTGTTGTCTTCTTTTTTGCCTTTCGCTGCCACAATATTTGCCAATTGAATATATTTAATTGCTTTGGCAAACGCGTTCAATTAGTGCTGAATCGAAATAAATAAATAAAAAATTTCATAATTAATAACTTGAAATAATCTGAGTTGCGTCAGTTTGTGCAGTTGGTGACATGCCGCGTTGCGTTAGCTTCAGGTTGGCTTGTAAATTTGCTTGTTAAACTAAATGCAGCAGTTAGAGCGACGGCGGCGGCAGCTACTGCGACTACAGCTGATGCTGAGGCCGTTGCTGTGGCCGTGTATGGCCGGGGCTGAGCGTCAGTTGGCAGACCGCATTCATTCAATTGCATTTGACAGGCGTTTGCCATAAAAATTATGCCAGCAACAACAAACTGCAATGGCAATTGAAACTGCAACTGCGATTTACATGCACTGAGCAGGATGGGGGGCGGTGGGCAGTGTGCACACTGGCTCAAAGTTATGACAACTTATCGCTTGGCATTTGCCATTGGCCATTTCTCAAGCAGACGCTCGTAGGCGTCGACTGGCGACAATTCGCTTTCATTTGCAATTAAAAATCATATAATAATCTTTTATACAATTGGATGGGGGAGAGAAAAGAAGTGGAATTTGCTTAGCGTTGTGTGTTTTGTTTGTTTGTTGTTTTTATAAATAGCTTTTAGAAATGTGGCGCCATTTGTTGGCGGCTGCACGACTGCACGAGTTCGGTTTCAGCTTACCCAGAGACGAAAATTTGTCAAACCTAACGAAAAAGATCGAGAGAGTGGGAAAGACGCAAATGTAGATTTCGAGGGAATTTGTCAAAAGGCGGATGCAAGTGAAATTGATACCGAGCGCCTTTTGTATTAGGGTACAGCCCTCCTGCCCCCCAACACCCCCCGATGATAAAAGTATGAGGTGTGAAAAGGTCGTCGTGCGGCTATAGAGTACGATATCAGTACGAACTGCAAAGCCTCAAGTCATAGCATCAAACTCAAAAGAAATACCTCTCTTAAAAAAACAAAAAAAAAAAAAAAAATCCCGAAGAAACTCAAAAATCGCGGGAAAGAAATGCAGGCAGCAGCATAAATGGAAGCTGTAGCTGCTCTGGCTGCTGCTGCTGCTGCTGCTGCTGTTCATCTAATCTGTTTGGTGTTAAGTCCAAAGGAGCATATGTAATTCGATTGTTTACATGCGAATGCGTTCTGCAAAATGAAACAGAGCAACAACAACAAATGACAGGCCCAGACGAGATCGAAGCGGCGGCAAGAGGTTAGAGCAGCAGCCAGCGAATTAAATATATCAAAACGAAGCCAAGTTGGCATCTGAGAATATGTTTTGCCTTATTATTTTCATATATTCAGTTTTGTTTTTTTTTTTTTTTTGCATTTTTGAGGCGCTCATTGGAGCGCAGGTTACGCCTTGAAGCCGCATCTCGACACTGGCTAAAAACGCAGCAGGAGTGCAAAAATAAAAATATTTATTGGATCAGCTCAGGTTGTCGGGCCATTTGGGGGTGTCTCCTCTGGCTGTTGGCAGCGTCGACCTGTCTCCCGCACTGTCAGTCTATCATTTTATTAAATGCGTATGCTTTACACACACTCGCACAGTCGTTTGTCAGTCTCATTGTTGGCTCTCGGTCTGCAGCTCGTCTTGGTCTTGGTCTCTTCATCATCATTCGCCGTCGTCTGCCTTTCCCTGTCTAGCCACAGTATTTAGCTTGAATTGTGTCGCAACGCGCGGGCCAAAGCGAAGGCGTCGTCCTTTCGCGCCTGAGAGATGCGTTTCACTCATATCCGGTTAAATATTCACACCTCAGCCGTGCCCCAAGTACTGAAGCTCAAACCAACAACGATGAGAAGCCGAGGGTTTTGCTAAATTGCATTTGCTGCTGCCTTTGCCTTGCTGCTTGTTGTTGTTGTTGTTGTTGTAGCGGCTGCTGCTGCTGCCGTTGCTGGTGCGGTATTAAATTTCAAAAAAGCCTCACAGCCTGTAAGTTGTGGAGCAGCGCGGTGGTGTGCGGACTGGTCGACTGCCGATGCCGGCTGGCGTAAGTAATGCCCAGAAATTTTTGCCAGATTTGTGGCGTAAAATTATGAAAATTATGTCTGACACATCCTGCTGTCTGCTTAAGGTCTTTGTTTATCCTGGCAGCGCGGCAAAAGGGAAGCGCCTCCAACACTCCAAATGCGACAGCAGCGACAACAACAACAACAACAACAGCAGCAGCAGCGGCGGCAAGCGTCCGTATTTGCATACGTTTATTGTGCATCGCTTACTGCGACAAAGTTCGTTGCTTAAGTCTTTCGTTTTGTTTTGCACTGGCTTGAGTTTTGGGCTTAGCTTAGCCGACAAAATGAAAGTAAAATGATTTGAAAACGATTTATTTTTAATGTGTTTTCATGTTTGTGCTGTTCACTTGATGTGTGATAAGTGTACGATTGAGATGAGGTATAGGGTTAAAAGGGAGGGAATAAAATTATTAAAAATCTGAATAATTCGAAAAATAATTCTACATTAATCTGAATATTATTTAAAAATATTAGATAATGTTTTATGATTGATATGGCTAAAAAGGATAAGAAAAAATAATTATACATTAAATAATATAATAATAATATTACAAATTAAAATAATTAAATAAATTCTGAAAATAAAATATATGCTGAGAACAAATTTTTGGATTAATAAAAAAAAATATATTAAAAAATTAAAAAAAAAATAATAATACAATTTACATATGAAAATAAATTAATAATAAATAAATAAATAAAAAATAAAATAATAATACAATTTACATATAAAAATAAACTAATTAAAAATAAAAAAATATTAATAAATAAATAATAAAATATATATTTAAAATACAATCAAAAAATCACCAATTCACTTGATTCATAATTTTTCCCAAGAATTTTAATTTGCTTTTCATTTTATTTAAACATAAACCATCAGGCTTTAGTGCTCGTGCTGTTGTTATTTTGATATTAATCTCCAGCTAAGCTTGCACAACATGCAAAATTGATATAATCAATCGAAGCTTATCAATAAATACAGCCCCCACTTTGCTCTTTATACACAATCGCTGCGCAAGCACACACAGATCAAGGTGTTCCCGCTTAGTCACATTGGATCGATCCACATGGGCATGGACATGGACATGCAGCCAGAGGCAAGCGCTGGGCTGCCTGCTGGGTCAGGGCCTAATTGAGTCATAGCTGGAGCGAGGAGTCAGCAGGAACAACAACGACAAACACGAATTAAGCACAATAAAACTGTGTATCGCATTCGCATTAGCGAAGGTGGTGCCGGGTGGTTCACCTGGTGCAGGTGGGGACAGGCGAGGCTCTAGCCTTGAGCTGCTCACACAGATGCGCTCCAAATGCTTTGTTGTTGCTTTTGTTGGCTTGTTGTTGGTTTTTGTTGTTGTTTTTTTTCGGGCTGGCCAAAAAGCGCAACGAAACGAAATGCCAAACCACAAAAAAAAGGAGCACAAAACTAAAACGAAATTAAATCAGCAAAACAGCACAAATAAAATCCATTAGGTGTAGGTACCACGAACAGCGCGACAGCCAGCACAGAGAGGGGGGCAGCCGGAGGGTAGGCGGGGGGTGTGCAGTCTACAACAACTTGAACTCGAACGACAACTGCGATGTCGTGAGAGAGCTTGAGACTGCCCGAACGGGCTGACTGGCCTGCTGGCTCGCTGGCTAGGCCCCATCATGGTCTGGGAATCTGTTGTGGCTCGTTTGGCGTTTTGGCGAGAAGATTTGTCATTGTTAGACGGGTTCTTAATTTCTCGTATGCGCGCGGTTATTCAAACGAAGCGGCCATCAGATTGGCGCAAGGCTCATGTTTTGGCACCCACAATAAGCTTTTTGGGCTGGGCAGATGTGTGTGTGTGTGTGTGTGGGTGCTGCGGATTCCTGGAATCCAATGCACAACAAAACAAAATTGAAACCAGTTCCAGGCATCTCCATTCATAATTGCCAAAGCTGGCGAAATGTTTGCACACGGCTCACATTTATGGCGGCAATGACAGCAATGGGTATCAAACAAGCCGCCAGCCCAAGACCACCCACTGGCCAGATCAACAGCAGCAGCAGCAGCAGCAGCATCAGTGAGTGTTGCAGCAGCAGCAGCAATCGGCATCAAAAGTGTTGCAATGAGGCATTTACAATAGCAAACGAGTTAATTACCACGACGTCGGCTCAACACATGCCTCGACCTTATAGAGGCAACTGCAACTGCAACGGTCTGGCTGCCCGGCTGCCTGCCTGGCTGTCCGACTGCTGGCAGTTGGAGACTGGGCAAGTGGGTCCAATCTGCTGCATTGATCGAGCAAACGATCTGCGATTGCGTTTGGCTTTCGCTGTTGAGTCTTGTTTTTGCGCCTGCGCGTGTTCAAATTGTCCAAAGCGTAACAATTTAATATCGATGCGACTGGCAGCGGAGCCAACTCAAGCCAAGCCAAGATTCGAGCCGGGACCAGGCCAGGCCAGGCCAGCATCTGCATAGCTGCCGCTGCTCCAGCTCCCAACTGCAGTCGCGTCTGCCAACGGTGGCAACATGTGCCTGCCGACTGTGGCAGCCGCTGTTTTTTTTTCCCTCATCTCCTCCCCTCCGCCTCCTCTTCTTCTTCTTTTTTGTATGCATGTTTTACGTTTCGCATTTTATTTAATTGATTTTTTTGCACCGCACTCGCATTGGCCATTAATTCATTTATTTATTTAGCGCTCGACATTGCCTTGAGAGCGCCGTGGAGGGGTGGGCCGAGGGATTGGAGGCTTCTGTGAATTAATCGTGCTTAACACCATTCTTGGCATATTCTGGCAATGGCTGCAATAGAACTTCAAGTGTAAATTTAGAGCGGAAGCACTTAGCCTTAGCCTGAGCCTTAGAGGCTTAGCCAGCTGGCTACTGGCTGCTGACTGCTGGCCGCTTTCATATGGTTGGTATCTGGTATGCATGCGTCATTATCGCGCATCGCGCATCATTAATAAAGCCATACAAATAAAAGTAAAACACCAAAGTTGGCAATGAAAACGCAACGCGCTCAAAACGAAACCGACAAAAATATGTATGGCTCCTTTTACAAAATGTTTATATGCAGGCAAAAATCGACTGCAAAAAGGCAGGCAGGCGACAGCGAGCTGTGCGCTGTGAGCTGAGACTGTGACTGGGTTTTGGGTTCGGCTAAAACGTTTTCAAGGTCAGTTGCTTGTGTCGCCGACGCCGACGCCGACGCCGACGCCAAACGAACGTGATAAATGAAGTGTCTCCGCGCGAAATAGCCACAAATCAAAGGTAGGCCAGCACCAACACCAGGTAACATACTGTTCCTCAGCTGCTGCTTCTTCTCTGTATTGTTGTTGTTGGTGTTCAAGTTCAAGTTCGCCTCGCCTTGCAAAAATATTGAATATCAGCTAAAAGCATTTCACAATAAGCGAGAAAACATGCATTCTGAGTGCTAAATTGGCAAAAACAATTCGCAATATCGAGCGATATTACGAAACGCAATCAACTGCTTATCTCAGGGCTTAAATAGCGCTTGATTTTCAGGTGTCTGTATCTAGTTTTTATCGTGCGAACAGTTATTGATTTGTTTTGTAGTTAATTGCTCGTAAATTCATATTTTTAACAGCTGTTATTAACAGTGTGTATTTTAATAACATTTTCTTAACATTATCATATATTTTTTATAGCTTTAGCGAGCGCTTTAGGTGGCTCTATAAATAGAGTTCTTTAAGAAGAGCTTTAAATACTGGTCTTAGCATTATATATAAGCAATTATATATAAATTATTATTATTAACAGCTGTTATTAACATTTAAAGTGTTTAGGACATTTTCTAACCTTCCCATTTAGCTGTAATAACTTTAGTTGAATCTGAATAGGGTTCATTATATCTGGTAAAATTTTTAAAAATTTTTGGTACATACCAAATTAAAGTTCCAATTTTTAACAGCTGTTATTACATTTGCGGCTCTCTGTTAAGTTGCGTTAACAGCTTGGCTCTGCTATATATATATATATATATATATATATATATATATATATATATATATATATATATATATATATATATATATATATATATATATATATATATATATTTTTTTTTTTTTTTTATATAATATTTCTATTAAGGAGCATCTCTTAAATACATTATTTATCTATAAATTTCTCAGCAGCATTAACATTTAATCGTTACTTGCTTAACATCGGCCATGTTAATAACATTGCTGTTAATTTAAATTTAAAATTGTTAAATTTAAATTGTTCTTCCTCTGCTATTACATATGCATAATATGTTGATCCAATCCGCGTTGCTGATCGATTTCTTGATTCCCGCAGACGCCGTTTTCCATTCATGCGACTACAAAACTTACATCGTCCTTAGCTATTCACTAATTAGTTGGCTTCAAGGCAAAACAAATGTATGATATAACAGAAGTAAAAAATACATATATATATATATATGTATGCTTTATATATTTAAAGAAAAAACAACAGAAACGCGCTCCAAAAAATTCCGACTTAAGTGCTTTTAATTATCCAAAAGAATTCAGTGGTATTCTGTGTTTGGTATCCTTGTTTGTCATCATCGTCATACTTGGGGCTGCGTCTTAAAATTACAGGCGCGTTTGTATGGCGGCAGCGATCTGACTCTCTTTTTTTTTTTTCTTTCATCTTCGATTTTAGTATGCTCTGTTCTGTATACTATATAGTAGCTATTGTTGTTGTTGCTAGTGGACCTTTTGTCAGGGCTGCTTCAAAGTTTTTAACGCATCATATGCAGGTTGCCTTACGAACGCCCATAAAAGGTGTGCAAGCAAACGCAACGATCCCTTTTATAAGGCATCTGCAGCGCAAGTATTAAACAGGGTTGGCATATAGGTATGTATGTATATATGTGTGTATTCATGCTCACATATGTATGTCTGCATAGCTCGGCTTCTGCACGAGCATATTCATAACGCAATGAAAGCGAAAGTGTCAGAGCGCTGCGACTGAGACTGAGACGGAGCTGTAAAGGTAAAGGACAGATAGAAGAGAGGGAGGACAGACTAGGAGCTACAGGAGCACTTGGCTTGAACTTTATATATTTTTTGTATTAATTAATAATTTTTTATTTATTTTATTTAATTATTTACTATGAAGCTTTTATCATAGACTAGTTGAGCTTTAGCTTCAAATATTTGTTCAATTTTGTATGACTGACACATACCCTGCAGTTCAAGCAATGTTCCAGGCAATCTAGCTGAACTGAGACTGAGTCTGAGATACATTCTAAAAATTCTTAAATTTATATAAGATCACAAAAGCCAATTTATATATACTTCTGCCTGTAGTATGATAACTAAATTTCAAGCTAAAACCTATGTAAACTTTTACAGCTCAGCTATTTCGTATATATCTAAACTGATGAACATAAAAACTTGCATAATTGTTAGGCAAGTTATGAAGTGCACTTTGAATATTTTTTATAGTTTTTTTTCTGCTGTCTGTGGATGGGAGGGAAAGAGACAGAGACAGCTAACAATAATTGGACATAAAATACTTCCTGAATATGCGTGTTAGTTAGTGCATATTACACGCGTTGCGCTTGGCAGTAGCAATGCGATGTCTGCAGCGACATCAACAGGCGGCATCAGTTTTTGGCCAGAGGCCGACGGCAAAATGCGCTTCCTGGAAACTTATCGCGCAGACATACAGTCACATACGGAGTGTGCAGCCGTTAGAAGCGAATGCTGCATCAATGGGGCATCATTCGCAGCGTCTGGGCGAGCCGGGCCGAGCCGGGCCGGGCTGGGCTGCTTATCGGCTGAAGCTTTCTCAGGAGAAATGCCAGGGGAGCTAGCGATGCTGGTGGCAGCATCTGGCTACGGTTTTCAGGCAGCTGCCAAGATCAAGTTGATTGAAGGGCCTTTCAAAATAGAATACAAATATACTGAAGGCTCTCTCGCTCTCTCTCTCACTCTCTTCCTCTACCTCACTCCCTTTGGATTGTAGGAAGTATAAGCAGTGCAAACAATGTGAAGGGACATGCTATGAAAATATTGTTATTATGCAGAGGTTGCTCGAGACAAAAATGGTTACAAATGGTATCCTGGCAATGGGCCTTTAGACTGTGAACCCAGACACTTCATTGGCTGCAGGGCTAAAGGAGTGCGAGAGTGCAAGACTGCGAATCTGACTGCAAATGCGAGTACGAGTATTGTGGCAAGTGGCAATGCTCGACGACGCCAACGACGATGATGACGACGACGACGACGGTTAGCAGCGGGGGCAGCGGCTGAGGCTGGGACTGCGGCTGTTATGCCAAGTCAGCGTGATGCGCGCAAAGTGACGAGTTTTTAATGAATTTGTTTAACTCAGGTCAGGCAGGCCTGGCAGGCCAGAGAGACAGCCAAAGTCTGGAGCCCCAAAGACTTTGGAGTCTTCAAGAGCCAAGCAGAAGCAATAGCAAGTGCCCCATGCCTGATGCCCGGTGCCCGCTGCCTGGTGCCTGGTGCCGAGCCCGTGCGTCGTTCATATTTGAAGTGCTAGCCCAGCTAGGATGTGTTGTGTAGATTTGTGGATGCTAGCGCTGACGGGCCGTGACGACTACGACGACGCCTGAGCTGAGCTGAGCTCAGATCTGTGTGCGCAAGGAGTTTTTTCTGCCTTTCCTGCTCTGCCTCTTCAGGCGCTGTTGCAGTTACGTCCAAGTCGTCATCATCAGCGACGCCAGCGTCTAGCATGAGTGGTCTGGTATCTAGCAATGCAAACAATGGCAGTTTCACTTGAGCCACACTCACGTCCAGCCAACAGCCAACAGCCAGCAGGCAACAGCTAACAGCTCCAGTTCCAGTTTCATTTTGAGGAGCAGTCGCTGCCGTCACTTTGTGTGTCCTTCGCCGTTCACTTTCGTTGACCACGAGGCGACGCGTTCGCCGATACATTTTCTTGTATTTCTTTTTCTGCTCTTTTTCATTTGCTTTTTTCCACTGTTTGCTCCTCTTGTGTTCAACAAAATGTTCCAAATTGTTGCGCACTGCAAACATTTCAAGAATTTGCGCTTAACAAACTTCGAAAAAATGTTTTTTTCCCCTTCGGCTGTGTGTGTGTGTGTGAGTGTGTTTAAGTTAAGTTTTTACTTCTTTGTTTGCTCACTGCACTGAAATTTATACGCGGGCAAAGACTTTGGCAAAATAATTAAAACGAAACGCAGCGCCGCCAAGCTGTTCCCACAAAACAAAAGACTTAGGCAACGAACTTGGACGAAGCCCCTGAAAATACAGAAAAAACTGAAACAGTTAGGCTAGTTATCGTTATGGCCAACAAAGTCAAACATCATTTGTCAAATCCCGGAGACCGAGTCGAAAAATGAAAACACATGTATTTGTTTAATTCGATTAAGTTTTGTGGGGCCTGGACCTTGCTGCTGGCTAACAAAGTATAACAAGTTTTCGAGCGCCAGCTTCTTTCCCACCATATTGGCAACAGTTACAGCAATAACGAACAGCTGCCTATAAAAGGCTGGCAGCGATAAGACAGTGCTATGAAGACACTGTGCCAACTGGAAAGTCGCCAGCCGAGCTACGATTTATCATCAAAGCTAAGCTTGAACGAACTAACAACAACAACAACAAAAGCCAAAAAAAGGCAACCCGGTTGAATTGATGCCTCGCAACGAGCTACAAAAATTAATGTTAATTAATTTGACTTAAACTGACAATTTCAACAGACGCATTACTGCGGGGCAAACAGCAAAAAACGACAACGAAAATAGCTAAAAATAAAAATAGCTAAAATACGTGTGTTACAAATATTGAAAAAAGCCAACAACAAAATCAAATCAAAGAAGAACAACAAATAAGATAAAATGTTCACGAGTTTATGTGTGGCCACAAAAAGCCAAATGTCGCTCGAATTAGATTTGAATTCCATTTGAAATTTAGATCGATAGATAATGAAAAGGCAACAACAATGGCAGCGTTTCTGTTAAGGTGCCTCAACAGACAGCTGACACTTGTGAGCTCTTGAATATATATATATTTATTTATTTAATTTTATGTTTGTTTATTGCAAATGTTATAGACATATATATTCCCTTTGATCTACGGTGCTAGTTATCTATGCATGGCCATTTGATTTCATTTGATGTGCATTCACTTTAAAAGTCTCTATTTTATATATTTTATATATATTATTTGCATATTTAATGCCCGGCTACCTATAGGAAATTAACTGTGTTAACTCTACAATAACTGTAAAAAATAAATTGTTGCCGCTGCTGCCACTCTGCCGTTTGCTGCTCATAAATTATGTTTATGCTTGTCATTCGATACTGAGCAACTTTTAATTGTTTGTGCAAATTCAATTAGACAAATCGTGAGTCTAACTCGACTCACACTCGCACACACACACACTGAAGTTCTCTCTCGCACACAGCAACGGCAGCAGCAGCAGCAGCCTGGTCCCAAGAATGCGCCAGCTTCGTTGCTGTCGTCTTCGTTGCCCGCCTGTCCTCAGCTGAGTCTGCCACAGCCACAGCCAGAGCCAGAGCCAGCTCTGCGTCTCTGAGCTACTCGAGCAGCCAGGCGACTCATTCGCGCTCTGTCCTCGAGTAAAAATTCTCTAAACATGCTGTCAAGTTATGTCTACATTCCTTGATCATATTTTTTCCAGCCTTTTTTCCCCACTAACTCGGTCTCTCTGTGTGTGTGTGTGGCTCTGTGTTCGTGAGCTGCCATTGCAGCGCGCTCTTGCTGCGCAAAGAGCACCAAATACTAGTTTCTTAATGTGCCGCAGCAAATGTGCCGCGCTGAGCATAAAAATCAACAACACGAACGCTTCAAGAGCTTCAAATGGACATTAAAACGTTCATGGTCTTTGCCTGCACCAATGCTCAGCTGAGCTCAGCTCTCTCACTCTCTTCTGATCTCTCTCTCTCTCTCGGCAACTTACACTTACTCATTGAGTGAGTTTTTGAGTTAGCGCTGTGTGTGCTCTTAAGAGCTGCTCTTAAGTAACTCAAAAACATAAAATTTTTATTAAAATTTTTTCAAATAGAAAAAAAATATTTTAAAAAATATATATTTAAATTATTTATATATATATATTTTTTTTTTTTACTTAATAATTTGCCGTCGGACTAGCTATCATATAAGTCAGAGTCACTCATAAATATTTGTATAAAATAAAAAGATAAAAATAAAATATAAAAAAAAATAATAAAAAATAAAATAAAATAATAAATATATATAAATATTTTAATCAATTTTCCATATTTACCATTCTATACCTCATTCCATTCCAAATGATATCATGCTAATAGATTATGATAAATATCTTTTAAAACTTTTTTCGCCACATTTGACTGAACAATTAGTGTCTCAATTTAATGTATATTTAAATATATATTATATATGTGAGCAAACATTATAGTGAGCAATACAAAATTTTAAATTTACATAAAATAACTGAACATTTGTCATTTGTGTCGTTGTTCAGTGGCTGCACGCCAACAAAAATGTATTTGAAATGGTTTATCTACTGCTTTATATACACTTTCGTCATAAGCATTAGCCGCGGCGAGAAGGTACGTTCATCAATCGAATTGTGCAACAAAATTCATAACTTCATATTTTATGTATGAAGCAAGTTCTCGTCAAGCAAGCGCAGTGTGTGCTGAAGAACAAGGTAATAGCCAGTGTGGAGTGCTCGAAAGACAATGATACTTCGCTTTCGTTTTACATGAAAACAATCAGTGAGATCATGAAGCTATACGGCTTATCGAGTTTGTACATAGACTTCTATGGCAGCAGGAATGTGATAACACTCAAAGGACTGCGCACAGAGTTCTGTCAGGTCTTGACGGAACGCAAGCGGCCCAACTTACTGGGATTGATCAATTCGGGCTTACGCAAAGCGCACACCAATTTTCCACAGAAATGTCCATTTCATAGGGTGAGTTGGTGCTTGGTTGTGTGCCAGATTATGGATAACGTATGCGGTTTGATGATTTAGAACACCAGATATATATTGGAACATCTGCAGTTCGATTCCAAGTACCTGCCCAACTATATACCGGAATATAATTTTACTTACATTGGCAAATTTTATATGAACAATGTGTACACGGCTGAAGTAAAAGTCACTGGAGGCGTTTGTAATGTCGGCAATGATTGTAGATGAGAGATGTAATATATATATATATAAACTATATATGCATACAAATTTATGTATATTTATATACCTTTATATATAATATAGATTAATGATGTGATGTTTCGCCGCCGGCCTAGCTGTAATATAAACTACTTAAAAACATACATATATATTTATATATATATATATATATATATATATATATATATATATATATATATATATATATATATATATATATATATATATATATATAAATATATGTATATATATATATATATATATATATATATATATATATATATATGTTTCAAAATATTTCTTATTTTTTTATAAAATATTCAAACAAATTTCTTTAATAATATACAGATAACAAATAATGATAAAAATCGAAAAATATGTGTATATTAATTTTTTTGCTACATGGCTTATTGCAGCATTTAAGTGGCCAATTATTGTTTAAATTTTAATATTATTTAAATATATACAATAATATTCGAATAACAATTCACGAAACGCCTCGTAAATTCATATAAAATGTTTGCAAGTTTATCATTGTGTCGTAGTTCAGTTGCATAGCTCTATAAAGATGAACATCAAATTCTTTATCTACTGCTTTATATGCGCATACGTCATAAGCCATAGCATTGGCGAGAAGGTTCGTTCATATCAATCGGATTCAGCCGCTAAACTCATACGATTCATATTTGTTTTATACAGCTGATTCTGATCAGGAAAATTCAATGTGTTCCAATGAGCAAGGTAATATCCCATCACGAGTGTATGAGAGAGAATGACACTGCCATATCGTTTCACATCACAACAATCAACGATGTCGTGAGCTTCTATGGCATATCGGGCTTAAATATTTATATAAATGGTGTCAAGAATGCTTTGAAAATTCGAGGACTTCGCACAGATCTTTGTGAAGCCTTGTCGGACCGCAGGCACCCCATGTTTCTGTCGATGATAAATGCGGCTAGGAGTGGTGCGTCTACCAATTTTCCTAAAAAATGTCCCTTTCTCAAAGTGAGTTTGGCAGATTGCGAATGTAGTCGAGAGTATGGATAATGTATACACTGCTTAATGCTTATAGAATACCACATATGTCATGGATCACATGCAGTTCGATGCCAAGTTTGCGCCCATCTATCTGCCAGAATACAATTTTACATACTTAGGCCAATTCTATCTGAACAAAGTGCTCACGAGTGAGGTGAAAGTCACTGGAGCAGTTTGTAATGTCGGAAATGATTGTAGATGAGCTAAACGATATCATTTAATATGAATACTGTGCGTCTCTACGGGGAAGAAGAGCCCTAACTTTGATATATTTTTAAGATTTTGGAAATCATGGCAAATATTTGTTCTTTAGCCAGTTTTTCAAACTTTACATGAAAATTAATTAATCATTTGATTTAAATTAAATATATACAGTTTTACATATATTATTTTATGTTATTACATATATATATTTTATAAAAATATTTTCAATTTTTTTAATATATACCAATTTTGAAATTAAATTTGGTTTTAAAAAGTATGGAAAATTTCCTACCTCTTTAAAATGATACCACGCTAATGGATTATGATAAGAATCTAAAATATGTGCTACAGGAAATGTGCCATTATTATGCCTGTTGTCTACATATCTACATACATATATTTAATAATTTTGGAATAAATATTAAAACCCATAAAATGGGTCAGAAATTTCTATAAAATGCTTAGGAGCTTGTCATTCGTATCGTAGTTCAGTTGCTAGAAAGATGAACTTCAATTGGTTTATCTGTTGTTTTATATACGCAGGCGTCATAAAGAATAGCTTTGGCAAAAAGGTACGTTCATCAGATCACTCAGATTATGTTACGGAATTCATTTTATACTCTGTTTTATAAAGCATATTCTCTTCGACAAGTCGCGATGTGTTCTAAAGAACAAAGTATTCAGCAATCTGGAGTGCTTGAAAGACAATGATACTTCGCTTTCGTTTCACATAAAAACTATCGATCAGATCGTGAAGTTTAACGGCATATCGAATATAAATTTATATACATATGGTAGCAAGAAGGTGATGCAACTTAATGGATTACGCACAGAGTTTTGCGCGTCGCCGACGGCGCGCAGGCGGGACAATTTGATGTCATTCATAAATACGGCCATATATACGTCGATTAATAATTTTCCGGAGAAATGTCCGTTCCTAAGGGTGAGTTTGGGAGATTCGGAATGAGCTCTAGAGTATGGATAACGTATACAGCTGAATGATTATAGAATACCTCCTATGTCATGGATCATGTGCAACTGGATAACGTTTTTGTGCCCAACTATTTGCCGGAATACAATTTTACCTTCATTGGCAAGTTCTATGTGAACAATGTGCACGCGGTTGAGCTGCACGTCACTGGGGCAATGTGCAATATCGGACATGACTGCAGATGAGCTGACATTTATAATATATATACAATTTATACTATTTTATATAATTATATACCTTCATTTGTGATTTACTATGACTGTTAATGGATTCCACGATTATACTTTCTGGATTACATTTACTGCTCGAATCGTTAAAAATCAATTAGATTTCCGTAAAAAATTACTCTGCGTATAATTTCTTGCTTTGCCCTCTACAATTAGTTGTGATTGAATTGTGTGCCGTGTTAGTTTGGCATTCCAATAACTATTTTCGAAATGAAAGAAAAGCATTTTTCACATTTGTTCATTCTCACCTGCGCGCTTAGCATAAGCTGCGCCGATAAGGTGAGTTCTGCACTTGATATCATGTCGAAGGCAATTCTAACGATTTCTCGTATGAAGAGAATCACTTTTCAGCAAATTCAGTGTCAACTGAAAGGCAACAAACTGTACAAAGTTGAGTGTTTTATAGAGAATGAGAACGCTTTCACCATCCAACTGACGACCAACAACGTTAAGGTGATCAACTTGGTAGGCGTATCCGATTTGTTGTTGAATGTCCATGGCAAAAGGAATGGAATGAGCTTCAAGGGCATACGACTGGATCTATGCAAACTGAATGCCACCAGTCAGCCGTCTTTGCTGAGCATTATGCAAAAGGGTTTGGCCAATTCGGACAACAATTTCCCAAAAAAATGCAACTTCGAACGGGTGAGTCCAGCTGATAGATTCTGATGGACATTGAAGACGAACTTCAATGCTTACAGAATACCACATACTATGTGCGTAACGTCAAAATGGACTCCAACTTTTTGGCCATATATATGCCCGAATGTAATTTCACATATATTGGAAAGTTTCACGTCAACTATGTGAAAACCTATGAAGTCCGTTTAACCGGCTCGCTGCGCTCTGACAAAAACGATGCTAATTATTCGAAAATCTGATCGAAAATTATAGAATTTAAAAAAAGTATAACAAAAATTTAAATATTGGCCAATTATTGTGAAAATGACAAAAACATATAAATAAATAAAAAACAAGAAGAGTTGAGTTTCATATAAATATAAAGATACTTTATACTACGCCGTCAGTCTTCAGAATTTTCTAGTATGTGTTAAACGAAAAATGTCTAAAAACCTATATCTATTTGCATTATTAATCGCTGGAGTATTGACCTTAGCTCTAGCTCAAAAGGTATTTCGACCTGTGCAATAAAGAAATATATATAAAATATTTTCCATAAAATTCCTTAACTTCTTCATAAGCGCGTCTTGTTTACCGGTTTGAAATGTGACATAAGAGCCAGAAAAATATCTAAACTCAACTGCTTTTTGGAGAACATTACAACATTTGCGCTGGAATCAACGGTGGGCGACAAGGACATTAACAATTTGCTTGGTTTTCTGGAACTGGATCTCGTTAGCTACCATAATAAGGAGACGAAAGTAAGAGGAGGTCGCTTGGATATATGCAAGATGCTGACGGACAGCATACGACCCTCGATGATGAGCTTTCTATATGAGGGCATACAAAAGTCCGAGAACAATTTACCACGCAAATGTCCCTTTAAGAGGGTGAGTCACGCACACAGTTGAGTTTGACTTAAAGTCGATATTTATCGATATCGTTTGCAGCACGTGAAATATATAATGCGTCACCTGAACTTCGATCCAAATAGCTTGCCCATGTTCCTGCCCGACTATAATTTTACATTAACTATGAAACTCTTTGGAAATAATGCGAATCTGTTTAATGTGGTGGTCTGGGGCTCCTTCTGCCAATTGGATAATGATGTGTGCGTGGCCAAAAAAAAAGAATTAAAATAAACTGCAATTAACTTATCATATCTTTAATGAATGTTATGCATGAATAAAGTATTTGAATGCAGCTGAAATCAATTAAAATAATATTGATGGCATATGAAGCTGAGAAAGTTATTCACAGTGTGTTGTTAGTATAAATATATCTGGCCAATACCTCGCTTCGTTCACAAGCTTACAAATGTTGCTGACGGGAATATTATTCTGCATTATTTTCAACTCGCTGCCCGTCCCTTGCCTGGCCGAAAAGGTGGCTATAACGACATATACATATTTCCAAAGAAATATATTTGATATAAAAAATTTGCTTAAGCAACTCATCTTTAGGAGCGTCAAATGCAACGTGAAGAGCCCGATGATTACCTATTTGAGATGCAGCACTCAGGACAGCAGCTCGCTGACAATAGAGGGCAGTGTCAAGGATATAGATCTGTATAACTTCGCCTTTGTATCGGAGATAAAGCTCAATTCGTACGTTACCAAAAATCGCATGAGCATCCCAAGCTTTCGACTGGAGCTGTGCAAGCTCTCGAGCTGCGTAAAGCGAGCGACGCTGATTGATTTCATTTTCAATGGCGTGCAAACGACGAAACACAATTTTCCCGCGAAGTGTCCCTTCAAGCGGGTGAGTCAGCTGACGTTGTAGACCACCTAATGCTAGCAGGTGTTCAAGTTAGTCTCTACTCTTTGTCACCTGCAGAACGTCACCTACAAAATAGATCAGCTAAAGTTCAACCCAAATCTATTTCCCGCCTATGTCTCGGAGTACAATTTCACATATATTGGCAAGTTTTTTGAGGACACTCAGCTGCTCTACAACTTGCGCATTGAGGGCGGATTTTGTAACGTCGATAATGATTGCACGGGGGCCAACGGCTCGCTCACATAAATTGTGCATGTATCAAAACTCTGAGAGCAAATAAATGTAGCCGAGTTGCGTTTACAAAGAGCGCTCCTGAGTTTCACTCAAGCCGGCACGGGAGAGCGCAAGAGAGCGAGAGAGGGCGTGTGAGTGAGTCGCTCGAAGCCGGGTCTGAGCTGCCTGTCCGGTCTTTAACTAAGCCCAGCGACAGCTCTCCAGTCGACAGTCTGCCATCCAAACTCGAACGAAGCGGTACGCATGCGCGCACAGATCGCACCTTGCCGATATATCTGAACAGAAAATATATATCAAAAACCGTTTGAACAAAAGTGTTGTGAGCCAGCCAAGTGTCAGAAATCAAGACAAGCTATATATATATATAAATATATATAGATATCCATATAGGTGTTTCAGCTATATATAAATATATATATAGGAAAGACAGCGACGCAAACGTGAATACGGCAAAGCAGAAATAAAAGAGAGAAAAAAATAATAAAAAGCATAAAAATTCCAGAGATCGTTCGGTGTGCGGCATACAACGTGAATGTTGCGGACGGTCAAGCGAACAAAAAACCCTTAAAAAATAAGAAAGAAAAATAAAATCAAGCAAAGGTGCGAGACAAGAAATTAAATTGATAAACCTTAAAGCAAACGACGAACAACAGCAGCCTTGACCGTGCCTAGTCGCCGAGCCTTGGCAGGACTTGGTGTTGCCCAGCGACTGGGACTTGGACTTGGACTTGGACTTGGACTTGTCGCGCGGCTGTTGGCAATTATCAAGCGCAGTGCATCAGGCTGGGAATGCCAAAACGACTGTAGACAAGTCCCCAGCTCTCTCTGTGTGTGTGTGTGCGTGTGTGTGTGTTTGTTACGCGCCCGCGTGTGTGTGTGTGTGTGGTAAATAGCTCAAAGCCACGAAATTGCTTTTATCGGCGCGCCAAAATCGCCAATTGCGCAAAAATTGAAAAAAAATATATATATATATAAAATAAAACAAACAAAGGCTAAAAAAAACTGTTAAACTAGCTGACCAGGCCCTTAGTCAGACAACAACAACAGCGCATCGCGTGGAGCCAGCGATAAACTCCAAAAAGAGCGAGGAAATTGCTAAAATATTACCCGAAAGGCATATTCGCTATGTGCATACATGTGCAGCAGCAGCCCACAGATACAACAACAACAACAACAACAACAGCGAACAGCGCGACTGCACTGCAAAATGTATAATAAAAAATTACAACAAGTGATCGTGCAGAAAATAGATCGATAAACCGACCAAAAAAATACAAAAAAAAAAAAAGTAATAATAAAAAAAAAACGGCAACAGAATTGAAGCAGCATAAAATAAATAAAAGCGGCGTTGGGCACGTTTTTCCTACGTTCATTCTGTGCTTTTTCCACAACCTTTTTTTGTTGCCTTTGCCGTTTCAATTTCAATTGTGGAAATCGCAGAAAAATCGCCAAAACGTATTAAGCGAACCGGTCGAGACAACTGGGCGATAGAAGTTCTGGCAAAAGGACTAGCCCGAGCCGGGCAATATTTATTAAACAAAGCCAGAAATTAATTTCACGACTTTTCTGTGGCCGAGTCCAAGCGTGCGTTGCACGCCCTCAAAAACAACAACAACAACAACAACAAGGACAACAAGAGCAACGACAACCAGCGCCGGCTTCTTTATGCGCAGCTTGAACTGGCACTCAGCTTGAGCCACAGCCAGAGAGAGTGAGAGAGAGAGAGAGAGCAAAATGTACGACATCAAGCGCCTGGAAGCCGGACAACAGCAGCTACAACAACAGCAACAACAGCAACAACAACAACAACAGCCCATTGGACATACTTTAAGCGAAAGGTTGAGCGGCTCGGCGCCGCTACAGCTAACCTGCAGCGTTATAACGCCCACGCCGCTTGCCCTCGCCGCGAAGAGCCACTGCAGCAGCCCCATTGAAGCCACACACATGACGCTGTTGACGCTGCGCCGTCGTCGGGCGTTCCAGCGTCGCGCCTGCCTGCTCAGCATATTGGCCGCCTTTGTCTTTGGCATGGCACTGGGCGTCATCGTGCCCATGCTCGGGCTGCCCGATTACTTTGCCAGCAGCAGCGGCAGTGATGGCAGCGCTGAGTCAACAGCCGCCCTGCGGCCGCCGAGCGAACAGCCGCCCAGCAGCAGCTATGAGCGGCCGCCGTTGCCCTACAGCGTCTCCTTCGTCAAGGAGGAGGCCGAGCAGCTGGAGCTGAGCGCCGAGCAGGTCTTTCGCAACGCCTTCCATCTGGAGCAGGACAAGAACGCGCCCGATTCGATGATAGTCAAGAAACTGGACACAAGCGACGGCAGCATCAAGGAGTTCCATGTGCAGCGCACGTCCAGCGGCCGCTACCGCAAGGGACCCGAGCGCCGTCTCACCAAGACCGTGCAGCCGGAACGCAGTAAAACGCTGGCCAAGCCGCAGCAGCAGCAGGCGCTGCGGCAGTCGCGCGAAAATGAGCTGCAAGCGGCGGGCATCATCGACGCGGACATCTATTGGGGCGAGCTGGTGGAGCAGGCGTTGCCGCAGGGCTTCGCCGCCGAGGATCAGCACAGCTGGGAGCGCTACGTGGCCCAGCAGGGTCAAGTGGTGCGCCTGGAGCATGGCTGCGGACGCATGCAGAATCGCCTGGTGGTCTTCGCCGATGGGACTCGCGCCTGTGCGCGCTATCGCCAGAACACGGACCAGATACAGGGCGAAATCTTCAGCTACTATTTGGGGCAGCTGCTGAACATAACGAATCTGGCGCCCAGTGCGGCGACAGTCATTGACACGACGACAGCGAGCTGGTCGACGGCCCTGGGCGACATAACCCAGGCGCAGTGGAAGGAGCATCGGCCCGTGGTGCTGACGCGCTGGCTGGCCGACCTGGAGCCGGCTGGCATACCGCAGCCGTTCCAGCCGCTGGAGCGGCACCTCAACAAGTACGATGTCTGGAACATAACGCAGCAAATGCAGCGGGATGCTGGCGCGGTCATGTCGCACGGATTACTCAAGCGGCTGGAGGTGGCTGCTGCCAGCGGCCAAACGGTTGATCATCAATCAAGCATGCTTGAGGAGTCATCCGCAACAGCGTCCTCATCGGCGCTGCTGCAGCGACTAATTGAATTGGCACAATGGTCCGATTTAATCGTCTTCGATTACCTGATCGCGAACCTCGATCGTGTCGTTAATAACTTGTACAACTTTCAATGGAATGCCGACATTATGGCTGCGCCAGCTCACAATCTGGCGCGACAGAGCGAGACGCAGCTGCTCGTATTCCTGGACAACGAATCGGGGCTGCTGCATGGCTATCGTTTGCTCAAAAAGTATGAGGCCTATCACAGTCTGCTATTGGACAATCTGTGCATCTTTCGTCGTCCCACCATCGAGGCGCTGCAGCGCTTGCGTGCCGAGGGCGCGGGTCGCCAACTGCGCGAACTGTTCGAGCGGACGACCAGCCCGAATGTGCGTGACGTGCTGCCCTCTTTGCCGGATAAATCAATCAAGATTCTGGCAGAGCGCATCGATCGCGTGCTGGCCCAGGTTCACAAGTGCGGCGACAGCAACAAGAGCAGCTAATGAAACGAAACGATAACAACTCTACTCCACACATATATATAGTATATATACAGATATATATATATATATATACTTATGTGTATCTCTGACTGATAAGCTGTAAATATCGTTAACCGAAAGGAAGAGTAAAACATGTTCGACTTGTTAAACATAGATGATTAATCTTAGTTCTGAGTTAAGTTAATCAAATGCCAAATGTTCACAACTGGCCCGCACAGAGTTAGTCAAGCAAATGAAAATGGAAAATGCTTCCAGTTAATCAATGAATTAGAGTGAGGGGCGTGGCCAAGTACGAGTATTAGCAGGACATCAGATCAATCTAAAGCGAGTATTAAGCATTCAAAATATCTTGTCTTTAAGCAGCCCTACCTTACCTACCATCTACTCTTCACATTTACTCGATTTAGCTGTAGCCTTAAGATACTTTTTGTGATATTTTGTTTAAGCATTAGTGAAAACTAATTGTAATCTATAGGTAGATATCATTTTTGTATAATTTATTTGCCATTTTCCTTAAGCGAAACAAATAAAAAACACACAAACAGAAGAAATCAAATCGAATTGAATTGCCAGATGGAGATGCAGATGGAGATGCAGATGCAGATGCATGCTGCTGATATTTGTTGCACGTTGCATATATATATAGGTATGAGCACGCCTGCGCCAGCGAGAACTTACATAGTCATGACAATAAATTGTCATTGATCTTTTTTGCAGGTGAAGAAGATGCCAGGAGATGAGCAACGGCGGCAGCTGCGACTGCGATTGCTTCTAGTGCTCCACGGTTAACTACTCCCATGGCTGTCTCGTCTCTGCGCTGCATTTGTCAACTTGCCAGCGGAGCGCAGAGGAACTTGCCACAAAATGCTGCATGCCTCTCTCTCTCTTTCTCTCTCTCTCTCTCTCTCTCTTTGCTTTTAGCCACTCGAGTGGCATGGTTGTCACGCAGGCCGCAGACACTGCCTCGGCTTGCTTTTCATAATATCTTCATAAGCATTTGAAGTGTCCCCCCCTCTCGCTCTCTCTCGCTCTCTCCCACTCTCGCTGTCTCTGTTTTGCTCTCTTGCTATCTCTGTCGCTGTGTGAGTCTGAAATTCAAGTGCAGCGACGAAGCCAGAAGAAAGATGAAGCTGAGCCGGAATGAGGCAAAGCGCAGTTCAAGATACTTTCGTCGCATGTGTGTGTGTGTGTGTGTGTGTGTGTGAGCCCTGCCTCTGCACAGATAGCAGCCAGCAGACCCTGGTGCCGGGCCTCAGGTCCAGGCCATCTCTGGCGGCTGTCTCTGCGTCTGCTTTAAGATTTAAGATCGCTGCTCATTAAGTGCGTCCGCGTGTCTCAACGACAAGATGCTGAGAATGAGAATCTTTTGCGCTCTCTCTCTCTCTCTCTCTCCACTCTATAGCTCTCCCACTCTGGCGCAGCCTTGGCATGCGTATCGCAGGCTTTTGGGCTGGCTTTTCCAGCAACTCGTCTCGTTGCCTGGAGTTTTGCATCTGATTTCGTTGCGTATATTTTATTGGACACCAGAGTAGTTCACGTAAATAAAATGAAATGAAATAAGGCAAGCAAGCAGGCAGGCAGGCGTCTGCAACTGGAACGAGACTGAATTATATATTTATATATATGTATATAGTCAGCACAAAGTTGGAGTGTTGCTCTATGGAAATAGTCGCCGCACTTTGCTTACTTTCGACTTAGTTGCGCGCCACAAATCCCATAAGAAATTCGAAAGGCTTCATAATATAAAGAGCACCAAATGCTTAGATAACCCGTTTCTTGCTCACAATGCGCCTGCTGATGTGTGTGTGTGTGTGTGTGTCTGTTGGGGCTTAATAAAAATCGTTATGCTAGTTTAATAAATATATCAAATAACCTTTAGGACGTGTTAGGGAACTTGTGACTTTAACACGTTCAGAACTTGCTACAAACTGTTTAGGCATATCGTTTTACGTTTCGGGGCAGAAAACAGAAATCTTCTTTAGCTAAAATCAAAGAGATTTCCTTCATCGCAGCAAGGGAAACCATAAAACAATATAATAGAGCTCTTTGCAGATCAAACATAAAAATATCGAAACAAGAAATGTGGAGAAATTGTTGAGGTGGCTGCCAGGGGGCAGAGCGAGAGCAGCCCACCAGCTGTGCCATTGTCTAAGCACACACACATGCATGAAGTCAAACTGCAAACACTTTGCATATATGTGTGTTTACTACAACTTACCGTAACAAACAACAACAACAACAGCAACAGCAGCAAGAACAACAAGAGTACACAATTTTTATGATCATTTTTTATGGGGTTATTAATAAAAGTTTATGGACATGTGGCATAAGGTTCAAGCAACAATAAAACATAATGCGCCTACAGTTATGATACGTAGCAAGGGTAGCTCAATGAATACAAGATATATATTATAATATATATAAGTAAGATATCAAAATATACAAATATGTGTATTAAATTGAACAAAGTGAGGTATGTGATGGGAGTGTGAATTCAGGAAATATATAAAGAAGTAAAGAAATTGATTAAATTTGTAAATATAATATGGGAGCAATTAAGGATCATAAAAAATACTTTCGAATCCATAGACTCGCGTCTTTGTCTAACACTTCCCACACTCAAGGCAAACCAAGCTGACCAAGCAAGAGTGATGCTATTTCTGCTAACTATATGCCAATGACTGTTGAAGATATCTATAAATTGCAGCTGTTGAAATATGCAATGGGCTGTGCCTTTTAATTGTGAAACGTCTTAAGTTTGCTGATCATATGGAAATAATTTTTTTTTAAATAAATTCTATTGATAATATCTATATAATTTTATTTTATATTTATCTACATATATAAGTCAGTTACACTTTTTATAGCAAACTGATTTCGTTTAAAGCTGATATGTTATATCAGATTTCTAGTATTTTAGTTTAAAGCCCAAGTGAATTAAAGTCTTTCTGAACTAAATCGAAGCGCAAATTAAAGCCTAAGAGCGTGTTGAAGTCAAGGAAATGTTGACTTTATCACAGCTCTGACCTATCATATGGCATATGAAGCACAATAATATCAGTTGTATATGCATTTATATATATTTATATATGCTTTAAGGGCTCGCTGAAGTCAGGGAAATGTTGACCTTATAAGAGCTCTGCCTCATATGGCATATGCATTATAATTATATCAGCTGTATATGCATTTATATATATTTATATATGCTTTAAGGGCTCGCTGAAGTCAGCTAAATTTTGACTTTATCAGAGCTCTGCCCTATCACATGGCATATGCATCATTATAATATCTGTTATATATATTTATATATGCTCTATGCCCATCTCTCTTAAACTGCCCTCGTCGTTGCAGTGCCGTGAGTTATTTTCGGTTAGTTTACATTGATTTGGCGAGTCTTTAAAGTTAGGCCAATGAAGTTGCAAGGCAGTTGAAACGATTCCTTTGGCTGACAACGCGCGACTCAAGTGTTTGGCTAGCTGTGTGGCTGCCGCTGTTGTTGTTGTTGTTGTTGTTGCGTCGTCTCTGTGTGCACAATAATTTGCATACACACAGACAGACACAACACACACACAGACACCAACACTCGTGCAGCATTTGCCTCTTGGCAAACTGAGCATGCAATATTTTCTCGTGTTGTATGTTTACTCTTTTCGCTTTTATTTAATGTCCATGTTGGTCGGGACCCGGCTCTTGTGGCACTTGTTGTTGTTGCTTTTGTAGCTGCTTGGCTTGTTGCGTTTACAGCAAAATTCTAAACAAATTGCTTCCGCACCTGCAGCTAAGAAAATCAATGCAGAAAACAAAAATCCACAAAGCCGCGCAGACGCAGCCTGGAATCAGAGAACTATAAATACATATAGATATAGTTGATCTCTTTGTATTGCTGGCCCAGCAGCTAGCCGCACTTCACAAGGGAATTCATAATGAGAATTCCAATCAAAATAAAACATTTCCCAGGCCAAAGGAAAGTGCCCGGCAGAGTCAGAGCCAGAGCTCTCATATCATATCATATCGTAATCCTGACAATGGGCCACTAAACTTTAGCAACAACAATGCGGACAGAACACAACTAATATTTACAAAAGAAAGGGTAAGTGCGACCAGCACGAAGAAAGAGACCATAACACACACAGGCACTGACTGTTCCCCAAATTTGGTTTTTCTTTTCTTTTTGAGTGCGCGCGTCCCTTGGGCGCTAACGAAATTACGTGGAAGGGCAGCAAATGTGCAGGAGGCTCTAAAGAAATTTACGATCGGCATTTGGATTTGAATTTATGAAAAACCTTCTTTCTTTTTACACCTGAAAAAAAAATAGACCCAAAAAAAAAAGACGACAACAAAAAACCAAATAGACATAGAAGAACATCTTTAGAGATGCTTAACTGCTTTTCTTGGGAGTCTGGCCGAGCGTCTCGCGACTCTCGCTTGGCTTGGTGACTGCGTTTCTTGTTAACATATGCTCGGAAAAGAAGAAAGAGAGATAAAATGCTGATACGCTACAGATACTGAAGGGGAAGAAGAAGAAGAACAAAAACAAAAACAGAAGACTTAGGCAACGAACTTGCTCACATGTGATGTGATAAGCACGCTGGGAAAAGAGGCAAATTTCGTATAAACTTTAACGCGCGTCGACTTTGGCGCTGCTCATACTTGGCTGCCGGCAATATTTTAAGTTTTTTTTTCGTTTTTAAGTCAATTTAACGATTTACTGATTAATTTAACAAACTGGTCAATGGCTCTGTCCCTGTCCATATTGACATTGACGAAGTGCAGAACTTTGTCTGGTTTGCGTAAGGTTTCTAATATGCGTAAGTAAATATGTGTGAGTAAATACCCTGGGGATTGCGATAGGGCTGGGATATGATTGGAATACTTTCGCTGAAGAGTGTTGCTTTATGGGGAAGATCTATCAGGGTAAGGCATGGCGAAGTTTTGATAGGTCTTGAGTTGACTTATCAGCTATTATCTCAGGGATTATTATCATCATATTGTTTTTTATCTTCTCGAACATCACTATCAACATATCTTCCTCTTCTTTGTCTCCCTAGGAATCTCTGCGAAAGCTGGGAGTATATATATTCATTATAAGCAAGCTGCACTCAAGTAAGTCCCAATGGCAATCCTTAAGAATACTATAATGCTGTTTATACTTTACTATATCTATTTCTTATCCTCTCTGCATGCCAAATCCAAGTCAATTTCTTGCAAAATTACAGCTTATCTTTTAGTCAAGCACTCTCTATCTATATATCTAGCCAGAGCTATTGAACATGCGGCTTTCCCCAATATTCTTCCCAATTTTGGTCTCGCTCCGCTTTAGCTTCATGCGTCTCTCTAACACACTAAGTCGAACCTGTTCGGCTCAGCACAGTCCGGCTGTCCGTCCGTCCGTGCGTCCGTCCGTCTATTCACATTGTTCGAAATCTTTTTGGCCGAATCAGGTGAAGTGAGTTGATTGATTGCGCTAATTTATAACGACAATGGGTCAGATCGCACATGGACCTTTGAGCTTGGCCTGTTGTTACTGTCTGCGCAGTCAACTAACTGACTGACGGGCGGGCTGCCTAACTGTCTCCGTCTCTCTCTCTCTCTCTTTCTCGCTGACTCTTTCTGCTTTACCAGCTGGCTGTTGGAATCCATTAAACAACGCCTTTGCCCGGCCTTCTGCTGCGATTGCGGCTGTGGCCGCTGCCTGCCTGCTTCTTGCTGATGATGATGATGCGCGCGCTGATGAATGAATCTTTTCAATTTTGAAATTTTCTTAAACGAATTTGTCAAAATGCCTCGGAGGGCAGTGCGTGAGGGCAACGGCAGCAGGGGCACCAAACCCTATGCAAAACTAATGAAATTAATGTTTGTTGCTTAAGTCTTTTGTTTCTCTCTCAATCTCTCGCCCTCTCTCTTTTCTCTCTTTAACTCTTGTTCTTAACAACATTTGCTTTTATTGACCTTGCATTTGTGAGCGTCGCCTTGGGCGCCTTTGCAGCTCTGGCTAATTGCTCATGATTGAATTATAAATGCATGCGAAGTCAGCTGCTGCTGCTGCTGAGGCCAGCATCCGAACTAATGTGCCACATAATCAGCTGCCGTCTTACCAAATCAGACACATGCGTCGCTCGGCCTAAATCTGAAAACAATCTACAAAGCAGGCAGTCGAGAGAGAGAGAGAGAGAGAGAGAGAGAGAGAGAGAGAGAGAGACCGTCAAAGATACAAATTTAATAAATTATAAGCCTACAAGCTCAGCTAGTCAGAGTGCTTAGACAGAGCCAGACACACGCACACTCAGAGAGAGGGAGAGAGAGATGCTGTGACGAGCTTTAACACCTCGGCACAGCAAGGCAAACATTTGACTAGCCAAGGGAAACCCTCAAGACGAGTTTCAGTCAGGCATTAGGCACTTTTCGTATACATATGTATGTTTATACCTTTATATATAAACGAGGCACAACAACAAATTAACAAACACCTGAAAGCGAACCCAAACCAACGAATCATTCGTCGCTCAGCTCGGCTCGCTCGACTCTGATGCGGGCTGATGCCGCTGCTCGCATCACGTCGAGCCCATTTTCCAATAATTAAAAGCTGCAGTCAAAGGTAGAAAAAGAGGAAAAAAAAACAAACAGTTTCAGTTCGAATTAGATGTTTGGAGGCGTGTCATAGCGCTGGGAGAAATTCCAGCAGAAGAGCACAATATTTTTGATGAATATTTCTGTTAATAAATGTTGCAAGCGTTGTCAAGTGGGGTAACAAATGGACTTTACAGTTTATTGAACCATAACGGAAGTTCGACAGAGCGGGCAAGAAATACTAGGAAAATGTAGAAAATATGATAAGAGTTTGATGATGTTGTAAGATGATATAGTGATTGCTTTGGATAACTTTTTTATAGTAAAGAGTTTTAGGTTTTTTAGATAAATCAATGTAGAGCTCATCTATAGATATATCTATATATTATTTATTATAATTTTAAATCTGCTCATTGAGGCATCTCAAAAATTTCTGCCTACTTAAACAATTTTGTATTAAGCAACCTTTTCTTATATATTTCGGTAACAATCTCATTTTATTAACTTGTGTGTAATTACTTATCTCATTAATATGCCCATCGCATTCTGTTTTATTGTAATTACAACAATTTCGAGCACATGTGCTGTGTATAAGTATCGTTCACAGAAGTGAGTGAACTTCGGCTGAGCTGTGCGGACCTCCCGCGGCTGGCTAATGTAAATGCCAGCTATTGGCTCTAATCATGGATCATGGATCAGTATTAACATCAGTTTAATTAGCTGCTATTTTTTTTTTTTTTTTTTTGGGGTCGCACCCCAATCACAACAAGTTGTTGACCTTCACTGCTGAGCTGAGTTCGCGTTCTACAAGCACCCAGCTCAATTGCCATAATCTGCATAATGAAAATTTATGATTGCTCTATGATAGATCTTGGCTTATGCGCTCTAGTATTTATAAGTACTCTGTGTATGCCATGTGTGTGTGTGTGTGTGTGTTAGTTGTGCGGCGCCAGTGCGACAAATGCCACTTAATTGGCCAAGTTTGCTTTTCTAATGCATGTTAGCGCTTGTTATTCAACAACATATTTAAAACACTTTAAAATCGCGTTCTCACAGTTCCATTTGCATGTGTATATATATGTGTGTGTACATATTATATTCTTGTGTATATTTATAGCTAAATGCCTGCGTTTCCAAACTGTAGCGAACTTTATTCAATGCCGTTTTGGCGCCGTTTACAGCTGCAAGCGATGAATACCCTGGCGGTGGGTAGCTGAGACTTGGCAGGCAGTGGAAATATGTCTGACTAAGAGTTCTTGCAGTGATCAAGTATATATAGTATATATATTACTGAGCAGCATAACGAAATGAGTTATAAGCAAGCTTAACTATATACGAACTATATATCATAGATATATATATTAATATATATTACATATATAGCGCATCTAATAGTCTCCATTCAGCTCTGCCTGTGCTCATTCTTGTCTTTAGCGTGGGCGATGCTGTTGCCGTCGCTGCTGCTGCATACAATATATATTCTAATTGTTGTTGTCCATTGTAGTTGCTGCTGTTGTTGTTGTAATATTGCATGCAAATGTCTGTAGCCGTTTAATATTAACAACCTTCAAACGATGTTTAATAATTATCAGCAGGCCGATCAAATGCTCGCAATAACAACTGCAGCTGACTGCGAGCTCTGTCTGTTATACAGCTGTGTATAAGTATCTATATCCATATATATATATATAGATAGTATTCTATAGTTGTCATTGTGTTAACTTTCATTAGCTTTCTAATGCCTGTTTGCTGCGCTTCGGTTTCGCCGCCTGCTGCCTGCCGCCAATCGTCATTTCATTTTACTGTCACTCAAATCTTTTATAAGTTTTTCTTTCTCTTTAATTTTCCTACGACGCTTGGGCCGTGGCTTCTTACGGTTGTTTTCTTCTCACTCGCGCGCTCACTCACCTGCCTGCGTCTCGCCGTCGTCGTCGTCGGGCTTTACAACAAAACGAGCCTCTATTGTAAATATTTTTCCATTATTTTCCATTAGTTTTCACTCGTTTGTTACATTCCCCGATTGCTGTGTTTTCGTTTGTTGTTGTTGTTGTTTGGTGTTTGGTGTTTGGTGTTGGCGTGGTCGTTACACAGGTTGTTCTGCTTGTTGTTGGGGTTCCTGCTTATGGGGTTCTTCGCTTTGGCATATATTGGTTATTATCTTTGAAGCGCATCGGCTTTGCTGCGTTCATGCTCAAGCCTCGTTGTTGTTGTTGTTGTTGCCGTTTTCATCGTCGTCGTTGTCGCCTGTGCGTATTTGGCCAGTTGACTGGGCGCGTGAGTGACGGAATGATGTTACCCAAAACCAGTTTCATTGACAATTATACACACACACACTCGCACACTCGCACACACGCACAGTCAGGCAGAGTCGCAGATCTGGCTGCAGCCACATTCAACATCCATAGGCGCTCATTATGCCAGTGTCGCGCTCGTTGATCAAACTTAGCTGCGTCTGCTGCGGCCGCTGCTTCTTCTCAGCTTGTTTTTGGTGTTTCACTTTGATGGATGACTGACAAAGGCAGAGCAGCGCCGCCGACTCGATCAAGCATACGCAATGTGTGCTCCGCCGTCTGTCTGCCCCTCCGTCCCTCCGTCTGTCCGTCTGTCCGTCGTCTCGTCTGCCTGTTTATTTGTCTTGTTTGATTTGAGTGCACACACAACTGTCATTGTCGCTGTCAAATCGCATTAATATCACAGAGCTGTCAAATTACAGCCGAACCGCAGCCAAATGTTTGCCCAATGTCCAATTTATTTCCTTCTTTCTCTCTCTCTCGTCCGCTCTGCCTCGCGCCGTCTCGCTCATTTGGTAACTCAATTAAAATGTTATTCATGTTGCTGCCGCTCAGCTGAACGTGGCTCAATTTTTGTTGTTTTTCGGGTCCACTAACAGCCATCATTAGTTGCTGAAGAGGCGCCAGGCGTTTGGCGCGTCCAATTACCAACAAATAAACAGCAAATTATTTTTGCTACCGCCGCCGCCTCGTTTAATGTTAATAAGCCCAAAATTACGCGACTCTGATTGGTCTATTTGACAAACGTGCTGAAACGTGTCTGGCGCAAGTCATCATCATCGTCGTCGTTGTTGTTGTTGTTGTTGTTGCTTCTCTTGTTGTTTGGTTTGTTTTTGGTTAATGGCTTTTCGGCCGGGTGCTAAAAGCGGCCTTTTGGTAGCCATCTTTTGTCAAACAAAAATGGGAGGGCCTGCGCAGCGAATCTGTGCTAAGCAGCTGCTGTCAGCGCAAGTTCGTGCCTTAAGTCTTTCGTTTTTTCTCAATTTTTGCTTAGCTGCCAATTGCTACGGCCAATTAGCTAGCTATTGAGGTGCGGCCAGCACATGAGCACGTTTAATTACTTAATTAATTTTTGCGATAAAAAATCAAACGAAAAAAGTAAACAACAACAAGAGCCACCCACCCCCGCGCGATAAGATCGGCATGAAGTTCAGCCGTAGAAGAGGAAGAAATAAATAAAAACTGCTGCGAAGTCTTATGGAAGTCTATTTATGACGTCTCCGACAAATGAGAAAACCCAAAAAAGCAATCCCAAAAGGCGTTGTGAAGCCATAAAATTGCTAACTGTTGCGCAGCGTTGGCAATTAAAGAACTCAAACACACTCACACACACACACACACACACAGACAGACACACGCAGTCCCTCAGTGTGTGGCTTGCATTTGCTCACTCACATGCTGTGGCCCTCGCAAAAGGTGTCGAAAGTTCAAAGCTTCAACAGCTGCATTTTATTTTTATAGCCGAGCGCCCCCACCCAAGCAAAGAAAATAAAATAAAAAAGTCAAACTGAAGCGACCAGGCCACAGAATATATTCCAAAGGCAACGATTTCAGTGCTCCTCTGCGCCTGAACTGCAATAAATCTTTTAACGACAGTTCATCGCATTTTGGTTCTTGGTCGCCTCAACTTGGCACTTGATGCATTGACTGCTCGCTCGCCGTCAGTTCATTAGAATTGTAAAAGGGGAGCAACAACAACAAGAACAGCTCACCACAGCGAGTGCAGAGCGCGTGGCTAATCTTGCGCATCCAAATCAAAATCTTCAAATAGCTTTCTGTTTTGGCTGAGACGCGGGTCCATGCCCAAATCTGGACAGGCGTTGTCCCAGTTACGAAACGAACCGACAACAAAAGAACAACTACGAACTAAGATAGCTGGAGAGCCAAAGGAAATGCCGAAGCTTGAATGCTCTGCAGCAGGACATGGATAAAGCCGAATAAGTAACTTGATCAGCATATATTATATTATATATTATACAAATATATTATATATATATGCGATTAATATATATTTATATATATAGTATACACAATGAGTTCACACATATCAATTTGGTACGATAGTGTATTAACAGTCAAGCCGACATTTGGTGCTTCATCAAATTATGCTAATCAGCTTTGGGTTGCTGTGCTTGGCTGGGGTCTTGGGTCTTTTAGTATTGGGTATATTGGGTATTGTGGGTATTGGTTTTTGGGTTTGCTGTGATTAATTGCATCAGCAGGTTGCATCTGTAGCTCGGCAAAGGCGTTAGAGCTGCATAGATAACGCTGCGTTCTATTTACAATATTTATTTCCCCTTAACCTTGTTAGCATTTTGTTTGTATGGCAACACGCGCGCGTGTGTGTGTGCGATAAGCTAATTCTAATTCCTTTAGCAGCCTAATGTGTTTATAATTAACATGCGGGTCAACTGGCTAACAGCTACGGCAACAACAGCCAAAGCGCTGGGTTTGACTTATTGCCTAGTACACGAGGGCATGGCTGCACTAACAGCGAGCAGCACGCCCCTTGCCACAGCGGCAACAACAAATTGCAGCATCGACAAGGTCTAGCCAAACAGTAGCCGCAGTTGTTGCTGTTGTTGTTGGTGTTTGATTACAATTTGCGCGCCTTGATCGCAAAAAAAAAAGAAATATATATATATATATATATATATATATGTACAAAATTGAGCAACAATTTTTTGTTTGTCTGGGCTCTTATGGCGATTCTTATGGTCACGTCGACTTGTCTTACACTTGCGTGAACATGCCCCCAAACACGAACCCATGTGCCCCGGCACCTTTCCCCTGGCTACCTGCCGCCTCCCACCAGCCACCTGCCACACTGCCAGCGCCCAGTGTTTTGGCCAACTTTTGAGTTCGTTTTCGTTTACGTTTACGTTTTTCGAACGCGTGTAAACGCAGTAGCTGCAACATGTTCGGCTGCTCGATTAGCATTTGAAACGTGTGTAAAATGTTATCGATGCTCATAAGAATCAACGGGCAAATGTTTGTGGATATTGTAACTATATATGGTAACCATAGGCTCCTAGCTGACTTTACGATTTCAGTGCGAGGCGTGACTTTTATGTGCCTACAAGTTTTGGCACTTATCATTATTGATTGCGTATCGAAAGTGAACGTGTGAAGGTGAGCAGTCAAATAAGGCACTTAACTTAAGCGCTTATCTGGAGCATGAATAAATTGTTGTGGACTCTATTTTAAAATGTTTAGTGCAGTGACTATCAAAGTAAGAGGAGTTTTGAATTTCAATGAAAGGCCATAAAGGCTGTGTGGGGTCGAATGAATGCTTTTTATAGCAGACAACTGTTTGGGCAGCTCTTAACAGCGTGAGACTTACAGTTGTGTATAACAGTAACAGTAACAGTACAGAAGTAATAGAATGACATAACATAACATAGTAAGGTTAGCAGCGGCTGCTATGTTAAAGCATAACATATGTTAAGCCACATAAGAAGGCAGCTCATTAGGTCTAGCAGAAAGATGCAGTCGAATGAATGTTTGATATCATTGAAGCTGTCAGGCATTTTCAAATGCCTCTAAAGCCTGTGGATGAACGTGCAGCAGTCTGCGAAACTCGCTAATGCTTAGAAGATTAGCTGCCATCAATCTTTGGCTGATTTCCGATAGAGTTGAGCGCAGACTGATTGATTAATGTGAATCCAGATCAGCTTGCAACTAGTGACGCGAGGAGAGAAAATAGCAGGCAACCAGCAGACTTAGCTTATGCTTAACATAACATAATGCTATTAACAGCCCATTTAACAGTTAATTAACATGCATGATATTTTATATAAATTTAAATTAATTTAAAATTTTAATAAATATATAAATAACAGTAGTTTATTTATATACATATTAAAATTTTAATTAATTTAAATTGATTACATAAAATATCCATTCGGCTAACGACTCTCTCGCAATTTAATTAAATTATTAATTTTGTTTAGAAATAACTTTGTTAAAAGTGTTTTGAAGCAACTTATTTAATTTGCAGCGGCATTGAACCTTGCCCTAAAACTTAAATATCATTGAAATGAAAAATTTCTTGACTGCCAGCAGCAACCGCAGCAGCCGCCGCCGCAGCTTTGAGTCGGCTCAAAGAAAAACCTTTTAAATGCTGCCAAAGCTATGAAAAGTCACGAGTTTTGCTATTTTTTTTTTTTTTGCTTTTCGCGCTCGATGCCAAATGAAATAGATAAAAATAAAACATAATGTTGACCCGCTTGGCATTAGGACCAGACAATCCAGTTGCTGCAGCCGTGGCTGTTGTTGGCCCGGCCAGCGGTAGCTGCCAAAATAATAATGGCCAAAAAGTGCAGCGGGCGTCAATTTCAGCGACCCGGGCTTATTAAGCAATGAAATACTATATAATGCCCGCGACTGTGATTTATCACATGCATCGCCAACTGAATGAACTGATGCCCGGGCACTGATGGAAGGGGGCAGCTGGGTTCCCGAAATCATTTTTTCTATACCCTCAGCCCATTTGAGGCGGTGAGTAGGGTATGATGGGTGGGTATATTGTGCAAATGTGGATGTTAGGCAGAAGAAGGCGTGACAGATCTGTAAGATCTGTGGTATATAGTATATATGCTTGGTCAGAACTGTTGGATCTAGCTGTGTCTGTCTTTCTGTCAAACCGAGGTTCCTCTGAGAAATACTTCCGATTTTGAATACCTGTTCCATTCATCCCAAATAACAGAGATTATAATCAGCACACATGCCAATGTCATATGGGATGGGACACCTCAAAAAAACTTAAATAAAAAAAACTCTCAGCACTCTTCAAGGTATACTCTAGTCAAGCATGCCCGTCCAAGACACTCTTTCTTCTCTTTTTTCGTACTTCGTCTGAAGGCGGCTTTGACGATGCCCACGCAAAAGATATTGCGATATATAGGTTATGCCTGGGTAATGGAAAATGGAAAATGGAAATATACTTGTAAGCAGAGCAGACCAAACGAAAATTCAGTAAAAAGGTAGAAAAAAACACGCCGCAGTTGACATTTGTGGCAGGCGCAGTAATTGACGCGCCGCTTGTCGATTGTGTTGCAAGAGGCGCAAATCGAAATAAATTTTGAAAGAGAAAATCGAAATGGAAATGGAGGGCTGCTGCTGCTGCTGCTGCTGCTGCTGCTGCTTTCCATTAACAGACACGCTCGTAACTTATTTGACACGCGCTGGCTGGCTGCTGCTCCTATATAAGACATATGTATGTATATATAGAGATGTCTGGCAAGTTGGCAATATGCAAATGTTGCGGCTGCTGCATGTGGCAGTATCTGCCGCACGTCATCGACGGTAGCCCCATCTATGGCTTAGGTTGTACTGGTAGCTCTTAACTGACAATGTCATAACCCGCCTCGCTGGCTAGTACCGCTTAACGGTTAATGCATTTAAGCTGAAATTATGAGCTGCTGCTGCGACAGCTAGCCAAAATCTTTGATTGCCAGCCAGCCAGCCAGCCAGCTAGCCATCCCGCCAGCCGGCTTTTAACAAATGCGTAATGCTTGTACGTCGCGCCATGATTTGCATTTGTTGCAAACTTGTGTGCAAGAGGAGGAAAATGTGCACAAGTCTGGGGCGCTCTGTTTGCATGGAAAGTGACTCACGCGTCGCGTTCGTTGCCTAAGTCTTTTGTTTTCTATGCGCTTGTCACTGTGACAGACAGCCCAAGACTTGGCATTTTTCTCTGTGCGCTTTGCCCCTTTTTGGCAAAACGTACGCACTTCATAATTCAATCAAACTGAAACATTTCGCAATCCCACACAGAAGGAATTTATTGTTCAGCTCACAATTTTTCAATTGCATTCGGGGCCGACCGACACACGTTGCGAACGAATGACCAACTGCTCGACAACTGTCGCTGCCCTGTCTGTCCCCTCCGTACCCGCTGTCAGGCTGTCTGTGTGCCAGAGCTGGCTTGTCTGTCTCTGAACTCTATTTGAGCCAATTGTACATTTCCTCACCAGGCAGCCGCCCAGCTTCGCTCGCAGCCTCAGCGCCAGCTGCATTTTGCCAATGTTTCTATTTCATGCACAACTGTCAACTGTTGTTGCTGTAGCTGTTGGCTGCTTGCCAGCATGAAATTGTTAACAACATTTGTAGCTGTTGCTCATTGCCGACCACACTGCGTGCAGTTCGCCTGCTGCCTGCTGCCTGCCGCCTGCCGCCTGCTGCCTGTTTGATTTCAGCTCATATTGACAATGAAAGCCGTTGCTACTTCAAACGCCGGCATTTTGTTGTTGCTGCTGTAGCTGTTGCTGTTGCTTGATAGTTGGCTGGGCCCCTACTGACAGGTTAGCAAAGAGACAAAACAAATAAACCGCAACAAAAAAAGGCGAATTCGATTCGTTTCGATTTGATTTGATTTGAAAATTCCACCGCCATGGCAATAAACATTTTTAGTTCACTTTTTATTTTTGTCTAGCGGCTGTTGAAACATTTTTTTGTAATTGATTTTTTTCTATCTATTTTCTGTTAACTATTTTAGCCAACTTATGGCATTGATTTATGTGCATTTTAACAAACATTTTACGAATTTGTTGCAGCTTTTTACAATATTTTCTCGTTGTTTTGCTCGAAGTTATTTATTTTTTGCCTTCGAGCCGGAGCTTATCTTAATCTAAAACGAGCTGCGGCTTCTTTAAGTGATTGCTTGATGCATAATTAGAGCTGAGCCGCTGTGAAGCTTCGCTGGCTGCGACTTTGCCTCGGGCTGAGGCTGAGCATTTTTGCTGTTTTCCTTCGCTTTTTTTTGCGCAGCTTGTCATGGCGTTGGCAGCTGCCGCTGGTGTGTGGGATAATGTGCCCGGCATTATGCGAGTTTATTAATAACTGCATTTTATTCGGCTCGTATCGTGGCTTTGGCTGCTTTTCCGCTGATCTTGGAAGACAAGCGGCATCTAATTGCTGAAAGAGCAAATTTTTACTGCAAATATTTGCCAAGCAATTGGCTCTGTGGCTAAGCGCAGCAAAATTGCAAAACGTTTTTCTACGGTTTCGTTTTTTTTTTTTTAATACCCTGTAGAGCTGTGGAAGTATGCATGGGTTATACTAAGCTGTTGGAATGAAGTGTGCTAGATAGAAGGGCAGATGTTTTGAAAACTGTTTATTGTTAATGATTGAATGGTAGATATGTATTAGATATATATGTAGATAGATATAGATATAGATAGATATAGATGTACACTTAACTTGCATCTATATACTATGCGTCTATATCTTTATATATATCTTTATCTATATATGTCTCTATTTAATATCTAGTGTTAGCTAGGAGTACTAGACAATCATACTTGATTGTCTTCAGTATCTTCTGAGAAAAATACATTTATTATGCCTAGAAATTGTTGAATTATATTATATTATGATTATATTATGATTACATTACTTAAGCTTAAGTAATCAATTATTTAAATTATTTAAATTTAATAAATAAAATAAATAAATAAATAAATAAAAAATAAATAAATAAATAAAAAATAAATAAATAAATAAAATAAAATTATTTAAATAAATAAATTGATAAATATCGATTTTTAATATGATTTCTAAAGAGCTCAATAAGCTGCAGTTACTGATTTGCCTACTCAAGCAGTCTCCTACTACATTTTACCCTAATATAAAATAAGTTATATAACTTATCTTCGATAAAAATCGATTTTTTGTATCTTACCTTATCGATCAACAAAAACAAGCCCAGTTACACTTTCAGCCCAAATCCAGAGTATTTTAAAGTCCAACAACGCCGCACACCAATTATTTGCATGCCAAACTACGCAACAAACGCAGTTAACAAGCGAAGGCCGTCAAAACATTTGCATTTTGACGCTTTTGGCTGTAGCTTGCAAGCGGACTGGCAACAACAATCCATCAAACAGCAAAGTGCAAGGCAGCAACTGTGCAGCCAATCAATAAGGATTTGTGCAACTGACAAGATTTGCCAGATAGAGGAACTCAAAACTGGCAAACTCTATATATAACTATCTCTGTCTGCATCTCTCTCTGTCTCTCTCTGTCGCTCGCTCGCTCAACTTTCACATGGCAAGTTATCTGTTAAGTCTGGAGAGTCTTTTAAAAGATCGTTTTCTATACATCAGAGCTTGAGTGCGCTTTGCATTTGGCTGAGATTAAGGCCCCAGAGCGCTGACAATTTCCGACTTTGGCCGCAGCAAGTGGGTCGTGCATATGCACTTCAAATACCAGTGGAAATAAGAAATTGAAATGGAAAAACTAAAAATCTGTTGCTATTAATGCCCGCCGCGTGCCCAGTTTACGAGTGGAAATATTTTGGCATCGTTTTGACCAACAAATGCCCACGAAATGCAGCTAATTCGAATGGGTTTCCATTTGAGCTTACTTCTCTTTTTTTCTGTTTTATTGGGAAAGTGGGTTAACCTGTCACTTGGCTGCCGACTGCCCAGGCTGACAGGCCAGCCAACTGCGATTGCGACTAGCGTCTACGCATGTGCGGGAATCGCCAAAAGGCCTTGACTTAGTTGCGACTGCGGCGCGGCGCGGTGCGGCGCGCATTGCCGCGGGGCGTCGGCCACGGTCTGGTCTGGCCAAATTAAACCTAAAATGTCAGACGATTAGATAAGCGACTGCAATTCTAAGATGAGCTCGCTGCGCTCTAGGCGATAGCCGAACAGACCGAGCAGCCAAGCAGCCAGACAGCCGAATAGCCGGTTTATATTACTTTTTTCCTTCGCTTGGCTCACACGCACTGCGACCGACTCCTACAAACTATAAATCTGGGCAGCGCTTGTGATTAGTGGACAACACAAAAACGTCAATGCCTGGCCAAGACACTCACACACACACACACACACATGCACTAGCTCACAAATTAGGTTAAGCCAATATTTTGCTAGACACACAAGTGCCCACAGTAACAACAAGAACAAATAAGAATGTGGCCGAGTGGATGTAGGCGACTAAGTCATACGCGCTCAGGCCTAGAGTAGATTAAATATAAGGCAGAAATGCCAGAAGGCTAGGAAATGTAGGAGTTAATAATACAAATTGAAGGATGCAAGCATATTTTATTAAAATATTTAGTTCTTACGCTAAGGAATACATAATATTTTATGTAGATTTATAATACATATATATGAACATCTATCTAACTATCTATATATATATATTAAACATTTAAATATCTATCTATCTATATAACTATCTATATATCTTCAACTATTCAACTATCTATCTATCTATATATCTATTCAACTATCTACCTGTCTATTTATCCAGCTTTCTATCTAACCTTATATCAGATATCATATGGGTAGATAGATAGCTGGATAGATAGACAGATAGATAGTTGAATAGATATACCTATATATCAATACATCAATGTATCAATCCACCACACACAAAAGCCCATATACTCGCTTCCACTCGCCGAGCGAGTATAACAACCTGAAGTGCCGCAACGCCCACCCGCCGCAAGTTGCCTGCTGCTTGGCTGCTAGCTGCCAGTACCAGTTCATCAAAGCGCAAGAATTTTGAGCGGCGCGCAAATATTTTAAACGCGAAATACTTAAGCCAAAGCAAACCGAAAAAAAGGTAAGAAGGAGACCTGGCTAAAAAGTTCAAAATCATAAATTTCAAACGATATTAGGTTAGCTGCAGCAGCAGCAGCAGCAACAGCAGCCGGCGTGTTGATGATATGGGCAACAACGGCAGCCAGTGAGAACCTCTACGCCGCTGACCCCTTCGAGAATCCCCCGTCAGCCTCCAGCGCTGCCGCATGCGTAGCTGCGGCTAGAGACTTGAGTGGAGACTAGCAGCGCATGGAGCACATTTTCTTTTGTTGTGCGAATGCCGTGTGGATTTATTGATTTTGGTCAAAAGCCATGCTTAAGCGTAAATTATGTGCTGGCCAGGCTAAGACAGCCAGCCAGCCAGTTAGATCCTTGTGGCAGGCGGCGATGAAAGCCACTGATTTGTGGCATAGAGCAGCGCGGTTGCCGCCTGCTCATAAATCCAGACAATTTCATAACCCAACAGCACATTTATCAAATCAAGCCTTTGCATCTATCTAATTAAGCCGCGGCGACAAATTTGCCAAGTGTGAAAATCGCATAAGCCACAAAAATCGAAAACCACGAAAATGTGTACAAAATAAAAGAGAATTGCAAATTATTATTTGACGCAATAAAAACTGCGGCTCAGAAAACTGTGTCAGGCGGCGTTCAGTCTTGGCCAGCAGCAGCAGCAGCCGCCGCAGCGACAAGTGGCTTAGATATCGCATAAAGCAACGATTTAATTAGACGCTGATAATTATTGTACAACACTTGCCGCCGCTGCCAACGTTTCTGGGGCAAGTGGCAAGCGGCAAGTGCGAGCTGCCAGCCAGCGGGCAACAGGTACTCGCAGCATTCACATTCAGCCGTTGGCTGTTGGCCAAGTTTTCTCGCTATCTCGCTTATGTTAGATTTAGCTAATTTCCCAAATTGGTATGGCTTGATATTTGCAACGCCAGGCGCCGCATAATTTATTGAGAAAACCTTATGTTTTTTTTTTTTTTGGGCGAGCTACAACATGAAATTCATTTGGCAAGTGACACGCGCTTTGGTGTTAGCCGTATGCAAGTGCGCATAGCTAAATGATTTGCGTGATGTATGAAAATGAAGTCAGAGCATAGAAAGAGAAAATGATTTGAGAACTCATTAAGAACTCATTTGACTGAAGAAATGGTAGAGTCAGAGAAAATATATCGATGAGAACTTTCACTTTGAGTGTTAAGTGTTTTACTATTAGTTACTAGACAGTATAATTTAGGCATATTAGCATGAGGCTAGACTTTTGAAATGGTAGCTGAAGTGCAGAATCTGAAAATGAAAGCAGAAATAAATATATATATGTGAGTGTAGTTTTGCTAAGACAACGATGCGTGCTCTGAATGTCTCTCTAAAGTCAACTCTACGAAGCTGAAACCAATAAGAATGTACTCTTGTGAGAGAACTTAACATAGAACGTTAACATGGTTATGTTAACCTACTTAACATTCTAGCATAACATTTAAGTGTGCCAAAACAAAATTCTTGTTATATGTATATTTAGATAATATTATCGTACTTAACATTCTAGCATAACATTTAAGTGCGCTGTTAAACTTAACATAGATAAATAACATGACTATGTTAACATACTTAACACTCTAGCATAATATTTAAATGTGCCAAAACAAAATGTTTGTTATACTTCGAAATAATATGGCTGTTAAACTTAACATAGGTACATAACATAGCTATGTTAACATACATTCTAGCATAACATTTAGTTATGTTAACATTAAGGCTATGTTAACATATTTAACATTCTAGCATAAAATTTAACTGCGCTGTTAAAGTTAACATAGGTACATAACATGACTATGTTAACATATTTAACATTCTAGCATAATATTTAAGCGTGCCAAAACAAAATGCTTGTTATACTTCGAAATAGAATGGCTGTTAAACTTAACATACGTACATAACATAGATATGTTAACATACTTAACATTCTAACAACATTTAAGTGTGCTTTCAAACTTAGCATAGCTACAGAACATGGCTATGTTAACATTCTTAACATTCTAGCATACAATTAAACTGCGCTGTTAAAGTTAACATAGGTACATAACATAACTATGTTAAAATACTTAACATTCTTGCATAACATTTCAGTGTCCCAAAATGATTATGACCCACAGCTAGACGCTTAGACAGAGCTGTTACAGCTAGACCTTAAGGTCATGTTACGCATCTGCCTTACACCCAGATCTTACGCACAGAATCATGTTAGCCATAGGTCATATACACCCTCAAATGTTAACATAACGCTCAACAACTGACAAACAACATAGAGCCACCGTCCGTCAACATAACGTGGCTAACTCAGCTGCCCACAACAGAGTGCTAGAAAAGTTATTATGCAAATTTTGCTCTTATTAGCGAAACAATAAAAAACCTAACAATTGCAATTGACTTTTGAATATTTCAGCCCACGAACTCGACTGTTTTTGCCGGCCCGAGGGGAAACACAGCAACAGCTGCTAAATTTCCATTGAACATAAGGCTGGGGCTATGGCTTGTGGCGAGGCATATGCTCAATTACACATAAATATAGTTATATATGCTTATTATTTATATTTATTGCCTGACAATGCGGCAGTTCCGTATATATTTACACATTTATCTGTATATATACTCTATCGGAAATTTGTACAAATTTATTTGGCTACCGCTACGCCGGCTGCGGCTGCTGTGCTTCGGGTTTTTGGTCAGCAATTGATCTTACAAGCTGAACGCCATGTTAAACACCCTACACTCTTGTAATTTGTGTCCAAATGAAATAAAATTTATGAACATCGATTGCAATGTTGATTAGACGAAAGCCGACGCTGGCCGACGCCAAACATCGAAATGCCCAAATAACCAAATCTTAAGGCCAGAAACCAGTTCGGGCCGAGCGCTGGCTTTTTACCAGTTTGACTTTGGGCTTTGCGCTGCTCGGCGGCCACTTGTAATATTTTTGGGCTTCTCCTAATTGCAATTTGATGTTTCGGTTCGCTTTTCTACGAAAATATAGTTGTACACACACACACACACACACACACACACACACACACACACAGAGAGAGAGAGAATTTGTTGTGCTGCACTTAGCGGCAGCGTGTGAAAACTTAACGAACGCTGCAGCCTGCAGCCTCCAGCCTCCGCCTCTACTCTTGATCAGCCACAGTTCCCTAACAAATCTTTTCATGTAGAGGTGCGAACACCCTCTCTCTCTCTCTCTCTCTCTCTCTCTCTCTCTCTCTCTTTCTAACCAGTGCGTGTTTAGTGTTTGGCGGCTTGGCTTTTTGCTTATGGTGCTAATTGATTGGTGCCAAAGTTGTATAAAAATTGGAACAGAACACAGTGCGGTCGGTAGGTAGGTGAGAGGGTTTTTGGCTACGCCTTGATTGCATTTGAGGATCGTTTCTTTAAATTATGTTGTTGTATTTGCGCATTCATTAGCATGCGGTAGAGTTGTTTGTTGTTGCGGCTGCTGCTCTTATTATTGCTTTCCCATCGTCATGGACAGGCCCGAAATACATTTCTATAATAAAGTTAAAATATTTAACTTGCAATTTCTGCTCGACTCGCACTGAAGTTAAAAACTTTTTGATTGCAGCGCCGGCTACAACGACGGCAGCAGCAGCCAGCAGCCAGCAGCCAGCATTCGTGCCCCGAAAAGTCACGAAATCTGTGCAAAGAAAAAAAACCATAAAGGAAAAAGCGCCCAAAAAAATCCGAAAAGAAATGAGAAAAAAAGTGATTGATGGAAATTGCTCAAACTGTCATGTTTATGAACGTCCGCAGGATACGAAGCCGACAGAGAGGATTGTGGCTAAAATGTGCACGCAATGCGACAGCAATTTGCAATCAGGCAAGTGCAGGCAGACTGCCAAGCGGAGCGACTAACAAATGCTCTACAAATATGAGCAGGTGAGTTGGGATGATAAAGGTAATCCACATGGGGTAATCTAATTAAGGAGTTGAGTCTATAGATACTGGCAATACCACATAAATACTAATCATAAATACTAAAAAATACTAAATACTCAAGGAATGTTCTGAGAACTCTGAGCTCTGCTGGATTAGAAGAGATCTGACGGAAGTTGCCTTACAGAAATTGCATTTGGTAAGGGTATTCTGAAGTCCGTCTGCCTCTTCTTCTTTTAGACTTTTGCCAATTTTCATTCACTTTGCTTGCCAAGTTGTCAGGTTGCGTTGGGCTGCATTGTGTGCCACTCGCCGAGCCACACACAGCGCCAAGGATCAGATCAGAGCCGCTCAGAGCCGAGCGTATTGCGTGCTTGTGTCAAGGTGTTGCAACAGTTATCGAAATTGTGTGTGCTGCAGCTGGAGGGCTTGAGTAAATTTTTCGAAAATTCATTGAACAATGCAATGGCCTGACATCTGATGCGCTGTGACACTAACTGCGCCAAGTTTGTTGCCTAAGTCTTTCGTTGCAGCCCAAAAAAAAAAAGAAAAGAAAAGCAACATAAAGCCGAAGATAGAATTAAACTTGCAACTTGGAATGCGGCAGAGCAAGTGCAATGATCTATGAGCCTGGCTTAGTAGCCAGTGGCAGTGGCCGCTATTACTGCTGCTGGAGCTGCCACCAATCGCTGCAGCCAATCGCGTTTGCAAGTGTGCTAAATCGCGGCCATGCAAAACATGCTGACCACGGCTTAATTATGCGCTAGCCGCTTTTTGCAGCTAGCAACTGGCACTTGGCCAGCTGCGCCAGCCGCCATACTTAGAAGCAGTCCAAGAACTTAACCATCCGTCCGCCCGTCCAGCTGTTGGCAGCCAACCAACGCTCGCATCAGCCGCAGCCGCAGCAGCAGCTTTAATCCAAGTAGCGGCCATTTTTATATGCGCCATCATGTTGCCTCCCATAATTTTATGCTTCATCAATGACAGCAGCAGATGTGCCGCCTGATGTCCGTCTCTCTGTGTGTGTGTCGTCTGCTGAGTAGCTAGACAACAGCCTAACAGAAGCAGCAGTGGCAATCAGCAAGTCTCGCTCGCTCGCTCGCTCTCAGCTGCTAGCCGCATCCTTTTGTGACGCATGCTTTCAACATACTTTATCCTGGCAATCTGCTGCCATTTTTACTCTGCTGCTGCTGCTGCACTTGCAACACAGCGGCAACAGACTCAAAATTGTTTTCGTGGTAATTTGCACCCGAGGCGCTTTAAATTCTTTTGCCCAGCGCTAGCTAAACAGGCGCAACGTCAACTCGACAACGTCGTTGTTGTTGTTGTTGGTTGGTTGGTTGTTGTAAGCTCCCTTCAGTCTCGCTTCTGTTGTTCATCATCTTCATCTTTGGCTTTGACAGCTGTTTTGCTGGCTTCTCTTTTGCCCATCCGGATGTGTCGTCTTTTTGCCTTTTTTTTTATTATTTTAGAACTTTTTTATGCTGCCCCCTTTATACGTAGGCATATGCAGCAGGCAGCCCAACATCGTGTACTTGCTGCACTCGCCATGCCTGATTATTGTTATTAGCCAGTATAGATATTCATCCAGTGCCTGCTTATTTGGCTGCAGGCGTTTTGCTAATCTTCCATCAAAATCGATCGGTTCGTTGGGATTGTTGCTGTTGCTGTTGCTGGCCCTCGTGCGTCTGTGTGTGTGGAAGACACTTAAAGAGTCACATGTGATCACATTTTGATGAAGCTTTTGTCTTTTTAGTATTTTCGTGTGGACTGGTTTACCGCCATATGCGCGCGGCACACATAAAGACCTAAAAGCGCACAATCCAATGGCTGTCATAAAACCCATTAAGAAATGTTGACCAATTTACATATGTAGATTTCCAAAATGGCTGCGATAACAGTTAGGCTTTCACACACACAGCTGCTGCGGCTGGTGCAACTGCAAATAATAATGACGGAAGATTGATCTGGTCGGACAGCTGCGCTCGGTCTGATTGGCCACTCAAAATTGTTGCTGCAATTTCGGGCTGCCCTTTTCGGAAGTGAGCCGCCGCCGCTGCCGCCCCTTTCATGCACCGCTCTGAGTGCAATTTCGCTCATCATCTTCATTTTATTATCGACATAAATATCAAACGAAAATTGTGGCATAAAATGCGATCGATACAAATCTGGTTACAAGCAGCGAGCAGCGGGCCCTGCATAGTTCAGCACTTCATTCTGCACCTGAGACTGGAGCTGCCATCGCCATCGCCATCGTCTGCGCCGTCTGCTGCCCTGTGAAGGACATTATGGAAATGATGTCCGCGGGCGCTGGCTGGCCATTACTCAGTCGCAGCGCCTGGGCAACGCCCAATTGATCAATGCGTGGCGATAGGCAGCGGCTGCAGCTGCGACGCCGACTGCAGCATCAGCATCTGCATCGGCAGCGCTTGCTGGCAAATTTATGCCTGCTGCCTGTGCTGGAGAATTCAATTGCGTTTGGTGCTCGGGTTAAGCAGCTCAAATAGTTGGCATCTCACATGTGCCACGCCCATTTCTTACACTATCAGTCATAAAAATGGGAAATTTATGCAATTGCCGCTGCTGCTGCAGCTGAAATGATTGCTGAGCCGCATGGCGTGCAGCAAAAATATAACTGAAAACTGGCGCACACCCACCGCGCCTATGCACACCTAGCCATACAATACACTAAGTTAGCCTGCTCCCTCCCAGCACCCCCCTGGGTTGCCACCCACTAGGAGTGAAGGCTGTGTAATATTGACGCTGGCAGAGCACGGGACGCGCATGCGTTTTGCGCGTAAATTGCTCTGCTTTCAGCTCTCGGCTGTTGGACGCAGCCGTCAACCGTCCGCAGCAACTCCGATTCCAGCATCTGCGTCAGCGTCAGCGCCGCCGCCAACTCGATTACCGCCTAGACCTGTCCGCCAGCGATACATATTCAATATACCACGCATGCCCCGCCAGGGCGCAGAGTATTTGCGCTCAGTTTTGTTGGATTGTAGATGTGGAAAAGGTTTCTAGACCCGCGAGAAAGTTACTCTAGAGTTATTTTACATATTTGCTGTTATAATTCCCAAGTAGTTTAATCCAGCACCTCAACTTCCATTGTGTTTTATCTACTGTCCACTCGCCCAAGCTCAAGATAGAAATCTTTAGTAGGAACGAAGTAAATAAAATATTCAATATCAAATCATATCTGAAACTTCCTATGGCAGCGCAGCTCCTCCTTTTCACTGGGTATCTGGTTAGTCACGCTGCTCTCGTTAACTGCCTGTTATCCAAAATGTCCGCATACAAATTGATTTCATTCCGTTTGTAATGTCGCCGCCCGAGCGTGTGTGGCAATCGTAGATTGTGGTTTGTTGGATTTCGTTTCTGTTTCTAAACATTTATTTATGCCCCGTAATTGTTATACTTGGCTCGCGTATCAGATGACACGCCGAGTGTTGGCCCGACACACACACAGACACAGACACAGGCATTTGCATTTGCATTCGGAATGCGTTCACGTCCGCCATGTCTAATGACAAATAAATAAAATTGTTTCAAACGCTGACACGCAAAGCTGTGGGGCGCGAGGGGCGGCCAGCCGCCGGATGGATCAGTGCTGCTGCCCACACGCAGGATTTGAGGAAATGGCAAGGCAGAAATTGAATGATGCGCATGGAGCACAGAGGCGCGGTAACCCGATTGACAAGCTGCAGTTGCAGTTGCTGCTATCTGTCTGGCTGTCTCGCTCTCTGCCTCATCGTCGTCGTCGTCATCGTCATCATCAGTCAACCAATTTGTTTCGATGAATGACTGAATGAATTTGTTCACCCCTTGGTCATCTTGATAGGCGCGCAAGCGTTCGGACTTGGACCAACCCAAACCAACTCACTCAACTTGCAACAGCAACAACAGCAACAGCAACAGCAACAGCCGAGAGGCAACAACAGGTTCTTCGCTTGTCGAAACGCAGCGCAGTTTGTTAAACTGCAGCAAGAACAAGCCAAAGACAACGACAAGGAGCAAGAGCCGAGCGAGAGACGCGCTGCCGGGTGGGAGGAGCAGCAGCAGCCGTTGCAGGAGGCACCCTGATCGAAGCGCGGCACTTTGCATAGAAGCGTTTTGGCAGCATTTTGCGATTGCGATCAGCGTTCAATCCGCGCTTTGGTATTGGTACTGGTAGCGGGCCGCAGGTTGCTGTTGCTGTTGCTGCAAGCAAACAACAAATGCCAAGCACCGAAAAAACACAAAGTAGGCTGGACGTTGCACAGCGGAGATACATGAGTTATACAGAGGACACACGGCCGCGAAGAGGAGTAGCTGTGTCGATAAGAGCAGCGACATCGGAATCGCTCGTTAGTCTTACAGCTGAGGGACACCCGGGACAGCTTACTGCTCGGCTCGCCCGTCATCCGTCATGCGGCGTAGTCAAGTAGAAAGTGCTGCTGCTGCTGCTGCTGTTGATTTTTTGCTTTTCCCTTTTCTGTGCTAAATGCCAACGTCGTTTTACCGACGGCAAAACTCAGCAGCAGCAGCAGCTGCCGCCATTTTGCTGGTGCTCCGCCTCAGTGGCCAAGACACTCATAATCACCAACACACACACACACACACACACTTCGCATGTAATTGAAGTCGTTTATGGGAACAGCCGCTGCTGCAGTAGCCGCATTGCGAGGAGGGGTAAATTGGCAATGGGAACGCAGAACCGCAGCCGGCAGACGGCAGCCAGTCGGCCATCATCATTGAGGCCGCCAATGAAAAGCATGTGGCAACATCATTAACTCTTTTTGCTGCCGCTGCCACTGCTGCACGTAACCCCCTGGTTCAGCCATTGCCGCTGCCACAATTTGTATTAATTTTTTCCCTTCCTTTTTTTTTGGGTTTCTTTTTGGAGAAAGTAATTGGCACTTGTTCACAAAATGGCGCCAGAGCCAAAAAAAAAAGAGGAGATTTAAAAAAAGGCAACCATTTTGAAGAAGAAGCCACAGCTGAAGGCATAACTGTTCTCAGCGGTGGTGCGGCTAGGTGGTGCTGGTGCCATAATGACACATGACACTTGGCCACAGTTTTTTTTTTGTCGTCTTTCTTCGCTCTTTTTGAATATGAATGCAGAGGCGGAGACGCAGACGTAGATGGATATGTGGCTGGACAGAGAGTAGAGCCGGCCGGAGTCAGTGTGACGATCGCTACCAAAAAGAGTTGCCACAGCGACGCCGAGTGTCCAGCCCCATGCCGAGGCGACAGCGCGTTCGGTTCTTTTCGCATAAATTCACAGCAGGGGGTGTTCCCCCACCCCCTCCTTCACACACATATGCGATTGAATATAAGTTGTTTTTTTTTTCTGTCTCTCTGTTTTCCCTATGCTCTTCTCAAGCTTCAGTCATTTGTTGTGATGGCTTTTGGAAAAGTTTCATATGGCTTGTCCGCATTTTGTTTCATTTACGAAATGAAATGAAGAAAAAAAAATAATAATAATATGAGCGTTCTCATGATGTCTTAATCTGCGGCCATTAATATGCCTGATAAATAAACTGTATTAATTTATGCGCATTTTTGTATGAGCACGAAAGAAACATAGCTCGGGCCAATTGAATTGACCATATCGAGAGTTGATTAACGCGTTGTTCGATTTTAATGCTGATGATGTTGTCTCTCGATCAACCAAATATATGTATATACATAATATATATGTAAATTTCTCTCGCCCTCCCTCTCTCTCTCTGTTCTAGGTCGAGCGGGGCGCCGGACGCCCCTTCAATGGCTGCATTCTCAATGAAATTTGATGAGCTCTTCGGTAACCGAATACCGCAAAAAACGACACAAACTCAGGAACGGGGGCCCAAAAATATCGAGAAGTGCGCAGCTCTCAGTTGGCAAACATAGCGACAGGAGTTGAGACTAAAAAAAAAAAGAAAATATATATAAAACAGTTGCCACATAAGGATGTGGCTGAGCGGCACGTCATGTGGCGCGTCTGCCGCCGCTGCCACTGCTGCTGTTGCAAGGTGTTGGCTTAAAGAACGAAAGCAACTAACCACAATCTGAGCCGCCACCGAATGCATTTGTCGCAACGCATCAGCCCGTTGCCGCTGCGAATTTTAAACGCTTCTGACGCTTCACAATTGGACGCACGCGGCACCAACCAACGTGTGGCAAGTACTCAAATGCTTTTCACTTCATTTCATTTCAAAACACAATCACTTTAATTAAACGAAACTCATGTTTACTTAATGTTTCTATATATATTTTCCTCAATTTTCCCAAATCCGCTTTATCATGTTTCAGTTGAAACTACAATTTTTCTCCCAGATATACAGATATTTACGTTGCAGTTGCCACTTGACTTGCCACACACCTCGTTTTTGGGGCGGTTCGAAATGTCAGTGCAGCTGTTTAGCTGTCGTCTGTTTGTCTAGGCATACCCTGTAGAAATCAGGTATAGGGTTAACAAAGGGTGTGTATATTTCGAGTTATATGTCTGTGTTCTCAAGGAACTCGGTTACTATAGCAGCTAGAGGTATGATATGTGGTATGTAGACTTGTGATGTAAGACTTGTCTGTTTAAATACATCACTGTTCTCAAGGAACTCAAAGACTATAATAGCTATAGCTATAATTTTCTTTATATAAGCGCTAAAACATCATCTCATTAGATATACATAACAAATAGGTAAACTTTTAGATCATATACATATCTCAGTTCTCAAGGAACTCAGAGACTATGAAAGCTATCTATATTAAATTTGTTATAAAGGTCATAGATGATAGCAGTACCTTATATATAACATAATTTGCTGATAATGATCTCTATATGTCATAGTCTTATAGATATTTAGTCTTTGCCACTAGAAAGCTTTAACTTTGCTCTTTATTCTGATAAATCCCAAGGACAGCTTGCTCTCACTGCCTAGCTTTCTACAGGGTATTCGCCCATTGATCACTTTTCCATTCTTGCTTGCTTATTATTTTTTGGGGCGCTGCACTTGTGGCAGTCAACGATCCGTACTTGATATCATTTTTTGTTGTTACTTGAAAAGCGTTAAATTTGAATTGATTTTGGAAGTCTTTGAGGTCTTTTGCTCATTAGAAGATTGTCGAAGTAGCGCTAGGGCACTTGGTCTAAAAGGTCTGGTATACCACACATATACGTAGGTATTGTCAACAGTAGCTGGCGATGGGCTGTGCTGGAGCTGAGATAAGTAATCAAATTTATATCGAGCTTCTTGTTGCGTGGCCTGGCAAAGCTGTCTAGTCGTAAAATGGTAACATAACTGTGAGATTGGAGGAGACTTTATGGCATTTTTGGTGGTAGCGCGCGTTCTGTTTTTTCTCAGTTTTTAATGTGGCACGGCGTAAGGAACGCCTTTTATGTGAACCGACAGCCAACGACTGGGCCCATATTTTAATGGCCATATCTATGTCCATATTACACTATATATATGTGTATATATATGCATATATGTCTATCGTCTTTGAAGCTAGTCAAAGATCCAAGTGCGAGCGCATTTTTCGACAAGTTTTACGGCCTTTTTATGACTTAATCCATACCGAAAGGCAACAATCAATACAACAACAACAGACCGAAACTATGTTGGGCAGAAACATTGTTAGGGTGCCTCAGCGTCATAAACAATCATTTCGTAGAGTCATTCATATTTCTGTTAGCATAACAATGGCAATTCGGACACACACACCGGACAGGTGGACGGACGGACAACGGCGACGACGACGACTCTCTCCGAATCAACGTGAAATAAAATCGTTTAAAATAAATAAACAATTTACATTTTTAATCAATTGTGGCCAAATCAAGATCTGCAGACCTGATAAAGACGGCTGCCAAGCCAAACCAGCATAGAGCCCTCTCGCTCTGTCCGTCTGTTACTGTTGCTGTTAATGTATACCCTGTAAAGAAGTTAGTAAGGAAGGGTATGCAAATATATCTTGCTCGAATTCTAAGAAAACTCATTCAATTTTAGTATTATAGGACCACAGTCTAAGGTAGAGTCTATTTCAAGTCATATACAGAGCTCAGTACTCAAGGAACTCAGAGACTATGCAAGATATCTATATAAAATTTGTTATATAGGTGGTATACGAGGGGTCCAACTAGTGTATTATATATAGCCTAGGAAAACTCTTGCAATTTTCGCTCAGTACTCAAGGAACTCAGAGACAGTGTAACTTATGAACATGAAATTTGGTATATAGATGACATATGATGTTGCCAGCTAATATATAACAATTTTCTGATAAGAACTCTAGTCTTATATTATCATGTAGAAACCAGCCACTATATATACTAGTAATATGATATCTGCCACAGAGTTGATCGTATTCTTTAAACAATCCATAATTGATTAGGCCAGTTATTTTGCGAGGTATTTGTTAGTTGAGCCAATAGCATGATTCGACATTCCTACTTGTTGGTTGGGGCTGTTGGCCAGACAATAGACCGACTGGGGAGTGTCCGCAATCGAGCTGAGTAATTTGAAAAATGTGAAACGCACAAATCAAACAAATCAAATCAAATCAATTCGTAATAAAAATAAACATTAAATTATAAAGCAATTTTGCAATGGAACTTCGCATTATTGGGCATGGCTATACTGGTATATATCTATCTCATTTCAACCATTCATGGGGCATGATTCAGCAGCGACATCTGGCGGCCCGATTTGCATAATCAATGTTGGTAGATCTCAAAGAGCAGAGGGGCAAGGCGAGGGAGTGGGAATATCATGAGAAGTGTTTGCCCGAAAATGTTTTTCCAACTTTTGTTGTGTATTTTTTTTAGTTTTTGGAATAAAATTTGAGCCACGTCTTCGGCTCGGCTTAATTGACAATCTTGTTCGGGCGCGTAACTTTTGACACTTTTGGCTTTGTTTTTCTTCTGCTTTGTCTTATCTTAACAAATTGCCAAGTGCTTAGCAACTGACAGGCCCAGGCCAGGCAGAGAAAGAGAGAGGGAGAGAAAGAGAAAGAGAGAGAGTGAGTGAGTGGGGCAGGCATTAACGGTCACACATGACCATAACTTTCAACTGTATGCTTTTATGATTGTATATATGCCATTGTCTAGTCGGTCGGCCGGACTGCCATGAATAACATTCTTAGGCCTTTGTTTTGTGTAGATGCTTGGACAGAGTCTTTGGGCTGGCATCACACTGGAGGAGGCTGGAGCTGTCTGCAGCTACATGGAAATATGGAAACATTTCCGCTTTGGGGCTGAGCTGTTGCTGCTGCTGCTGCTGCTGCTGCTGCTGCTGCCCTGTCGCGTTTTCCATTTGGGCATTAATCCAATAAATAATTCAATTGTGTCACAAAAATCAAATCAATTGCGTGGGCAGCCAGCCAGCGAACGCAAAACAATATGTGGCTGGGCCTTTGCTAACAGACAACCGTAAGATACATCAAAGCAGAGCAAGTTTTACATAATCCTACAGATACCAAAGAGCGATATCAACGCGCGCTCTCTCTCTCACTCTACTCGGCTTGTGCGTCACCAGGCAGTAAGAGATGGCGGCCAAGACAATGCCCAATTGGCCCGCTGGCTGATTTAAGCTGGCTGATATGCGCCATGGCGTGAACAATTGCCAATTGGACTGCAATTGGAGTCAGAACAACTGCGGACTGGCCGGCGCAGGGATTGACAGACAATTTATAATCCATAATGTTTAATCAAAGGCAAATCACGTTGAACCTGCGGCCTTCGCTGCAAATGACTTCATTAGCAAAGCAGCAAAACAGAGAACGAGCAACAGAAACAACAACGAGCAATAAATTTCAAGCAGCTCGTTGCACAAATGGCTGCAAGGCGACTGCTGGGACTGCTGCGGCGGCGGCGGCTGTTGTTGTGGCATTTATGAATTCATGCTTTCAACTAGAAACAAAGAAACTCTCAAGTGTGCTGCACCCGCGCCCAAAACCGCAATCGTTTGCACCTAATTAGATGGGGCCAAGTCTCCAAAGAATATCAGCCCAGACTCCCTCTCTCTCTCTCTCTCTCTCTGCCTGTGTGAGAAACTTTGCGGGCCATCGACGCATCAGTTCGACTCGTCGTTGCTGTCATCAACAACATCTCAGCTAACTGCTGCCTTAACTACAACATTTACTGTTCGTACCGCTACGCACTGGGAAGTGGGCAATCGAGCCGAGCTCTAGCTGCCAGCCCCAAGTTTGGTCTGTGTAATGGAACTGTCGACAGTTTGTTGTTTGCAGTTCACAGTTGTTGTTATTGTTGTTGTTGCGCTCGTTGTTGGCTTTGCTGCTGAGCTGGCCCCATTGTATAGCATCCTTTGACAGTGCATTGCACTTGCAGCTAGAGATGGGGTTTGGCTTGGAATGAGAATCGATTATATATATATATATTTATATTAATAACAATTTTTTCAAATTTTTACCTGATACCTTTAGTATTTTGTTCTTCTATTAGGGAGAAGTTCGTTAAATTGGTTTAGTCTTATGTAACCTTAGTCAATAGGGCGTGATTAAAAGGAAATATCGATAGCTATCACTACTCCCACAGTCTCTTATTGCACAACATATACATTCTTCCCCTTTGGACTCGTGCCTTGTCGTGTCACGCCTGGCAAACCAACTCTATTTCCCGCCAGCAGCAGCAGCAGCTATTGACGCGCGCGAGCCTTAAACAAGCTGCTAGTTTGTAGCAACAACTGCTAAAAGTTGCAAGTGCTTCAAAATACACTATGCCTGACAGGGTATGTGGGCTATTTGGGTCATCATTGGCAAAGCTTTAATAGCATATGACTCTGCATATGACTCTATCTATATCTATATCTATATCTATATCTATATCTATATCTATATCTATATCTATATCTATATCTATATCTATATCTATATCTATATATATATCTATATCTATATCTATATCTATATCTATATCTATATCTATATCTATATCTATATCTATATCTATATCTATATCTATATCTATATCTATATCTATATCTATATCTATATCTATATCTATATCTATATCTATATCTATATATATATCTATATCTATATCTATATCTATATCTATATCTATATCTATATCTATATCTATATCTATATCTATATCTATATCTATATCTATATCTATATCTATATCTATATCTATATCTATATCTATATCTATATCTATATCTATATCTATATCTATATCTATATCTATATCTATATCTATATCTATATCTATATCTATATCTATATCTATATCTATATCTATATCTATATCTATATCTATATCTATATCTATATCTATATCTATATCTATATCTATATCTATATCTATATCTATATCTATATCTATATCTATATCTATATCTATATCTATATCTATATCTATATCTATATCTATATCTATATCTATATCTATATCTCTAACTGATTCCAACTATTTCGAGTCACTCCTCTGTTCTCTCTTCAGAAAATCTTTGTATAAACCTAATTAATTTTCTCTTGAGAGCTTTAACTCCTTCAACTTCTCCCCACAAAAATCTAAGAGTATTTCAAGGTCAGCCTCAGTAAGAAAGCAATGTCTAGGCACTCGTATTATGTTTTATTGACAACTTGTGATCATGATCAGTGCGTAATGAGTGTTCGCTTTATCTCAGGCACTTGTTGGACGCGCCAATTGAGTTGGGTTGGCGAGCCCAGCCTGCTCGCCGCGCCGCTGGCCCCGCTCGGCTTGCAGCAAACTGTGAGCCGGGCTCTGGGCCCGTTTCAAGTGCCAAAAACGTGGCAGACGGCTGTCACAACAGGCGCTAAAACAAACAGCCCGAGCAACTGTACGAGCGCTAACCAGCTAAAGGAGGCCATGATACAGTGCCAGTTAAATGCTAACCAGGAACAGGCACAGCCGCAGCCCTTTCTCATTTCTCTCCGGGAGCGGGACCGTGAGGCTGGGGCTTCTGTCAGGCGACTGACAAGCGTGCATCATCGGGCCAAAAGCGCGCTTGTCATGATGCCAAATTGTTGTTAAGTTTTTGGCCAAGGCTCTGGAGCGCATGAACATGCGTCAGAGCTGCGCGCACCAGTTGGACACGAAACCTGGCCAAATCCAACATAAATAATGCATTTTGCGATCACTGCCAGCGACCACATAGTGTGTTCGCACCGCTGGGCAGTACGGCAAAGGTAAAACAACAAAAAACGTATGAGAACTGACACTCAAGCCGTATTTGGGTCAGTGGGGTCTTCCGGTGAGCCGGAGCAAGTGCCTGTAGATGAACTGTAGCCAAATTAGCTGTCAAATTGGCGTTCGCAATGCCGAAAGGCCTCTCGTTCGATGCGCGTTAATTGTGTTGTCAGAGCAGCAGACGGCAGAGTATCTCCTCTCTCTCTCTCTCTCTCTCTGTCCCGCTCCCCCTCTCACATTATTAAATAACAATAATCAATAAATTGCATTAGTTTTCATTAAAAACGCTGAGTCGTACAATGTCTTAATCCGGCAACAAGGCGACAATTTCCGCCAGTTCCAGTTCCAGCCAACGGTCTCAGTCTCAAGACTTCTCCAGTTCGTGCCTCATCCTTGGCTTCATGCAAATTATACAGAACATGGCCAAGAGCGAGCGAGAGAGGGAGAGAATGGGGGGGGGTTGGCAGAGTCACAGACAGAAGCGTGCAGCGAGGCGAACATTAACTGCGCTTTGCTTAAAATTTATGTTAATCGCTTGTTTTACTTTTAATTTCGCACTTAAAATTGTCGCCATGCCCCGTGCAACAGCACCGACTAAACCATCCACTATCTGCGGTCTCGCCGGAGTTCTCCAGGGACTAGAACCCGTTCCAGTCGGTCTGTGTGCGCTGTCTCTAGGCGACTGGCAGACAGCATCGATAAATTTTATCGATTCCTTGCTGTGGGATTTTAAAACACATCAAAAGACAATAAAATATATCACAAATACGACGAGCACACACGAGGCGCAAATGTTTTTAGGGAACCTGTTCTCCTCGCATACGCGCAATGCGACAAAAACAAACTTAACTGCACTTGGCTGCGGCACAGGCCCAGGCAAGATTCTGATTTCCTATAGCCGTAACGTATAACGTCAACTATTCCCGTTGCCGTGTGCCCCAGCCCCTCCGCTGCCGCCTCTAATCCGCCTCGAAGCAACTGTATAGTTATTTTAGCATTTTATGTGTCGTCGATTGTTGTGGGGATTTGGCTGACTCGCTGGCTGGCTGGCTGGCTGGCTGGCTAGCTGGCCGTCACTAATTGGATAAGGTAATCCCAACAACAAAATATGAAATCGCTGTTCGATATGGGCGCCTTGTGCGCAGATTTTATGACGCACTTCACAGAGCCAGAGCTCAGAAATTAAGGCACAATGGGGCGAGAGCGACAGACGGACAGGCTCTGCGACCCATTTATAATTAAACGTCAAATGCTGAAAGCCCCGCAAATAAATGTCAAGAGCAAACGAAACTTTACATAAGCCCCACATGACAATTTTTTCTAGAGTAGCAGAGCTTAAAAAATATATATATTGAATCTATTCACAGTTCAAATGGGCTAAAGAAGTTAAAGCCGAATTGGAATTGTCAGTCATGTTGGGGGCTAAGGCGTTGCCATGCTCCAGCGTGGGCGGATTAACATACACACACACACACACACACACAGAGAGAGAGACACACACACAGTCGCACTCTCAGCTCAAGTCATTTTAATTGAAAATTGTCAACAGCTTGTGCCCCGCAACAACCCAAACACTTCTAATCAAGATCAAGTACCAAGTTATTTTTATTTTTATTTTTATTTTATTTTCTATTTTTTGTAGGCCTTTGATACGCTTTTTTTTGGGTGGGCGTCGTTGACCAGCGCTGCGTCTGCAGCTGCGCTCAAAATGCGGAAATGTTGCAACAGGCGAAAAAAAAAGAAGAAAATTCTGAATTCAGTTCTATTTGGCTTTGGCAGATGGCGGCCTCTTGCGCAATGCACACGTAAATTAGCATAAATAGATTTCAATCACTGGGCAATAATTTCATTATGAGAAAGGCACAGGCATATACAGACGACTTTATATATATATATATATATATCTATATAGAGTGCGGCTCACACGCATGTGCCCCAGCGAGCGATCGTTTTATTGATTTTTCCCAAGTCAAATATGGCTTTGAACTTGGACTTTTGCGCCAATAATACACTCACACAGCAGGCAGGCCAGGCCAGGCCAGTCAGCCAGTCAGCCAGCCAACAGCAACTACAACAACAAGAGCTAGCGATAACAAACAAACGAAATATGCAAAAAGCGCATGCGAGGCGAGATATGCTAACAAGACAAGGCGCACAACTTGCAACTGGCAACAGCTTGGCAAATGCAAAGAAAAACGGAATAAAAATAAAAAAAAAGTAACAAAATAAAAATATTAATCAGCCATGGGAGACCGGGGCGGCAAGTGAGCGGCGGCCAGCCCCGGCACTAAAAACGATTAATTCGCAGCGGGGGGCGTGCAGCTACAATGACCTGTGCCAGTGCCTGGGCCTGGGCCTGGGCCTCGGCCTGTGCCTGTGACGAAGCCTTTGCTCGTGGCCGTGTCGATTGAACGGCATACGTAAATTCTAACTGCACTTACGTGTTACGTATGACGTAAATGTAACCTAAGAGAGAGATGAGAGAGGGTGAGGGAGAAAGACAATGAAGGCAAAGAGAGTCAGAGAGGGAATGTGGATAATGCCATTGCTCACCGTTGCATAAGCATCTATGTAGTAGCTTTACGTCATACGTAACACTTTAAGTTATATATTTCATGAACACAACTACGTTGGACGCCGCCAGGCAGAGAGTCAGAAACTCAGGCAGCGATAGAGAGAGATATAAAGTAAAAATCAGAGAGAGAGAGAGAGAAGAAAGACTCATTGCCCATTTATTACGTATAATCTTTATTTCTATTACGTATTCTACAAACCACGTACTATTACGACTCTACATGAAACTTATACTAGAACATAGAGTTAGACCAAGAGAGAGAGAGAGAGAGAGAGTGAGAGTTGAAACTGTGTACATAATAGCTTACGTTACATAAACGTTACGTTATTACGTTACTACATATATTACGTATACGACATTGTTAGCATAGGTCAAAGCTAAGCAAGAGAGAGTCGTAGTTTACTGTTTAATGAACTTTAAATAATTTTTTAAAATTATTTTTAAGACATTTTTAAACCGAGAAAAACAATGAAAACCTTTTCAATAATTTAAACAAAAGAATCTATTGATGAGCTCAATTTGTTAGGCAACTGAACAATAAGGAATCGGCTTTGAGTTTAGTTAGGAATTGTCATAGCAGAAGGCAAGAGTTGCCAGTGCTATCAAAATAATAATTATATTAATAGTTAATGCAATACCTATAGTACCAATAAATACTAATGCTGAAGCTCAAGTCAAATATTTGTAATAAAAATATAATGAAGCTTGTCTAAAGTATCAAAATATATATTTAATAGAAAATATATTATAAGTATTAAATATTTAATGACGCTGATAACATTTCTCCCGAGAGTAAAACAAGTTCTCGCAAAACAAACCGTTAACCAAGCCATTGACAATTTTCTGCACAACACACACACACACACACACACATCCGTATATGTATGCGTATTCAATATACAATATATTTATATAGTGAGTCTATACAGTTGTTGGATTTGTAGCTGCTTAGCGTTTTGCGGGCAGCTCATCATTTCGACTGCTAAAGTCATTTCTCATGTTGGCAAGATTTATGGCTTCCACCTTCTCGTCGCATGTGGAAGCCAATGCCAGCAGCAGCCGCCTTGCAAACGCCTGATGCGCTGCTGTACAGCAGCAACTCGTACAACAACAACAACAACAACAACAACTGCTGCTGCAACAGCAACAAACTGCCATTCGCACTAAAATTGAATTCTGCGTTGTGTGCGTTGCGTTGTGCGGGCCGCTCGCTGCTCCCGCTATGATTGATCACTAAATTGCACAAGCTTAAGCGGCGCAAGCCCACGACGCGCCCGAAGATGAGGATGAGCACAGGAATCTGGGCACAGGCAAGAGCCAGGCGGCGGCAGCAGCAGCAGCGGTGCCTGGGCACGGCCTTTGATGGGGCGCATGGGTTTGGGGTATTGCTGCCTCTGCTGCTGCTGCTGTTGTTGTTGTTGTTGTTGCTGCACATTTTTGTTGCATGCTTACAATCAGATCTGTCAGATCAGTTTCCTCTTTGGCATCGTTTTTTGTTTTTTCTTGTCTTTTTGGCAGTTTTGTTTTGTTTTGCTCATTCGCGGCTGCTTTGGCCGCCTTGGCTGTGGCATTCATTTAATCCGGCCTGGCTACCAAAACGTTGCATCCACAGCAGCCCCAAAACATTCAGGGCGTTGCATGGGGCGTTTTATTGTTATATCGACACCAGCAGTTTGTGCGCAGTTTGCGTCATTTGCATTAGCCACATGCAGACAGATATATATATAAGTATATATATATATATATATATATATATATATATATTATTTTTTTTTTTTTTTATATACATCCATATGTATGTGGAGTCCATACTCCAGTGAAGACCACCAAAAAAGGTTCGACTGTAGCAGCCATTAAAATCGCTCATTGAAAATATTTTAAGTGTTTTTTTATATGTCATTTTATGGGGCTGGGGCTGGGGCTGGGGCTGGGATATGCCCAGCTTATATTTGCTGTCTGGCTGGCTGGCTGCTTGATCAGCTCGTCGTAGAATTTGTTTATCGTTAATGGCTGCATTTACGATGTGATTCTTGATGGAATACATATATAAATATATATATATATATATATAATTATATTTGTGTGTGTGAGTCAGCTTCCTGTGGCACTTTGGCCGGCGCGCTTATCCGCGCAGCTTCCGTTGCTCATGGGTTGACATTTGGGGCTTTAGCATTTTAATGCTGCTCATAAAAATGCAAATGCTGCATTCACTCTAATACTAATAATAATAATAATAATAATAACATTGAATGTGTTAACGTGTGCCCTAATATGGTCAAACATTTTCACACCTCAACGGCGATAGTGCGTTGCCTGCTTATGGACTCGCATTTCATTTATGGCGCGAGAGTGAGAGAGAGAGAGAGAGAGAGAGGAGAGAGAGGAGAGACCATAAAACTGTTTGGCCTTAGAAAGCCGCTGTTCAAGTTGCAGTTGCTAGTAGAGAGTTGTTGCTGCTGTGAAATTAACTTATTGCCTTTTATTGGCAGCAAACAGCAGCAACAGCAGCAGCAGCGGCAGCATTTACCAACTTCTCAACTTGGCCAAGTCGACTGAATGCATTTATTATGGTGCTACTTGTCGAACCGGAAATGCAATGCGCTATTCAAACATATTGGCGCCCTTGGCAGCAGCAGCAGCAGCAGCAGCAGCAGCAGCAACAGCCTCCAAAATAAGACCAATACACAGCAGCAGCAACATTTGCATGTGCGGCAACTGCAATTGCTGCTGCTGCCTGTGCACAGAGTTGCTCATGTTGCCTGACCTAACAACATGTTGCTGTTGTTGCTGCTGTTGCTGTGAAAGAGGCGGCTACAGTATGTTGCGATGATATCTTGCTTAGGCTATATTGCAGTGGTTGCTGTTGCTGTTGCTGTTGTTGCTGTTGCTGGCACTTGTGGGTCAGCTAGAAGTGGCTGCTGCATCCACTGCCGCTGCTGCGCGCATTTTAATTGAATTAACATTTTTACTAGTGTAATGATTTCAATTAGTTTGCACCTCGCACATGTATTGTCAGGCCCGAAGTCGCTGTTGCTGCTGCAGACAATGTTGCAGCAGGCAGCTGGCTGGCAGAGCAACATTAGCAGACGCTTGAACTGCCTGGCATTGCAATGTCTTCGTCTGTCTGGCCACAATCTGCGATGTGGCTCGGCTCGGCTCGGCTCGGCTTGGCTTGGCTTGGCTTGGCTTGGCCTGGCCTGGCCTGGCTTCTGCCCTGCCTCCTTGCCTCCATTTGGCTGCCGGCTGCACATTTGCATTAATTGCTTGTTGCTGTTGTAGCCGCTTGGCTGGGCCGTAGCTGTTGCTGCCAGCTCTGCACGTGTTGTTGCTGTTGTTGTCTCTCTTTTTTTACTTTTGGCATTGTACTCGTGTTTGGCTTACTAATGGCTTAATAGTTTTATTGCCCCATCGATTTGCATTCAAGTTTGGACCAACTCCTCCTGCGGCTGGAATTTCTGGCGCTGCTCTTGTCTGCCGCAGATCAGTTGCTGCTGCTGACCCCAGCAATGCTCATAAATGCTACACTTTTAGCTGCTGCTTCGTTCTGATAACAGCAGACGATTGTTATTAAAAATTGTGGTCTTTAAATAAACTACAAAATAAGAGAAATAATCAGACCAGAGTATCTGCTGCTTCGGAATCTGCAAATTGATATTGTAGAGCTTTCTCGCAGCTAATATTCCAGTTAAAGCAGATTTATGGCCCTGATTGATCTGCGAGTCTTAGCTTGATTTGTCACTCAGCAAAGATTTATATATTAAAGAGCAATTTAGCTAAAATTTCTAGATCAATCGAGCCAACAAATCTTGTTTGAATCGGACTTTATCATTGGATATCGATTGAGTGTTGTCATAGTTAATCAGGTTATAATTATAGACGGAAATACAGCAAGAATTTATTGAGCAGTCTAAAATTTCTCTATATTTCTCTCTCTCTCTCTTTTTCTATATATTTATTCCTCTGTCTCTCTCTCTCTCCCTCTCTTTGTTTTATCCTTGAGAGTTTCTTGATCCCTTTCTCTCTCTCTCTCTCTCTCTCTCTCTCTTTCTTTCTCTTTCCTTCATTCTCTCTTTCTCTGTCTCGCGGCCAAGAGACGAACTTGGTGTCCCTTGGCCTCTTCCATCGTCTATCTTTCCCTCCATTCCTCTCTCTCTTTCCCTCCCACACTTCATCTTAATGTCACACTCTCTCTCTCTCTCTCTCTCTCTCACTTTCTTTCTTCGTTCTATCTGTCTCTTTCCCTCCCTATCTCTATCTTTCACTCCATTCCTCTCTCTCTCTCCCTTTCTTTCCCTAACCTCGCTCTTTCTCTATCTTTCACTCCATCCCTTTCTCTCCCTCTCTCTCTCTCTCCCTCTCTTCCTTTCCCTAACCTCTCGCTCGGCCTCTCTCTTTCTCTATCTTTCACTCCATCCATCCCTCTCTCTTTCTCTCTCTCTCTCTCTCTCTCTCTCTCTCTCTCAGCTCACGTTTGTCAACCATCCGTGTGTCATTTCAAAATGCGTTCGCTGCTTATCTGCAGTCGCATTCATTTTCGATTTTATTTCGCCTGCCTTTTGACGGCAAAAGACCTGAAGACGCGGCGACTCTTGTTGCTGCTGCTGCGTCGGCGTTGCTAAAAGGCTTCAGCCGCATTGATAACAACAACAACAACAACTGCAGCAGCAGCAGCAGCAGCCAGCAAGAGGAGCCCGCACGTCGACGACGATCGCCTGGCTGCGCCTGCGCAACTCTTGGTTGGTCCTGCCGGGCATGCATTAACTTTAAGTGTAGGTTACTGATAAGCGTGCCTGCCTGCCTTGACGCTGGGTGATGCATCGCCAGCGTTGCCTTGGCCTCTCTCTCTCTCTCTCTCAAGTGTGTGTGTGTGTGCTACTTTTGCGAGCGAGCCGACTGCACCCATGCCCTACACACACAGAGACACGCTGGGCAAACAAGTTCGTGTCCGAAGTCTTTTGTTTTATGCATCTGCATCTCTGCTTTTTTCGGCGCACAGATTTTATTTTATTACATTTTAGTTTTCTTCTCATTTTTGTTGGCCATGTGTGAAGCAAAGTCGCCTGCATATGCATAAATAAGTACGATAAGACTGCACTTGGCACTCCAGCTACAGCCTCAGCCGCAGCCTCAGCTTCAGCTTCAACTCCAACTTCAACTCCAACTCCAGCACCAAAAATTCAAAACGTAAAATGTAGAATGCTCTTTGCATATTTGCTGCTTCTTCCTCGACTTCTGCTTCTTCCCGTTTGAGTCTCATTGAGAAACTGGACTCGATGCTAAATGACATACGACGTGTTGGCGCTGCAATCCCATTGCCTGCGCATACATTAAGAGCCAGTGCCAGTGCCAGTGCCTGTGCCAGTGCCGTTGACCAAGACCCCAAGATGCTGTCGCCGCTCGCTGATCTCGGCAAGCTCTTTAAATGCGCTAAATTGATATTCAGGTTTGCCTCATTTTCGTTTGTTTTTTTTTTTTTCTCAGCTTTCGTATTTTGCGAGGCATAAAACTCGCACAAATCAGCGTTAAAAATTAATTGTCTGTTATTATCGTGGATTATTAATAATTTATTCTAAGCTCAAACCGCGTGTTGAAGTTCCAGCCAAAAAAAGAAAAAAAAAAATATAGATATATATATATATATATATATTCTTTACATGCGAGAGTACGCGCATGTCTGCATGTCTGCATGTCTGTCTGCTCGGTTCATAATTATGGTCATTTGGCAAGTGTTTACTTTGCGCTTAGAGCTGGGCGTGACTGTCATTTGTCTTAATAAAGAACACAGTTGCAAAAAGAACGAAAACAACAACAAACTCAAAAAACAAAACTCATTTACATAAAAGCTACCTCGAAAAACGAAGCGCTCAAGCACATGTAATGCGCCTAATTACCAGTCCACGCAGACAGCCAAAAACTTGCAGCTGACGATGCTGATGATGATGATGTTGTTGTTGTTGCGCTGTTGCGATCAATAAGTTTGGCTGCATGACTCAGTTACAGTGGCTGCTCAAATAAAAGCAAAGCGAAAAATGCAGAAATTTATATGGTAACAACTTGAAGGAATTTGTCATAGCCAGAAGACGAAGGCGGGCCGAGAGCCGCGAGCCGCGAGCTTCTGCAGCGCTTCGGCATTTTATATATATTTTTGTTGTTGTTTACTTTTTTTTGGGGCGCATTAAATGGCAGCAATTTGTTTTGGGCAACTGTCACAGAAGTTGGCACAATTGCGGCTCAGTTTGTCAGGAACTCTGGGACTCTGTGGACTCCCTGAGATTTTTGGCTGCGCGCTGCCTGTCGCTGTCGCTGTCGCTGTTGCTCAGTCGCTGTGTTCAGTGTGTGTAATTTAAGACAGTTTTCACTGCAAACTTAATTAACTCGTTGCTGTCTCATTTGGCTGACTGCTGCGGCTGCTGTTGCTGGTTGCGGCTGCTGCTGCTGCTGCCTTTCACCCTAACTGCCCAAGGGGGCTAAAACCGCAAAAAGTCAGTGATTCGAGATGCGTTTTGTAGTTAGCTGCATAGAGTTGCATTGTTGCTGTTGTTGCTTGTCATACTTCGGCTTTTACTATTCAAATTCCTGCCACACATTAAACCGAAAAGAAAGTGGGCGGCAGTGGAGCGCAAAAGCAATCCACTGAGCTTTCTTGTAGCCTTTTATTCTCTGTCCGCAACTTTTTCCCTATCGAGTTTCAATTTGGCCAGCTTCGCTTTGCAGTATTTAAACACTGTTTGTTATCTTGTACATAGCTATATATATATATATTATTAAGGTCAACTTTGCTGCTAACTGTATTTTGTGTCTATTGTCATATTTAAGAGCTGCGGTTTCTTTGTTCTGATTGGCCTTGTTGTCGGAGAGCTGGAGAGAAATATTAAATAAGAAAAGTTGCCTAAGCAAACGTTAAAAAATCCCAATTTAAATACAAATTTCAAAGTGAGAATTACAGAGAGAGGCGCTGTTAAGAGCTTCTTCTTTGTGGCATTAACTATCTTGCTCTATCTATACATATTTTCTTTTTCCATAGATCTCTCTGTATCTCTCTCTCTCTCTCTCTCACTCTCTCTCTCTCTCTCTCTCTCTCTGCTTTCCCTATAATCTTTGTCATTTCTCTCTACCTTTTTCTCTCACCTACTCCTTATTTTTATGTGTTCTCAGCCTTTCTCTCTCTCACACACACTTTCCGCTCTCACTCTGCCTCACTTTCTCTCTGCCTCACTCACTCTCTCTCTCTCTCCTTTCCTTACTTTCAACGAAAGTTAGGCCAAGAACACGATAAAGGACACAGAAGTTGGCAGAAAATAAGAGCGCTGAAGAGACAGCAAATTACAGTTTTAGAACTGGACCAAATTATTGAGTTCATGAGAATCGAATAGAAAGGCGCTTCCCATAGCGACCACGGCATGACCAACAACTGTCATATAAAACATGTCAACGGCTTTAATTACTGCCGAGATTGAAAGAAAGTTCTGAATGCATACGGCCCCTGATAAGAGGCTAGCTGCGGCCGCAATCGAACTTCAGGCAACATTCACTTTTCATCATTAGGGCAACATTTTATGTGTAGCACTTAACACTCGCGAGTATTTCGAATAACTTGGCTAAATTGTAAATTATTTGCAATTTCTCAATTTGCAAATTGCTTAAATTAGCCCTGGCGACCCAAAGGAACAAGGAGCAAAGGAGAAGCAGAGGAAGCGACAGCAGATACTTGTTTGCCAATGGCACCCACCCAAGTGATGGCAAATGTTGCGCGCTGGCCGCGCTGCAGTCGCAACATTTTGATGGCGCATGGCGGCATTTATGCTGATTATGTTGCATATAAATTCCGTGGCAACATTTAGAGAGAGAGAGAGAGAGAGAGAGGAGGAGGAGAGGGGGAGAGATAGATGCCGTGGCACCTTCCCTATGCCTCGTTTGGCGCTGGCCGTTGCGCCTTGTGTACTTGGAGAATGTTTACACGCGTTCTCGTTGGCCGTCGTCGGGCTTCTTATTTGTCCATGGCCATGGCCGAACTGGGACGGTTCATAAATTTTGCTGCAGCTTTGACTTTAACTCGTTCAACGCACTTCAAGCCAAAGACAAGGCAGCGGGCCAGCCAAGCAGGCCAAACAGCCAGGCAGCAACAGTAACAGCCCAGGCGCTGGGGCAAAAGGAAATCTCAACTGGTCAACGACGACGACGACGACAACGAAAAATAAAGTTGCATACAAATTGTTGTTGCTGTTGCTGCTGCTGGTGCCTTCGTGGCCACTTGGCCACTGGGCCCCGCACCCAACTCCCCTTTGGGTTTGTCTGCGAGCGCGTCACCTCCAGCAGCTCCATCTTTGCGTCGCTGGTTAACGCAAACATTTTAGCCTTTTGAGCGCGTCTTGACGACAGATTTAGACGTTAAGCAGCCGCGTTAAGTGTCCCCTGGGAAAACGCGGCTAAGCATTTGCCGTGTTGACAAAACGAGCCAACGCTGAGCAACAGCTGCTGCCCCGTGTTGCTGCCCCTGATGCTCATGTTGCTGCTGTTGCTGCTGTTGTTGTTGCCGTTGCTACTGCCATGTTGCTCAAGTGCTATTGCTGTTGCTGTTGTCGATTTTGTGCAGTCGCTGCAATTTGTATAGCCATAGATGCAATCGCTGGCACAAAATTTTAACACCATTAGCTGACCAGCGGCAACTCGCTGTTTCTTTTTCGTATTTCTTCTCTTTTTTGTGCATTTTAGCGGCTCGCTTGTTTGTCTCACTTTGCTGCATATTTTCGCGCCTAATTTGCGGCCACACCCCAGCCCCGCCCGCCGCCGGACGTTAAATGAGAAAAAAGGAAAAAAGCTAACGCAACTGTCGAAATCTGTGTCCGCATGCATAAGCCCAAGCCACTCGTGGGTGCCTGTGCATGTGCATTAGCCAAGTTGATAATCTAGATTTTGGAGTGTGCCCAGCTGCAGCACAGTGGAGCGAGCCAGCCAGCCAGCCAGCCGGCCAGCCGGCAATCGATATTGCTTTGGTCAATTTTGTCATAAATAATTCTAAAGTAGCTGCAATTTGTTTAAGCGCACTCAACTTTATTATTATTAATCGGGGCGAGCATGAGCAAAGGCATACGCCACGCCGTCTCCTGATGCCGGGCGTCATTCGTGAATAATTGCGATAACCGCAGAACGGGGCCGAATTACTCATGCGCCATGTGTGCCGCAACAGCTGTTGAAGTGCGAGAGAGGGGGAGGGATAGGGTGAGAGAGGGGGCTGGGTGTCGCCTCATTTGAATTGTGAAAACCGACAATTGACAGCGCGCACTTAGCTCTGATTGATTGCCAGCTGATATGAGCAGCAATTGCGGTTAAAGTAATTCAATCGCCAACACCCGAACCACATCAAAAGGCCCCAGCCAGCGGCAGCAGCAGCAGCCGCAGCAGACGTGGCTGTGTATGGTGGCAAAGCCAAGTGGCACAAGTGACAAAACAGCAACAAAATGTCATAATTGATAGCGACAAGTGACAGCAGCTGAGCTGATGCTGCATGCAGCAGGAGTAGCAACAGCAGCAGCAGCAGCAACAGCAGCAGCAACAGCAACACCAACTGTTGCCCGCAGAGGCTCTGTCCCGGATTAAGCGCAAATTGTGTTTATGTTCAACACATAGAAACTGTGACAAGTTAATATACGAGGAGCAACAAATCCGATTATAGGCATGACTTGATTTCATTTGCATGCGGCAATTTGTTGCACGTTGCGGGCTGCGTAATTGCGATGGGGCGGGACATCAAAATTAATTATGAAATTGCATACACACACATAGTATACACAGGTGTGTCTGTGTGCGTGTGTGTATGGCAAACAAAAGACTTAGGCAACGAACGCGCTCAGGTTACACTGGCCGGGCCATTCGATTTAATTTAAATTAGTTTATAATTTATTTGATGCCCCAGCAAACACACGCACACGGCCCGGACCACACACGGCTCACAAATTATCTCGTAGTCCATTTAAAAGCGTCGCTTAAAATGTTTAATTTAACATAAAATCAACGCACGGCGACGGCCGAGAGCCACATTTACGGCAACAGAAACACATAAACAGGCACATTATTGTGAACGGGCAAATGGAATGAAGGAGAAACAAAAACAAAGGCAATCGGGGAGAAAACAAAACACACGAAAAACAAAGCCAATAAGACGCGCAACGCGATAAATTTGTACAATAAAACAAAACTGATTTCCGTCTAATGCGATTGACACCTAAAACACCAAAAACTTCAAATTACAATAAGTATACGAAGTCTTCCCTCTCTCTCTCCCTCTCGCTCTCCCTCTGACTGGGACAGCAACAAACATCGAAATACAAGCACATAAATAATGTTATTAAAATAGACACACGACTGTGATTTGGGCCTCTCGAAGTTCCAAAAACTCGATTCTCGCATCGCGCGGGTCAGCCGGCGGCCACTTGATTAGCTCATCACTTAGCCCACTAAAAGAGACACTTTCGGCTGACACTGATTGGTCGCTGTGGACCACAACTTGACAACGAGTAGTCAGCGCAAATATACATACATAAATATACATAAGCACACATACACTTATGCGTGTACATATGTATTTGGATGTGCCTATTCATGTGGCTAACAACAGTCAAGTTGTCTGTTTATGGACAGCCTATCATTATTTATAGAATTAAATTGTTTAAATCGAAACTTTGAATTTTTTTTTTTTTTTGACTGCCTACTTGTCCACTTAAGCTTTGAACTTTGTGCAAAAATTGAGCATCGCTTGACGATTAATTATGCTAATTATTTATATCTAATGCCATTATGAGCTCTGGCTTAGGTGGCAGACAAATCGATTGCACTTTTAGAGTCTGTCTGTCTGTGGAAGGCTTTTAATATTTTTTTTAAATTAAGCTAATAGGAAATATGCAAAAAAAAAATAAGAATAGAACCAACTTTTTTGGTATAATATATATAGAAAAATTCTAAGTTTTTTTCTAATTTTTTAATGTATTTTGATTGAGCTTCTTTAACAATCTGTATTTATGTGAATCTGGAATTTATTTGTATTCTAAAGGCGTTTATTTATGTTAGTTTTTAAAAGATTTTATTTAAATTTAAAAATATTTTTTGTAGAAATTTAGTGAGTGAACTGACTGACTTATTGGCTTATAAAACAGTTCTAGTAGATGTTCAGAGCAGATCTGGTCATGTGTAAGAAATATACATAAGAGATTTATAGAATAGTTATATATATATATCATTCATATTGATAAAGCATCAGCACGATGCTCAACTGAGAGAGTGAAAGCAGAGACAAGCATCATATAGTGCAGTATATAATAGATGGCATAATATAAGGTATAGATATATATATGATATCTGTATATATGTATCTATATATAATATACATTTTTCCATGAAAATGGAATTTATGATCATCAACACTTGTGCGTATGCTCCAATTACACGCCGTGGGAAACTACGACAAAAGTTATTAAATAAGAATTTTAAGTAGAAGAGTTCGCTCTGAGCTCTGCGCAGCGACGATTAGCTCAGCAAAGCACTCATAGCATAGATCGCGCTACTCATTCACACATCATTTCATATCGACTCTCTCTCTCTCTCTCACCACACACTCCATATACCCGCCTATGCTCGCTTTAGTCACCAGCGTATAATCAGCTTCTGCTCATAACTCTCGTCTACTTAAGTTAAACAGTTTGACATGTTTATGAAAAACATGCATGCATATATGTAGACTTAGGCCTGGTTAACTCTTTAGTTTTAACATTAAAATTAAATAATTCTTGCATTAGCTACGCCGCATGTAAGTTTCTAATTTATGGGCAATAGTTAAGGCCTGGTTGCTGGCTGGCTGGCTGGCTCGCTGCTAGCCAATTCACATTTTTTGGGAGACAGAGTTCAAAACGGTTGCACGCTCAATTCTCACATTTCGCCAAAGAGTCAGCCGAACAATTAGCTGACTGATTTATTGATGTGGAGCAACGACGCACAGCGCCAAGCTGCAATGGACCGAGGCAGCAGCAGCAGCAGCCCGAAGGCTAGGTGCAATGGCCGAGGCGCGTTGCTTACAATTTGATTTGATTTGATGTGCGCCTACGAATGTTGCTCAGTTGCTCAGTTGCTCAGTTGCTCAGTTGCCCAGTTGCCAAGTTGCCCGTTGCCAGTTGTCGCCAGCGTTGCTGTTGCTGTTGCTGTTGCTGGCTGTCGAAACGCATAATCGTAAAATTTGCTGTGGAATGTTGCAATATTTTTGCGAGCAGAGCAATTTGCGCGTGAATTATTCCAAACGTTGCATTTACAAATGATTTTTTGTAAGCAGCGACAACAACTTTAATTGGCCCAACGAGGAAGTCATTGCTCGCCTTGGAGGGAGCGAACACTGCCGTGCAGATGCCGCGCTGGCTCCTTTGGCAGTTCGCGCATTTTGCATGGTACGTGAGGCAAACAAAAGGCGTCGGTCCAGCCGTTGACATATTCTAAGCGAACGACAGGCCCATAAAATCATATTTCCACTCTGTTTTCCATGAATGTCACACTTGAGTTGCTTGGCCGTTGCTTGGTGGGTGCAGCTGGAGCTGGAGCTGGAGCTGGAGCTTGAGCAGCAGCTAGTACGTCTCTATTATTGGTGTGAAGTCATCGCGTGAAACGTTTTTGCAGGCTTCCATTTAATTTCCATGGCCAATGGCTGGCAAATGCATAAACTCTCCAGCTCCGACTCTGGCGAGTGCAGCTGCAGCTGCTGGGCATTGTTTGGCTGGCGGGAGGTGCTGGCCATGTAGGTAATTCCTGGAAGTTAATTTCATTAAGAGCAACTAGCAATGCGCGTCGTATTTATTAGCCGCACGATATATATACATATGTATATATATATCTGTTGCATAGGCATTGGCTTTGTTTTCAAGGAATCTGCCGCAGCCAGCCAGCCAGCCAGTCAACTGGATGTCGCTGTCGCTCGTGTATTTGTGGAATTCATCATCGGCGACAGGCGGGTTCGACTGCGACTCTCCGTCTCCCTCTCCCCTCCCTCTCTCTCTCTCTCTCCAGCTCCAGTTGTTTAGCTCCGTCTGGCCGCGTTAGTTGTTTTGCAATTTTCATAACTTATTGTACATGTAGATCCGGTTGCTGCTAAATAAGGCAGAAATTTCCTTAAGAAAATTTACGCGCAAGTGCGATTTCCAGTTAATAAAATTATCCCCAAACATGCCACGCCTGCTGTCTGCCCCACTGTCGCAGCCGCAGTCGCAGCGAATTCTTATTAATTCTTATCGCAAAAATAAAACAACAAAGCTTTCTTGGCGCGGCATCTGCTCAGCCACCTGATCAGGTGTGCGTGTGCACCTGTGTGTGTGTGCGTGTGTGTGGCTGCATTTGGTCACAGCGATGCCGACAAGTGTTGTACACGCATTCCAAATACTTTTCTATCATTAGCGGCTGCGGCTGCGGCTGCCCCATGTGGTTGGTCCTCCAAGACACGAATGCATGGCATACCGCCGGCCAGTTGCGACACAGATAAATCTTTAGAATACTTGATTCCTCTCATACATTTATATATTCATTTATTGTTACCAGTAAAACATACACAGTGTCTGAACAGAGATTCTCGGAGGCGACATGCCTCAAAGAGACGTAAACACAAAGTAGTTGGAACAAATTTGTAGCTATTTAACATACGTAAAGGAAACCGACAGGGAACTAAAGTATTACAAAAAGGTTGACAAATTCGAGTATCTCGCTTATGGCACAGCCGGCAGTCTACGTTCCTCTAGTAGAAGTAGCGATAGACGCCGAGGAGTACCAGCAGCACAAACAATATGAATAGCTTAGACTTAAGTTTATATTTGTTATCCAGCGAGTGCCACAAGCGTGCAAGTGCCTTGGAGGAAGAGTCCGGTTCCTGGCGCAGGGAACGACGTGCCCCAGTGATGCTAGGAGCAACGCTGCGTCTGTAGCTGGCTCCACGGTCGCCAATTCGCTCGGCGCGCAGGCGCGCCAAATTGCGAGCAAAGTCACTCTCAAACATAACGCCCTGTGCATCCTCGTCAGCGGTGTCATCGCTGAACTCGTTGCTGTAGGTGCGTGGCGGCGAGCGGCGCAAGGTGCTGCTGGCAGCCAATGTTGAGGAGGCGCTCGTATAGCTCTGAGCGGGCGAGCTCACGTAGCTGCTGTAACGTCCACTTGCAGCACGGTAATCATAGTTGTTCCCGATGCCACCTAATGTAGTGCGTGGCTGTGATGGAGTGGCTGCATGCTCGTAGGCCTGCTTGAGGCGCTGTTGCTCCAACGAGGCGGACTGCAGGCTGGGATACAGTGGCTTGGGCGCATATTCAAAAGTATTGACGGAGCTGGCCGTTAGCTGGGGCTTGGGCTTCGGTTTGCTGACGATTTGTTTTTTGTGTTGGGTATATTGATCCTCGGCATTCTGGGCAGCCAGGGCCAGTTGCTCGTCCTCCTCCTCGTCAGACTCCAGCACGATCAATGAGTTGACCAGCAAAGGCTGCTCGCTTTCGCGCTGCTTGGGCACTGTTGGCTCCTCTGCAATGGGTTCCGGCTTGCGAGCGATGCGCTCGGCCGGCTGTTCACGTCGCTCCGCAGTGGATATGCGGCGCGACTGTATGGGCGCAGCCTTGGCTGCAACAGGTTTGACTACTGGAATCGCCTCCGGCACGGGCTGTGGCTTGTTCACTGGCTGCTGTGGCTGCTTCTGCTGCTGGCGCCGACGTTCATCCTCTTTCTCGTCGCTCGGATTGAAGGCAATGGTGCGACGTGTCTTAGTTGCAGCCTGTGAGCCATCTGGCTTATCCATCTGTTTAGCAGCGGCAGCTACAGCTGCTGGCTGCATGGTCTCGCGACGTGCGTTACTCTTCTTCGGGCTCGCTGCCGGCAGGGCGGCGTTGCCCCCAAGTGAGGCACGTAAGCGCTTAACCAATACCTTACGGCTGCTATCTGTGACTGGTATATTCGGCAACCCCTGGGCCAGCATCCGTGCGCGCAGTTCAGCATTGGACAAAGTGTCTAAGTTATCAGCATCAGCCATTATATCTGTTTTTAAACACGCTTTTCACTTTTCGTTGAAATTGAAAGCAGTTGCGCGTCGCTTTTTGCGCGGTGCGATGGTAGTTAGCGATGGGCGATAATAAATAATCGATAATTTATTCGGCTTTGCGCACAAAGATCTCACGTTTTCTTTTATTATAAATTAAGTAAGGTAGGCACGGATGCTCTAAAAAAATTTATTTTACTTTGTGTTTTATATAATTTTCATGTTGCTTTATAGAAAACTGGTTTCTACATTTTACAACATCTATATCGCTGACAGATCTGGCAACGCCGATTCATTTGAGTGTTGACTAGCTCTAAGCTTTAGTAACCTAACAGCACTATTTTAATGGAGGCAAAGACAAATAAAATAAATTAATTTGATTCTCGCACCTTGTATTGCAGAAGTTTTAATTGCACTTGCTTTGGAAATCCTACCTTATTCCGAGCTGGGTCAAATAAAGGAAATATAAATTCTTAAATGGAAATTCGACAACTGGATACAACTCGGCTAAGCAGAAATGCCGTCGAAATTAAAAAAGGTGCATACTTTTAGGCATATCGTTTAAGACATTGATGTTGACTTCGACAAGAAATCATTGCATACTTTTGTGCTGTTTAGAAAATAAATGCGTATATTATTTATAACTTAGTTTAATTGCACATAAGCAACACACACAAGCATTATATATATATATATAAGAAATATGTAAAACTAATATACATAAATTTCTGTAAACTGAACTTCAAATATATATTTTTATACATTTCAACAAATATTTCTTAACAGTATTGATCCTTAGATGACCCCATAAAATTTAAATGTAGTTCGATGGAGTTTATCTTTCCGAACCTAACGCACCATGTCCTGTGAAAATCCGAAAGGATATGGCCAAGTTAGAACTAAATTTCTAAGACAGGACACATTTTAGATGCTCATAACTCTGTCAGATCCTTAAGGACATGAAAAGGACATACCTTTCTGAGTTCGTGGAAAGCAGATCTGTCGATTGGCATTCAAGGATTTCCAGGATTCGACCAAAATTTTCACCTCAAATTTTTGCAAGGGGTTTGGTCGAAAAATGGTCGACACCCACATTATCTCGGCCATTTGAAGGACTACCAGGATGTCCTTTTAACCAAATATAAACCTCAAGCATTTAATTAAGAATATGCAATTGTAAGGACGATAGTCCTTTAAACAGCTGAGATTTAGCGACTTTTGTGTACAGACAAAATTGCTTATAGCTCGGCTATATCCTGGCGTATCCTGGTGAGTCTGCACTTAAATGATGTGGGGTCACTAGGACTACCAACTGGCCAAAGAACATCGGAATCGTCCTTGTAGTTTCCGAGATATTGGCGATTTTGTGTGTTTTTGATGATTTCCTTGCCCGCCGCAGCCAGCCTAGAGCGAAAATAATACAAGTCCTGGATTCTTAGATGACCCCATGAATTTTTGTTTGGAATCGATAGGGCGGCTACTCACGATCCTTACGCACCATGTCCTTTCGTCCTGCGCCAGGACATGGTCGAGTTATGGCCAAAAAATCAAGGGGAAAATTTTGCAAAAATAAAAATATCATTGCATACCCAACAGGGGCAATCGATGCAAGCGGTCGAGTTTGCACTGTGAGTTTGGTCAAAAATTTAGTTGAAGTATCAGGCGAACAGAAATGCCAGCAGGCAGACGAAACTTAATATTTGAAATTGTTAGTGCTTACCCGCCAAACTCAGCCCGCGCAAATGAAGAAGTCTTTTTTTCTACAATATTTCTCGATTTATACAGATTTTTGAAATATGTTTAATGGCTAATAAATAGTAATACTTAGAAAGATTACAAAATGGCTTAAAGGATATATAAAAGCCATAGATAATATAAATTAATATCGCGAAAAATATTTGAGTTGCCACTTAGTGATGCGCAATAACTAAAAAACTATCGATAGCTCGCCCAGGTCTAATAAAATTACAATCCAATTCAAATGCATTTGATGATCTGGCAGCACTAGCAGTTTTCCGTGGTTCGCTTATTTTGCTGCACATCGCTATAAGAAAGCACAGATAAATGCAAGACAAACGTAAATAACACGAAATCTCACTGTTGAAAACAAACGAGATAATAAGAGCGTAGCAGCAGACGCTTGGAGAGTCCACGGAGCAATTATTTAGTACACACAATGGACATTTCGAAGGCACCAAACCCACGCAAGCTGCAGCTCTGCCGCATCTACTTTCTGAGTATGACTAAACTCCCTCTCTCCTCTCTATTTCTCTCTCGCTCTAATAAACTTTACTTTCAGCTGGCTTCGCTTTTCTGCCCTTCGTCTGGGCCGTCAACGTTTGCTGGTTCTTCGAGGAGGCGTTTCGCAAGCCGCCGTACACCGAACAGACTCAAATAAAGCGCTGTAAGTGGGCGAATAACAGTAAAGATAACTTAAGTCATACAATTTGTCACTTACAGATGTGATATACTCAGCTATAGGGACATTTATCTGGACAATCGCGCTCGTCACCTGGATCATACTATTCCAAGCGAATCGCGCTGCTTGGGGTGCAACCGCAGACTATATTAGCTTTATCATACCGTTAGGAGTCCCATGATCTTGAGTCGAGTCTAATTTATGGTATTAAGTTAACAATTGATATTAACCTTAAAAAATTAAAAATATAACAGATTATAGCGAATACGAAAATCACTTTTTAAATACATTTTTTATTCACATCTAAAGCTTATTTTTTGTTATATATATATTTATATATATATATATATCAATATATGTGTACTATACTTTTGAAATTCTCTTAGACGCTAATTATGTATTATTTTTTGTAATAATTTGTTTTGAATGCGATTTGCTTTACTTTTGTTGTATCTCGCTTTCGCTTCTGCTTCCGTTTCCACTCCGTCCACGGCTTCCGGCTGTCCTGATATAACATACAATTTCATTGTTTTAGAATGTCATAAAGTGTCGCTCGTGTTGTTTGCTCGATTTTTAAAAATACATAGATAATTGTTTGCTTAAAATGTCTGCGCTTGTACCATTTCGAATAATCAACTAAGCCGATATCGTGTTTCGTTTACGTTTCTATATTCCTTGTTAGTTAATGACGTCACTACGCTGATTCCACTACGAACGAGTGAATTAAACTGTTGCGATGATTGCGAAATTGCCAAGTGAAAATGCAATGTGAGGAGACAAATCTAACACGCACACATACATAATTGTTATTCGTTTGTATTTAACTCTACTTTCCCGTTAGTGTCACACACATGTCACCCATCAATCAATCAATCAATCGGGGAATCGCAGCTAATTTACAATTTATAAAAGTCTCGATTGAAGTAATATTTACATGCAATACTTTTTGTTTTTCGTTTCTTTTTCTGTTGATTGATAAATTCTAGAGAATTGATTTCGTTTTTATAGTTTTTAGCTTTGTTTTTGAATATAAAACATTAAGTGCCAGTTAATCACGCGTGTAGTCTATGATGAAGCGGCTAGTGAGCTCTACAACAAACAGAATATTCTTCTTCTTCTGCTTCACAGTTCACATTCACGATCTAGTTGTACATATAAATGTAAATTACACATATATTATATAGTAATAATAATAATAATAATTATATTTCCTTCATATTATACACATACATTTATAAATATATATAGTTTATATATAGTATAAATATTTCAAAGTAGAAACATTCAAATAACTAAAATGATTTTTATGTTATTTTTTTTCAATTTTTCTGGTTTTTCGTTTAGCTTTTCTCCGGGGAGAAACTACTGGATACGAATAGTACACACATACATATACATATACAATATAGTTATATAGAAGAATGGGCGCGCCCTTTGTCTTTTAGATGCAAATGTCGCGCTGGCTCCATTCGCAACACAGATAAGGATTAATTAATACACGATGCTAAATGCTAGATTGTAAGTGCTACGGTTTTGTTGTTTTATAATTGGTAAACTGTAAACGGTAATTGGTAATCGGTAATCGATAATCGATAATAATTCGTTAAACAATATGAATTAATATTAATTATATAATTTGTTGTTTGTTTTGTTTTTGTTTTTTACAAGAAATCAACACTACAGCAGAATTTGCAACTGCTTTGCTTCATCTTCTTTTGTTTTGTTCATGTTCGATTTACGCCTCTCTCGTATAATATATAACTATAATTATATTATGTTTTGTTTAATGTGTATATATATATATATATATATATATATATGTATATGCAAAATACACTTAGGAAAAACATTGTTAATTTGTAGTTATGCTATGTTATTATATCATATTTTGTATGTACTCTAGAATATATTCATATATATATGTATATATATATTGTTGTTGTTTGATTTGTTTTGTTTTCTATTTTGTGTTTTTGTTTTTATCTGGTAATAGTAGTGATAACTTAGGGCTTAAACTAAATCTTTATAGTTAACACGTTAAACGAAACATACAAAAAATACTTATTAATATAAATAGTCGATTTTCTTTTCTGTTGTAGTTGCTTTTGTTGTTGTTTAGGTTGGGGTGCTTGGGATTGTTGTTGTTGTTTTGTAACGTTTGTAAAAATATTAAATATATATATTTATTTATATGCTATATATGATTTATGTGCGCACGCCCAGGGCTAATAGCAAATGCATTTGGGTATATATCAACCACTGCCTCTTCCTGTTTCGCTCTCGATCCGGTTACGGATTCCTTCCGTCCAGCTTTCCGCTAGTTGTTCTTCACATTGTAGGCTTTCTTCTCGTTGCTGCCATTCAGTGGTTCTCATTTTGTCGGACCCGGCGGAAATGGATTTATCACAGCTACTGCAGCCGCTTGTTGGCTGGCCAAAACGGCCGCTAAAAGCAAGCAACAATCATGAGCAACTGTCTTTGGGAACAGATTCAAACCCTTCTCATCCCATCTTACCCCTCTACTCACCTCCATAGGGCGCCGTGTACATGGGATAGCCGAGGCCCACGTGCGTGTGATGGTGTGTGTGCACATGTCGCTGCGGCGGCGGACTGCGCGAGTCGGCGGCACCAGCCCCACCAGGAGCACCATTGCCAGCACCGCCGCCGGCCACTCCGACAGCTCCATTACCCGCAGGTCCGGCGCCAATAGGCGGCGCGCCAGGCAGCGGCGCGCCAGGCAGCGGCTGCTTGTGCGCATCGAGTGCAGCGCCTGGAGCCACGCCATGTGATTTTTGGCCAGCCATGTCCGGTTTGCTGGACGGCGGACCGCCCAAGCTGCCTGGCGGCGGCTGCAGATTCAGTGGAACACCACCTGCACCACCTGGTGCCGAGCCGGGCTGATTAGGCCCCGCACCGCCTAGAACATTGGGCCCAGAGCCGGGCCCGCTGTTGCCAGGTCCGCCGCCTGGTTGTGGTAGACCGAGGCTGGGACTGCTGACGCTGACCTTGACCGGCCCGCTAGCGCTGGTGGGAGATTTGAGAGCACGTTCACTCAGCTCATGAATCTTGTGCGTGGTGTAATACTGGCTGGCCGCATGATGTAGTGCGTCCAGCGCCTTGGTGCCCGTATTTCGCGACAGATCCTCGGGCGCATGATAGCGCGTTATGGGCAAATGATACGGCGGCGCATTATACGGCCCAGCTGCGGACATCAGCACATTGCGATACATGGGATGGTTGGGATCGAAGCCAAATGGCGTGGGCGAAATGTACGAGGGATGCAGAAAGTATTGCGATGTGGGCGGTGGTGGCGGGCCTTGCGTTTCCATGGTAGGCTTCTGGCCTTCCTGCTTCACCTTCAGCTGCTGCTGCTGCTGATCATCGTCGTTGCCACTGCTGCCCTTTTGCTTGGGCGAGTCCTTGGTCAGGTTGGTTGCCTTGTTATTGGCTGCGGCATTAGCTTGCGATTGCTTAAGCTTCTGTTGTTGTTGCTGTTGCTGCTGCTGTTGTTGCTGCTGCTGTTGCTGCTGCTGTTGTTGCTGCTGCTGCTGCTGCTGCTGGTGTTGCTGCTGCGCCTGCTGCTGCATATGCTGGTGATGCTGCTGCAACGCTTGCTGCTGATGTGCCAGCGATAGTTGCTGTTGTTGCTGCTGTTGTTGTTGTTGCTGCTGTTGTGCGCTTAAGCTGGACTCGTCCTTATGCTGGGGCGGCATTCCAGGATGTGGCTGCATGCCGGAAGCATTCTGTGCCGCAGCAACAGCCGCAGCATTCTGACGCCGCTGCTGATCCGAGAACATGTAATAGCTGTCAAGCAGAGAAATTTAATTATAAATAATTATAGTAAATATAAGTTTGATATGCAACTTACCGTCGCAACTCATCCTCGCGTGCTGCTGCTGCCAGACTTATGGAATGACGCTGATAGATTGGATGATAAGCGCCCAGCGCCTGCAGATCCTTTGGATGCAATGCATGTGGCTGCTGAGGCTGTGGTGGTGGCTGCTGTTGCTGCTGCTGCTGTTGTTGTTGCTGCTGCTGCTGGTGCGTTGGCGGCGGAGGCTGCTGACCCATATTGGTGTTGGGCTCCTGCTTGATCTCCTGTTTGATCATTGGCTCCTGTTTGATTAGCTTGTTGGCCAGCAGCTGCAAAGTGAGATTCTCTTTAGTATTTGCTCTAATTGGTAAAACATTTGCTGCATTTACCTGCTGTTGCGGTGGCATGTGCTTGGGGTTGTCATGCGGGCTGGGACTCTCCTTGGTGCGCTCCTCCTTAATGCTAATGCCGGCGAGCTGTTGCTGTTGTTGCTGTTGCGCCTGCGAGCTGGGCGGCAAACCAGGATGACCGCCTAGCTTGGCCGCCTCCTCGGAGGCCACAATTGAAACGGGCCCAAAGTTGGGATCTACGCTGTAAGGATAGCCCGGCGGTATGAAGCTGCAAATAGTTGTTGATTAAAGACAAGTTCTCTCTTTACACTTAAGGGTTAAACTCACTTGTAGGGATAGAAATGACCGAGAGCTTTGGCCGGCGGTGGTCCGCCTAGCCCCGCTAGCCCAGCAATGCCAGGCGGCAGACCGCCTGGTGGTCCAGCCACAGCGCTGAGATTAACCGGCGGCGGCTGCACCTGTGGCGGCTGCGATGTCGGTGGCCCGGTGTCCTTGCTATTGTTGTCGGGCTGCTGCTGCTGCTGTGGACCAGTTGGCTGTGACGGCGGCTTTGTCATTAGATCCAATGGCGGCTCCTTGTTCTTGTTGCTGTAATCGGCCAGATGACCGACGGCCTGCTGGGCGGGCGGCGCCAACAGATGCGACTGTGGCGTCTGTGAGGTAGCTGGCGGTGGCCCCGGCTGTTGCAGTTGCTGCTGCTTGCCTGGCTGCAATCCTTCCGGACCGGGCTGCACCATGTATTGCGGTTGCGGCTGCTGTGGCAGCGGTGGAGGCTGCAGTTGTTGTTGTTGCTGCTGCTGCTGTTGTTGTTGCTGCTGCTGTTGCTGCTGCTGCTGTGCCGCCGGATAGAACTGGTACATGCCATAGCCGGCCAGCGATGGTGGTATGTTGGGCGTTGGCGCTGGTGGCACGCCCACCTCGCTGGGCTTCTTGCCAAGCAGCTCAATATGCTTGCCCGGCTGCGATTTGTCCAGCAGCTCAGGCTCCGCCACGGGCGTGGAGTCATCTGAGATATCACTGTACGCTGGACTCTGCACATCCTCGCGCGAAACGCTGCCATCAAAGTCGCCCGGACCCGGCGACTTTCTATTCTTCTTCTGCTTGCTGCTGGCGCCCACCGAAGCGGGCCCAAAGCCAGGCGAGCTCTTCAAGCCTGGCGGCGGCTGCTGCTGTGGCACATAGCCAGTCGGTGGCTGTTGTGGGTCCTGCGCCAGACTAGGCGGACGCAATGGACTCTGGCCAGGCGGCGACTGCTGTGTGTTAAGGCCAGGCGGCGGCTGCTGCTGTTGCTGCTGCTGCAAAGCTGCCGCATCGGGTGGACCAAAGCGTAAGACGCCCGCTTTTACTAAAAGGGGAAAAAGGGTTTTTGGTTAAAATTCGATCTACTCTATCCATTGCAGTTTCTACTTACATGCGCCTTGCTGTAGCAGCGCCTGCTGCTGCTGCTCGGACAGCATAGCTGGCAGTCCGGCGCCCACGAGTCCGCCCAGCAGTTGATGCTGGGACAGCGCCTGTGTTGAGATGCCGGCCGTGATGCTGCCGCCAGCAATGGGCTGACTGCCCGGCATTCCACCAGGCGGCAGCACTGTCTGTGGCTGTGGCTGTGGCTGTGTAGGCGCCGCTGGCGGTGGCTGTGGCACGGCAGCTGCCGCAACAACCAGCGGCAACACTGGCAACGGTGCCGCAACAACAGCAGCTGCGGCTGCAGCAATTGGATCTGTGGCTCCACCAGCAGCAGCAGCTGCATTCAATGCACTGCCATTTGCTGCTGCGCTGTTTGCTTCTGCTGCTGCACTAGCAGCAGGCAATGCTGTTGCCGTCGCAGCTGCTGCTGCGGCTGCAGGCGATACTGCGGTTGCTGTTGTGGCTGGTGTTGCTGTTGCTGTAGCTGCGCCGTTGGCAGCAACTGGTGCTGCTGTTGCTGCCGCTGCTGCTTGTGGCAGCGGCGATGGCGGCGTCGCCGGCTCATCGGGTGCCTGCATGGAGTCCTCATCCATGGAGCTGACACCGCCGCCGCCGCTGCTGCTGCCGCTGGCGCCGTGCGCGTGCGACTGATGGTAGCGCAGTCCGTTGGCATGCTTGTACTTCTTGCTGCAGTCCTGCTCGGGGCACTCGAGCAGCACCGGTGAGATCGCGCAGGGCGAGGCAGTCTTACATTTCTTTGTGTTGATTTGCACATTGAGTCCGGTCACTGGATTGAGCAGGCTCTGCGGCTGGGTGGCCAGGCCACCGCCGCTGGCCGAGATGGGAATGCCGCTGGCATTCACCATGCTCACCATGCCCCCGGCACCATCGCCGCCCTCGCCGTTGAGCGGCGACGGCGCCTCATCCTTCGACTTGCGCTTCTCGGGCCGCGGTGGCAAAAACGCTGTGGGTGAGGTGCTGGGCGTGGCACCACCACCACCGCCATTGCCCGAGGAGCTGCCGCTATTAGTCGCGTTGCCAGTGGCGCTGCGCGTCGCACCTCGACCCTTGGTGGCGCCATTGCGCAGCTTCGAGTGCACCTGGGCATGCGAGAAGTAGATCTGAGAGAGAAGAGAGAGAGACAGCGCGAAATTGGGTTAGATCAGAGCAATGGTCACTTAGCTGATTGTACTCACCGAGCTTCTGGTTTCGGTAAAGTTGCTCAGATCGGGTGTTAGACCTGCGCTGCGTCCGCGCTTGCCGCGTCCCTTTGGAGTTCGAGAATCTAATTCTTCAGTTGGTGAATCACAGAATCTGCAAGGGGTGAGAATGAGCATTAGAGATAGAAACTAGCCAATAATACCCTGTAAAATACTGTGTTTTCTTTAAATTGTGAACTGATTATAACTGTAAACCCACCAAAGATACAACATAAACCTCTTTAAAGCTCTTCAATCTCATAACTCGATGATAATATAATGATTAGATAAAAATACTGTCTCATGGAAAGCCAAAAGCCGATACCCTATAAAAAGTCTCTCTGTTAATCCGTCTCAAACTGTTTGCCGAATGCAAAATAGAAATACCAAAAACTTTTAATGAAATCAAAAAAAAAATGTCAAAGAATAAGTTTTACAAAAAGGCATCTTTATTTATGCATTAACAGTTTGAGGTCGAATTTAGCTAAAGGATTCGAGGAGCAGGAGTAGTAGGAGGATGTTACTCGGAAGCAGCTACTCACCTTGGAGGAGCCCAATCGTGTCGGGTGCAATCGAGCAGGGTGCCCACATAGGTCTTGCCGCGCCACGTCACGTTCACGACGAGCACGCCGCCCTCGGTCTCGTGCCACACGATGCCCTCGAGGGTGACCGAGGTGCCCGGCTCGCAGGGGCCGAGGCAGTCCGGCTCGGTGATGGTGCCCACCGAGGTGCCAATGCATATGTCGACCATGTCCTTGCTGTTGTCGCTATGCTTGGCACGTTTAGCAGGCGGCGATTTGCTCTCCTCGTCGGCAGCGCCACCACTGTTGCTGCTGCAGGCGGGCACCGAAATCGTGTGGTGCATGGTGGCTGAGATCATGCCGGGCGCCATTAGCTTGGCCTGGGCCAGGCTGGCCGCCTTGCTGTCTGCATTGCTGCATGCGCCGGCTGCAGCATTCGCCCCACCCGCCGCAGCTGCCCCGCTTTGGCTGCCCGTGTAGTTGTTGTTGTTGTTGGCATTGGTGTTGCTGCCACCGCCTGATGAGGCAGCCGCTGCGGCCAACTGTGCAGCAATGTGTGAGGATATTTTAATGCTTGCATCCTTGCCCGGCGGACCAGGCGCATTGGCAGCGCCAGCATTCAAGCCACTGCCGCTGCCATTGCCCGCAGCTGCCTGCGAGGAGTTGCTCGCGGCTGTTGTGGCAGCCAGCAGAGAAGCAGCCGCCGAGACCACTGCAGCCGGCGAGCCGGCCGAGGGCGTAAATACGCCGGGCGGCACAGCCGTGGCCGTGGAGTTGTTGCTGTTGCTGCCGCTGTTGTTGCCCATGCCGCGGCGTATGCAGGCATGGTGCGAACACGGCGGCGCTGAGCCCGCAGCAACATCTCCATTGCACTGGCAATTGCTGTTGCTGCTGTTGTTGTTGCTGCTGCTGCTGCTGTTGTTGCTGGCGTTCTTTTCGGGCGTGTCTTTTTCGCCAGCTGCTGAAGCAGCTGACTTGTCCACGCTGAGGCGATTGGAATGTGCGTTCTTATCCTTTGTCTTCTCGCGCCTGTGTCCAGAGCTGCCTCGCTTGTTGCCCTGCGGCGTTGACTGTGCGTTGTTGTTGCTGCTGCTGCTATTGCTGCCGTGCGTGTTATTTGGATTGGCATTGCTGTTGTTGTTGTTGCTGCTATTGTTGTTGTTGCTGCTGCTACTGCTGCTGCTGGAATTGTTGAGATGCTTTTTGCTGCTGCTGCCACTGCTGCTGCTGCTGCTCGAGCCGGAAGAGTTGCCCGAGTTGTTGTTGCTGCTGCTGCTGCTAGAATTGTTGTTGAGGGAAGACGCATTGGCATTGCTGCTGTTGCTACTGCTGCTGCCACCACCACCGCCGCCGCCTCCTCCCCCACCGCCGCTGCTGCTGCTGGTGCTGCTGCTGCCGCCGTCCTCTTGCTGGCTGCTGCTGTTGGAGCTGCTGTTGCCCAGGGCACCGTTCTGCTGCTGCTGTTGATCTGTGGCCTTGACTATTTCGTGTTTGGCCTCGGAACTTTTGGTGCCGGGCTTCGTGCGTTTGATCTTCATTTTGAGTCCTTTATCGAGCGTTGCCTGATGATCAATGGACATTTTTGCGCTCGATTTACCGCTGCTGCCGCCGCTTTGCGAACTTTGGCCACCGACTGTGGCGCCACCAATCGTGTTGCTGCCTATGCTGCTGCTGTTGTTGTTCCCGCTGCTGCTATTGTTGCTGCTGCCGCTGTTGTTGTTGCTGTTGCTGTTGCTAGTGTTGCTGCCTGCTTGCGAGGACATGCCGCCAGCGGAGAGTTTAGCTTGCTGCTGACCACTGCCGCTGCTGGAAGACTGGCTAACGCAGGAGGAGACCAAGTTGCCGCCTTTGGAGAAGCCGGCAAATGTCGAGGAGGACAATGTGCTGCCGGTGCCTGCGTTGGCTGCGCTGTTGTTGCTACTGCTGCTGTTGTTTTTGTTCTGCTGATGATTGTTGTTGTTGTTGTTGTGATTGAGACCAGGGCTATTTAGCTGTGCCACTAGTGCTGACTTGTAGCTCTTGCTAGCTGTGCTATGATGATGATGATGATGGTGATGATGATGATGATGGTGTTTACCCGTCGAGGAAGAGGACGAACCTTTGCTACTAGACAACACAGCTGAGCTGTTGCTGCTGCCGCTGCTGTTGTTGTTGGTGCTACTAGTTGCTGTTGCCGCTGCTGGCGTTGCGTTGGCGCTGCCGCTGGCAATGGGCTGGCGTGTGAACTTAATTGTGGTTGGCGATGTGGCCGACAAATTGCTATGCAATGTGGTCTTGTGCGATTTGTGAGCTGACGCTGCTGCTGTAGATGAGGATGTTGCTGCTGCTGTGCTGTTTGCTTGTTTAGCATTTAGCGTTGTCGTTGTTGTTGCTGCTGGTGCTGTTGGTGTTGCAGTCGTTTGGTTGCCACCACCCGAATGCGCCGCCGACTTTTCAATGTCAGCGTCTAGATCGTCCAGCAGCTCTGGTATGCCGCCAATATTCCACTCGTCCTCGTACTCAAAGTTCGTGTCCTTTGATTCACTCGAATTTGATGAGCTGCTGCTGGTACTAGCCGACGCTGTTGAGTTATTTGTTGTCGATGTATTCCCAGCGTTTGCTTTGCCAATCAATTCTGAGAGAGAGCGAAAGATAGTAAAAAGAAAATTAAAATTTGTTGAAAAATATTTTAAGCAACTCTTAAATATACCCTAAATACTGTCCACCGTTAAAATCTACTCTCTTCACTGGAAGTTATGCTTAATAAGTGCTAATGCATGCAGTTCTCTCTATGCTCACACTCTCTCTTTAAGCTGCGTTCGATTGGCACTGGCAGTTGCAGAGCCTGGAACAAAATGGAAGAGAGCGCAACGGCCAGCTGTTTCTTGCCGAAATTCATGCAGAGAGCACGTTCGCATAGCAAATCTCTAAACGTCACTCAATAGTTAAAACTGTTAAAATGAGAATTTTTGTGATCTATCAATACGTCAAAGCGCACGCTTTAATTTCGCTCGTTTTTTTCGTTGATTCCCAGTTGCATTGTGCGCGAGGTATGCACATATATACACATACACATATGCATGAATACACACACATACATATGTAACTGTGTGCTCTACTTACTCGTATGCTTCTTAATCGCACTGTTGCCTTGCAAATTATTCGTTGCTGTTGTTGCCTTCACTTTGTTATTGAAATTCAATGCTTGGTTTGTGGCTGCCGTTGTCGCTGCTGCTCCTGTATTTGTTGCTGCTGCTGTTGTTGTTGTTGTTGATGTAGCCGCTATTCCTGCTGCTATCGTTGTTGTTGCGTTTGCCGCACTTAAATTAGCTAACAATTTACTCTTAATATTGCTTTCCGTTGCTACGTTGCTGCTATTCAGGGCCACCTGCAAGAGCCGAAGACCACAAGAAAAAAGAAATTAATATAATCCAGATGTGTTTATGTGTGTGCTTATGTGCGTGTGCGACAAAGTCGATTTTCAAATTTTAAAAAGTACATACAACGCACAAGAAAAATAAAATAAAACACAAATTGATGTGGAAGGGGACTGAATATTTTGTGCTGCGTTTGCCTATGCCGTCGCTTGCTGCTTCACTTTCCTCTTCTTCTTCTTCTTGCTTCATTACCTTTTCAAGCGATGTTTCCATTCCATAACAGGCGGCCAAAGATGATCAAATCCAATTGCAAACGATTTGTTATACATTTAAATTGAACGAAATATATATTTTTGAATAAATAATAATAATAAAGAAAACGCCGAAAATGCTTTGCGCGAGCGTTCTCCAGCGTCCTTTTTCGTATGGCAGCGCGGCGACGCAGATGAGACTGAACACAAAAAAAAAAAAGAGCTCAAAGAGCAACCACCGAAAGCGGCACGCACGCAAGCACACAGACACAATACACACAAGAAAAACACACGCATACACGGCCACCAAGCAGAACGGGAGAGTAAGCGCGAGAGAGAGCGAACGAGCGAGAGCGGCATAAACAAAAACGCCACTTTAATGCAAGTGTTGGTAAACGACATACAAAATGTATAGTTCCATGCGATTGTCAGTGTTGTTGTTGTTGTTGCTGTCATAGTTGTAGTTGTCGTTGTGTGATTTACCCCTGTCCTATTCCATGCTCGTTCAATAATAAAGAAAGACAGCTTTAAGTAATTGCGATTATATTTTGTTCAAGCCAATAAATCAAACATCACAAAATTTAAGCTACCACTACGGCCATAAAAACAAAACAACCAAAAAAAACCAGCTTGTCCAACACATAACACACACACACTCGCACAGTTATGTATGTATGCATGCTATAAAGAGTACTTCGTAGTATTTCATGTTTTAATTTTTTTGCTATGCGATATCGTCATATATTTTTTGCTTTATCTGCTAACTGTAAAGTCTAGTGGCCACTTGAGAGACCGCCCCACTCGACGGCCAGGCCAAGCGAAACAGATGACAATAAAATAATTACGGCTCTTATCGCATTTAGTAGTAGGGTGGGTTGGTTGGGATGTGTTGGGTTTTCTAAATACATACATACATACATACACGCCACTTACCTTATTCGGGTGGTGGCTAGTGTTCGCCTCGTTACGTCTCATTGACTCCATGCAGACGCAAACGATCGGGCGGCCGCACTGTGCGGGCCCAAAGTACTGCCAATTGTGCCTAGGAACGTACTTTTTAGTATGCTGCAGCCAGTGTTGCTGATCTTCTGCTTGTTGATGTTATTGTTAATATAGTAGTAGCTAATGTTGTTGTTGCACTGCTGGCGCACTGTCGCGTGGAGGGTGGAGACGCAGGGCCTCGGCCCTCGGGCCAAACAGTTCATTTTCAAAACTGCAAAGACAGAAAGAGAGCGACAAATTAGTAATGAAGAGAGTAAGCAAATTCACACACACACACGCACACAATTAATATAACTCTATAAATAAAACATGCATAGTGAGAACAAAAATTAAGTGATGAAGAAAAAAAAAACAAAAATACATAAATAACAATTTTGTTGCCTTTCAAGTGTGGCGGCCGTTCCCAGTTTCGCGATTAGCGCTGCCCGCCCTCTTATCGATCTCTCCGTCTCTCCCGTTCTTCGCCGCTCTCTCGCTTCCTCTGTATATGTACATACATTCATACATATGTATATATGTATGTAGCTGCACTGGCAGTGATTTGCTGTAGGAGCTGCACTTGGCAGACACCTTAACGACTTGGCAATTAAAACACTTTTCGCAATTTACTGATAGCCCACTCAAGTGCCTGGAAATATGATTTGGGTTAACATGTTGCTGTTGCCCGAGCACACACGGTAGCTGATTTCTGATAAGATAACGTGATAGCGCAGACACCGAGCCACAACCAGCAAATAACTGTTTGTCACACAACACAAATATGTAGACAACCAGAATGGAAAACCAAATTATGCTCAAGCTCATCGAAATATGTTTGCATATTAAAGAGAGAGAGAGAGTGAGTCGCAGACAAAGAGAGCGCTCACTAGCTCTCTGGCGTGTGACGTCATCAGTGGTGAGAGGCGGCGCTTCGTAATTAAGTCGTTGTGTGTTGTCAACTTGTCACTTAAAACTGCTCACTCTCTTAGTGGCTGCTTATTAAGACGTACTTAAATCTACACATTGACAACTCACCACACACACACATGTCTAGCTGGGTGCGACTGTATGTGTGTGTGCACTTGTACAAGTTGTGAGCAGCTAATCGCTATTTAGTTCCCTCTTTGCGCGTCCACATAAGCCGCTTTGTCACACACTAAAAGCAGACACCACACGTGGATTATCGCTGTATGTGTGTGTCTGTCTGTGTGTGTGTGTGTGTGTGTGTAAGCCTCTGTCTGTGCGCATTGTGCTTTATGGCTATACTATCTATGACAGTTCCCACAAATTGGGTCGCAACTTCCAACACTTTATGATCGTCATAACTCCCACGCTGTCTTCCATCGAATGGAATACACACACAAACAGCAACACACACACACACGTGCTTGCCTGAACGGGAAAGTCTGCGGATTATTTTGTTGTTGCTGTCGCTTTTTTGCTTCTCTTTTAAGCTCAGCCAAAAAAAAAAAACGAGGCAAGCAATTAAATTTGCATGTGGTTAGCATTTTTTTTACGATAATTAAGTAAAGCAAACACAAACATATACACAAGCATGAGCGGGCGTGTTTGTATGTGTGTGATTTGTTTTTTTTTTTTCATGTGGGCTGCTATTTTGTTTGCCGTTTATTTGTGATTATTATTGTTGTCGTTGTTGCTGTTGGCTTTTTGTAATTCTGCCTTTTAATATGGATATTTAATTAATTGAGTTGTTGCTTTTTATTGCCATTATTAAAATAGTGCCCACGCATATCAATAATTGGCATCTGTATGTATCTGTGTGTGTGAGTGTTTCATAATTGTTGTTAAGATTTAATAGACCTACGCCGCCTGGGAACTTAATAGTTATAATAATATATGTATATACATAGATAGATATAGATAATAACAGATATTTCCTGCATTAGCGCAAGCTTTTTCAACTACTTTCTCATGGAGCATGAGTTAGGGTTTTTAAAGGGGTTTACCTTGATCTAATACTATGTTTAGCTTCTCTCTACTATCATTTGGTGTTATGTTAATTGTACTCTTCAGTCACGTTCTCCATGTTCACTTATTTTCGATTTACTCTCGTTGCGCTTTACACTCCCATCCTCCATGCTCAGTTAACATTTCGCAGTTTACAAAACTGTAATCTCTTCTATTGTCATATATTTTCATGGCACAACTCCATGGTCACTTCTCCAAGATTTTCTATATAATACTCTCTGATTACAGCCGCCATTTTCCTCCATTTTCTTGACATTTGATTTTTCTGCATTTCTACCTACTCCATTTCCACTCGAAAGATAAAGATACTAAATTGGATTGGTATGGATTTAACACTTATTAAAGCAAAAAAAAAAATAAATTGAAACTTAAGCTCTACTTTTTCTTCACACCCCACACATACACCCTTCCTTCCGCCCTTCCACACTTTTCCCTGTTTTCTTTTAATTTCTCATATCTTCCGCGTCACTTCTTATTGATTTGTCTCGGAAATGGTGGAATCCTTTAATACCTAAGCGCCCTTTGGGAAGCTGATTGCGACGCGCCATGATTAACGTCACGTGCAGTGCGGGTGGTCGGCGCTGTGGCATGCAGCATGCGGCATGCGGCATGTGGCATGCGACGTGCCAAAGCGCGTTAAGTGCTATTGCAGCAGCCATAACAAACACAGCAAACAACAAACGAGAGCCGATCGAAACACTCCATAATTTAGACAAATCAATAAATTACTAATAGCCGCCGTTCGACAACGAATTCGGCCAAGAGCTTGCCAACGAGGGGGCGCAGGGGGCGTGTCGGCGGAAGAGCCGAAGAAGCTGCCGGGCCAGTTGGCAATACAAAAGGCAGCGCCGGCCATCGTTCAAGTCGTGTTTTAAATTGGGTTTGCGGCGAGACTTGAAAAAAGCCAAGCAAAGAGAAAAACGCAAAAAAGGCTAAAAAAAAAGCAGCTAAGAAAAGATGCTTAAAAGAAATAAAAAATATATTTCCCTTCTGCAATTTTGATGGCAGCAGGAGCAGGCTGGCAAAGGGAGGCATTGGGGTCTTGTTATGGAGCTACCCAAAAGGCTGTCCGCACGTACTAAACATCAAGCAAGCGGCAAGAGCAGCCAGGCTGGAGCGGCAACTAAGTTCAAGATTTACGACCACATCGTCAGCAAGCTCATACCCATAGTCATGTCCCCACACCCACCTCCTACCCCTGCCCATAGCCGCAGCCACAGCCATTGCCATAACCATTGCCAGAGCCAGAGCCACAGCCACAGCCCCATCCTCCAGCCCAGCGTCGTCATCGCTGTTTGCGGTTGTATGAGATCGATCCGCGGTTGCCGCTAAATGAACGCCTTTGGGGAGTTGCCAGTTGCGCGCTTTTATTAGCGAACTAACCGCAAAAAGGCAGCCAAAGGAGGCGGCCAGAGATACCAGGCCAGACGAGCTCCGCTGCTCCAGCTACTTCTGCGTCTGTTGCCTCAAGTTGTGCGGCACAAATTGAGTTTCGTTTATAATTTCGCTGGCTGTTATTTTGTTTTGATTCGCTTCGATGCGCGATAATTTGATTTTATATTCATAATATACATATATAGTCTGTCTCCCTCTCTCTTTCACTCTGGTTTGCGTTGGTGGCTCCATCTGTTGTTCAATTAAATTAAGTGCAGTCGCTGCTGCATTAGAGCAGGCGAGACTCGAGTGTCGATCATGCCACTTAAAGTGCAGCCTGGCACTAAAGGGTACTGCAGCACACTGCGGCACATCATTCAATTGCCTCACACACACACACACAGACATACACACACACACTCACAGTTTATTTTCAATATCGATCACTGAATGGCCTGGCAATTGAAGTGCCTCTGCGGCATACTCAAGTGGACGTGGCCCCAGGAGATTGAGCGAGGCAGCAGTTGGATATAGGCATAGGCAGGCAGTTCAACCGCATTTGTTGGGTAATCAATATATATATATATACATATATACACATGTCTATATTTGACAAGGTTTTGCATGTTGCTCATTAGGGATTTGCGCCTTATCAAATTAATGAACTCATTATATTATGTTCTCCGCTCGTGTTAACACAGCTTATTGCAATCGGCTTATACACCATATTATGAAAGCCCTTGACACACACATACATGTAGACTCTCTATATAAATATGTGCTAAGTCCAGCTGCTGCCAAAGAAAGCAACTTCAAATCGGCCATGCTAAACCGTTGGCTGTTGTTCCCGTTCGCCGTGTCTTGGCCATGGCTCTGGCTGGTCAATGAATGTGATGGCAAGGTAAGCCAGATACATATATATATATAATATGTATATATTTATTTATCAATCTATCCATAACAAGCTGTGTTGAAGAATCTTTTCGGGAAGTGTTTGTTTGTTGAAATCAATGCTAAAGCATTGCTCTTAATATATAAAAATTGAAATTTGTATTACTTATTTTCATAATTTTTAAAAATTTTAAAATGTTTTTCAAATTTTTTAAATTAATTTGAAACATTTTTAAAATTTTTAAATATTTTTCCAAGTTTTTAAAAATTGTTTACAATTATTATTTCTTTTTGTAATTTTCTAGATTTATTAAATTGTTTGAGAATCTAACATTTTTTTTTTTTTTTCAAAAAATGTTTCTAAATTTTAACACTTTTAAACAATTTTTCTAAATTTTTATATAATCATTTTTATTTATTATTTTTATATATATGTCAACTTCAGCAATTTGAAATTTATATTTGAAATCTCCCCCATTCGCAGCAATTCTGGAACTACAAACCCTTGTCCATAGTAACACACACTTCAGATGAATCCAAGGCAAAGTTTGAGCTGAATATTAAGCGCATTGCACGTGACGAATATGCAATAACAGGCTCATTATATATCAATTTCGATATGGACAATACGACAATGGTGAGAGTGCATATTTAGATCATCAATCGAGCAAGTAAATCAAATCTTGCCAACAGGTCGAAGGGGTGTGCTATCGCAGCTCATCGGGCAGCTCGAGCGACTACACGCTCTTGCCATGGAGCGTACCGAAGCAGACATATGAGGTGTTTACCGTTAACCATTACGAGACCTTGGTGCTGGGCAATGTGGGTAAATGCTCGAATTTACCAGACACTGAGCATGCCAATCCCCTGCCCAAGGGCAACTACACTTTTGTCAGCTGCACAGCCCCGGGCAATGCCATGCCCGAAATCATGCCCGAGGGATATTATAAGCTATCCCTTAGCGTTTATGGTGAGGTGGACTTTGGCTTTACGGCCATTTTACAGTTGTATACAAAAAGTAGTTTAATTGGATGAAAGCAGGTTAAGAAAGTAAAGAAAATAAATCGTTAGATGTGTATAAGGATATATGATGATCATCATAGTCCGAGTGGTTCCCACATAATACATAAAATTCTAATAAATATATCACAATTCAGCTTTGTTGAAAAGAGTATTATTTATAGTTCTAGATGGCTTGCATATATATACATATATATATTTGTCACTGTATAAACTAGATATTGCATATAGTATAAGAAATATCAGTTTTCAGTTTGAGTTTAAAGACTAAAACTTCTTCAAGAATAGAAAATTCCTATATCCTATATATCCTATATTATATATTATATATATATTATTTATCCTATATATATATATATATATATATATATATATATATATATATATATATATATATATATATATATATATATATATATATATATATATATATATATATATATATATATATATATATATATATATATATATATATATATTATATATATCTGTAACTGTTTAAGCTGCGCGTGTAAATTGCCTCAACACATTATTGCACGCGCCGCACTATCGTTTATCATTTGCCGTCGATTCAAGTGAATTTTAAATATTACAAATTTTTTATTTTTCCTACAACAATTATATAGGTTGTTAACAAGGCCCAGCAATAGGGATCTACATTTGAAACAACCTTAGCCTTTTCTATATAAAGCGGAAGGTAATTGTCGCTCGCCACTGAATCACGTGGAAAATGTTAAAACGTTCGCTGCTCGCGTTCGCCCTGGCCGGGATGCTGCTCTGGCTGGCTGACGATTGTGCTGGCAAGGTAGGATATAGGATATAGAAAACGGGATATCGACAGATGTATACATTATCCATTGCAGCGCAATTGGGACTACGAGCCGCTGTCCACAGAGTGCGTATCATCGGATGAGGGACTAATCAAAATAGAGTCCACAGTGGAGCGTGTCGGGCGCGAAGAGTACGCAATATCTGGAACTTTGCTCATGAATTTTGACATGGACGAGACCACAATGGTAACTCCAATTAGTATTAGCAGAGAAAAGCAGTTTCTATATAGTGCCTTGACAGGTGGAAGCCTACGGCTATCGCAGCTCATCGGGCAGCGAGGACGACTACAAGCTATTGCCCTGGACCATACCGAAGCAGCCATTTCAAAAGTTTGCCGAGGAGTATTACGAGAAAATGTTGTACAACAATTTGAACCATTGTTCGAATATACCGGAGCCAAGCGATGTGTATCCCTGGCCCAAAGGCACCTACAACTTCCAGAAGTGCATCATCGCCGGCGAGGGCATGCCCGAAATAGCGCCCGAGGGCTACTACAAGGTCTTCTTTGAAATCACCGGGCAAATCGATATGCGCTTTAAGGCCATCGTCAAGCTGACGACCAAAGTTGGTGGGATGGGCTGAAGGATACGAGAGGTCTTGACATCTTGATGCATAAATATATATAAAATATGAATATAATGGGATAAAGGTACATATACGTATATAATATAAAGTATTTTGAACAGTTTGTAGTCCTTAGTCTGCTTTGGGTCTAAAGAGTTTTCCCTGTACAGGCAATTGATCATATGGGATAGAGTTTCTATAGACGCTTAGAAACTGATCTAATAGAGTAATTATATACTATATATATATATATATATATATATATATATATATGTATATAGTATGGTACGATTAGTACGCTTTGGCAGGTACTTTGCTTTATGAGGATGATATGGATATCGAACTTATTACATACGGTTATAATTGGGCTGCTAGTTAAGGTCAACAACTGACAGAGATTGTTACTGATTCCGGGATTCATAACAACTCTAATTAATTTAATTAAGTTAACTAAATGGTTGCATTGCATTGCATAGCCAACATATATAAATAATGTGATTTGGCCAGTGCTAAGCACAAACGAAAAATATGTCGACTCGACTCATACACGTGCTCTCTGCAACGCTTCTAGTGCTCTGGCTGAGCCAGTGCTGTGCTGGCAAGGTAAGTGATATATAGATATATATCAGATGATCTGACCTTTATATAATCTATCCCCAAACAGCGCAACTGGGACTATGAGCCCATATCGGTACACTTCGTAACTTCGGATGCGAGCATGATGAATGTGGTCTCCGACGTTAAGCGAGTGGGCCGCGATTATGCCATATCAGCCACCCTAACATACAATGAGCAAATGGATGAGGAGACAATGGTGGGTGGCTAATACCCTATAACGCCCTAATGTACTATATATCTTCGATATTTGTCTAGATCGAGGCGATTTGTTATCGCAGCTCATCGGGCGCCGAGGATGATTATTCGATTCTGCCCTTCTCCATACCAAATCAGCTATTCAAAAACTTCGCCAAAAGCTACTACAAGGACATCGTGTACAAGAACTTGCAAAACTGCTCGGATGCCCCGCCACCCGAAAAGGCCTATCCGTGGCCCAAGGGCAACACCACCTTCGACTTGTGTGCGGCAAATGGCGAAGGTATGCCGGAGAATCTACCCCAAGGCTACTACAAAGTGATCTTCACTGTCACCGGAACTGCCCAAATGGCCTATACTGCTATTGTAAAGGTAATGACGCAGCTAATGTGAGCGGATCAAAGATGTGTAATAACAGAAATATATTTGTGGGAGTCAATAATGACTTGTAATATAATTGGATACATAAATCTTGATATTAACAAGTAAGAATGCTCTAGTCGAGACGGCTCGACTAGGAGATACCCTGAGCCCTGCGAGGTGCCGAAACTTCAAATATTCTATGCTTAGTTTACATATTGCAAGTAACACATACACACACACAGACGCACGCGCGACTGCGCTTGGGCTGCAAGACGCTTATTTTTTTCTAGCAGGACTTTCTTATTCAAACTTTCTGGGCATGATTATGTTATTCATATGTGTGTATGTGCCGAAGCACAAGTCTCTAGTATTTGAAATGCGTTTTTTGCAAATTTAGGGCGAAGGGGGCGTGGCAGCCAAAATCCAAAAACTACAAAATGTCTGTATTCACAACAGGCATCTTTACAGTGAGTTTCATGTCTCTAGCTCTTACGATACGCAAAAGAGACAAAAAGTTATCGAAATTTATCGATAAAAAGAAAACGGGAAGAGTTACCGAATTTTTGAAAAAAAAAACTCTCTAGCTTATGTGGTTTACGAGATCGCTGCGTTCACACAGACGGACGGACGGACGGACGGACGGACAGACGGACAGGGCTATATCAACTCAGCTCATCGAGCTGATCAAGAATAAATATACTTTGTGGGGTCTGCGACGTCTCCTTCTGCTTTTTACATACATTTTTACAAAAACATTACACCCTGATTTCCCATTTTCAATGGGCTCAGGGTAAAAAAATTATTTAAAAATATGTATATGTATTGAGATGTTTATTTACATAGCAGAAAATTATAAAAAATATCAAATATATTTTAAAATATAATTGTTTATAATGTTTTACACTAGGTATGTCATTCACTTTGAATAAAGCACAGTCAAAAACCTCGTTAAGTGCGCAGTAAATAAAACTATTTCTACGTATCAAAAATAGATTTTCGATTAAAAAAACAACAGTATTTCCAAGCCTTGTTGACTAGCAAAAAATTCCGTTCAATTCAATCAGATTGAAACTCATGTTCGCTGCACATGTAAAAAGTAATTTAGGTTGGCAAATACTTTAGAATTTGAATTTTGATATGGTTATCGTGTGAACTCATATAAAGCCCATAAGCTGACTATAAAAGCCAACAATGTATGGGGCGGCATAGAAATTCTAGAACTGTGACAGCTAAGAGTATGTTGATTCCTGTTGATTCCCACTCAGTTCGTGTCTGGATTCTGGCATTATGTTTGCTCTCAATGAGCTGCAGTGGCAAAGTAACTATGAAGCAGATATATATATATATCATATATATCTATCTGAAGGATTTCGTTTCATGCAGCCCTCATGGGACTATGAGGCACTCTTTATAACTGCCAGCACATCGGACGAGTCCCTGTTGGAGTTCACGGCGCAAGTTGTGCGCAAGGGACGCAGCACTCCCACCCTCTCGGCCGTTCTGGACATGCACTATCAAATAGATGATACGACTATGGTTGGTATTACCCTATATATAGGATATTAACTAGCTCGACTCGCATACAGGTCGAAGGAACAGTCCATCAAAGCCAAACGGGCTTGGATAATGACTACAAGAAGATGCCTTGGAATGTAGAAAAACAACCGTTTCCCAAATATCTCAAGGACTTTTACAAGGATGTCATCTATACCAATATGGGACACTGTTCGAATTTGGCAGAGCCCGGAAACGAGATACCCTGGCCAATGAAAAAGTACACGTTCGAGAACTGCATTATAACAGGAGATGGACTGCCCGAAATAGCGCCCGACGGCTATTATAAGATATTCTTCAATGTTACTGGCGCCGTTGACTGGGGCTTTGTGCTCGGCCTGAAGATTATCTCAAAGTCGAATACGATGGGTTATTGAGTTTGTTAGTTATATAGAAAATCAAATTACTCTATGATTTTTATCTGATTAAAATAAAGAATATTGCATAAAGATGAAGAAAAGCAATGAAAGAATAAGCGAGTGGAAGAGTTAAGTTGACTTATAGTGTAGAGCTTATAACCAATATGCATGGACTGTTAAAACTATGAAAGATATAGTTTATACTTTGAATGAAAGTTTCGTCTCGAAACACTCCAGCATAATAGGTAGATGCATATTGTGTGATACATACATATATACCTACAATATTTACTTTAGTTATATAGTAAATACGGTTACACGGCCTAATTAATGCTACTCAACTGAATCAGATAAGCTGTCGTGTTCGCTGCTTGTTAATTGCCCAATACATTATTACCCGGTCAAATGAATTAGCAGCTATCAAGCAAATCAATTGCTATAAAAGCTCAATTTGACATAAGGCTCAAGTCAGAACGAAAAGTCAAATGCAACGGCTAGGGAAATGTATATTCCGTCGATTGCATCTGGGATTTTTGTAATATTTTGGCTCTCAGCGAGTTGCAGTGGCAAGGTAACTGAGTACACATATATATAATCCAATATATCTATATATAATCATAAACAGACTACTTGGGACGCTGAGACCCTCTATGTCAATAGCAGCAGTTCGGATGAAAGTCTTTTAGTGTATACGTGCCAAATAGTGCGCAAGGGACGCGAGAAGCCCACGTTCTCGGCCTTGATGGACTTTCATTATAAAGTGGATGATACGTCAATGGTCGGTTATAAAATGCATATATCTGAACAATTACTTAAGTACGCGTATTCACAGGTCGAGGTGTCAGTCTATCATAGCCAAACGGGCGGCGAAAATGATTACAAGGAGATGCCCTGGCACGTGCCGCGGAAACCGTTTTCGGAATTCATGAGGGAGTATTACAAGGAGACGATCTATGCCAATTTGGGCACCTGCTCGAATTTGGCCGAACCCGGCAAAGAAATTCCGTGGGGTGAAATGACGTATAATTTCGACAAATGCCTGGTTACGGGCGAGGGCATGCCCGAAATAGCGCCCGAAGGCTACTACAAGATAATCTTCGTGGTGACGGGCCCAGTGGACTGGGGCTTTGTCTTCGGCATGAAGATTGTCTCCAAGAGCAACGCAATGGGCTATTAACTTTTGAAACTTGTTTAAAAAAGTTCAAAATACTATTAAATAAAGAGCATTCAGTAAAAGAGAAAAGAGTTGAAGAGCGGGATTTTGTGAATATAGGCTGGAGGAGAGACCACTGCTAGGCAAGGTCGCTGAAGGTATATTAAAGTCTGATATCAGTGTGAAGACTAACGTCTTTAAGTTTTTAAGTTATGAGTAGACTATGTTACTTCACGTGTCAATTGTCCTTTATTGGATTTATTACATATTCATGAAACTTTGAACGGCCACAGGCAGAAAAACGGAACAATCTATGCATTATATAATATTATATGAATATATTTCTATAAAATATATATTTTTTTCCAATTCCACAAATTCCCTAATCAATTTTACAATATAATAAAATTTTAAAAAATATTTTTGTTAATGAATTGCTACAAATTCGCATTTTACTGAATCAGATCGAATTTTATATTCGACATATAATTAGCTAGTTAAATGGAAAGTGCTTTAGCATCTAGATCAATAGACAAAGCCTATATAAGCATGCAATGTTACATGCTCAATATGAGTGCTGAAATTGACGCAGGGAAATGCATAGGCAGTCGACAGTTTTAAGGTTCACCCTAATACTCGTGCTCTACCTGAGCTACTGCTCAGCGGTAAACATGAATATAATTATATATATATACATTTCTATATATCTGTAAAAACATAATCCCATTCTCACCTAGCGTCTCTGGGACTTTGAACCGCTCTTCGTGAACTCAACATCATCAGATGAGTCCTTAGTCAAGATTCGTGCGGAAATAGTGCGCAAGGGACGTGAGAAGCCCTCCATCTCAGGATCTTTAGAGTGCGAATATCCATTGGATGAGACTACTTTTGTTAGTTATCGCGGTCAATTGGGGTTTAACTGATAGCATTATCGTACACAGGTCGAGGCCGTAGTCTATCGCAGTCAAACAGGCAACGAGAATGACTACAAGCTGATGCCCTGGGGCATACCGAAGAAAACGTTTACGGACTACATGAAGGAATATTACAAGGATCTGATCTATCCCAATTTTGCGGCTTGTTCGAATATGGCCAAGCCTAACACAGAGAATGTCTGGCTACAAGTCAAAGACATAGTATTAGAGAAATGCATTCCAACGGGCAAGGGAATGCCCGAGATAGTGCCCGAGGGATACTATATGATCGTATTCACGGCCACGGGCAGAGCTGAATGGGGCTTTGCATTCGTCATGAAGATTGTCTCCAAAAGCAATATGATGGGCTATTGAACATTTTGTATAATGCATAAATCTGAATATATAATAACTTGTATTAAATATTTGATTAGAAACTGACTGAGTCTGGCAGGGTTCTTGAGTCTATACCACCTTGCAAAGGAATACCGCTATGTATGCCTGATACGTATTACGCAACATTCAAGTGGATGTTATTTTCGATTTGCAGAAGCTATATATAGTAAGCGAGTTATCGATTATTTGATTTTTAATGCATTTATGGAATTAATTTAAAGCGGAAAGTAATTTTTTTATCATTTTAATTGCATATAGTCCGGTAACATACTCGTTGACATGAAATGCACAGCCGACAATTAGCGCAATCAGATGAATGTTAAGTTCATGTTAACAGCAAAAATTGCGAATACTGTTAAAGATCTACAATAGAAACGTGCAACATTAGCAGCATCAGATGACACAAACTAAACCTTCTGTAAAGTATAAATATTTCAGGTCAAGCTTTAACAGTGTTCATTGAAAATGTTTCTGAATTCAAGGCTAGTCGCATTCTTCGTCCTGCTCAAATGTTGCCTTGCTGCAGTAAGTGAAAAGAGAGCTAAGTATATATGCATATATCGAGGATAGTTAAGTAATAGCTCCTTCTACAGCGCAACTGGGTCTACGAGCCACTCTCCGTTGAAGTGAAAACCTCGGATCCATCAAAGCTGAATATTGAGGCCTCATTGGATCGGATTGGACGTGATTTTACCGTAACAGTTACATTGGATTGGAACTACGATGTAGACGAAACGACAATGGTAAAATGTGATATATATGAAATTTATATATGCTATAACTTCCTGTCCCTGTCAGGTCGAAGCGCATAGCTGGCGCAGCGCTTCGGGCAATGAGAACGATTACACGCCGCTGCCTTGGACCATGGCCAGGCAGACATATAAGAAATATACCGAATCCTATTATGAGAATATTGTCTATAAGAACTTTGCTAACTGCTCAAACCTGCCCGAGCCGGGGAGCGCCGATCCCTGGCCCCGAGGACACTACGTCATGGACCATTGCGTGGCCAACGGCGATGGATTGCCCGAAATTGCCCCCGAAGGATATTACAAGGTTATATTTCAGGTGTTCGGTGAGGTCGAGTGGGAGTTTCTAGTGATATCTAAGCTGACAAGTAATAAGAATCTAATGGGTTGAGAGAGAGTGGGAGATGGAGCGAAGAACCATTGAGTAATACAGCTATATACTGTATGTAAGTATTGAGATATTGTTCAGTTTTTTTCCGTTATTTAATGTTGAATAAAAGCAAATGTTGATTACGTTGTTTTGAAATATAGAACTGTAGAATAGCTCGAGAAACTCTGGAAATCCCTAGCTCTAATATCTTGTCCTATCTAGAGTTCCGCTTCACAAGTCAAAATATTTGCAGGATATAGATCAAGGTTTAATATTCAAACCCCATCAGATTATATAGTTTGAGCAGGTATATAGAGTCCTGTTTCAAATAGATTAAAGACAAAAACCCAGCCTTGAGCTAAGACTCGACTCATTAAGCATTATTTTCCGTTCAACTGTGAAAGGTTTAACTAGATCTCTCCACAATAGCTGCATGTTTGGTGGGCGTAACGCAACGCCTGCTGTGCCGCATTCCAGGTGAGTTTTACTGTTGGAAGGGCCAAATGTGGCAGGCAGGTAGAGAAATTAGTTTGCGCTTGGCAGCTGTTGCCAGTTGCCAGTTGCCAGTTGCAACAGCAGCAGCAGCAACTGCAACTGCCACAACTCAGCGTTAGATCGAGTGTGAAATTGTCAAGACATGCTCGAAATACTTGTGGCAAAAAGTGTTAACTGTCAGGCGAGCGAAAAGCAGGCTAACGGTAAAGCTATACACACACATAAATATATATGTATGTTTGACTGGCTACAAAAACAAAAAGAAAAGTCTGACAAAAATGTCGCCGTGCAAAATGCAATTCGAATCGCATTTCAAGTGAAAACTTGGCGCAGTTGCTAACTAATTTATTGCAAATTGTTAAAGCGCTGACGAGGACCCAAGTTGCTGCTGTTGCTGCTGTTGCAGCTACTATGTTGATAGTGTTGCACGTTGTTGTTGCAAGTTGCTGTTGCTGCCCGCTGGGGCCTGTCAGCCTGCTGACAGCCGCATTGGCAGTCGGCGCAGCGTTTCGCGTCTGTTATTCATATGACTCTGCATGGAAAATGCCGTTGCACTGCCATTAGAGTGGACCCAAAACACACACACACAAGGAAACAAAAACAAACGTTTGGCATTTGAATTACTTTAGCTTTAATGAGCTGAAATCGCAGCGAGTTAAACAGTTTAAGACATTTATGAATGCAGTTTGCGGAGTTACTTCAGTTGCATAGCTTAGCTTAACTAGTTTTGCTTTGCTTAAAATTAACTTAGGTTTTGTTTGTGCAATATATTTACCAACACTGGATTATGGCTATTCACATTATAGGTTTTTGTTTGATGGTTTGATGCTAAAAGCTTGATTGCATGGCTAAGTACGCTTAACTTTTTAGTTTTGCTTAAGGCATATTACTTCATTGAGGCAACCTTTACCAACACTGACTTTTAAACACATTTAAATATTCATACTACGAACTTAATATCAGCTGTCATATGCTTTGTGCTATAACTGCTTAACATAACTTATTTTTCTAGTTTTGTTGGATGAATATCGCTCTTTTCGATAGCCTTTACCAACACTAGCTTGCAAGCTTGTAGCTCAAAGGCTTTCTAGACTTTAGTTATATATAATATAACTACATATCTTAGCTATATCTATATATTTAACACATAATTCTGATTTTTTCTCATATTTTGGTGTTTAACCAACACTGGTCAGCACTCATTCTGAGCTCTAGGCATTACTATGCTAACTTGGGCACTTTATATGGAATGTTTGTTTATATATCTTCGCATTTACAGTTTTACGTAGTCAACATTCACTTTTGGGCCTTACTCAACACTGTACGGCAACTTTGGTTCAGCCTAATGCGAAGCGTTTCCATTTCGGCAATTTGCATGCACACGCATGTGCTGTGTCTCTGGCAGTTGCTGTTGCCGTAGCTGTTGCATTGCCTGAATTTCGAACGAATGACAATATCAAATTGTTATCTGGCATAAAATAATTACAGCGCTTTAATGCAGACAAAATAGTTGCGGCTGCTGCCAACCAAAACGGTTTTTTTTTTTTTTTTTTTTTTTTTTTTTTTTTTTTTGTATCGCCTGCCAATTGCGAGTGGCAATAAAAGCGCGTGTGCGCGAGATTTGAGCGCGGCGATAGGCAGCGGGAAAGGCAACGGCAACGGCAACAGCAACAGCAACGGCAACGGAAATGTTGCCTGGTGGCAGTCGAAACTGCGCTAATTAACCAAAAACGCAGCCAATTAGTTTTCGGCCAACACCGCAGAGCGAGTTAGCCAAAGGTGTAGCTAAAGGTGCAACTCGAGGTGCGCTGAATGCAAACGTGTTGGCATGTGTCAAATGTATAAACGGAAAACTTGTTATGCGAGGCGAGTCTACTCGAGTCGTAGTCTAACCGAATTAGTGTTGCCAGTGTGTGTGTGTGTGAGTGTGCCAGTGTTGTACAAGTGCCGCTAATTATTATGTGCCATCTAATAATTGGTTGGCCAACCTCTAGCTGGCCATATTTAATAGCCATGCAAAACTGTTAGGCGATGAGCTATTATTATTAGCATGTAAACGCAGGTAGAGCAAATATATATTAAGCTGATACTGGGTACAGCCGTAATTATAGATATGTTACAGGTGCGGAGCAGGCTTTAATGCTAGTCATACAGCTAGTTTAGTTGGGCTTAGTCTAATCTGATGTGGATAGATAGAGCTCTTTAACTTTACACCCTTTAACAACACTGCTCATCGGGCAGTCAGCCGCACAGCGCACACTTTGCAACACTGTTGCGCATATTTGCAAATAAAATCAATTTCGTACGCAAAGAGCTTTTGCATATCAGACAAGAATGATGCCGGCTAAAATAAACAATCGAGCAGAGGACACAAAGGCACAGACAGAGAGAGAGAGAGGGAGAGAGGGAGAGGCGAGGCGTATTGGCTGTACGACTGCAAAGCTTGTTAAAATTCATGTAATGCATTAACTGAGAACAACAACCACAAATTACACAGTCCAACTGGCCTGGCGGGCCATCAGTCTGTCTGGCCGGAGTCGTAGAGTCGGCCAGGGGCCAGGGTATTTGGCCAAAAACCAATGTCCAAACGGTCGACGGGTTGCAATGAAAAGGCAATTAAAGCGCAGCGGGCACAAACTCAAACTCTGACTGAAAATACTGAAAAACCAGAGACCAGAGACCAGAGATGGAAGCCAGGCACTGACTAGTTGCAGTTGTTGTCGTTGTTGTTGTTGGTGTTGCAGCAATCAATTGCATGCTTCAATGGACAAATATACGAGAGAGCTGGCGAGGTAGAGACAGAGACAGAGACGGAGACGGAGACAGCGAGCGAGTGCCACAGATAGACATGGCTGATATGAGCAGCCAAACGCTTCGTCGTCAACGCCGTTGTCCATGCCGGACAGTTGGGACAGACGGACGGACGGATAGACAGACGTATGGACAGCTACGCCTAGATGGACTCAACTAGATAAAGGCCTTGCCTTGCCTTGCCTTGCCATGGCTTGCCATCAACAGCCAGCACCAAAAAAAAAATATATAAGAAAATCAACTAAGAACGTTGTGAACGGGTGTTAGTGACTACTCAATACCCGCTCATGGGGGAATAAGAGTTGGAATTGATTGGAAATTCTCAAATTTTCCAGTTGTTATATAATTTATGGAACTGTTTGTTGAGCTATACAACATTTGGCTTTGGCTTTGGCTATTCTAGCTCTATATACTCTCTATAGCTATATCTAGAGAATAACTGTTAACAGATCAATAGCCCATACACTCTAAAAGCAATATGCCCGCTTGGCAGGCCATCAAACGAGCATAATGGAAAACAGTATGCAGTTGAGTTTAGCTGGGCCCAAGAGTCATGCTCTCTGGGTCTCGGGTCTTCAATCTTTGCTGGTCTCCAGACTCTAGTCTATGGCGCGATTGCGATTGCCTTTTGCGCGTTTGCGTTTGCGTCTTCATTCGCTGTTCGTTTGCCGTCAAGTGGAACGGCAAAAGAAGGAAAAAACTTGTTAACTTTTCCTAGCCAGAGCCGGAGCTAGCAAAAGGTTCAACGACGACGACGACGTTTGGGCCACAACAGAGGCCAAAGCCGCGCCACGTTTAAGTCAATCAAGCGTCAGACGTTTGTGCTGCATGCCGCATGCTGCATGCCTCATGCCGTTGCACTCTCTGCCATTCCAAGGCGTCAATTAATCAAGTGCGGACCCAGCCACAGCCACAGCCACAGCAGCAGCAGCAGGCATAATCATTGCAATCAAGTCATTTTTACCTGCATTCAGCAACGTCGAGCGCACGTTTAATTGTCACTTGACAGCAATTAACGCAAATTTCTACGACTTTTTCGGCCTCAAGCCCCAAATGCGACTTAAAGTTAGCTGAGTTGCCCAAACTCAAATATTTAATTGATTAGAGATCATGTTTAGCGATTATTTATTGGTTTTAATTATGTTTAGTTAGGGTTTGGGCATTATATATATATATATTTATAATATATAATTATATACAATATAATTATATTATTAATATTTGCTAACATTAGCATATGTTAAACAGATGTTAAGAATAGTTAGCACTGTTATTAACTAAAATGTACATAATTATATATGGCATGTTAAGCAGCTGTTATAATATAAAAACACTGTTAAATGAATGTAAAGTAACATTAACAGCGCCTGATAAACAGAAAGACTTTTAGCAGCTGTTATATGCCATTACGATAAATACTTTCTTTGAATAAACACACTGTTAACATTGATATGTTATATTAAAATGTAACATAACGCTAACATACCATGCCGTAATAACATATATTAAATTTAACATACTGGATTATATGATATCACATATCAGATCAGCAGAGACCTACACCTCACTTATGCTGCATCTGCTCAGCCTTCTGGCACCATTTGTTAGCCATTAACAGCTCCACCTTAACAGCTCGTCATTAACATTTCACACATCACTTTAGCTGTCTACCCACAGAAATGTTAATTGCCTAACATTGCCGGGCAAACATATCGCAGTTCAAAGTTTTGTGATTTGCACATTTTTCATCAAAGATCTTAAACACGAAGCTATCTCGCTGCGTTCAATGGAAACAGCCGCTAGAGCACTTTTTCGTTCCATTCACTACAGCCTCCTCCTCTGCCGCTGCCGCTGCTGATGTTATTCAAGTGCTTTAGTCTCTCTCTGTGTTTTTTTTTTTTTGCTGTTTGTCCTCGGGGCCTTTTGGCTGCAGCATACTTTTGGTTTTTATGTTGCAGCAAAAGGGCAACAAAAGATAGAGAAGAATGAGCCAGAAGTAAAGTAACTGCCGGCCAGATACGATGCCAGGCGGGGCAGGGCGAGGCAAGGCAGGCGAGGCAAGGCAGTATATGTAGGTATACAGTTTTTGCTTGGCTTCCTCTGCCTGCTGTCTGATGAAGTTGAACAATTTGCGAGTTTGCAGGCAGCGGAGCAGAGCATGGCCTGGCCATGGCTCCATGTTCAGTTGCTTTGCAGCTACTAGTCAAGATTTGCATAGCTCACACACACACACACACACACACACACATGCCACTTTTGGTGGCAAGTAATCAAAGTGCGACAAGTTTTTTACTCTCTTCTTGCAACGTTAATTTATGATGGGCTTTGCATGAACTCAGCTTCTTTTTAGCTCTTGCTGTCTGGCCAAATTGCCAGTGGCAATTAATTTGGCTGAAAGCATTGAGGGAGAGAAAGGAGGCAGAGAAAGGAGAGAGAGTGGGTGAGTCTACGCTACTATATCACTCAAACATAATCAAGCTAAAGACCTCGTCTAGTCTCGCCTAAAACTTCATTAGCTTGCAATTCCCAAGCAGTTAAAGCGCTTTAAACGCCTTTAATACCTGTTGCCACATAGGCTTACGCTTAATTGTAATTAATTTTCATTCAAAAATTTCAGGTGTTGCAACTTTTTCTCCGTGGCAAGGGCCGCAATTTGCGAGCCGCTTGCCGCGCAGCCGCTTGACCATAATCAAGCCAATGAGCCCAGCCTGCAACATAAAAGCCAGGGCCATAATCTTTAACTTGCGCCGGCTCCTTCTCTTTCACTCCCGCTCCCTGTCTCGCTCTGCTCTTTCACTTTGCTTGCGCGCTGGGCCTTTCTACTCTCTGCCACATGCTGTTGAAGATTTATGAACGCCGCTGGCGCTTTAAATTGAATTCAATATTTTGCCAGCGCGTTGCAACGTCAACAACAACAACAACAACAAATTGTTAAACAACAACAAGCTAAGTTTTTGTGTTTTTTTCCCCGTTGACAGTTGCATTTTATGGCCGCGGCACATTTCATTGCTTTCCCTCACTCACTCCCTCCCTCCCTCCCTCTCTCTCTTTTATTTTCTTTTCTGCGCTGAAAATTGATTTTCCTTTTACCTCTTTGTCAGCTGCAGCTGAATCCGACAGTGGGTGTGCGAGTGGGTGTGAGTGTGGAAGAAAAAAAAGGTGTGAAAGGCGGCGACGAGTTGGCTGCCCTCTGCCGAGCACCACAATTGAGTTGTCTATTTCTTTCTCTCTTTCTATTTGCCCACTTCCTGCACAGCTAGCGCTGCCATCGCAAGAGACATACCTGCAAAGATAGCAAAGAGAAGACAAAGAGTTAGCATCAAGTGACAGCAGATTAAACAAACTTTTAGCTCGGGCATTTAGAAATGAATTGGCAAATTCAGGGGAAATATTTAATAGAGTTGAAGGGAATGCTGTAGGAAAAGCATTTCAATTCTATTTAAGCAGAGATTTATGATAAGAGGAGTTGCTTTGTTGTAGATGGCATTGATGGACATCCAGCTCGTACTCAATCTTAATCAGAAAGTGAAAAGCAAAATATTAAATTTATTTAAATTTACTCTAAGCAAATAGCTCAAGTTTCAGGTTTCTTTAAAATCAATTCAAAAATGTATTTTATAAATATTATATTTTATTATATTTATTTTAAATTTTATATATTTATGAATATTCTGTTTTATTTTATAAATATATTTTAATTATATTGACATATTTTTTTTGTTATTAATATTATATTATTTTTATTTTATTTTATTTTTTTATTTTTACTAATATTCAATATTTTATTGATATTTTAATTTATTTGTATTAATATTTAATTTAATTTTTTTTTTAATATTATATATGTTATATTACAAATATTCTATATAAAATATATTTTATTAAGTAATAATTATTAATAATTATTAATGGTCTATTTTTTTAAAATAATTTTTATTCTGTTTTATTTTTATTTTTATGATATTTCATTAGTTCCAACTCTCCAAAGAACTACATTTTAAACTAGCCTCACATCTTGATTTTGTTTGAAATTTCACGTATTTGGATCTGCTGAGATAGAAATGAATCAACTGAAGTTGGCTTTGTTGCGCATAGTTTGGCAATTGAAGTTCATGTGCGGCAATTGTTGCAACAGTCATTGTTGTTGTTGTTGCTGTTGCCGTTGGGCGCAATCATCATTACAAAGTGCTGAGGTGCAGCGCTCCGTTGGCTGTCAAGATAAGTTTGCTGCGCTGTTTGCCCCTTGTTGTTGTTGCATCGAAATCTGCAACCAGGCAGCGTCGACTGCGGCAAGTTAACCAGCTCGAGAGTGGAGTTCAGTTGAGTCAAGTTCCGTCAACTCAGGCGAAAGGTGTGCAACACTCGAGTGCTGCTCGTCGCCCTCGCCGCCCCAACGTTAGCTGGCCCCCCTCTGCAACAACAACAACAATGACGCCCCACTGAAAACAGCAAATGTTTTCGTTTGAGTGCACAAAACGCCGACGAGCGAGCGGCGGCTGCTGCTGTTGTTGTTGTCGCCTCGTCAGCGGGCGCTACATTGGCGATTTTCTTGTTGTTGTTTTATTTTGTGTATATGTATATGCCTTTTTCTCTTATTTTGTTTCAATTTTTCTTATTTTTTGTTGCTGTATTTCGCTTCCACTCCCTCTGCTTTGCTCTGTTATTCGCCCGTCAATTCAATTTGAAGCCATTTAGCATCAATTTGCAGTAATTTGACGTATAAATTATGTCAAATTGCCGAGCAGCTTGTCATTGGGTGTATTCTGTAGACAGTTGTTGTTGTTGTTGCTGTGTTGTGTTGTGTTGTTGCTGTTCTCACTCACTCACTTAATGCTCGTTGCCGCCGCCGCCGCCGCTGCTGCTGTCTTTGCACCTTTTTTTTTATTCAATGACCGCTCACAGCACAGATTGGCTCAGGTATAGAGCGAGAAAGCTAACTGTGCGAGTGCGAGCAGTGCGACATTAGCGCAACGCATGCGGAGGTTCCAGCTCAATTCCAGTCAGATCCATTGTGTTTTTTTTTGCTGCTCTTCTTTTTGTTTCTTTATATCGGACACGTTTCGCACTGTGTGAATTTTATTTTCGCTTGTCGACACAAAAGAATTTCACTTAACATATACACATACATACATGCATACTTATAGAGGCGCAGGCAGACACGACGACACATGGATGCCGAAAAAGGGTCCAAAGACCCGAACAACAACAACAGCAACACAAACTCGAGCCCGACACTAAAAGTGCCCATAAAAAAGGCCCGATATGCGACGAGGGGGAAAATGAAACCAACAGAGGCAGCAGCAGGCAGTGGTGGAAGAAGAGTGAGAGAGGGAGAGGGACAGGGGCAGCAATCTTTACGCTTTTGTGAATGTTAACATTCAAAGATATCATCGAAAAATTCACTGGAAATGTGCCTCAGTACACAATACAAGACAATAATAAAAGGAAGAACATAGAAGAGAAGCAAGAGCGCAGGGAAGAGAGCGCAAGATCAACGTAGGCAGGCGTATGTGAGTGAGAGCGCGTGAGTGTGTGAGTATGCCTGTGTTCCCCTCCAGTTAAGGCTCAATGCCGCTGATTCTGCTCTGCTCCCTTCTCCATCTCTCTTTGTGTATTTTGTCGCCTCTTTTGTGCGGATGAGTTGCCGTTCACGCGTCGTAAACTCGGTAGCCGATGCCAAACAGCAACAAAAGACAATGGGCAAAGCAGAAGAGGAAGAACAATAACAGTGAGTCAAAATTTCCGCATGCGCCGCCTGCATATGTGTGTGTGTGTGAGTTGCGTGCGCGATTATGTGTGTGGGGGAGCAGCAAGACAGCATGTCATCATCATCATGTCCGCCTACTCTGCCCACTGTCCATGCAGTTGCGCTCTCACTCGCTCAACTGCCCGAGCCTGAATGCGAGCTATTTGAAGAATTTCCATTTGCATTTTAATTAAGTGAATGGAAGTCTGGAATGAGGAGGTGCGCGGGCAGAGAGTAGGAGGCTCAGGAGCAGTAAGTGCTGTTGGCTCACTCGACCAGCAAAACTTTATTATCTGTACAAGCAATTATGCATATCATAAAACACTTTAAACATTAATGAGCCCCAGCCAGGCCAGGGCAGGCCAGGCCCAGAGACCACGTCGCAAGCCCAGTTGGTCTCAGCTTAAGGCTCACAGCTCGTTTATTCATTCATCCACACGGTGGATGGCAGGGAGAGAGTGACGGCACCCAAAGCACGCCCCCAACTGTTTCGGTTAGTTATGGCAAAAGTCAGCGTGTTGCCACTTTATTGCCTGCTTTACATTTCTGTTAGTTTAGTCCGCGCCCGCCGGCAACAAACTGCTGTTTGCAACTGTGCCTAGGCATACTGTATATGTATGTATGTGTGTGTGTGTATTTGCCTGGGCATAAAATCGTGTTATGTTTTGCGGCTAAATTAAAATTCGACTTAATCGTTTAAACATTTAAGAGGCGAGGCAAAGCCAAAAGCAAAAGGCAATAGCAGCGGCAGCAGCCACCAGCAACAGAGACTAATCCACTGCACGTTGTTGTTGCTTTTTATAATTTTTTGTTGTATTTCTTCTTCATTTTCTGCATGCGCAGCGCAGTCGCAGAGTCCCAAACAGTGATGGCAAGCTGGCTTTTGTAACGTCAGTTAAATAGCTAGTTTATAGCTATATTGAAGCATTGAGAGGCTACTTTTGTAGTTAGTTGAAACAAACCCAATTATGTTTTTTTGGGAATTTATTTATTATTTATCGTATTATTTAAATAAAATCATAAAATCTATTTTTCAGGTTTTCTAAATCTTTGTTTAGCTATTTTTGGCTTTTCTGACTAGTTCTGATCTGGCCTGCCGGCAGCACTGGTGCCAAAGCCAGCAGCATAAGCAACATATTGCTGTCTCGCTTGAGCGCGCCAAGAGCGCCATAAACAAACATGGCTGCTCCTGCTGCTGCTGTCGCTCGCTCTGCTTTGCAAAGGCTAAGTGCAGCGTATGGTGTGGAGTGAAGTGGAGTGGAGAGTTTTTCGAGTTTTGGAGTTTCAAGTGCGGCGAGTGGAAGAGAGCGTGTTTTCACTTTGTGCTTTGTTGTTGTTGCCTGGCAATATTTAGCCTCGGGGGTCGCACAATTCAAATGTTAATTAAAATTTAAAAGCTTAAACTGTGCAAATTGTAGCACACAGAAGCCCCAGCCACAATGATTTATCTTTGCCTCGACTGTCAGCGTCGACGTTTGTCATTTGAATAAAATGAAAATTATGGCATTTATTTGCTGTCATTTCTGGCTGGCTTTTGTGAATTAATTGCCCCACTCGTGCGCTGACAGCTCAACTAACACAATATACGCTCGGCTGGCAATCCAAGCCTTTTATTATGCACGTGCTACAAATATTCAATTATGCACTGAACAAATTATTTAAAACGTGCAAATGCAATTTGCTATAAACGAGCCAACAGTACGGGCATGTGGTCAATTAAAGCAACAACAACAGCGACTCATTTCCATTTCAATTAACTGCTGCTGCTGGCCATAAATAATGAGCAAAATAATAATAATACTAATAGAGAACACATTTTGCTCAAAGTAGCTATGAAAAGTCCCGTTACACAGATTTATGGCACTTTGCGCTGCTTAGGCGAATTGCCAACAAGTGTGAATTTGACGCAAACTTTTTCGCTCTTAAAGTGAGTTTTTTGGGCGAACTTCTGGAAGCAGCAGCCATCATGCAATTGCCTGGAAGGGCAGCCATTTTAGTTTATTGTGTACTTAAAGCAGCAGCTTGCTGTAAATACCAAATGTAAAATGGATGCAAAGAGTCAGCCATCATTAAATAGAAATCATTGAATGCAGCCAATCATAAAAATCTGATTTGCAGAGCAATTTTTAGAGCTTTAAAAATATAAAAATAGATGGTATTTATTTTTAATTAATTTTTATTATTATATTTATATTATTTACTATTTAAATTTATTATTTTTTAAACTAAATAAAATTTTAATTTTATTTAAATTAATTATTATCTTATTTATATATATATTTTTAATTTTAATTTTATTTATTAATTATTATTATATTTATATTAGCTATTTTTCAAAACTTTATTATTAATTATTATTTATTTATTATTATTTTTTTTATTTATTTTTATTATTTATTTCAAACACTCCTATTCTTCTACTCATCTTTCAAGTACCTCTCCCAAAATATGTGCACAATGCAAGCTTAATCACACGCTTTGGGCACACTACAAAAGCTCACAAATTTGTTGCTTTCAACCGTTTAACTGCATGTTAAACAACCACAAAAACTTGTTGTCAATGCCGCGCACATTGCTTGCATTTCTTTTCTCTCGTATCGTTTCGTTGCGGCATTGCAGCGTGGCATGCAACATGCAGCAGCCTAATGCGCTGGGCGTGTCAGGTTGGCCGTGCAGCGGCGGCGGCTGTTGGCGCCACACGGCACACGGCAAACAAACAACTTGACAACGCTTTCGATTTAGTTATTATTTAAACAACATTTCGCCTCGTTTCTGTTTGTGTAATGCATAATTTGAAAAAAACGTTTAACGCGATTTTGACATGCAACATTTGATGTGTAGCTGGGGTTAAAAGCCACAACAAAAAGGAAAGAAATATATTGAAAGGAAAAACCAATCGAAAGCGAACGAATAAAAGAATTCTAATTGAGGAGCTCAACATGCGAGGCACAGCCACAGCAACCACAGCAGCAGCAGCAGCGACAGCAACAGCAGCGAAATGTTGCTGATAGCAATCAACATCAATTAAAACAGCTGTCTGTCTCGTTGTTGTTGCTGCCGTGTGTAATTATATTTGTTGTTGCGCCTTGGCCATTATAATCAACGTCATCATCATCATCATTATCATTATCATCATAATTATCTTCAGCTGGCAACTAAGCACTGAAGCATTGCAATTGTAGCTGCTGCCGCTGCTGCTGCTGTTGCTCTCACTGTTGCCAGCAACATGTTGCTGCTGGCTTGGCTCCTCTGATGGCAACTGCTGATAATTATAATCCGCTTGTGGTTAAAATGGTGTTGCCTACCTTACTAGCGATAAGCTTGCATGAATAATTATGTTGCCAGTTGGCGAGTTGTTGCTGTTGTTGTTGTTGTTGCTGTGGTGGCTGCTGCTGCTGCTGTTGCTGCTGCTGTGGTGGCTGCTGCCTGTCACTGCTGCTGGCCAATGCGCGACAACTCATGAATAATTAATGCACTGCCTGGGTGCTGCTGCTAGTTGTTGCTGTTGCTGCTGCTGCTGCACGGCAGCAACTTGTTCTTTGGCTCGTTGGCCCGTTGAAATATATTTTCAATTATAGCAGGAAATCGTGAATTATACTAGCTGCCAGCATTTTTGCGCCTCAGTTGTTAACTTGTTGGCTATTATTGTGGCATTCGCTGCTGCTGCTGCTGCTGCTGCCGCCGTTGCTACTGTTGCTGCTGTTGTTTGTCTTATTTTGATTAAGCTTGACACAGTGGCTTGTTAGCAGCGCATCACGCAAATATTTAATAAATATATAAGCGACAAGCAACAAAGCCGCACCAAATGCGCTCGCAACACCTTTTGAAGCTGCCGACAATAATTAATACTTGAATAGCAACAGCAGCAGCAGCAGCAGCAGCAACAGCAACACAAAAGGGCAGCAACAACTATTTATTATCAACTTAATTTGCATGAAATGCAAACACACACACTTAGAAATTCCCACCTTAAATTAAGCAAGCACTCAGTTTGTCTAAATGGCCAAAGAAAAGATGAGGGTAGCTCGGGCTCGGGCTCGGGGTAGATTCGCCTTACAATTGGCACTTGAAAGGCATCAAACTCATATACAATGGCAATAAATGCAGCAGCAGCAGAGACAACAACAACAACAAAGGTAGGCTAAACAAGTATTGCTGGCGGGCAAACAATAACAACAGCAACAGCAACAGCAGCAGCAGCCGCTCTGAGGGTCTTTTCTTTTGAAATTTCATTTTGGGCGCCGCGCGGCTTGTTTGATGGGAATCTAAAGAGCAAATCCAAATATTTTTAATACTTCCCAGCAATTTAATATGATTTATCTTTTTTACCTTTTAACACATGAATTCCTAAATAAATAAAAAAAAAAAACAATAACAAAAATACCTCGTTCAAGTTATCAAAATATTTGACTTTGTTTTTGGTTTCAATACAAAGCTTTTATTGCTTGTGAGTGCTTGTAATTGGCTAAGCCAAAGGCCTAAAGCTGCTTTGAGAGGATTTTCTATTTGTTTATGTTTGGCTAAGAGGCATGTGTTTTGGAGTATATTGGTATATTGTATATATTGTGAAGGAAAGTAGATTTTAAGACTTGATAGTATAGGGAAACATATATAAGTAGAACCTATTTAAGCTCTTGCTATATGTAACTAACTCTCTATCTCTCTCTCCCTCTCTCTCATTAAAGTAGTATAAGAAAATGTATTTAATAATAATTTTAGCAGACTACGCCAGGTATATATGTAAATAAACTTAGAATTCGATAGAATATGAAACGAAAAGCGCTTTAGTCACGTAGCAAACACACATATATATTTATATACATACACTTATATATACCCAGTCTACTCTATGTATACCCAGAAGCGCCAAAGACATCTGTAATTCAGCTCAGTTTCTATGCACTTGGGCATTGAATTCCATTTCATTCCATTCAAAAGACGACGACGAGGAGGAGGACTGTTGCTGCTGCTGCTGCTGCTGCGACTGTTTGTCATACCAAGTGAAATGGCTTACAAGCATTTCTCCTGCCTCTTGGCAGTCTCTCTCCAGCTTTATGCTGAGGCGTGTTGAGGTGTGCTTGGGCGATAGCATCTTGCATAAAATTACTGACAGCAGCAACAGCAGCAGCAGCAGGCAGCCAAGTCAGGCAGGCAGTCGGGCAACAGCCAACAGCCACCAGCAGCGCCGACGTCTGATGCTGTGCCACTGATAGCCTCGAAATTGTTGGCAGTTGCAATTTGCTGTTTGGAATTTTAAGCGAGCCAACAACAATGGAAGCTGCTGATGGTCAGCCAAAAAGGCTGAGGCGCAGGCAACAGAGCCACAGACACTCGTCCAGCTAGCAACATCATTCTCATGCTCATCAGCAACAGCAGCAGCAGCAGCAGCATCAGAGCCAAAGTTAAGGCGATTGCACATAAAAGTCAGCAGGCGGTGCTGATGTGGTGCTCCTGGCTCCAGCACACCGCCCCAGCCCAGCTCCCTCTCAGCAACTGCTGCTGCTGCTGCTGCTTCGTTTGCATTTTATTTTAGTTTTTTTCCGCCTCTACTGCCTGCCTTTCAGTTTTTTTTCTCTCTTTTCTGTTTTGTTCATTTCAATTCAATTTTTTTCTGCGCTGTTGCTCTTTGCATAAAAACAACAACAAATGCCGTGCAAAAATCGAAATAAGATATAGTCTCGGCAGCAGCAGCAGCAGCAGCAGCAGCAGCACGATTTATGTTAATCAGACAACAGCAGCAGCAGCAGCGGCAGCCAGGCAGGGGCAACTGCAACCAGAGCCTGAGCTGGAGCCCCGGCCAAATGCATTCAATCATATTTTATCTGAGCACAGTAGTTGCTCGTGTGGCTCGAGTTGACTTGGCTGGTTATTATGTATCGCTTAGATACTTTGGCGCACTTTCGGATGGCTTTGAAGCCGGCTTGAGGGGGCGGCCAAAGATTTCTGGAGCAGCGCCAGTTGCTCGACTCTCTTTGCGCTGCCATCTATTAGAGCCAAAAAAAAAAAAGCAGAAAAAAATCTTGAACCACGTTTTTTTTCTATTTTTTTTTTTTTATTGGCATTTGTTTGCGGTCGTCGCAGTCGCAGTCGTTGCCTGTGGTGAGATTTCAATTTGATTCGTTATCGATTTGATTTCAATTTGCCAAATGCTTTGCTGCCATTTGCTGTTGCTGCTGCTGCTGCTGCTGTTGTTGTTGTTGTTGCTTGGGTGAAAGTTCGTTTTCTTCATCTTCATGATTTTTTGTTGCTTTTTATTGCTTTCTGTTACTTTGTTAATTTAAATGGCATTGAGAATGGGAAAGTAATTGGCTGTGGATTGTGAAATGCAGCCAATTTAACAGTTTCCTAAGGATGAAGTAAATTAGAAACGAGAGAGGTGGGGGAGGAGGAGGAGTTGTAATAGAAAAGGAAATCGAGTAAGGTAGAGTGAGGCATGTAAATGAGGGAGAGAGAGTCATATAAAAGGGGCAGACAGAGAGGGAGAGTGTAAGCGAGAGAGCGAGGGAACAAGGGAAAGACAGAGAGAGGAAGAGAAAGACAGAAAGAAATATCTTTTCTGCTTTTTCTATCTCTATCTCGCTCTCTCTGTCTATCTCTGTCTCTCTCATTCCACTCCATTCTCATTCTGCCTTTCTAGAGAGAGAGAGAGAGAGACAGAGAAAGACTGTGACAGAGAGAGAGAGAGATAGAGAGTTGGTAAGAAAGTACAAAAAAAGCTATGCAATCTGCAGCCACCCTGAGTAAACTAGAAAATTTGGCATCAAGTTTAAAAAAGAGAGTTACAGCTCGTTAACAGAGAGTTAACAGCACAGAGCAAGTATCACATGAACTCTTCTAGAATACGTTAATCTTCTCTCTTTAAGCATAGCTGTCGCCACATAGCTGTTAACCTGGCATAACATATCTATGCATACATTTAACATAGCCCACTTCTGTTATTGTCCACTTACAGCTCTTTAACATAGCTTAATCAGCCACAGCTCATATTTATGAAGTCTCTCGATTGCATACTTATCTCTAAGCTCGACTAATTTCAATATTCCATGTCAAACACAGATGCTCAAGCTAAGCCCTTTGAACTTACAATTCCTGTGCCATTTGTCCGGCTTATGCTACTACAACAATTCTATTAACAATTGCAACCAATTGAATTATGCTGCAATCAATTAAATTTGTCTGCTCTAGGCGGCATTGTTTAATCAGCTCGTTATGAGCTCTTGTTCAGCTTTTGGCTCTACCTCATTAGCCATAAAGCCGCAAAATCAACAGCCAACAAAATGTTGCATCTGCAGCCATATATATATGTATTTGCATCATAAATGTACAGATTTTGATTGCACGCAAATTTCATGTCATTAAATTTGTGCCACGATGCATAATTCATTTCGAAATTAATCATATTTACTTGCAAACGTGGCCAGCGATCCAATTAAATACGAACCTGCAAGTAGAGGGCGGGAGAGGGAAAACAATAGTTAATAAATTGCAATTGGCATGTGTAATATATTGTGTATATGATATATAGCTGCTTTATATATACATTTGATTCTCAAATGAATTATTTGGCTTTTATTGGCATGCCAAAACGCATGACGCCAGCGCGCAATGCCAATGAAAGCGAATAAATGTGGCATTAAATTCACTTAGCAACTGCATAATTTAAGTGCATCAGCATTTTCCAAAAGCCACACCCACACCCACGCCCACGCCCACGCCTACACGCCCACACTTAAGAACTGACATCAAAACATTTAGCATTTTGTGCTGGTTGCAATGATGCGCGCTCGGGCAGCGGAAGCTGAGTATATAGGTTGCTTTGTGGAAGGTTTGCTCAAGATGTGAGTTTAGAGAGTTGAAATATGGAATATATGTAAAGATGAGTGTATAGAATGATCTTGTATATAGATATATAGTATGTTCTGTGACCATTTTAAGGCGTGGCAAAGCTTGAAGTTTTATAGCTAGTATTCGAAAAGTTTAACAGTACAGATGCTGTTAACCCATGAGTAGACTCTGTAGACTGATTATGTAGAGTCTTCTCTAGACTTCTCCAGACTCTCCTTCAAATAAATGTGGGTCTCTAACATTAACAGCATAACAGCATAACAACATAACAGCATAACAGCAGACTTAACAGCCTTTCAGCCTAACAGTCTTACAGTCTAAATCTGAATATTTCTATACTCTCCATAGCCAAAGCTCTACCTCTCACAGTTTGTATGCCGTTACCTTCAACTTCAACTACAAATAGACTCATAACTCATACACTCCACCCATTATCTACCCTCACACTATAACCTTGCCCATTTTGCTACCCCAAACGCGTATTCTGCAGTCGCTTAAACTCCCCCACACTTGTTATTTTGATTGCATTGCTTTCATTTCGGCAGGCAGAAACATAAAATGCAAAACAAACTGGCGAAAATAAGCTAAAAAGCCTTTTGGCTGTTGGGGCAGCAGCAGCAGCGCGCAACGTATTGGGGTGACTCAATCGAGGCAGTGTAAACAATGAATAAATGTGCAGCAGTGTTGGTAAACAGCGCAATTGATTGCGAGTGTGTGCGAGTGTGCAGTAGAGAGTGAAAAAGTCAATAAACATTGACATTTATTTGTGGCTTATAATTAAAAGTGATTTCTCATGAGCAGACTGTTGAGGCTAACAGATGTTAACGTTTTGACATGTATGAAATATAACATAATGTAAAATGTACTCTGAGTTACTTAGCTGTTAACACAGAAATGTTAAGTTAAGCTGCTGTTAAATATGGTATAACATAGCGATAAATGTTATCTGAACAGCTGTTCAACTGTTAAGCATAACATATGCATTTTCAGCTATTTAACATCAGTATGTTAACTGTATAACACAAAAACTCTCATGAAACTCTATTAACATCAACTGAATTTTAGTTATGGTTTTTAGTAGCTTTCCAACTACTCCACACATATTAAATTAGTTTACAGCTAACAGTTTCTGCTGTTGTCATATTGAAGCACCATTTTTTGTTGGCTTCCACAGCCTGAGGCACCCTAAGCTACAGGCAGGCCAAAAAACATGCACAGTTGGCCCAACTACTCAGCGTGCAGGGCAGACTGCCTGACGAGCTGCCTGGCGAACTGTCTGAGGCAGAGGCAGAGGCGGCCCAGGCAAAAAAATAATAGCAGCAGCAAAAAATATTTAACAGTTGTGCCATTTTTTTTTTCGCATTTCATGCGCTTTTTGCGCCGGATGTGCTGCATAAAAACGCAGCAAACACACACAGACGCGGACACACATACAAACGCGCGCGCTGCAATGCAAGAAAAAGTTGCAAAAAATATATTTGTATATATATTTTGTAATTTCAACAAAAGCAGCCAAAGAAACTGCACAAAAACGCCGGCGAGTTTTTCTTTTCTGCTCTTTTTATTTGAATTCTTTTTTGCGCTCCTCTTTTGGCCCACGCCTCCAATCTACACCTATTGCCGCCTTCACTGACTGTGCCCGGTGCCCGTCGTGGCTCTGCCTCTGCCTGACCCAGTGCGTCATCCCCTCTCTCTCTCACACCCAATCTCCTTCTCTTTCACCCTCTCTCCCTCGTTTACCCACTATGCCATTCCCATTGCTTTTAGCCCTCTCTCTCTCTCTTCATCTCCTTCACTTCTCCTCACTTTGTTACTTTTTATGTTTTTGTTGGCAACTTGGCAAAAACTTTTGGCCTAAAGGCAAAATGCGTTTTTGATGCTGTTTCCCCCTCTGCCCACCTTCATGCGTCCACTCTCTCTCACCCTCCCTCTTTCCGTCTCACTCTCTAAACACAGCTGGCAGCTTAGCTGTGTGGGTGGGTGGGTGGCTGGCAGGCTGGCCTGGCTGATGGAGTGGGCGGCGTTTGCTTGCATTCGGCTTAGCCACTGTAGCTCTGGCTGTGGCCAAAAAGTTTCAGCATTAAGCTGCTGCCAATTATGTGCCTTGGCTTTTACTTCTACTTCAGCTTCTTCTTGCCTTTATGCAAATCTGCACGCATAGAAACCGATTTGCCCCACAGTCGCAAAAACTCTTGGAAAATTGAAACAACTTTTGCAATTACTTTCCGCAAACAAAACAAATGTGTGCGAGTCACGCGAACTGCTTGAGCGCCCCTCTCACGCTTTGCTCGCCTCGTTCACCGTTGCATGACGGGCAGGTAAAAGGGGCTGCGGAGCGGGCGCAATGGGCGTGGATTGAGGGTTGGTTAGCGATAATTATACAGAGCATTGTGTTCATGCACGGCATACAATACATGCCATTCAATGTTAATGACAATAACGAGACACAACGCGCTTTAAGTAGCAGCAACAGCGGCAGGTAAAGGGTTGCCCCTGCACAGGTGTGTAAAGTTGGTGTAGGTGGACAGCTGTGCATTAGGCTTTGACGTGTGCCAGGCAGCTTGTTCAAACTGTTTAAATTGCTGTTAACAATGAACGGGTTTTTCGGGCTGAATAATGCAGCAGGTGGGGTGCATATGAGGTAGCTTTATATACCCCAGAAGCGGTTTCTTGAAAGGGTATTACGGCGCCTGAGTTCTGCCCCTCACAGCCAAAAATCTAGCTGCAAATTGAAATATTAAATTTGAATTGCAAATTTGAAGGCGAAATCAAGTCAGACTGTGGCAGTTGGACGACATTGACTATATGTTATATGTTATATGTTATATGTTATATGTTATATGTTATATGTTATATGTTATATGTTATATGTTATATGTTATATGTTATATGTTATATGTTATATGTTATATGTTATATGTTATATGTTATATGTTATATGTTATATGTTATATGTTATATGTTATATGTTATATGTTATATGTTATATGTTATATGTTATATGTTATATGTTATATGTTATATGTTATATGTTATATGTTATATGTTATATGTTATATGTTATATGTTGAACAAGCCTTCAAAAATGCCAAAAATAAATATAATTTATTATGTTATCTAGCTGAAAATTGAATAGCTGTATATACGTACATAAATGTATTTTTGGATCGTTATCTAAACAAGTTTTATAATAATTGTTAAATAAATAACGTTTTTATTGCGCCAAATTAAATTTAATAACTTTTTTTAGCTTTGGCCTAACTGAATGAGGGAAATATATACATATATGGTCTATATATATATGTGTAAACTGATTGTGTGTGCGGAATGTGCAATTTGGCTTTAATTTAGCTGAGATATGTGTGTCTATATATGTGTATATGTGTATATATTTGTGTTTGCTTTTGCTTGTTTCATTTGCGAATTGTTTTGCTGCAATTACCCAAACAATATTTCAAATGGAAATTGCCGAAAAACGCTGCAAGAACTGCAGCGTTTGCTATTGCAGCAGAAATGCAAACAAAGTAATGGAAAATCATGAACACACACACAAGCACACATCAATCCACACCCACACACACAGCTGGCCTTCTTTTATATTCATGCGCATATATAGAGCATTTTGCATTTGATGCTGGCCCGGCTCTGCTCGTCCTTTGGCACATCAAAACTTTACTTCGAGTCGAGTCCTTGCGGCTACAATTTTATTATTACGTTTATTTGACTTGACCCGATGGATATGCATACATAAGCAGGTTTCCTGCCAGCAGCAGCAGCAGCATTTGCATTTTGCAATTCTCATTGTTGGCTGCAGCTGGGGCCGGCTGCTGTGAATTGCTCGTAAATCCTTTAGCCGCAGCCACGCCCAGCCCAGCCCACCCACACATAGTCATTGTCCAACTGTCTGTTGTGGCTTGCAAATTGTGTATAAACGCAGATTCCCTTGCCAGCATTCGCTCTCTCTCTCTCTCTCTCTCTCTCTCTCTCTCTCATGGTCTATCTCACTCTGGCTGACGGAGCAGTCTCTGTTAAATTGGATTATGCAATTGCCAGTGCTTGGCTGCAGTTGAACCATTTACCCAACAACTGCAGACACCTTCGGGCCACTTGCATCCACCTTCAACTGTCCCCACATTGCCAAATGGAGCACACAATTCCATTAAGTCCTTTTGTTCCCCACACACACACACACACACACACACACACATGAGTGTCCCAGTGTGTGTGTGCGTTGTTCATTCCCCACTCACAACCAATAATTCAATTATGGCCTCGCATTTAATGTGCCAAGTAAATTGCTAATTTCAATTTTCCAACGTTTTGTCCTCGTTTCAGACAAAACATTTTTGCCCCAGGACCCATTTTGGTTGTTGTAATTAAATTTTCGGGGGTAGTCGACGCTGTGCAAGCTTTTAATTTGCACAATTTGCGCACATTAGCTAGATTACCTCAACGATTCCCAATCGCTGTGGCAGTGAGTGGCACAGAGGCTATTGATATGATATCTATTGATTAAGTGGATCAAACGGAAGTTGCTAACTTGCAATCTGACTTGTTATGCGATGATTGTAGGCAGATGGGCAAAGATATTATTATTATATATATTGCATTGGCAAAAGATATTATTAGTATATATATTACATTGGACAAAGGACAGCAGTTTCTGAAATTCATCATTTCAGTGCTCAACAAACAAACTCTTAAGAAATGTTCATGGATTCGATTCGATAGCTGAGTCAATCTCCACTCGTCACTCGTTACTCGTCACTCGTTACTCGTCACTCGTTAGTCGTCACTCGTTACTCGTCACTCGTTACTCGTTACTCGTTACTCGTTACTCGTTACTCGTCACTCGTCACTCGTCACTCGTACTCGTCACTCGTACTCGTCACTCGTCATTCGTCACTTGTTACTCGTCACTCGTACTCGTCACTCGTCACTCGTCACTCGTACTCGTCACTCGTACTCGTCACTCGTCACTCGTACTCGTCACTCGTACTCGTCACTCGTCACTCGTACTCGTCACTCGTACTCGTCACTCGTCACTCGTCACTCGTTACTCGTCACTCGTTACTCGTCACTCGTCACTCGTCACTCGTTACTCGTCACTCGTCACTCGTCACTCGTCACTCGTCACTCGTCACTCGTCACTCGTCACTCGTCACTCGTCACTCGTCACTCGTCACTCGTCACTCGTCACTCGTCACTCGTCACTCGTCACTCGTTACTCGTCACTCGTCACTCGTCACTCGTCACTTTCCCCTCTCCACTTACCCCTCTCCACTTTCCCCTCTCCACTTTCCCCTCTCTCCACTTTCCCCTCTCCCCTCTCCACTTTCCCCTCTCCCCTATCCACTTTCCCCTCTCTCCACTTTCCCCTCTCCACTCTCCCCTCTCCCCTATCCACTTTCCCCTCTCTCCACTTTCCCCTCTCCCCTCTCCACTTTCCCCTCTTCACTTTCCCCTCTCCACTCTCCACTTTCCCCTCTCCCCTTTCCCCTCTCTCCCCTTTCCCCTCTCTCCACTTTCCCCTCTCCCCTCTCCACTTTCCCCTCTCCACTTTCCCCTCTCTCCACTTTCCCCTCTCCACTCTCTACTTTCCCCTCTCCCCACTCCACTTTCCCCTCTCCACTTTCCCCTCTCCCCTCTCCACTTTCCCCTCTCCACTTTCCCCTCTCTCCACTTTCCCCTCTCCACTCTCCACTCTCCACTTTCCCCTCACCACTTTCCCCTCTCCCCTATCCACTTTCCCCTCTCTCCACTTTCCCCTCTCCCCTCACCACTTTCCCCTCTCCCCTCTTCACTTTCCCCTCTCCACTCTCCACTTTCCCCTCTCCCCTTTCCCCTCTCTCCCCTTTCCCCTCTCTCCACTTTCCCCTCTCTCCACTTTCCCCTCTCCCCTCTCCTCTTTCCCCTCTCCACTTTCCCCTCTCCACTTTCCCCTCTCTCCACTTTCCCCTCTCCACTTTCCCCTCTCCACTCTATACTTTCCCCTCTCCCCACTCCACTTTCCCCTCTCCACTTTCCCCTCTCCCCTCTCCACTTTCCCCTCTCCACTTTCCCCTCTCTCCACTTTCCCCTGTGGAGAGGGAGAGGGGAGAGGGGAAAGTGGAGAGAGGGGAAAGGGGAGAGGGGAAAGGGGAGGGGAAAGTGGAGAGGGGAAAGTGGAGAGGGGAGAGTGGAGAGAGAGGAGAGAGTGGAGAGGGGAGAGGGGAAAGTGGAGAGGGGAAAGTGGAGAGGGGAAAGTGGAGAGGGGAAAGTGGAGAGAGGGGAAAGGGGAGAGGGGAAAGTGGAGAGGGGAGAGGGGAAAGTGGAGAGGGGAAAGTGGAGAGGGGAAAGTGGAGAGGGGAAAGTGGCGAGTGACGAGTGGCGAGTGACGAGTGGCGAGTAACGAGTAACGAGTAACGAGTGGCGAGTGACGAGTGACGAGTGACGAGTGACGAGTGACGAGTGACGAGTAACGAGTGGCGAGTAACGAGTAACGAGTAACGAGTGGCGAGTAACGAGTGACGAGTAACGAGTAACGAGTAACGAGTGGCGAGTGGCGAGTACCGAGTAACGAGTGGCGAGTGGCGAGTAACGAGTAACGAGTAACGAGTGGCGAGTGGCGAGTAACGAGTAACGAGTAACGAGTGGCGAGTAACGAGTGACGAGTAACGAGTAACGAGTAACGAGTGGCGAGTAACGAGTAACGAGTAACGAGTGGCGAGTGGCGAGTACCGAGTAACGAGTAACGAGTGGCGAGTGGCGAGTAACGAGTAACGAGTAACGAGTGGCGAGTAACGAGTAACGAGTAACGAGTGGCGAGTAACGAGTAACGAGTGGCGAGTGGCGAGTAACGAGTAACGAGTAACGAGTAACGAGTGACGAGTAACGAGTAACGAGTGACGAGTGGCGAGTAACGAGTGACGAGTGACGAGTAACGAATAACGAGTAACGAGTGGCGAGTAACGAGTAACGAGTAACGAGTAACGAGTGGCGAGTGGCGAGTGGCGAATAACGAGTAACGAGTAACGAGTGGCGAGTGGCGAGTAACGAGTAACGAGTAACGAGTGGCGAGTAACGAGTAACGAGTAACGAGTGGCGAGTAACGAGTAACGAGTGGCGAGTGGCGAGTAACGAGTAACGAGTAACGAGTAACGAGTAACGAGTGACGAGTGGCGAGTAACGAGTAACGAGTGACGAGTGGCGAGTAACGAGTGACGAGTGACGAGTAACGAATAACGAGTAACGAGTGGCGAGTAACGAGTAACGAGTAACGAGTAACGAGTGGCGAGTGGCGAGTGGCGAATAACGAGTAACGAGTAACGAGTAACGAGTGGCGAGTAACGAGTAACGAGTGACGAGTAACGAGTAACGAGTAACGAGTGGCGAGTAACGAGTAACGAGTAACGAGTAACGAGTGGCGAGTAACGAGTAACGAGTAACGAGTGGCGAGTAACGAGTAACGAGTAACGAGTGGCGAGTAACGAGTGGCGAGTAACGAGTAACGAGTAACGAGTAACGAGTGGCGAGTGGCGAGTAACGAGTAACGAGTAACGAGTGGCGAGTGGCGAGTAACGAGTAACGAGTGGCGAGTAACGAGTAACGAGTAACGAGTAACGAGTAACGAGTGGCGAGTAACGAGTAACGAGTGGCGAGTGGCGAGTAACGAGTAACGAGTAACGAGTGACGAGTGGCGAGTAACGAGTGACGAGTGACGAGTGGCGAGTAACGAGTTACTCGTTACTCGCCACTCGTCACTCGTTACTCGTCACTCGCCACTCGCCATTCGTCATTCGCCACTCGCCACTCGCCACTCCTCTCTCCCCTCTTCCCACTCTACTCTCTACTCTCCACTCGCCCCTCTCTACTCTTCACTCTCCACTCGCCCCTCTCCACTCTCCATTCTCCCCTTTCCCCTCTTCCCTCTCTACTCTCCACTCTCCACTCTCCACTCGCCCCTCTCCACTCTCTATTCTCCACTCTTCACTTTTCACTCTCCCCTTTCCCCTTTCCCCTTTCCTCTTTCCCCTCTCCCCTCTACTCTATCTACTCTCTATTCGCCACTCTCCACTCTACACTCTCCACTCTACACTCACTGCTCTCCACTCTCCACAAACAGTCATTCTACACCTTTTACTTAGCGCTATGCGCAGAAAAAGGGGTTAAATACGAATGCTTAGCGCTAGCAAAATAATAAACGTTTTGCTCAGCGCTAAATTGATGCTGATGATTATTGTTATTATTAATATATATATTTTGTATATATACGTATATATATATATTTTAAATTTTTATATTGATATGCATAATAAACTGCCGCCCACATTGAGTTCAATGTCTTTGACTCGACAAAAATAGACGTCAGCAAATAAATGCTTGCGGTTGCCGCTGTCAACTAAATGAATAAGTGAATGACTGAATGAATGAATGAGCAAATGAATGGCTGCTAAATTTCAATTAATTGCAAAAATAAATTTAAAATAAAAAAAAAAAAACAAATTGTTTTTGTTTTAAATATATATGCTAAGCACGTGGCAAAGCTAACGTTCCTGTTGTTGTTGTTGTGCTTTGTATGCTAATTTTGTAGCTGGGCCACCCAATAGGCTAACAAATTGTAGTTGGGCAAGCGCTACTTAATGCTAAGCCCACTACAGTCCATAGGCTGCCCACAGTTTTGATTGTGGATATGCCTGGCCCCTACCCTGCCCTTCTCTGCCACCCTCTCACCCTCGCTCTGCCACCCTCAACTCGTTGTTGGTTGTCGCTGCTCTGCTTGTTTGCATTTGTACATCATAAATAATGCAAATTAATTAGGTATGGAATTTATTTCACACACTGCCCACTGAAAGTGTGCGCCCACACACACAGACGCGCAACTGTGTAAGTGTGTGTGTGTGCGTGTGTCGGTGTGTGGCTGGCAATTTACGCCAAAATGCTGGGTAATTTAATTGAAAATGGCAGCCTAGGGCGAGGCGCTGCGAATCGGCTCGGATCGGCGGCAGACAACGGACAACAAACGCAGACACAAAGGCCAACACACACACACACAGAGAGGGCATGCCGCGTCGAGGGGCCAGCCTGCAACAACAACTTGCCTCTGCTGCTGCTGCTATTGTTGTTGTTGCTGTTGTACATGGCCTGGGCACTTGGCACGTTCCGTGCCAAGCGAAAAAATTCTCATAATAATTAAACGAAACGAAAAAAAAACGCGTTGATTGCATGCAATTTGCATTTTACGACTAACGCGACGAGGGCAACAACAAAACGGCAACTGTCCCAAGTGCCGCCGTCTAAAGCCGACTAAATACATATATATCAGTATATATAAGTATATATATGTGTGTGTGTGTGCCTGTTTGCAACTCTTTAACTGCTGTGCATTAGGGGCTGCCTGGCTGGCAACTATGCTAACTGGCCAGCTGCCTGGGCTCCCAGAGCAGCGACGACACAGCTCAATGGGTAGCTCAGCAAGCCAACAGCAACAACAACAACAACAACAATCATGAGCTGACAGACAGCTCACACCTTTAGCTACAGTCCCTAACGCCCACACGCACACATACGCACGCTGCTGATACACAACGACAACATTTGATTAGCTCGATTAAGCAAATTAGCTTTGCATATGCATATGAATATATATGCGAGCTGATACACAAAGTACAGCAGACAGTTTGACTAAGAGCGAGTTAATTCAATTGTAAGAGCGTTGACTGTGTGTGTGTGTGTGTGTGTGAGTGACTGAATGCGTAGGTGTATGTGTGTGTGTGTGTGTGCCTGACTGTCTGAGTGTGAGCTAAGCACACGCTCCTCATAAACCGCTTAGCTCATATTCCTAGTAACTCCATAAAATACTTTTGCCTGTCGCCTGTAGTAATTTGCTAGCAGACCATAGAACACTATACAACAAAGATTTCGAAATATCTCAGTCTAGTACAATAAATACTTTAATAATACTTGAAATGAAACCTTTATAGAACTTTTATGTCTTTTAGATCTTAATATTTTCAATATTGTTTTATGTTTGCGTTGAACACTTTACGAAAACTATAACATGTGGAACAGTGTAAGCTATAATACGATATAGTAGATATAATATATTTTATATAAACTTTATTTTAAGCATCAGCTCTCTAGATATGGACAACTGAATATATATGTAGATAATTGTTTCAGATTACACTCGCCTACAAGTTTGTTTTCTTTTTCAGAGACCAGTTTGGTGGCTTATCAAAAAAAGAAACCCTACAGACCAGCCCCAACAATATTGTCCACAAATCAAAACCTAAATCATATCTAATACATATAAATTTATGATCAATAAAAATTGTACAAAATTTTAAAAACTTTATGGACGCCCATAAAAGAGCAAATCAAACACTTCGCGCCACTTAAAGCAATTGAAACAATTCCATGTCAGTCCAAAATTTAGCTGAGCAACAAATACAAATATTTGAAAATAAATAAATATATTTTTTAACATTTTTTTAGCAATAAATCGAATTTTTTGCATAAAAATTTGGACAGTTCCAAGAATTTACGAGCTCTTCCGCTCAACATTTATTTTGCAATCTATTTGTTTAAATTAGTCGAAAGCAATGAGAAAACAGAAACAGAAACAAAAACAAAATGAAAATGAAAATGAAAATCCCAAAACACATTTCGTACAAACAAAGAAAAAAGTTTTCAATCAACAGCAAGAAAAAAGAAAAATTGTGAGCGGCAAAATGAGAAAAAGATCAAAAGAGTTTTTCGCAGTTTTCCATTTGCATAAAGAAAAATCGCCCAGGCGAAAAAAGCCACAAACACAAAACTACAAAAAAAGAGATTTATAGATATATATACATATATATTATATATATATCTGCATATGTATATATATATATATTCATGGAAGACTGAAACTCGTAAAGCTGTGGCAATTTTAATTGGACGCAAATAAATTTTGCTGCATTCGCGCAACGTTAAATCGCGTGGAGCATGTGTAAACACATCATAAAACAATTATACAACATTTCTTATGGAAAAACAAATATACATGAATATGTGGATCACAAAAGCCAAGCGAGAAATATCGATTGAATGTAACAAAGAATAGAGCTGAAGCCAATTGAATGGGCTGTAAATATGCTGTAATCGATAAATATCGATACATGTGTGACACATCGATAGCATGCATTTGACAGCTACTTTTACATAAGTCATTTATCGATCAGTTCTATCGATAAACGCTCTCAGCAAACTTAGCTTTTCCTTGATTTACACTCCATCATTAATCGCCTATTTCGATAACATATCGTTTTCTCTCTCAACAAGTGTTGGCCCATTCGAACCTTAGACACTTAATTTACGCTAATTTAAAATAGTTTTTGCCACCTGCCCCAATAGCTGCCAGCAGTGCCCTGCTGTCTAGGCTAACTAAGTTGCTATATATGTATATATAGACTGTATATATGTGTGTATATTTATAGAGTATATATATAGTTGAGTAATGTGTGCGGGTTGCGCCTGCTGCCAGTTGGTTCATTGCCAGATTATTTACGGTTGCCAGAGATTGGCGTAAATCTGCGCTTGCCAAATATTATATATATATATATATAGCTATATTCGACACATTTTGCGGCTGATCGAAAGTAGCTCATTACGATCATAATGATTGTAATTATGAGGTATATATATAAATATTTATATATATAGCTGGCATGATGAAGTGCCAATAATTTTCTGGCATTTTGTTTAACCAAACTGCCTGTCATATGTTTTCCTGTCTCTGCTTCTTCACACTTTATGCATTGCTCATAATTCATGGGCCTTATGAATCGTATGCTTGCTTATAAAGCGGTAAGTGAGTATATTAGTTTATATAAAGTGTTTGGGTTGCTGTTGTGTATGACGATGTTTGCAGTTAGAGAGTTGACTGAACTAGCTTTACTATCCTCTAGATATATATATATCTATCTTCTGTATCTATATCATCTAGCTCTTGAGCGCGTATCTGGCAGTCGTTATTTATTACTTTCTTCTACCCTTAATGCAATGCGCATAATTTATGAGCAATTTTTGCTTTTTTCTCTCTCATGCTATTTATTAATTTTTAAATATTGTTATTATACTTTTTGACGTGGCTTGAATGGTGGGCATGGCTAGCTGCTATTTTATTTATATGCTGTTAATTAATGTCAAGCATTTCAATAAACAATTAAAACAGGGCGACAGAGAGGGGGGCAGGCAGAGGGCGAGCTCAGATAGCGGGCGAGCAATTGAAATTTATGAATGTCATTAAAATTTTGCTTTCATTTATTAATTGCTGTTGTTGCTATTGTTGTGGTTGTTGTTGTTGCTGCTGCTGCTGCTGTTGTTGTTGCTGTTGCTTTTGCACATTTTGCTAGCTGTTTTGTGCTTGGCGGTGCATGAAATGCAAAGGCAAAAAATACGAAAAAAAACTGCATAATGAATAGTTTTTTTTTTCACTTCTGCCATGGCAGTTGTTGCTGTTGCTGTAGTTGTCAAACAATGGGCGCCCAAATGCATTCAACTTTGGAACAACGACAACAATCACATTTAAGCCTGCTCAATTTTGCCTCACCTCAAATTGTGGGCAGCCGCCATACACACGCCCCTTGCACGCATGTAGACACGGAGTATACACACACACACACACACACACTATACACATATGTATATATGCATGCATAATTTATGCCTTCGTGTGTGTGCGTGTGTGCTTATCCATTTCGCTGACCGCCTCCTGCGGCTTTGCATTGCGTGCCAAAGTTGCCGCCTCTGTCTGGCCGCATGTCCTGAACCAGCCAGCCAGCCAGCCAACAACAAATGCTAATAGAAAAACAAATGCTGAAGAGAGCATGCTAGACGTTGGCTATACCCTATAGGGTTAGGGGCAGGGAGCAGCAGAGATCAGAGATGACAGTTAAGCAGACTAAGCCATGCCTAGACTCTAACAGAGTTTATCTATGTGTAATTTATATTAACATAAGAGCAGCATGTTAAAGCAGCTGCTGTTAAGTCTGTGTTAACCACTATATGTACGATACATATATCATGAATATATATATATCATATCAATCAATATATATATGATCTCAAGAAGCAAACTCAGAGATTCTTATAGGCTTCAAGCTAACAGAATAGCTGTTAAAGCAGAACTATTAATAAAGATTAAAGGGTTGCTGTTAATAGCAGTTCAGAGAAGAGCTGTTAATAGAAGGGTAATGTAGATGAAGCAGGGAAATGATAGAATATGATTGTTGTCTAATCTTCTAAAAGATTTATGAGTATATGTTACGTATCTGAAGAAAAAAGCTAAAAAAAACTAAAATCTTAACATTTAGTTAACATATGTTATAATACATTATGTTATATACAACTTTTATAGCAACTATAATACACATCAAACTCCCCTTCCCCTACAAATTTCTAGGGTATCTATAACTACTGCATAAATCATCAATAAACTATGCGCACAATTAGCATATTATTCAAAATAAATGTCAAACTGCTGCCAGCGCCAGCGAGCACTTAAAATTGTTACGAGCTTTACAGGGTATCATAAACTGTATGCATATTTGAAGTGATGGTCAACGTGTTTGTATTGCTTGCAATTAACGTAACAGCAGCAGCAGCAGCCAGCAACGAGCAACGAGCAAACCCGCAACAGCAGCATAAATGAAATATGCATGAAAACAATAATCAATGCAAACACAACGAGCAGCCGATAAAACAAAGCGAGGGTATATCAGCACGGGCGCTGGGAGGGCTCCTACTGGCTGCTGCTGCTGCTGCTGGCCAATGCAGTTTACTCGATTAAATTTTAAGTGCCGTGTCATTAAAATCGCGTGAGGGAGCTGCTGCCGCCGCCGCCGCCGCCGCCGCTGCAGTTGCAGTTGCTGGTTGATGTTTGTCTGGGGCGTGGCACAGCAGCGATTCCATGGGTCGACAGCTGAACGAGCTTAAAGGGGAGAATGCTGTAGATGGGAGTGAACGACTGGCAGATATGCTAAAGTGTGGAATGTTAGGCTAGAGAATCTTAGTTAACATTTAGCTTACGGATGGGAACGACTAACAGATACTGTAGAACATAAAGCGAACAGCTGGTTGAAGCTTTTCAGCTTGATTTCTTTTAAAATTACATTATCTAATATATATCAAATATATATCATATACGAGAATTGCTGCAGACTAATGTGAACGACTAACAGATACTCTAGAAAATAAAACGAGCTGCTGTTATTACTTATGCTGACTTATCTAGAATACCTTACATAGAGTTAAGTGTTATATTTGGATATGCCCGACTGGCTAATACCCTGCAGGCTTCCACTAGCTCTAGAAATGTTTCTACTGCTCTCTCATCAAATATTCAACCAGAAAATATCAGCATTTAGAACATTTCCTTCCTCTGCCTGTTACCTACTCGCACACAGAACCCATCTACCCTTCCGCTTCATTTTCAATGCAAAATTGCGAAATTTAATAATAATAACAGCAACAACAAGCTGCCAATTGCTGGGGCAGTTACAGTTGAAGGAACTCGGTGGAAGCAGACGATTGCGAAGGGAAAATAGAGTGAGAAAATGTTGTATTAATTTTAACTGAGCGGCGACGCTGTAATTAACTGGACTGAGGCAAAAAGTGGGCGGGGCAGGCCTGAACGCCCACATCATTAACAGCAACAGCACAGGCAACATCATCACCATCATCATCATCATCAGTATGATTATTAGCTATTTTTTGTGAAAAGAAATTGAAATGGGTCGTCGTCGTCATTAGCAGCAGGAAAAAAAAAACAAACATAAAAGGCGCTCTAATTAAAATTACAACAAACGCTGGACAAAAAGGTCAGAGAGTGAGGGTGGAAAATGTGTATATAATAGATAAACAATAATAACAACAACACACAGACAGACCTAATTGAGTTGGCAGCAGCAGCAGCATCAGCATCAGCAGCAGCATAAAAAGGACAAACTGACAAAAGCAGAAGCGCATAAAATGGAACGCAAACATTTATATTTAAATACACACAATTTCCCGCTGTCTTTCAGCCCGGTCAGTCAAATTGAATTAAAAATGTGATTGTTAATTTGCAATATGCGCATAATTAAAGAGAGATCAACATAAAGAAGCAGCTGAAGCAGAAACAGCGGCGGCAGGAGTGGAAGCTGGCGCAGGAGTAGGAGTCGAGCTGGGGCTGCTCAGCTAAAAACGTCATATTAAAGCTGATTTGCCGCTTGACTTGTCAGCCAAAGCCAGACACACACACACACACACAGCTGCAAATAAGCAAACACGCAAACAAACAAATAAACGTACAAACTGAAGCTGGTTTTATTCGCGCATTTTATCGGGCATTACGTATACGACATGTATGCTCTGCTGCTATCTGTGTGTGTGTGCGAGTGTGTGTGTGTTTGCTACTGTGTAGGTGGCAAGCGCTTAGCGCAGGAAGCCGGAAGGCAGCTGGAAGGAAAGAAACACACACGTCGAGCATGGGGAGCGGCACAGTGGTGCCAATATATGTAAATAAATACAACACATATGAATACACATATATTAAATGTGGTATATATATACTAACTAAACATGTCTAAACTTATAAAAATTATTTACCGACTGAAGGCTTAAAAATATATATATTTAAATATTTATGTATTGTTTTGGGTAGAAAATTAAAATAAATTTTTTGATTTTTTGGAAAATTCATATTTAAAAAAATATTTTAAAAATTTGTGTTTTACTAAAAATTTGTTTATTTTTTGTTGGTAAATAATTTTATTTTGCAACATATTTTTTATATTATTGATTGAATATTATTTATGTGTTGTTTATGTACAATTTTAAATAATATTTTTTTATAAATTAAATTATTTTTATTAAATAATTTGTTCCTACAATTTTTTTTATGTTTATATATTTTTTTATAATATTATTTATTTTTTCATTAATATATTTTTATTTATTAATTTCATTATTTATCATATACTCTTATACCAGACATATTATTTTTTTTTTTTATAAAAATATCAATATTATTTAAATTTTGATTATTGTATATATTCTCATATATTATTTAATCTAAAGTATTCTCTCTAAACATACTTCTACACGTTCTACCTGCCTGCTCTCTGCATGTTTCTTTCATCACTCACATTTTGCCTTAATTAACTCTAACCCAACAAAAAACCCAATTTGTTATCAGTTCATTTAGCTCTCGTTGCACTGTGCAGTTTTTTGCGTGAGTGTGGATGGGACCAGGACAGCACAGGACAGGCCAGTTCAACCACAGCACAGGGCACATCCTGCTGCGTTCTGCTGAATGCTCGACTGACTGACTGACTGTCCTGCTGTCTGTGCGACCCGCCGACTGCCCGACAGTGCTAAAAACCCAAACCGAAGCCAAACCCAAAGCAATGCTGCACACAGCGTGGCACTGGCTTTCTCGTCCACCCAGAGCCATATTTTTTTCCCTTTTTTTTTTCGCTTTATGCTCGCGTTCACAGCTCCTACATACATGGCACATCCGGTACGAGAAGGAACGTAGCATGTGTATGCGAAACGTAACGTGCCATGGCAGCTGGAATTTACAATGGCAGCGAGACTGCCCCGCTAACCTGCCTTCAGCTACTGCTGCTGCTGCTGCCGCTGCGCTGGCTGTCTGTGCCTTATATAAAATATCCTGCCAGCTTGTGTGGCGCTTCCTGTGGCGGTGGCACGCACACAGATATATATATTTATATATATATAGTTGTATGTGTGTGTTTGTATGCACGCCCGAAACCCACCCACCTGGCTCACCCTCTTCGGCCGCTGACGTTGATTTTGTCGCAGTGTCGCAGCGACAGCAGCAAACAAAGCGTAACCCCGCCCTTTGCTCTAGGAGTTGATTGTTGTTGTTGTTGTTGCTTTAGCTGTGTTTATTGTTTGTGCCACAGGAAAAAGAAAACCTTTGCCGGCATGTTCCCAAACGCTTTTGTTTCTACGTCGCGACTTTGTCAGGATTTCAGCAGCGACGTTGTCAGCGACGCCGTCGTCCTGCCGACTGCCACATGTATTTTTTTTTTCATTTGCTCTCCATTACTTTTGGCGCTCATTTATGCATATATATAAAAAGTTTTCCTTCGTGTACGAAATTTGCGCTTAAATTATGCACAGCGCATAAATTAAATGTCAATTTTAATAAAGTCATTCGACATAAGGGGCCAACGAGTGTTTTTGGCAAATCGTAGCAGGAAACGTGAGTTGCGAGACTGCGGTCGACAGACTGCCAGAGAAATTAAATTTTTATGAATCAACAGAGTGACGCACACACTCGGCTGAGGGCGCTGCTTTGGTCCGGGGCATAATGAAGTTTAAGTGTAATATAATGGGCATTGGGCATGGGCGAGGGCCAGACGCTGTGACGCCCTTTGCCAGCTCGAACACAACCCCACAATTTCACATTGTGTGCATGTTCAGGTTAAAGTGGTTAAATAAACGCACGCGTGGCGACACAAATGAAACGTGACGAGTGCCACTGACGACGACGTCGGCGATAACAACAACAATCGCACCTCGCAACACCCCTAGCCCTGCAGCAAAAGGCCACAGTCTATAGACTATTTGGCGGAGGTAGGCGTGTGTTGTTGTTTTTGTTGTTGTTGCAATCGTGCCCGGCATGTGCAAGCAGAGCAGACAATGTCGAAAGGCCGCCCATCTTGTACAGCAAAGCCACACGCGTGCCACGCACTTTAATCAAATCGAACGTAGCGAAACGAAATAAGCAAACAGACCAAGCCAATGGCCAGATATAATCGAACTACAGAAAGAGAAATAAACACACAATGGTTAGATAACTAATTCTACAGAGACTACAGAGGAGTTGAACAAAGCGGCGCTATCTGGCCATATAACAAAGACCATAAAACTGTACACACTTGTACTTGGCAAAGGAGTTAGCAGAGATTATACATAGGCAAAAACTTAACTTCCGATTTATAGGCATTATAGAAATTTATAAAAATTATAGGAATACTTTTCATTCACCATCTGTCCTGTTGAAATAGAAAGCAACAAAGAGACGCTATCTATGCATAAAAAGAGGACCATATAATCTCATGAACTTCTTGTCTTTAGGCAAAATCTTAACTTCCCAAAGATACCAATTCCTTAGACATTCGTCATTTGTTGAACTAACATAAGAAATCACCAAGCGACGCTATCTAGACAACAACAATACTATAATATCAAATATATATTTGCAGACACAGTGCTTAGAGCGGGTTTTTCTAGCAACAGCCCTACTTCCGACTGCTATTAGCTGGGGAAATTACAAATCTATTATATAGATAAAGCAAGCAATTAGTTATCTAACAACCAAGTCTCTAGAGGCTTACAAGCTGATAAGGCCATGGAAATAGATAACAAAAAATTCTATCTATACGAAAAGTCGACGCTAATGCCATATAAATCTTTAAATATAGAGCTTAGCAGAGGGTCTGGCCAAAAGCTTAATTTGCAATCAAACGTAAGAATATATTAAGACTTTCGATTAGAAATATTCTCCGTTTTTGCTATGTAAGATAAAAATGGTTAAATAATGAATTTTTTTTTTTTTTTTTTATTTTATTTTATTTTTTTTTTTTTTAAATAAAAAAAAATATGAAGAAGGCTGTGTTTATAGTATATATATGAGAAATTAAGATATTACAGATTGGTAGATAGAACTAATTTGCTAACTTCTTAAAGTAATCAATTATCTTTAAAATTCTCTTCAATTTTCTCACATATTCTACAAATAACACAAGTTAAAGTTCAAATTAGCTGACATGGCCAAGGGCCCTCTCCAATCACATTGCGGTATACTAAACTAATTAACCTGTGCGTGAAATATTTTCCAAATTCCCTTTGAGGTTTCTGTATAATTTATGTACAACAGAAGCAGCAACAACAACAACAAAAGCCACAAGCTAAATGACATTGCATGTCAAGCTCAAATTAACGGAAAGTATTTTTGAGCTCACAGAGAGAGAGAAAGGGAGAGGAAGAGAGAGGGAGACAAATACATGCACGCACACACATAATTAGAGCTCCTTTATAATGCAGACTGTCATGTAAGCCAGCCTCAAAATGAGACAACAGACAGCAGAACACAGCAAGAGAAAGAATTTGTGGAAATTGTAGCCAAATTTAATTGAGGCTGGCTCAAGAGTTGAGTCTTGTTGAGCTGCCAGAGCAAATATTAAGGCTAAGTAATTGAAAGAGGAAAGAACAGTAAGAGTTAACAGTAACAGCATATGCTAAAGCTGGAAGTGAACTTAATACAAAATGTAAGTTTAAAAGACTCTTGGTATTAAAAGTTGAAGAAGCAGAATATTAAAACTGTACTGCGTACGAACAGACTGTTACTGTAATATTAACAGAGTGATGGTGTAAATGTAACAGAGTGATAACATTGCAGAACTGTTAAGAGTTGCTATTGAAAGTTAAAGAAAAATATTAATACTGTTATTGGACATCAACTGTTGTTAACATTAACTGTTAATTTAATATTAACAGCGAGCCTGTCACTGTAACAGACTGATAACATTGAAGAACTGTTAAGAGTATGTATTGAAAGTTGAAGACTTAAAGACCAAAAGTCAAGTCAAAATTCAGTTTATCACAGCTTGTAAGCAAATGTCTGATAAAAGTTAACAGTATACACATAACTGATGAATTTGATATAAAATAAGCATAACAGCAACTGTTAAGTTTTAACATTAGGCTTAAGTAACGCCAAGACCGATAAGATTTAAGGCGAAATGCTTATAGAAGACTAAACTAATATCCAAATATATTCATATATATTTTATGCTTGCATAAACTAACATAATATAGATAACCACTACACATATACAGCAATCTAAAACTATATAAGACATAAAGTAATTATATAAATATATTATATATATAAATCTCATATCACAAACCACATTTCTAGTTTACGGAAATAATTTATCATTAAATTTTGCTCATACGCTTTGCAAGAAATGTTTCTGTTCTCTCGTTCTTTTTCCGACGGCTCAGGCTGTCGGAAAGTTTTACGCATTGCTGCACTGCATTTCGTTAATTAAAAGCACAAAACTATGCTGAATAATTAAATGAGCTAAGGCAGACGGAGACACACAGAGGCAGAGCGAGAGAGAGAGAGAGAGAGAGAGAGAGAGGCAGAGTGCAGATATAGCAGCAGACATGTGTCAAAGGGATTTGGGGATTATTTCAGGTGCTTGTGTGGGTGGCTGAAGAGAGTCAAAGTTTTATGCAAAGTCTCCTGCCTAATGCCTCGAGGTGCCCAAGTGTGAGTGGCTGTGCGTGTGTGGGTGGATGTGTATGGATTGTCTGCGTATCAGCTAAAACACGCCTGAGAGCACACAGCAAGAACAAAAGCAAAACATCAATAGGCAATGCGATGCATGTAGCTATGCATAAGCAAATACTTTGTGACTGCGAAACTGTTGCGGGCCGCTGAAGTGTGTGGCAAGTGGCAGAGATATATGGAAGGCTATAGCTAGAGCTGCAGATACACTCTAATGAAGGTTTACTGTCTGTCTGTCTGTCTGTCTGCCCGACTGTCTCTCTGTCTGTCCGTAGCAGCAACATTTGCCTTTTACTTGAGCCCTTGCGTCTTCCAATCAGTTGACGCCCACAGTAAAAGTTTTTTTGGCTGGAACTTCAGCCACGTTTAAATATATGCAAATCAGCAGCAGCAGCAGTTGCTGCCGTCGCCAAGTTGTGAAAATCAAATTAAGCAGCAGCAGCCAAAAAGATGTTGCTGCTGCTGCAGTCGCATGTCATGCGGCGCGTGGGCGTAGCCAAACATTTGGCAGTCACTGTTGCTGTTGCTGCCGCTGCGACAAATGCAGACAGTCAACAATGTTGCTGCCAACATTTTGTACAACTTCTCGCGCCCCCAACCAGGCAGCAGCAACAACTTCAACTACACATTTCTGAAGTGGCAAAAACTTAGTGGCGGCTGCTGCTGCTGCTGCCATTGCCAGCAACAACAACAACAACAACCCACACAGAAAAAAGCAAGCGGCAACAGTGTAAAACACTGCAAAAGCAAAGGGAACGAAACTTGCCAACTTTAGCTGGCAATTTTCTTCAACTATTTCATTTTGAAGTAGTTCCCCATGATTTTTCGGGCAAAAAGGAAATGAAAGGCTTAGGGAGCCAAGCTGCAAGTATTTGGCGCCAGAGCAGCAGCAGCAGCAGCTAGAGAAGCGAGCTTCAAATTGAATTGAAGTGTGCTTCAGTTTTGTGTTGTCAGGCAGAAGGAAGTAGTTAAGTGAACTCAAGGGAAAACTTTTACTGGGGCGCATGGCAATTCGTTGCCAGCGTTAAAAACTTTGCGCAGCTTTTGTAATTTTTATGCCCTGCTGGCAAAAGTTAACAAATATTGGGTATAATAAGCGTAAGCAGCTATATAAAGCCAAGTGGAAATTAAACAGGGTTTTACATCAATTTACAACTAAATGTTGGCTGCTTTACAACACTGTTTTAAGTCATATACAACACTAAAGTGGCATTTAACCTTTGAATAGTTACAGAAATATTTTTGTATAGTCAGTTAACATATTTTTACAGCTTTTATGTTTTACCCAACACTGTTTTTGTGCATTTTGCAACACTTAAACATATTTACAACAAATTTTTTAGTCTCTAAAAAAGTTTTCAGCTGCATCTGCTCACATTATGCATACCATATTATCAACGCACTTTTTTGCATTTTCCAACACTGTAATGTAAAAAGTTGTTCAGCAATAACTTTCTACGAAATACTCTTGATAATTCTGCTTTGAAAGTGTTGCCACACTTTATGCACATGGCAGCACTAAAAGCTTTTTAATCAACTTTCCTAAGTAGTTTGCACTTTCTGCATACGCTGCGTATGCGTAATTAAAAGATAAAGGTGGAAACTTTCAACAGACTGAAATTGTTTTAAGAATTAGTGGCAGTTACATATGCCTTGCTTAACAGTTGCTTAACAGTCAGCAAGAACATTAACATTATACTTAACAGCTGTTAAGCTACGTGCTCTGCTCATGTTACATAGTTTACAGCCGATTAAGCTATGCTTAACATGTGTTATCAAGTTTCTCTCTCTGTCCCTTTAACATAGCATGTCAAGGTTAAATGTAACTTATGTTAGACATTCGATACTGCTGCTAATCTCAACAGCTGTTAGCTAACATAAGCCGATGAAACTTGTTAGTTTTGGCTAAAGCTTATAAATAAAACTTTGATATCTTAGGCAACTCGTTTGAGTTGCGAAAACAAAAGACTCGAATGTCAACCAAAGGTCAGCTTAGCCAAGCATACATATCGTTATCTTTTATCTATGACTTTCACTCCGTGTGTGTGTGTGTGTTTCCTTCTCCCCCCGCCTCACTCACGCAGCTTCAATCAACATGCATAAGAGCCAAAAGCAAAATTTTGCTGGCAGTGATAAATGTTTGGCTTGCGAGGTGACAGTCAAAAGTTTTGCTGCGTCGCATGTGGCTGCCACAGTTGATGACTGCCAGGCAACCACTCAAGCAACCACTCAAACAACCACCACAAACAACCAGCCGCCAACCACCCAGTTAGTAGTTAGCAAAGTTCTTCTCTTTTTTCGGCCCAGCTGGCTTTCTTCTTGTTTCATTTGTTTGTTCGCTTTGCTGAAATGAAAGCAAAGCAAACAATTTTCGGCAGTCGAGAGGGAAAAAGAAAAATAAAACGTGCCACGCCCACGAGCAGAGGTGGGCGGCTGCAGAGTGTCAGCATGTCAAATGCGGTATGCAAATGTGGTACAGTGGAAAATGCGCGGAATTTAACAGAAGGCGCGAGCTGAGCAGGGCGCGAGGGCGACAGCGCAGAGAGGAGGAGAAGACAAAACAAATTTTCATGTGATTTTAATTTATCTCGCTTAGAAAGACGAACTGCCTCTGTAACTGTATCTGTCTGTGTGTGTGTGTGTGTGTGTGTGTGTGTTGTGTTTTGGCAGCTAATTAAACACAAGCCACACAAAACAAAAGACCCCAAATATATGCAGATATATATATATATATAACTGAACACACGCACAGTGGGTCTCTATAAATAAAATTGTACAGCGCGCAGCTCGACGAGCCAAACACATTTAAAATTGAAATTGAAATAAATTAAAAAGTCAACGGACAGTGAGAAGCGACTGGGAGGGGGCGGCCGGAGCTGGCTGAGATAGGGAGAGAGAGACACAGAGGCAGGCACGAAGCTGTCCGCCCCATAAGCCAACTGGTCAAAGCAACGTCAATTTGTAGCGGCTAACAAATTTCTGTGTAGCAATAAAATTAAATTTTATGAGACAAGCCCAAACAAAGCGTTAAAAGCAAATAAAACATAATAAATTTGCAAATATTTTTTAAATTAACAGCGGACAATTATTGAAAAAATACAAAAATAAAATATAAAAAAATAATAAAAAAAAAAAAAATATTTAAAAAATTAAAAAAAAAAAAAAAAAAAAAACATTTCCAGCCACATATTGTGTTCATTGATGGCCTCGAGCACAATAATTCATGTGTATATGCATATGCAGAGTATATCGTATATATAGCCTTATATCTGTTTTATGATTCACCAAGAAACAAAAATCAAAATTCAAGCGGCTTTATTTATGATTTTCAAAATTACATTAAGCATACGACGTGTTGCACATGTCAGCGCTGTCATTTAACAGCGACTGTATATATTTACATAGATATATAACAGAAATACCCTAGAAATGTGAAGAGCATTTGAGCAGATGGGTGGCAGGCAGCTCTTGAAATTTAAAAGGCTACTGTAATGCAGAGTGATATCAATATAGAATATGTTAGAGATTCAATTGAAGTCAGCATATAGAGAGTATTACAGAAAAGAACTCCGGCTTGGACTTTGTAACACTCTAGAGTATCTATACAGTCTATCAGCCCCCCTTTTACTCATTGCCCAATTGCTGTATTTAGAGAAATTAATGATTTACATACTCTACCTAGCAGTTTAGAGTATCTAAACAGCACATCATCATTAAATTTCCCATTTAGTCTCTCTTCATCACTCTAGACTATCTATGCAGTCTGTCATCCTTCATTTTAAAATTATTATTATTATATATTAAATTAACGCTCAATATAGTCTATTAGTCGAGAGTATCTAAATACTCTATCCTCAAACATATTTCCATCTCTCCAACACTCTAGAGTATCTATACAGTCTATCAGCCCTGCTTTTACCCATTGCCCATTTGCCGTATTATATAGAACTCAATGCTCTACGAATTACTATAATATCTCAACAGTAATCCATCATCATTTAATCTCATATGTAGCCTCTCACCATCAGCCTAGAGTATCTATACAGTCTATCATCACTTATTTCACGCCTTGCCCAATTGCCGTATTTATAGAACTCTTTAAGCATTTGCTCATTTTGAGCTGTCGACGTAATACGATTTGACACATGTGCCGCAGCCGCCTCTGGGGTGCCATTAATTATAGCCGCTGAGGAAAATCTATAGAGTGCGCTTTGGGGGGCCTAACTCAACTTAACATACAAATCGAACAGTTTTCAAATATTTTGTGGATTCTTGATCTTCTTCTATGCCGTTTTGGTATGTGAAACAAATTAACTTGTTTGTTTATTAAAACTTAAGTGGAAATCTTGAGAGAGGGAGCAGGTGTGCGGGGCAGGTGCGCGGGCCACTATATGTTAGCTGTTGGTAGCATTTAATATTGCTTGCGGCTCACTCTTGCCTCTTTGACGCGCACAAAATGTTTCATTGAAATTACGCGCTTTTTGGATTTATTTGTTTTCTTTATGGCCGGTTTCTTTTCTCTTTCTCTTTCTCTTTCTCTTTGCGTTGCCCGCATTTTTCACACGTAATTCTGACAGCTTTATGTGCGTGTCTGTGTGTGTGTTGGTTTTTGCCTTCCATTTGCTGATTTTGGCGTGTATTTCATTTTTGTATGCCAAATGTGCGAAATGTCATAAATTTTATGGCCAGCGCGCATGCAAAAACACAAACGAGCACCAAAAAGAATATAAAAATATTTATACATACATATATATATATATATATATATATATATATATATGAATAAAATAAAAAATAAAACTCGGCTGGCTTCGCAGGGGGAGTTACACATTTCTCTGCTCTTCGGCAAAAGTAATGAAATTCGTATTCAGTTTATTTTCAGTTTTATGCGAGTTTTTTCGTGTTTACGACGAGGAAGACACGAGCTCCAAAAAAAAAACATAGGCAAATGGTGTCAAAACTGCTTTGCGTGCAATATTTGCCAAGTGGATGAGGCCAAGAAGCACAAAAGAAGAAAAGCTAGCATAACAAAGGCATCCATAAACACTCTAACCTTAGAGATTTCCAGCTAGAACTATATGTATCTGAGAAATAAAGTCAAATATACATATATTATGGCCATAAACCATAAACTGAGAGTTCTTAGATTTATTTGACAGCAAATATTAGCAGCGATAAAGCTTAACACTTGCCCCAGCACATGTGGCCTATAAAAATATGAAGTGCTCTTGGCTAACATGGCTAACTAGATATGCTTGACAGCAGATCTAAACAAAAATATATCATAAAGACTTAGACTAGACTAGCTTTAAAGTGTGTTAAAGTATCAGATATAAGTTGAAGAGTTCAAAATACAGCTGCTCATGGATAACATACAAACTGACAAAAATTTTACATATATAATATATGTAAGAGACACTTTGTATAGCCAGCTATTCTATTAAAAAGTGACCATGGATAACGAGGAAGGACAGCGAGTGCGTCATAGCTGAATATGGTAAATATATAGGTAAATATATAGAAATATAAATATTTCTTAAATGCCAACTGAAAACTGAAAACTTTAAGATACAAATGAGCCTGGATTGCATGGAGTGAGATGAGAGTTAAGAAACTTAAAGAAGATAAAGGTGATTAGGAAATAATAAACATAACGATGAGGAAATGGTTTATAAGAAATGCCTCCAAGTCAGATCTATAAACATGTTGCAGTAGGACTTCCAGATCCATACTACATTAAGTAACTTATAGTAGTAAGGTAGTACAGTAGTAGTAGAGTAGTACAGTAGTAGTAGAGTAGTACAGTATTAGTAGAGTAGTACAGTAGTAGTAGAGTAGTACAGTAGTAGTAGAATAGTACAGTAGTAGTAGAGTAGTACAGTAGTAGTAGAGTAGTACAGTAGTAGTAGAGTAGTACAGTAGTAGTAGAGTAGTACAGTAGTAGTAGAGTAGTACAGTAGTAGTAGAGTAGTACAGTAGTAGTAGAATAGTACAGTAGTAGTAGAGTAGTACAGTAGTAGTAGAGTAGTACAGTAGTAATAGAGTAGTACAGTAGTAGTAGAGTAGTACAGTAGTAGTAGAGTAGTACAGTAGTAGTAGAGTAGTAGACTAGTTCCGTAGAACAGTATAATAGTATTGTAATAGTAGTAGAGTATGCTATATTATAGCTCTAGAACATAACTCTAGTTAAAGTCCAATTGGATATATCGCATATCAGCATGTAATAAACAATAAACAAACAACACCAGCTCAAGTTTTTATGGATCTGAATCAAGTTAATGACACAGTTAATGCATGCCACATTATGCATAGGGTATCGAGTGCACTTGAGTCAACTCGATTGTTGATTTCAAATTATATTGCTTGCTTTGATTTATGTGAGGTTTCTTACAGTTTCTGTGTGTGTGCGTGCGTGTATGTTTACCTTTGATTGTACTTCAAGTCGAACAGGTAAGCAAATATTTGCCAAGCCATTACGAATAATGACTCGAATATGTTTTTCTCTTTTGTTTTTCTGTTTTTTCCACTCACCAATTGAGTCATAATAATTACGACCACTTCCATATTTATTATTATGAATATTTTAAGCGCTGCTCTGCTTATTTTATAAACTTTAAAGCATTTTGCAAATTTAAATATTTTATGCAAATCTATTTATTGAATTATTTATCAAAATTCATTTACATGTGGGAATTATGTTTGCCAAAAAACCAAAAATATTTCAAAATTTCATTTATTTTTGTTATCAACTCAGAGAGCGAGAGAGAGGGAGAGTTTCGACCAAAAATACAATTTTTATGTGAATTTTTGGAATTTGAATTTGAGTCGCCCGCAGGCAAACAGGAACTCAATTGTTTTTGTTGTTGTTGCTTTTGTCGGTTCATTTCGACAGAGAATTTGCGGTTGTGTGCGTGCGTGTGTGTGTGGGGTTTATACAAAAACTTTTACACATTTTTGGCTGAAACATTTTCAACTTCCTAACGCATCAGTCCGAGGGCGCATCGAGGAGGTCAGCTGGGGCAGCTGGGCTTCCATATCGTTTGTCGGCACTTTCGGAAATGTTTTTAGCAATGCAAAGCACAAAATGGGTATTACAAAAAAAAAAAAAAAAATCGTGTGCCGCATATAAATTTTTGTTTGTTTGTTGAACCACCAAAACGGCAAAAACAGCAAATAAACCGAGAATGTTTTTCGTAGTTTGACTGGGGTTTTAGATGCCCTGTAGCAGGGGTAGCTGAAGGGCATTTTGGAATTATTGAATGCATAAGCAAAAGGAAGTGTATTACAGGGTATCTGATAGTCAGCTGAAAAGCTGTCATGAAAGGATTGTTGAGTTGAGAGTTAAGCAATTGAAGCTTTAACAACTAAAGGTGAGCTAGAGCTGGGATATGCCAGACATACTTGCTAAATAGAGTATACATTGCAATTACAGGGTATTTCTTAGTCGGGACTTGTTGCCTTGAGCCCCAGAACATGGTAGTTTATACAACTAAAACTGTGCTCGAACTAGATTAGTCATGGCATATTTATAGCTAAGGTATGCATAGATAGGGTATGCTCAGCTAACTACAAACTACCCTGCTCTACTTATAGGCCATAGAAATAGTAGTTTGAAAAGGCTGTACATAACAACTTCAACCATCAAAAGGAAAAAATTGAAAGGTAACTACCAAATTTCAGTTAATTGAAGCCAGATCTAGCTTTTACAGGGTATCTAAACAGAAATAGTAGGATATTCTCAGCAATTACAAGAGCTCCAGGACTACTTCAAACTTCTTACTCTACACATTCTCTGTTAATATAACCACAAATACATAGATCAGCAGAGCTAAGTCCATAACAAACCCTTACAGGGTATCTACTAGTCACGCCCCGCTCGCCACTCCATCATTTATGCATATTAACTGCAACCAACAGCAGCAGCAGTTTTGCTGCACTAATAAAATTCCGCTTTTAATTGCAAAACTTTTTTAATTAGATAAATTTTGCATTTTATATAGAGCCATAGCGCCATCTAGCGTTGAGTAGCGCCCTAACTTACTCAACTATTAAGCCCAGCCAATAGCAAATTGCGTTGCATGAGTATATATTTGCATACCTGTAATGAGAAAGAGAGAGAGAGCGAGAGTTAGTTACAATGCAAAAATATAATTAAAATAAATAATAAACGAAGCGCTCGTTGAGCGCGCAAGCATTGAAATTCAATTTACTGCACATAAATAAACGCAAATCAAATACAAACACACACACACACACACACACATACAGAGAGAGACAGACAGAGACAGCAATATTATACACAGAGCAATTGTTGCTGCCACACGGAGGCAATTAATGTGACGCATAAATAATTTATTGTCATTCGCAATGACAATTCAATGGAAGCGCGCACACCAAATGAAATTGGCTAGGTAGTAAAAAAGGTAGGGAGAGAGAGGGAGAGGGCAGTGGAGAGGGCAGTGGAGAGAGCGAGAGGGAGAGGGAGTTGCATGGCTGCTAAGGGAGTTCCGACTGAGCTGCACTAATAAACCAACTGACAGCACACAATTGCACACCTGTCAGCTGCAACAACAACTTAATCTCTCTCTCTCTCTCTATATATATATATATATAATATATATAGCTGAGCTGCGTATTGATTTCATTGGGTTTTCGCTTAATTAAAAGTGAGCTAAAAACTCTTAGCAGCTGTGCTTTAAGATAAGTGCGACAAATGTTTGTATTAAGCGCAATTAATATGACTAATTATAATTGAAAAACTATTTCAATATAATGATATGAAACGAGATACGATGAGCTGATAGCAAGGGCGAGAATTGTTGACTTGTATAGTAACCTGGAGCTGGAACCAGTTGAACTATTATCTAAATGAATGAACTATATAGACTCAAAGACTATATAGGCAAACATTGCCTAGTAAAAAACTATAAAACAGTAATTCCACACGATAGAAAGATATATGAAAGATAGAACTCTCAAAAAGAAGGAAAGAACTAGTTCCAAATATTATTTGGCAAAACTATTCTCTGTATAAAAACCTCTAAATAGAAGTCTATAGATATACAGTTCAGTTCTCTAGCTGTAGACACAACTTCAGCTGACAAAAAGTATAAAAGAACTAGTTCCAATTATGATTTAGTAAAAGAACTATAACTCAATATGGAAAAATACAGAGAATTATATAAACTTTCATAAAGTTCTCTAGTAACAGATCAACATGCACAACTTCAGTCGACGAAAAGTACAAAAGAACTAGTTCCAAGTATCATTTAACCAAAGAATTCTCCATAGGTTTATAACAAATTTCTAGATAGGTGCCTATAGAGAGTTCTCTAGCTCTTTTAGCTGTCATCAAATACAAAAGAACTAGTTCCAATTTTAATTTAATAAAAGATTGATACCTAAGAAAACTTCTAGATAGAGTAATACATAGAATTATATGGAATTTCTCTAGTTCTCTAATTGTAAACCAGCAGACACAACTTAAGCTGTCAAAAAAGTACAAAAGAACTAGTTCAAATTATAACTTTAGACAGTACAAAAGTACTAGTTCCCAATATGATTTGACAAAAGAACTCCCCGTAGGCGTATTAGAGCTAGGTATTCAAAGAACCTCACATACTTGCATGCACTTCACGAAAACATTTATGGCCATAATTCTCTCTGGCTGTCTCGCTGTCATGTTGTTATGCAATGAACTGGCGCAGCTATCACAACGTATGCATCCAGAGCCAATTGAGTTAAGGAAATGGAAATTAGAAAATTGCAATGCATTTTCAAGTTGACATTTGAGTTGGCTGACACACATGACAGACAACAACAACAACAACAACACAAGTTTATGTGAATTTTGCGGCCGAGAGGGCAAGTTGACGCTTTTACTATAGGTCAAGACGCTCAACGTTGGCCAACAGCAACAGCAAAGGCAAAGGCAACGGCAACAGCAACTTTCTAAATGCAGCACACACAAACACTTGAAGTCATTTAGCTGTTTGGCTGGAGCCCATTCATCATCGTGCAGCAAACAAAGTGCGCAGTCATCTGAGCGATGATTCGTGCAGGCAAATTGCCACGCCTGCATCTGGCTGCCAGCAAATGGCACTGGATGGATATTGGCGCTGGCTATCTGCACACGTACAAATAACTTAATTCCCGCGCTGATTAATCGGCTACGTCGCGGCGCGTCGTTGGCCCGCCTCGAGGGCAGCGCTCAAGTAGCTTCAATTAGAGTCCCGGCCGCCGCAGCGACAATGTCATTATGGGGAAGCTCTCGAGATTGACTTTTAATGACCGGAAATAAAATAATCAAAAAAGCAGCCACAGCCACGACAGCAGCAGCAGCAGCAGCCAAAAGCAATGGCAGTTGAGCAACAGCCAAAATGAGAAAAGCTCGAAACTACAGAAAAAACACAAAATTACAATGAGAAAAGTTGGCACTTTTTTTTCTGTTTTCTGTTTTCTCTTCGCATTTCGCTTCTCTTGCCCGCCCACTCGGCCGGCTGAAATGAAAAATGTTTCAACTGCCGCCCAATTCCAGTTGTCCCCAGCTGCTGGCAGACCCTCCTTGCCAGCCCGCCCCTGCCTACGCCCATGCCACAGCCAACTGGCAGCAAAAGGTCCCAAGTCACTGACGCAGCCCTGCACGAAGCTGCCAAGCACACACACACACACACTGTGTGGCAAAGAGTTCGGAGCGGGTGTTGTGACTAAGAGATACTCTCGAAAAGTGTGGTGTAAAATATAAAATGTAAAATATAAAATATAAATAACATGAAATATAAATAATATATTGAAATAATCAGATAAAATAAAAATTAAATAAAATAGTTTAATAAATTATTCAAGTTAGTAAGTATTTTTTATTTTTATTGTTCATTTATTGACGAGTTTATAAACTTTTCAAATATATTTTTTCGGATTCTTATATAATAATATTAATTTATATTATTTCTTATTATATTTGTATTTTTTTTTTTTTTAATTTCGTTAAATGCTTATATTTTTAATTTTTATACCCTGAGCCCATTGAAAATGGGAAATCAGGGTATAATGTTTTATATTTATATATTAAATTTTTCAATACATTTTTTTGACTTATTTTATATTTTACTAATATTTTATTGCATTTAAATTTTTATTTTATTTATATTTTTATTTTATTCATATTTTTATTTAATTTAATTTATTATATATTTCTATATTAAAAATAAAAACTTAAAAGAAAAGAAAATTTAGATTTCCAATAGAATTTCCAGCTCCATTTGTCAGTTAGCCCAGCTAAGCCCAGCATACCCCATTCTACAACCGCCATTTGAACACAAAATATAAAAAAAATTTAGCTACACAGAGATTTCATCGTTATACGTTTTGTTTTACTTTTTTGCCGTTTTTTTTACGATTTTTCGTTATGTTTTGCTTTTGTTTGTTTTTTTTTTTTCGCTGTGGTTCTTTGCCCAGCGTTCGCCTGGCTTTGGTTTCACTGTAGCCGCAGGGCAGCCGCACGGCCCGACTCGACTCGACTCGGTTGGGTCTTTGTGTTTATAAAAATTGAATTGATGAGTCGCTTGAAATGAGTTCAAAAGGTTAATAAACGTGGCCCCAAAACGCAAGAGCCGCGCGGCACAATTGAGTTGCCCGCTTTGAATATTTGTAGAAGAGTTTTTTTTTTTGAAGCAATTTGTCTAATTGCCACGCCCACAGCTGGCCAAAAAAAATGTTTAACACATTCGTGTTTTAGGCCAGCAGTTGGCAGATGGCCAATACCAGCTACGGGCTAATACCCAAATAACATTTGAAATGCCGTTGCAAATTATGCGGCAACAAATGCAAATTGAGGCTGACAATAATTGTGGGCGTTGTTCAATTGTTGTTGCCGTTGCCGTTGCCGTTGCTGCTGCTGCCGCTAAATTGAGCAACGCCAAGTGCCAAAAGTGTTGCCAGCACTTGAACAATTTAATTATAGACCTCGAGACCAGGCAAACACTTCAGCCAGCAGCAGCAAAAAGTTGTTACACCAGTTGCCAAACAGTTTGTCGACTATATATACTATGTATATATCTATTTTTTGGCAATCGCACGTTTCACTTGGCTTTAGGGGTCTCTCTGTCTACATTTGACAACCTGTGCGTGTGTTTTTTTTTTTTTTCTATACTGGGGCGTATACTTAATATAGAGACATTGTCACAGCGGCCTCGAGACAGTCTGTTTTTAATTTATGCACAATATCTCGCGCTATATATATATATATGTATTTAGCTTCAGGTATGCGGAGGTGCGCCAAAAGAGCTGTCATTAAATAGTCTAAATAGCATTGGCCAACAACAATATCTCAATACGTTATTGATTAAATGCCGCTTGATTTGCTGCAATTTAAATAATTAATTGAGGCGGGCGCCACTTAAATCGCCAGCTTCAAGAAGCCAACAGCAATTTATGTGCAGCAACAACAACAGCAGCAGCAACTACAACAGCAACAACAACAACAACAACTGTTGTCGTGTAGTAAAATCAATTTGCATATGCAAATTTTTTCAGCTGTTGCTGGTTTGAAACCTTTCAGCTCTTGTTGCTGTTGCTGCTGCTGCTGCTGCTGTTGCTGTTGTTGTTGCTGTTGACTACCGCTTGGAGTGTTAATAAATTGTCACAAGATCACAAAAGCAATGTTTTGTCCAAAAACAATGTTGTTTGGTTATTTTTTTGCTGCTGCAAATAAACAAGGAAGCAGAGCGAAGTTGAAATACTCTGTTATGAACGGAGATAAGAGAGTATGCAGCGCTAGTATAGCTCACAATGAGAGAGTGTAGAGAGAAAAGAAATGGAAATTGGAACCAAGCATAACTTACAGTTAAGCAATGTTCTATGTTAATAACATAATGTTATATTAAATAAAATCTATGTTAATAACTATTTTCTATGTTCTATGTTAATAACATAATGTTATGCTAATTAAGATCAGCTAAGCAATGTTATATGTTAATAACATAATGTTATATAACAGTTGTATATAGAAAACTTGATTGATTTCTTCTGTATCACTTAAGCTGCTAAGCTTAAGCTAAAGACGCAGTCAGAAGCTGAGTAAACAGCTAAAACTGCTGATGAGAGCAGGGTGTAGAGTGTAGAGTAATATAAATCAAGAGTATATATACACCTTATAGACTCACTCATTATCTAACAAACTTAAACAGCTCCCAAGATCCAAAAAACCGTCGCACTACATTTTACCCCCATTAATATCCAGAGCTAACTTCGAAATAGTTGTCCAACTCCAAAGCCAAGCCACCGCCGCGCTCTATGAAATTCCATCAACTGATTTATGCACGATTGTCTATATAAATTATGCATGCACACTCGCATATATATATATATGTTCATGTTCCTGTTCAATTTCATATGCATACAAGTTTTTTTTTTTTTGCTGAAAAATCAAATTGAATTTGTTTGTTGCCAGCGAATTGACTTAATGCATTATCATAAATTAGTCAAGCGAATTTTTATTTCGCTTTTTTTTGTCATTGACCAATGAACTTTTTGCAATAAAAATGTGTAGATATAGATATATATGTAGTGGCCATATAGGGGCATACCAAAACCAGTAGCTAAGATTCTAAAGCTTATCTTAATGTATTTATTTTTATATTTTTGGCTTTTTACGATATTTTAATTTACATTTTCATGGGGCGTAATATATGCACAAGAATGTGCATGATGAAAGGTGAGCTGTTAACTTAACTTAACAGCTGTTATATAAATAACATGTGCTGTACTTCGATACCATTCCATTCTGTTAATTGCTACATTTATGCCAACTGTTAACTTATGGCTTACATCTGTTAATAACATACTGCTGTTATACTTAACAGGAGCTACTGTTACACAGCTCCATTATGTTATATACTTAACATGAATGGTAAAACAGCTTTGTTTTGCTCTCAGCTCTGCTTATGTAAACTGTTGTTAACAGCTGTGAATCAACTGTTTAGCTACAGACCACTTCCCTGTAAAATGTTTATTCTCTTGTTACTAAGTATATAGAAATAATAAATATGATAAATATTATGTGTGAATTTTGACAGCTTGATTAATATTATTTTTAGAATTGTTTAGTTATTATTAACTCGAACAGCACTTTAAAAGCAGTGCAAAAAACACATTTCACATGGTTTCATTTTACACGTTTTTTTAATATTTATTATATTTACATCTAATAACGCCTCATGTGTATATATAGAGTTACTGATATTCTGAAACATATTCCTCGCTTCGCGCATTCGTCATCAAATTCCGCACGGCTTATTCGGTTACAAAATGCGCTCTCAAGCGCACTGAACTCGATGCCCAAAAAAAAGCACACATAAAAAACTCGACCGCAAGCGAATACAAGTCAGAGAACTAGTGTGGGGAGTGCACGACTAGCAGATACTATATTTACATTTAGCTATAGTTGAAAGCCTTTATGTAGAAGAGTTAAAGCGGTTTAAGTAAAGCTTCAACTACACCTTCTGCTGCTCTTTACGTACACTCCAGCTAAAACCCATATACCCTGTCTGTTCAAGCCACTTCCATTGGATTCGCTGAAACAAATAACAACACGGGGCACAAAGTATCTTTTTGCAGCTTTTTTTTTGCTTTTTTAATGTATCGCACGTCTGACTCTGTTATAATTTTTTATTTCAATTTTTTTTTTTTTTTTTTTTTTTTTTTGAGTCTCCTCCTTGGCTCTTTGTCGTTCGGTTTCCCCACTGTTATTTCGTCTGTCACTCGTGTAGCGCACTTTGCCGTTGCGGGTGGTCTTCGATACAGCTAAAATGCGATCTGTTTTTCTTTTTTGCCGTATTGCGACCCCCACACACTCACACACACACACACACATCACTTGCAGTTGTATGTTTTGTAAATGTATCTCTCGTCTGTATCTGTGTTGCTGTGCGCTTGTTAACTTGTTCGCATGTCATTCGTTTCATTTTGACGTGCTTTCATGTCACTAAATTTGATTTTGTGTCGCAGACAACACGGCTACAACAACAACAACAACAACAACACTGACAACAAAATTATGACCATTAAATTGGCTAAGCTACTCATAGCATTTCGCCCGTGTAGCCACATCTGTCTCCCTGTCTCTGTTTATCTCTTTCGCTGTATCTCTCTATTCGGTCTCGAGCCCCCCATTGTGGCTGCTCACTCATTTATTATTGATATTAGCCACGCATTTATTATAAATGACAAATATATATCCCGGCGTAGCATTATGGAGCATTAGTTATGCATAGATAAAAGATATGCACACAGACACACACACACACACGTACGTACGTACATACATATATTTGATATACCCTTTGGGGCTTGTGGGCTATTATAAAACTGTGAAAAAATGGGAAACTTTTAGTGCGACTTTAACAACTAAATATATATATACACGCATATAGATATATAACTATATATACACACATGAGTTCAGCTCAAGTACTTTTTTATGTTTGCACGCCAGTTGTGAAAACTTTCTTAAATATATATATATATACAAAAGTATGTACGTGTGTGTATCTAGGGTAGAGCAACATGATATCATCTTTGACTAAGGCGTGTAGTAAACTTCGCGTGAATACATATGTCACAACAACATAATTCGGAATCAAGAGCAACATCTGTATGTATGTAATAGAAAGTATATCGTATAACGTATATATGTATGTATATAGAAATCAAAATTTATATAGATGGCATAGTACAGAGTTTAGTAGACACATTGACTTGATTGTATTCGGAGTAAAATGTGTCGCCTAATTAATTTAGAGTAATATCAATTAATACATCCCACTAATACGATAGTCAAGCCGAAGACCTTAGCAGCCAGCGCTTTAATTGCAAAGTTAGCTTTTAATTTTAATTAAAGTTAACTTTTATAAATAAATAAATAAACATCCCACAAAAAGTTCAGAGAAAATTAGTCGGAGATACACAAGTCTATACAGGTATGTAAACGGCATAGCTTATACTTATAAATGCGAAAGTTTGCCAGCAATACCAATTCGGAGTCAAATCGGCAAAAAACATCAAAGCTAAATCTGTAAAATATGTCGAACTCATAATTCGGAGTCTCTACACTATAGTTCGGAGTTAAATTAGCTGATGTATATGACTTAATTCGGAGTAAAATCATCGAATAAATGGCAATTCGGTGTTAGCTTCGTAATATGTTGGCACATTTCGGAGTAATGCCCGAATAGATATGTTGACATCAAAATTCGGAGTCAAGCAATTCGAAGTTAAATCACCAAAAAAGTGCTGACAACAGAATTCGGAGTAAAATGCGCCCAATATCGTAACTCGTAACTCGTAACTCCTAATACCCCCTTAAGAGTCCACTCTTGCCATAAGAATCTCTCTATGCTCTTGCCCTATCCATTACCTTCTCAGTGTCTCACGCCCGCCCTCTTTACTCCCAGCTATTTTCTTAGCGCATTTCCACTTCGACCAGCGCTCAAATTTCACATGCTGCCCTCCTCGTCGTCGCGCCGCTCCCATTGTCACACACTCGCAGAGACAATTTCTTTTCGGTGTATAATTTATTTGTCATTTTGTTGAGTCGTTGGTTTTGTTTGTGAATTTTATATGGTCGATTACTTGAGCGCGGTCCGCCGTTAGGCGTCTTCCCGGCTTCGCCTCAATTGTTCAGTTCGAGTTTATTGTTTATTAGCGGCCTTTTTTCTCCTCTTTTTTTGTGTATGTGTTTATTGTGGCTTTGCCTTTATGAGGCTTTAGTCATACGTTGCCACAACTTGTTGTTGTTGCTGTTGTTATTTCACAGTTGAGCGCATTAAATGCTTAATAATACGCATGTCACAAGCGTTTCTCGACTCGACGACAAATCCCCGACCCGCAATATCAATGGCAACAAAATTGGCGCCATGTCGCACGCTTCGCTGATTGCCCGCACTCCCTACCCCGCACACAGGCAACTTTCAGGATAGTAATTGATAGATTTGGGTTAACTGCGGCGTGAGAGGGAGCTTCGCCATGCGTAACTACTGGAAACTTCAACAGCTGTGACAAAAGTCGTTTCGTTCTGTGTTGTCATTAACAAATTGATGAAGCAATTGAATATATCGATTCATTGAGCATGCCATTTGAGTGTTTCACTTATAGACACCCACACACAGACAGGCACTCATTAGCTAGACACTTAACCCATTCGATGCGAAGAATAACATTTACTGATCGACTAAAGCAAACACAAATTGTTTACGCAAATCGATGCGTGTTCGATTTTCACGCCTTTTACTTTGAGTAATCATTGTATACGAGTCTATAGAGCAGCGAGCTAGTTTAATGACTCTCAAACTGTATGAACTGTACAACTGTTGTTAAAAACTTCTCAGAAAACTCTTACAGCTCGAGTTTTCTGACAAGTTTTTGAAAGAACTCTAAAACTGTATATGCTAAGTGCTTGAAACTGTTTGTTTTATCGTATTTATTGACTGTCAAATTGGTTTTAGTTTGCATAAAATTAATACTTAATTAAATTTGGAATATTTTAACATATTTTCAATAAGTTTTTAGACAAAATTTTGTTTGTTGCTTACGTCTTAGACTCTCAAATTGTATTGATTTGTATGTAATTGTTAAACTGTGTTATTATCTGATAGACTCTAAAACTGTGTATTAAATATATAAATATTAAAAAATATTTTGACATTTTTTAATAAAAAAAAAAAATATACCATAAAAAAACTTCTAATTAAATAAAATTCTTAACATTTGAAATATTTAAGATTGTTTAATTTCTTATTTTTATTTAAAAAAAAAAATTTTTTTTTTTAAATTTTTTTTTTTAATTAAAAAAAAATTATTTTTTTTAATTTTAAAAATTCTGTTTTTAATTTTTTTTTTTCCTCTAATTACTATTATTTATTATCTATAAATACAAGCCGTTTCCGCTTTCCATCGAGTTTTTATATCATATCTATAACTTAGATATATCCCAAGTAGTCTCTCTACTTAACTTATAAATCTACACTTACATAGTCCCATTTACACTCGGCTTCACACTCTTTCGAAACCCCCACTCAACATTCTGTAGATTTTAATCGCGGCTCGCCACATAATTCTAATGTTTGCGCAATCTTTATTGAATCGCTGCACAAACTGTTGCTCAATAAAAATACACCTAATTACCGGATGTTGGGCTTGTTGTTGTTGCTGTGGCTGTTGCTGTTGTTTTATTTTATATATACATTTTCGTTGGCTGAAATTAAGCTCAAAAGTGAAGCGTGTCAGTTGTCAACTAATTGCCATTAGGCGCCGCTAAATAATTTATACAAAAGCAAAGCAACAACAAACAGAGTAACGGAACTGGTTGTTGTTTGCTGTTGCTGCTGTTGCATTAGTGTCATAATTTATTTCCATGTTGCACTTTTGCAGTTTTGCAGCTCGCGCTGTTTATGGCACTGCAACATGCAACATGGAGCGCGTAGAGCAACCAAATTTGCCAAATGGCAAATGCAGTCCGTCCGTCCGTCTGGCTGCCCGCCTGTTCGCTTGTCCGTCTCGCGGTCACTCTGACCAAAAACGTAACCCAAACCGCAAACGACGTCGGCCAAACGTAACCACAGTATGCCACTGCCTTCACCTCCATCTCCTCCGCCCCGCCCCTCTCTTGACTCACCCATTTCGTTCCCCTGCGTTAAATGCAACCGAAGCAACGAAGCGTGCAAATCATGTTAGTAGCAAAGCAACCCCTCTGTCACTGCCTACCCCTACACTGCCTGATCCCCTCTACCGTCAACTGCCCTCGCTCACTCTATATTGCGCCCGGCAGCTGTGCCCCGGCACAAGCAGCACTCGCAGCACTCGCTTTGCAATGCAAACGACCGCAGGGGTCCACAATCTCACCCGCCCGCTCTCGCCCCTCTCGGCGCTTCTCACATTTTGCCAGTCACAGGCCATAAAAGGTCGCCCTCTGTGTTGCTGCCAATTGACTGAGTGAATGGACAAAAAAGAGGGAAAACTGTTGGCCAGGGCGCCGAGGGTATTGGATAACAGCTACTGCCCCGGCCTGGTCTGGCCTTGCCTTGCCGTGCCTCGCTCTGCCCCGCCTGTCCTGCGTGCTGGACATGACGCACAATGTCCGCAACAGCAGCGCATTTGCCAAATTGCCTATGCCGAATGCGGGTATTCCGTGATGATTGGGCTCTCGGCATAAGCTGGTTAACTGCCACTCGGCTATCTGATTAAAAACAGACAGGCATATGTAGAAACAGATAGACACAGGGGGTGTGAGTGCGAGAGAGAGATAGGCAGTGAGCGGTGGGTGGGCGCGTAAAATCCCACCCACAGATAACGCGCTGATATCTCTGGCTAGTGAAATGAATTTTTATTGAATGCAAACAAAAATTGCGTGAAATCATAATGTTTTAGTCAAGCGAAGCCCATTCGAGGTGATAAGAAATACGTGAGTTGAGCAGGTCTCAATGCGACTCGTGCCTAAATCGAATCGAATATGAATAAATGGGGTGTTTCGTATGCAAATTCATATATAACTCAATTCCTTGACAGATAATACTTATAATAGAGAAATTGTTTTATATAGGAATTTACGAGGCGCAGAATTAACTATTTTATATGAAACGTTTATGAGTTTTTGCATAAAAGCTTTTGTATAACAGTTTTGTATAACAGCTTTTGTATAACAGTTTATGTATAACAGTTTTGTATAACATTTTTTGTATAACAGTTTTATGTTTTACACATATTGAAAGACTTCTTAAGTTGAAATTGATTTTAGATAAAGGCATCACTGTTTCTCTATTATATCCATCTCTGTCTATCTCTCTGTTTCCCATTCTCTCCTAACTTTGTACTGCTTTTCTATGTGCCAGATTCGTAAACGTTTTTAAGTTTTTAATATATATATATATATATATATATATATATATATATAATTTAAACTAGAACTGGAACTAATTTGCCTTAAAAATTTCCTACTTTATTAGGCATTCAAACAAAACTATATCATTTAAGGCATTAGAACGACAGGCCAACCCACAGCATTAATAATCATCCACAGTATTATTAACAATAATAATATCAATTTCATTAATAATAATCAAAAGCCAACTAGATTGTAAAACTTTTGAGCTAAAATGCAATTCATGCATATCATTTAGCGAGGCCTACAGTGGAGCTGGAGAAGGAGGTGAAGCGAAATCAAGGCGTGGCAGCTGGCATTAACTATGCCAGAGTGTCTCTCGTGTAGAGGTGCCCGCTGCGTGTTCTAAATGCTTCATTTGCCAGGCTCATGAATTATGAAACAGACAAGCGGCATTCAACACTCGAGCTGGGACATGGGGCAGAGGGGGGCAGGGGGATTGGGTCGCATTTTGGACAGCTGTTAAAAATTATCGATAAATGTTTAATAGCTCAACACGCACATAGCGAGATAGAGAGCCCAGTCGAGCCGCAGTCGAGCCGAGCTGAAGCGCGCATAAATAAATAAACATAAATAAATAAATAGTTATGGCGGAGTGTGTGGGCCACAAAGTAAAGTAAAAAGTAAACCAAACAAAAACAAAACAAAACAGAGAGAGAAAAAAAACTCAAGACCCCAAAAGACGACGACGACGACGACGACGACGACGACGTAGTCGTATTTAATATGAGCAAACATGCGACGAGCGTGTAAATATTTACTAATGAACAATATTTACTTTGTTATTAAAGTAGTCGACGCGCCCGTCGACTGGAACTGAGAATATATATTATATGTATGTATATATCTGCGCTATATATGTATGTGCAGCGGCTGGGGCAGCTGAGGCGAGGGGCGGCGTCTCTACACTTTGCGTGCTTGTGCCTTGGCCTGGCGTGTTAATGGCTGTGAGAGAGCTTCAAGTTACCAGTTTTTTTTTTCTCGAGGCAGTCGTGATTGCAGCTAAATATATATGTACAGATATACATATATATATATATATATATATATGTGTGTGTGTATAATAAGAGGGAAGCCAAAGTGGAGCCTATATGAGCGACCGCAAAGGCGACCACAGCGCGCTGCAGCTAGAGGCTCAGCAAGTCTCGGCAGCTCAAACGTTTGCCCTGTCATAAACAACTTGATTGCAAGGCTTGGAGTGAAGTGAAGGAGTAGAAGATGAAGTGAGACAAGAGATGGGGCGCAAGGGGGTAAGGGCAGGGAGAGGGAGGCGAAAGGGAGAGGGGTAGAGACAGAGGCACAGACAGGAGCCATGAGCAAAGGCGGGGGAAAGGGGCTACAATAGGGAGCAGTAATCTGAGCACAGGCATGAGGAGAGAAGCAAGGGCAGCAGACTGTGGACAGGGAAGCGGGAGCCACAAGACATGGGCAAGACAGAGAGCAGGAGGCAAAGGCAGGGGACTGTGGGCAGAGGAGAGTTGGCATGGGAGATCGGCAGAGGCAGGGGCTAGAGGCAAAGTAAGGCAGCAGGCAGAGGCAACAGATCAGAACGGGGGCAAGGGCAAGAGATAGGCAGGGAACATGAGCAAAGGCAGGGCAAAAGAAGGGCGCAAAGACAGAAGGCAGCAGGGGAGTGAGGCAGTAGCAGGAGAGGGCAGTAATGACAGCAGACATGGAATGGGCAAAGGCAGGGGCTACAGGCAGAGCCCATGATCAGCGAAGCAGGGCAGCATATTTGGCAGGCGATAATTGCCCTGCAGCCAATACACACACACACACACACACACACACACACACACACACACTCTCTCTCTCTCTCTCACACACACACAGAGTGACAAAGTGGCATTACTTTTCAATTTAACAAGTGCTGCTCCTTATATTTCCTTATTTGGCTACAACATAATCAAAGCGCGGCAATCGTTTAAATTTATTTTAATTATCAACGACTGCATGTCACCCTAGCTGTGCACGAACGAGCGTAAAAGAGGGCGTACGCTGAGTCCCCTTTTATTTTTTGGGACCTTTACGAGCCAGCATGAATCATGGCCACAGCTCAAAAGTGTTGAGGCAACAACAAGCAGAGCAGAGCAGAGCAGCGCAGAGCAGCGCAGCGCAGAGCGTAGCGTAGCTGAGCTGAGCTCTCTGGGCCGCTGCATGCATTCAAGACCTGTTTCATTATAATTATGACCCTCATCAAAATTATTTGACTCAAGCGGTTTGTCGGCGCAGCGTAAAACGTGCCCAAATGCATATGCCCTTTGCGTTACCCTCGTTGGCAACGCTCGGGCGACCCTTTTTCTTTTTTTTTTTTTTTTTTGTTGTCTTCCTCCATCATAATTTCATTTGAAGGATAATTTGAAAATGTGCTCGGAACGGCAGCGAGGGGTTTGTGCGCCGGCAAAAAGTGCCAAAATAACGATTAACGCTGAGCCCGAAGCACACAAAATTGTATCTTAGGGGTTGCTTGGCTCGAGCTAAGGGTTGTTTACCTCTCTCTCTCTCTCCCTTCCTGCATAAGTAATGAATGTAAAATGCGTAGATGGAATGCGAATTGTTTTTGGGCTTTGACTTTGTCCCTGGGGCCGGAACGAGCCGCACGCTTCTGATTGAGCGGGGCGGAGCGGCGGTAGGGGCGGCAGCTGTTTGCATCAAGTCGAACCCTTCTTGAAGTTTCCTCTGGTTTCATTTTATTTTTTTTTTGTTTTCGGTTTTGTGGTTGGCATATCGCAACAACAGATTTGTAGCATTTCCACATAACAATAACAAGAGGATTGGAAACTAATGCCCGAGCCACCGCCGCGTGGCATTCGTCCTTATACAAATAAACGACGCCAATGGGCATATTGTGGTGTGGTCAGTGACCAGCGCATTAAGCGTTCCGACAACTCCCAACCACTTTCAATTAATGCCCGGCCATTTCACCCACCTCACACCACCTACTGCCGCTGTAAATTACAAACATTGCAGCAGTCGCAGTCTCCTCCTTCTCCTACTCCTCCTTGGCCTTTCTTGGCAGGTAGCTGCCAATTGCACCGACAACCAGGCTAAGGCAATCAGCCGCAAAACGAGGCAGCAACCAGCAGTGCCCAAGCACTCGGTCCGTCCGCCTGTCTGGCTGTCTGCCTGTTATAGTAGTTCAAGTGAACCGATTGCCAACACTTATTGATGCCCTGCAAATATCAGAAAGGCTGTGTGGCTACTACGAACTAGAAGGTAAATATGTGGAAAACTCTTTCAGCTTATATTTGTCTTCCAAGTTGATGACTTGATTCATTATGTGACATTCATAAACGTTTTACTGGCTGCTAGACCTCAATAATCCTTATTTTATTGTAAGTTGCTTCTCCATTTGCTTTCAGCTCGCTTTATATTTAAAGTTTATACTCTCAAAGTATTGTATTATCACTTCTGCCTGGCATTCTTAAACGTTTTACTGGCAGCTGCACTTTTGCATGTCTTTTGCTTGTAAGTTATCATGCAATTGTTTGCAGTTTGACATAAATTTAAATTCCATTTGACTTTAAGGCTTATGTCTATTTAGCTTTGCATTCAGAAACGTTTTACTGGCTGCTTGACTATAAAATACCTTGTAAGAAATAATTTCTCCGCTATATTGGGTTTAATTAAGGCCTAAGCTACTTTTAGCTACATTTTAATAGTCTCCGAGCACTAAGCCATTAAATTGCTCTACATTGTCGCATTCATAAACGTTTTACTGGTTGCTCTAATGCAACAAATGTCTTTTATAGCTGCATCCGCTGTACATAATTTGTTTAGCGCGCAAAACCACATGTGACATCAAATTTTATGCTCTCTGCACATGGGCGCATTAAACTTTTATCTGCGTGTCGTATTCATAAATGTTTTACTGGCGGCATTTGATATAAAATGTTGGGTTTTATGGAGCTTTTTTCGAAATTATTTAGGCTCTCTCTGTCTTTTAGATGTAATGAAGAATGAAATGACATTTTGGCTAAAATGCTTTAACTTAGCTTAAAGACTTCAATTTGTAAACGTTTTACTGGCTGCAGTTTAGTATTATGCATATCCTGGCATACCCCTTTCCAAGCCTTACAGGGCACAAACTGCTGCACATGCCAGAGGCCAGCAAAAAGACGCTAGGCTCGCTGGCAGCCTCAACTGGCTGGGCTGCTCCCTGCTGTTGCCTGCTGCTGCTGCTGCCGTTTGCATCGCTTCACGTTCCCCACACAATAAAACTCGACATGTGAACAACAATATTATCAACGTCATGGGTCCCGGTTGGACAGGCGGACAGACGGACAGACGGACAGAGAGACAGAGGCAGACTCTGCTTGCTTGTGCCCTTATAGCAAAAGGGCCACAGCGATGAGGAGGTTCCCTTACGCCGGAGCATACATATATACGTTATTGTTTCTGCACACACATGTGTGTGTAACCCCTGGGGATTTCGAGCGTGTAATGTATGCTTTTCATGTTTTTTGTTGGCCATTGTGTTTGGCTAAGTTTTTCCTATGTTTTTTTTTTTTTTGCGTTGCTCCTCTTCTTATTATTTTGTTTGCAACGCCATCTAGCGGCGCGGCAACTCACTAACTCACTCACTCACTCGCTGGCTGGCTGACGACATGTCCTGCAAACAGTTTTAAATTCAAATTCAGACAGCGCAAAATACATATAGAAAGCAGGCAGCTCAGCCAAGTTTCGCTGCGAGTTTTGTTAATTTATTTCAACTCTTTTTTCAGCGTTTTTTCCATATTTTTCTGCCCACTGCAAAAAGGCAGAGCTCGTTGATTGCGCTGCCTACAGTGAACACACACACACACACACACAGGCAGACAGGGCCGTTCCTCGACATGGACATGGCAATCGGGCTTTAGCTTGTTGTTGTGCGTCCTCCAGCCCAACTGCCACTCCTTTAGCCTTCTTTTTTTTGCGGTGCTTTTGTAATTGCAACGAGCATGTGTTCGGCTCTGTGTGCAGATTGCGAGAGGCTGCCGCTTTTTTGCGGCCCTTTTTTAAGTCACTTTTGCAGTGGTTTGTTATAATACCATGTAGGGATTATATATACACATAAACATATATATAGACATACAGATTCCTGCCACATTTCTCTATGGGCAATAAGCCTATTAAATTCTTTAGCATTTTGATTGTTTGTTCAAATTGTATTTTATTTTTGTATATAAAGCCTTTACTTATAATACTATTTTAATTGAAATTTGTTGTTGCTGTTCAGTATTTGCTCAAAAGCTCTTATAGAGCCTATTAAAGCGCAGTTAAAGCTCATTGAAACTTAAGGAATTGCTTTGATATGGCAACTAATTGATAGTTTAAGGCCCAGTTGGAATACCCAGAGTCTCATTCAATTAAATTCATTTTGATAACTCAAAGCACATTTAGCGAGCTTTAAGCCGAAAGCTCTATTGAATAACTTTAAGTAGAAATGAAGTTGTTAACTTTAGAGAGTACCAACTTTTTGTATGTTTAAAAGCTCTCCTAAAGCTTATTAAAGCTTATAGATATTAAGTTTACCTATAACAATTGATTAATTCATATTATGAAACAATAGTTCAAGTTATCAAACATTTCTTTGAGATTAATCCAAGTCAACTTTGATCAAAATTAATCAAATAACAACAGCTACTGTATTCTAAGTATCTTCCAACCTGTTTTCTATCACACAGCACGCCTGCCATTAGCTATTAGCTCGGCAGCGAAAGAATGGCTATTCCAGCATTATAATATGCTGGACTTAATTAGTTGAGTGGGCTCCTCGCCTCGCCTCGTCTCGCCTCGGTCGCTTTTAATGGCAAATAGCAACATGCACAAAAGCCACTTCAAGTAATCAACTTGTGTTGAGGTGAAAATGTTGATTAATGTCTGTGGGATTAATTACAGTTAATTGTTATAAATATTGGCGACAAGGTAAAGCGACAAAGGATGTTGCTGGAATTTGTAGCAAACTAATCCCAGGTTCAATGTGCGCAGCTGCGTGGCGTTAAGGGAGGGGTGGAGTGGGGTGGTGCGGAGCAGGAACAGGGGCAGCGTATAGTGTAACAAATATGCTTAATAAATAAATACAGAGAGACCGGCAGAGGCAGAGGCGAAGGCAAAGGCAGAGTATGAGACGGATGTGGCACGTATAATTACGTAGCCGACACCTTTGTCACTTTGGGGGTTGCGAACCACGCAAGGGGGTGGCACAGAGGCAGACGTTGCTACAAAATTATTTGCTGAGCAAACAGGAAACCCGAAATGGGATGAGCTGAGGGGAGAAAAGGAAGCAAGAAGAAGAAGAAAAACAAAAACTAAATACGGAAATGCCAAGGGTTCGAGCTAGAAAGAGGGTAGAGCGACTTCGCACCCCTCGACGTCTGCTGATAACCCAAAAAATAATACCCAAGGGGACAGACGGACGCTGTTGCAGCTCAGCATATTAAATGCTAATTTTCATTTGATTGAGTGAGTTTGGCAGGCTGAAGAGGACAAAGGACACACAGCACAGAGCACAGGACACAGGACGTGGAACGCCGTGGCCCAGCATAACTGTGATTCATTCCAGTCCGGCGCAACGAAGCGTGGAAACACGCCAAACAATGCGAGGGAAAAACTAAGTTAAGTGGCATGAAAACTAATTGATTTGCGGATTAATTTTTGGACAATGTGTGAAAAGCAAAAAGAGGAGAAAAAAAGTAATAAAAAATCTCGCACAGCTGTCGACGAAGTCAAAAGTCGTCAAGAAGTGGAAGCTAAAGCAATTGTACGCTCAATTCAGCCTCAAGTGGCATTAAACTGCCAGAATCCGGGGCTACAGAGATACTTGAGTCGCATATGCATATTTTCGTATATGTATATATATTGAATAAGACTCGCAGCATGAATAAATAAAATGGCAAACAGTTAGCGGGGAAGCAGGGGGGGGGGGCAGGAGGAGGCATGGCAAAAGCAGTGCAAATATGTATATATCCTTGTAGCAAATGAAAATTCAGACACACAAGCTAAAGCAAACGATTGCATAGCATGAGAAATGCGATTCGTACGTGGGCACAGTGGTACAAAACATAGTTTAAATCTATAGAAAATGCAGACTGTTAATGTTAAGGCAAACAGAAGGCTGGTAAAGGTCAACAGTTAACTTTAACATAACAGAGTTACTGTTAAGACTTGTTTACTGTTTAACATCAGGCTGTAAAGGTCAAATGTAATGTTAACATAATCGTCACATGTTAATAACAGCGCCACTCACTCTCCAAAATTAGTTACGCTTAAGAGCAAATCAGAAGCAATCAAAATATCCCAATCCCAATTGCATCTCCCTCTCTTAAATTCCCCTTATATTCTCCCACTCGAACTCATATTTAAGTTTACTTAAGCTTCAGGTTTGCTCGCAAGCACTTTTTAATTGCAGTTTGCTTATCTGATGAAGTTTTCAGTGTGTACCACTGTTTTCGTATGTTCTTCTGCAGAACCAGTGTGCAGTTGGGTGTGTGCTTCGATATTTTATATGCTGTTTGGCATGCAAATTGTGTGCTGCCTCTGCAACTGCCAGTGCCTCGACGTCTCTGTCTCTGTCTCTGTCCCGCCTCCTGCCGCTATACTGGGCTTTCCAGTTCAATGCACAAATACACAAGCTGGCAAAAGGCAGCCCAAAGAAACATTCAGAAGAAGCAGAAGACGACGACGACGACGAGACCAAGCGGCAGCAGGAGCAGCAATTCAATGAACGGCCGAGGGGAAGAGGAGAACAGAACAGCAAAAAGGGGTGACGACGACGACGACGTCTTGAGTTACAAGCAGAGCGAAAGAGAAGGAGAGAGAGAGGGAACTTTTGCTGATGCATATCTAAAAGCATATTAAGAGTCGACAACAACAACCACTACTACGTATGGCTGGTAAGTGTGTAAAATAATCAGCAATGCAAGTTGCAAAAGAAGAGAGCGGCAGAGGGAGAGTGGGAAGACAGCAGAGACAGAATGGCAGGCAGTCAGTCAGTTGTGTGTGGTTTGGACAAAGCGCCGGCAACAGCTTAAGCAAAGACATACACATACACACATGTACTTATAAATGTACATATGTATGTGTGTGTGCTGGACAGACAAAAGCTGGTGTGGAGTAGGGCAACGTGCCAGGCAAGACAACAACGGCATTAAGCATGCACAGCCAGAACAGAACAGACGTGAAGGAGCAGGAGAAGGAGAAGGAGAAGGAGCAGTGAAAGGAGCGCTAACAACAGGGGACTACACACACACACGCGCATTAAGAGAACAGGGCGCGTCCATGTCGCACATAAAACTGATTGCGGTGAACTATGCGAATGTTTTAAGTGTGCGCCCAAGCACACACGCACTCACACACAAACTTACAATGCTGAGAGTGTGTGTCAGAAACTTTTGTTTTTTTTTTTTTTTTTGCTACAGCAGCAAAAATTCTACCAAAGAGCAAACAGGATGTAATGCAAAATCAAAGCAGGCAATTTAATTGCAAATTTTTAAGAGAAAATTATCTAATGGGAAATAGAGGGAAATTGTATATTTTTTCCTTGAGTTGGGAATTTCTTAAGTCTGACATCTTAAATCTCACAATTTATGCTCTCCCAAATTGATCAGTTGTAAGCTGCGTCACCCACGCTCGGCAGATGTTGCCCGAGGCCAGCCACAAACAACAACAAACAGCGCACAATAATAAAACAATTCCATTCCATACACACGCAAAAGCCATTCCCCATTTCGGATTGTGCCATGCGCCGTGCCAGAAATAAAATCTATTGTCTGCCAAAAAGTTAACGCACTTTATTGCTATTGTGTTTGGGCTTGATGAAGAGCGTGAGAGAGAGAGAGGGAGGCGGCAGAGTGCGGGCAGAGCTGGGCCACTAAACAGCTATTGCTTTAATGTTGTAAGCATGTGAGCATGTGTGTGTGTGTGTGTGTGTGTAGAGCAGCCTCAAGTAGCTCCTAAGCTCATTTGTCAAGTGAGCTTCGCAACTTTGCGGCAAATGCGAAACAGAGCAGCAAGAAGGCAGCACGAACAAAAGAGCAAGAGTTAAGAGAGTATGACTACGAAATACCCTGTATTTAAATTCCATTGAAGAATTCGAATGACTAATAATGCTAATAATGTTCCCTGTATATAGGACTTTTTGAACTGCAACATATCGAACACTTAACTAATATGCCCTCTTAAACTCTTTAAAGGGTAGACCAGGCCAGGCCAGGCCAGGCCATGCCAAGCCAAGCAGCACAAAAATGTTGGCAATACAATATTTTGCCATTATGTCGAACAATAACAAGTCGACATAAGTAGATGCCGTCGCAGCAGCAGCAGCAGCAGAAGGAAAATAAGAAGTAGAAAGCAAACGAGAGAGGGGAAGAGAGAGACAAGCTGAAGTAGCATACGATGCCGGGGCAGCAGGCCAGCAGAGACCCAAGACCCAAGACCCAACCAATAATAACAACAACAACAAAGAGCAGGCAAAGAGCCAAGCGAATGCGAATAGCTGCCAATTTCAGGCTTAAGTGTTCTTTTGACCCAAGCCCCCGCCCCTTCCTCCTCTCTTACACGTACGAAGATAATGATGGGCACAGACATTGGCACATAAGGGAGAGCGGGCGCGGCAGAGCAAAGAGTAACGACGCATATGAAATTTAATACCACTTCACCTTTTTTCTCTGCTCTGTTCTTTGCTTTTTTTATTCGTGCAGAGTAACTGCGTTGGCATCCGGCGCTCAGCGTGCCCTACACAGTGTCGTCGTCCCCTCTCTTCACACATATACTACTGTGTCGTCCCCACTCTTCAGCTTACAGATTGAGCGCTTTATTAAGCGCATTTAAAAATTATAAAGACGCATAATAAAATGCGCGTTTATGTCCATGTGTGCATGTGTGTGTGAAAGAGAAGAGTTATGCAATGTAAAAGCTGTGAAAAGTTAACGGCTGAAAAATGCGGCCATTTCCCAACACAAAAAAAAAAGAAAGAAAATGGAAACAAACAAAATGCGCTTGAAATTGAGCCAGGAATTAATGAAAAAAGAGAAAAAGTAACAGCAAAAATATTTGTATGTATTTCGCATGAGCAAGCACAAACAATTTTCAAAACGACATGATTTTTCAGTGAACAGCAGATGCAGGCGAGTGAAGAGAGCAGGAGACATAGAGAGAGGGACGCAAGAGGCGAGTTGAATTGAAAAAGAAACTCGAACTCAACAGCGCAAAGCAAGCAAGAAGAAGCAGACAAAGAAAAAGAACGAAGTAAAGAATTTTTTCCATGGCAAGAGAACGTGGCATGAATAGCAGCAACTGCAACAACAACGACTGCTGCAGCAGCAGCAGCAGCAAAAAAAAAAGCAAGAGAGCAAAATTAATATTAAACAAAAAAGTGTATTGCATGCCAACAAGAGAGAGAGCGGGGCAGAGACGAAGAGAACGCCAGACAACGGCAAACTTTTGTACAGCAGCCAAGCAAAAGGAGCGCACGGCACAGCGCTGTAAGAGAGCAAAGGGACGCGGGCAGCGCACAGAGTGCAGTTGTTATTGTTGTTTGAGTTACAGCACCAGCAGCGATTAGGGCGCCCTTGGATGCGGCGCTCAACGACGAAACAACTGTCGACCTGTCGACTTCGCTCCCTGTCGCACCCGCACACCCGCTCTCAGCCAGTGGAGAGTTGCTTAACTCCAGTGGCTGGTTATACGGTCTCTGCTAAGCTGCGGCTTGGCGCAAAATAAAGCGCAACAAAATGCAAGTGAGCAAATTTTCAAAATGCCCTAAAAAGGCATTAAAACAGAGATAGCAGAGCTAGGGGCAGGGACGCTGGCAGCAACGGCGGCAGAGCTTGAAACTTGACGAAGCTCATTACGTATACATGTACCCACACACACAGCCATACAGACTTGCATATAAAAGAGAAATATACCCGCAATATAATTTATGCCACACTTCAAACGCCTGCCTGACAGTTAGCTACACCTCTTTTCTTACCTCCCCTCTCGCAGTCTCTCTCACACCGCCTAGATAAGCTGTTTGTTTTAATTAAGCCGACGAGTATAGCTGTAAAGCAAATCGAAGCGGAAACATTTTCAGCACCATTAAAAATGCATTATAAATACCACGAATGAGGGGCTGTCAGAGAGGGAGGGGTTATTTTGGGTAAACGACGTGTAAATGTGCATAAATGTATATGTGCATGTATGTGTGTGTGTGTGTGTGTGATTAATTGCATGACAGCACATGCATACGCAAAGCAAAGGGATGGGGGGCTGCAACTGTGCGCAGCTAAATTTGAACAAATTGCAACAACTTGAGATTCGCTGCGAACAAGAAAATTAAAATGAAATTAACATAAAATTGGCAAAGACAAGCGGCAGCCACAAAGCAGATGGTGGCATAAAGAGCAAATAAACCCTGCAGGAAGTTGTGTATTTGATCCTCAAGTAGGGCAATTTGTGATTTGAAAGGAAATATTATATAAAGGGATTTTTACAACACTCTCTTGCTTATGCCAAATATGCCTGCAGGGGACATTTGAAAAGAAATTATTTGAAAGGAAATATATTTGAAATGTCTTTTGTCTCTCTTCGTCTTGTTTTTTTGCTAAGTGAACTACAGTTAACAAAAACTCGCAAGAGCATCTGCATCTGCATCTGCACGCGATGATCGCTAATTTTAAATGCTGCACGCTGCCGTCTGCTAAGTGGCCGCCGTCCATAAACTAGACTGCATAATGATGTTGCGGCCGTCGACAACTGCAACAACAGCAACAACTGCTGCTGGCAGGCACATGCACATAATTCACTCAGTGCGATGCGAAGCCTCCGTTGCAAGGCATTTGAAAAAAATTGCAACTGAAACTAATTCGGTTACATTCGCGATCACTCGTTCGATGAGCAAAGACGTGTTAGCGGACAGAAATCTGTGTTTATTCTATCAAAATCAAACCTGCAACAACAAATAGCGCAAGCATTGTTCTATTTTTAGCTTCGCTTGTATCGCGCACGGTTAAGGTAACGGTAATCTCCGAATTTGTTTTGCTTGCTGCGAGTGCGTCAGCGCTCAAGTGCACGCGCAAGCAAAAACAACTATGACAACTAATGTCAATGACCCCACTGCAACTGTTAAGCCAACTGCTGATTTGGAAGCGCTCAATTTAGCAATGCTCAACAGGAAAGTAACAATAAGATCAATCAGTCCTATGGATATTGATATATCTTCAGTGCAAGACACTGGCAGCAACAACAACAAACGAAAAAAGAACAGATCGCCACAAGCAGGAAACAAAAAGCCTCTACTAGATCAGCCAAGCACCAGCAAAGCTGCAGCAGCATCGCAAAATCGGTTTGCTATGCTGGACGAAGATGATGATGACATCTGTGAGGTACCAGCAGCAATACTTAACGAGCCCGTTGAGAAACCAAAACCTCGCCCACCTCCTATTTGGTGTCCGGGCATTACTTCTGTGACGAAACTGCAACAGATAATTGATAAAGCGATTGAACCAAAGTCGTACGTTATCAAACCAAGACGAAACGATATTGGTGTGCTGACTCAATGTAGCGATGATTATCGCTCACTAATCAATCACTTCACAAAGCTGAAGTTGCAGTTCCACTGTTACCAGCTCAAAGAAGACAGACCGTACAGAGTTTGCCTTAAAGGACTGCACTCCAGCACCGAAACACAATACATAAAAGATGAGCTAGAGGCTAAAGGCCACAAAGTGACCAACGTCCATAATCCGTTGAGCAGGATGGACCGAACCCCGCTGAACATCTTTTTCGTTGATGTGGCTCAGGCACCAAACAACAAACAACTCCTCGATCTCAGAGTCATTTGCAGACAACGTTGCACGGTGGAGCTGCCGCGGAAGTTCAACGATCTTACGCAATGCCACCGCTGTCAAGAGTTCGGTCACACGCAAAGATACTGCCACAAAACTCCTAGATGCGTAAGATGTGCCGGCAATCACGCCTCTAAGGACTGCATCAGGGAAAGGGACCAAGCACCTACCTGTGTTCACTGCGAACTACAGCACCCTGCTAACTACAAGGGCTGCTTAGTATATAAGCGAATGCTCAAGCTGCAGAGTCCAGTGCATAAGCGCAATCCAGCACAGCCATCAAATACAGAAACAGCCCGTCATGCACTGCCTGCTCTAAGCAATAATTTCAAGCTAAGCAATCAAACTCCAATAAGTGGAGTATCCTATGCGCAAGCTGTTCGTGGGGAAAGGTCCCAAAACTACAACCAAACGAATCAGATAAATGAATCAGTATTCGTACAGATACTGCAACAACAACAGCGCCAGTTTGAAGTAATTAACGCCGAGCTCAAAGCAATGCGTGAAACGCAAAGCCAACAAGCCAAGCTATTGACCAGCTTAATGGCTGTCATAACAAACCTCACCTCCAAATAATGGCTCTAAGAGTGGGCATCTGGAACGCCAATGGTCTGAGCAACAAGACTCAGGAATTGGCAGTCTTCCTATCTGTCAAAAAGATAGATATAATGCTCATATCGGAGACCCACGAGTGCCCTACTATACAAATCTTCGGATATGAGCATTATCAGGCACATGGAGGAGGAGCAAACAGGTTTGGTGGATCCTCCATCCTCATAAGATCAACAATTGCGCACACACCACTACTCCCAGTTTCCAATGCAACAATGCAGGTTTCAAACATAAGCCTGCCTACGTCCATTGGAACACTGGAAATCTCATCGATTTACTGTCCGCCAAATGCTGGACTACATGAGCAGGAGATTACGCACCTCCTTCGCCAAAGGCTGGACAAAGCTCTAATTGGCGGCGACTGGAACGGCTGGCATCCGTTTTGGGGCAGCAATAGTACAAATCAGCGAGGAGAAGCAATTTTTGAGGCGATTCACAATGCACAATACAGCATACTGGCGACCGGAGCCCCCACTCGATACCCACTTAACGGGCACAGGCCCTCTGCAATAGACTTTGCAGCATATAGAGGTATTAGAGATCGGCAGATCAGCATCGAAGATTCTCTAGAGTTGCCCTCAGACCACCTGCCACTCATTATCACGATCCACACGCAGCCACAGCACTTTCCTACCAGGGAACGGTTACTGCCGGCAGGATCTGATTTGGGAATCTTTCGACGAGAGCTGCACTGCTCCCTACATCCAGAAATGGAGCTCAACACACCCGAAGATGTGGACTACGCAACCAACAAGCTGCAAGAAGCTATAATTGCAGCCTCGCTCCTTGCAGCACCACCCGTTAGACGTCCACAAAATCCTTCAGGGTACAACATGCCCCTCTCCTTGGAGGCCCAGGATCTCCTATTGTATAAGCGCTGGACACGGAGACGCTGGATACGCACGCGGACGGCTAATGCTAAAGCCAGCTACAACGAAGCCACAAGGCAACTTAAAGCTGCGTTAGCTGAGCTTCAGAGCAGGCGCATTAACGACGCGCTGGAACGAGCTGACTCTTCTGCAAATGCCGAATTCCAGCTGTGGAAATACACGCGCAAGATCAAGAGGCAGCCAATGCGCCGTCACCCCATACGCTGCACTTCAGGCACCTGGCTCACGGGAGATGAGGCGCAAGCCGAAGGGTTTGCCGAACACCTTCAAGAGCAATTCACACCGCTGATAACCGCCGAGCCTGCAGATATACAGGAAACTGAAGATATTATCCTCTCACCCCTCCCATTAGACGTCCAAATCCCGCCTTGCTCAAAAGAGGAAGTATACGCACAAATCAGGCGAGTGAAGCCGAAAAAATCCCCTGGATGTGATCGCATAAACGGCAGAGTGGTTAGAGCACTCCCTGACTCGACAGTTGAGTATTTAACTGTGTTGTACAACGCCATGCTTCGCATCCGGCACTTTCCAGCTTGCTGGAAGCGTGCCGTTATTGTGATGATTCCTAAACCTGGCAAACCCGTGGGCGAAATTGGTTCGTATAGACCAATTAGTCTGTTGCCAGTACTCTCCAAAGTATTTGAAAGAATACTACTTGGACGAGTACTGACACACTTGGGACGCCGGGATGCCATTCCAAATCACCAGTTTGGCTTTAGGAAGCAGCATGGAACACCTGAACAGGTACACAGAGTTGTACATCACATTCTGGGTGCCTTCGAAGAGAAGATGTACTGCTCCGCCGTCTTTATAGACGTTAAACAGGCTTTCGACAGAGTATGGCATCTAGGTCTGCTGCAAAAACTGAAGACTGCCCTACCAGCACCATTCTTCATGTTGCTATCTTCATATTTGCTAGGAAGGACCTTCCAAGTCTCCAAGGGGCAGGCATTATCATCCGCCAGAGCAATCCGAGCAGGTGTCCCACAGGGCAGTGTTCTTGGTCCAGTGCTATACACGCTATTCACCGCAGACATGCCAACGCCTCAGCCAAGTGATACGGGAACCATCACTGCGACTTATGCCGATGACACTGCCGTTTTGTCAAGAAACACGTCTGCGCAAGAAGCTTCTAACACTCTGCAGACATACCTCCACTCCTTCGGACACTGGGCCAAAAGGTGGTGCATATCAATCAACACGCAAAAGTCAGCCCACATCACCTTTGCAATTAGACGAGGTAACTGCCCGAATGTGACAATGGGATCCCCGATTCCGAGCGCCACAAAAGTCTGCTATCTTGGGGTCACGCTCGACAGGAGACTGACATACAAAGCGCACATCAGCCAGGTGACCAAGCGATGTCAAGTCAAGCTCAAAAAACTGGACTGGATGCTGAGAGCCTCCAGCAAGCTATCGCTTGACAGCAAAACCACCATTTACAAGGCAATAGTAATGCCAACCTTTCAATATGCGATTCCCATATGGGGCTCTGCGGCAAGGACAACGCTCAACAAAGTCCAAGTGCTGCAAAACAAAGCACTGCGCAGACTTACGGGTGCCAGCTGGTACGTGAAAAATTCAGTGCTCCATAGGGACCTAAAAATGCCTACCGTCGCAGAGCTCATTGGAAGACACAGCTCCAGATACGCGGACAGGCTAATGGCACACCCGAACCAGCTCGCATCCAATCTGGCTACAAATAACAACAACCGAAGACTGAAAAGACTACATCCCCTGGACCGTCGGGGAATATAGATATATAGGGAAGGGAATATAAAAAAAAAAAAAAAAAAAAAAAAAAAAAAAAAAAAAAAAACTATACATACTGGCTTACTTGCCAAATAACTTAAGTTAAGGTTCATAGATAAATGCGCTGTAGAGTTTAAGACAATAAGCGGAAATAAAATGAATTTGTATAAAAAAAAAAAAAAAAAAAAAAAAAAAAAAATTCGGTTAAGTGCAAAGAGGAAGACGACGCAGCTGAAGAGAGCGAGTGAACATACACTCTTAGAGACCAACTGGTTCATAATTCATGAGAGGAATTCCCGCTGCGAAACAAGTTGCTGCAGCAAATTTTCGCAGAAAGAGCGGAGTGAAGAGAGTGGGAAATGAAGTGCAGTGTTGTGCGTGCGTGCATATTTGTGTGTGTGTGTGTGTAAAATTAACACCGTGACTTGCAATCAGCTCAGTTGTCATTATTTTTATTAATTTAAATCTCCATTTACAGGCAACTCAACCAGTTAAGCATTTGCGTGTGCTGTGCCAACCCCAACCATACCCTCCACCACTCTGCCCCTGCTGCAATTCACGTTTCGGACTGCAAGTTTTTCCGCTTGGCTAAATTTATTAGCGCGACATTTTTATTGATTTTTTTCATTTTTTTTTATTTTTATTTATTTTTTATTTTATTTATTTATTCTTTTTTATTTTTTTTTTTTTTTTTGAGGCGCGACAAATTTGTTATTGCAAATAATTGCAGTAAAAATTTGCCGACTGTTTTACAGTAATTTACTAAACAGTTTTTATTGCTTGCTTTTGCCATTTTAACGGCTTACCTAATGAAGCTCAAATTTAAGTATAATGAAAAAAAATAAATCAAATAAAAATTGTCTAATTACAAATGCAATCAATTGCTATTAAGGTAAACGAAGATCAAAGCAATTGCAGCTCTTTCAAAGATTTGGTTGGGCAATTTAGCTCTTTTATAACTGTCATCCACAATGGGTCACGCTCTCTTTGTTGCTCAGTCCCATTACATATGCTAAGTGCTCAATGTTAATTTGCATGTTTGAACTTTCGGCATTTGCCTTTCGCTGCAGTTGCGTAAGCTCTCTTGAACTTTGAATAGCTAAAGCAAATTAACATACGCTCATTGATCTACAAGCAGAGTATATTTCCCATTGCTAATCTGTCAATCAACACTCTTTTAAAATCTTGCACCTCTTCACGGTCTGTGAGTGTGTGTTTGCGCTGGGTAAATCTTGTCTGTACTCGAAAAAAAAAAGAGTAAGCGCAAAATATAATCACAAAATATTTGCACAACTCATTTGTGTGGCTGTTAATATTTGCTGTTATTTTTATATATTTTTTATTTTTATATGCCTTAGCCGCAATGCGCTGTGTAAATACAATAAATACTTGACTTTAAAGCAAGAAAATAAAATACACAAAGCAGCGCGCTGCAATTGGCAAGCAAAAACTGCAAAAAAAACGAGCAACAGCAAAAACAACAACAAAGGAACACGAGGTGTCTGTTTTCACAGCCTTTTTGGCATTGTGTGTGTATGCTTAAGTATGCGTGTGCTTTGCCTGCTCTTTGGCTTTGCTGCATTTCTGCCTCTGCCTTTGCCTTTCTCTCTTTCCGCTGCCCTTCCATCTACTTGTTTGCCCAGCCAAGCGATGCGGGCGTCGCTGCTTTGTTGCCTTTCGGTTCTCACTCACTCTCTTTAAAGCTTAGCTAATTTGCTTGGCGCGCCAATTGAGACCGGCGGACGGGCTGCACAAAGCGCAACAAGCAACAAAACAAAGACGAGCGAACGAACGAAGAAAAAAAACGCCGTTTCGCAATTTTCAATTGTGCACGTCAAAGTGTTAAAACGGCACGCGATTTATTGCACATGCCGTTGTGTGTGTATATATATGTGTGTGTGGCTGTGTGCGTGTGCTTCTGAGTGGTTTTTCAGTAGCCGACGCCGACAGTGCTGCTGCCGCTGCGTCTTAGATGCGCTTAATTAGACAGTGACGCGTACGTCAGCGGCGACGTCGACTGCGCCGGCAACGCCAACGCTTTAGCTTTATTGATTTACGGCCAGCAATCAAGTGTGAAATTGACTTTTACCAACAGCGCCGCCAGCCCCCCTCTCAAACAACAGCAGCGAGGCGTGTAAATATTTGTTGAGCTTAAAATATGCAACGGTTAATATGTATCTCTCTCACTCTCCCCCTCTCTATCACTCTATACGCAGGCACGCCTGCATTTCATTCGAATTTTCTTTTAACAACTTTGTCATGATTTATAAGCCGCTCATTAATCTCGCTCCTTGTCTAACTCCCAGTGAGTGTGCGAGCGAGATAGCAACAAAATCACATTGCTGCCATAAATAATCGCAATATGCGGAATTTCAAGCCAGTTTCAAGAGAGTAGCTCCAGAAGTTCATCTTATATTATTTATACAAACTCTCGAGACTTTCTCTAAGACTAATTAACTTCACTCAACTCATCAACTCATTGATGTTAAGCTGCACAGCTTAGCAGCTTATGCCATTATTACATACTCTTATTATAGCGTAAGTCAAAAAAATAAGAAGAAAAAACAAATATCAAATTACCCCGCACTCGTACATACACACACACACACGCGCGTGCTCTTAATCGTTTGTGAGCTTACTGTTTAGCCCTCGCTTAAGACTTGTCGCAGCCACAAGAGAGCGACAGTTATGCGGCTTCCCAACTCTCCCTCTCTCTCCTCGTCCAGCACATAGCTGACCGCACCAAAAGAGAGCAAAACTTTAAATGCAACTAATTTGTGTGTATGAGTGTCTGTATATGTTGGTGTGTGTAGCCCCCACACTTGAAATTGTTGTTGCTCAGTTTTCAAATTGGAACTCATAAATTACGGCAATTATGTTAATGCACCCAGTCGCAGTTGCTCTGTGAGAAACCACAGAATCGAGTTGAATGTCCATATTAAGCAATTTGTAAAAAAAAAAACAAAGCACAAAAAAATAATAAATAAAGAGAAAAATACCCAGAGGTCTTTTTTTGAATCGTGTACAATTATCACGCAAATGTCCAGAGTCATAATAATAGTTATAATAATGATAATGATAATCATATAAGCTAATGATTATTATGATAATCAGGCAAGTAATTGGCTAACAATTGGCAATTTAACTAAATTGCACAAATGCCTCAACTGCATTCAAATTAAATAATTTGCAAAGAGCCAAGACCTCATCTGCCTCTCTCTTTCTACTTAAAAAATTAATAAATGAATGAAAAAGAAAAACGAACATAAATCGCAGCAGCAGCGAATTCATTAAACATAAAACGTGGCTACATCAAAAATTCATAAGAAAATACATAAATTAAGGCAGAAATATAAAATAATATGCCATAATCTTTTTATGGCCATAAAGCTTAAGCCGAATTGATATGTGAGAGGTAGAGAAGGAGAGGGTGAAGAGTGCTGAGGGCTGCTGAGCAGTTGTTTTGCTAAGCGGGTAGATTAACTTATACAAGTTGAACTTAACAGAAATATATTATGTTAAATATTTACAGTTAGCTTAGGCTAAAGACTATTTGCTTATTTGTCATAATAAAGTTTTTAAGAGCATGAGTTGCTCAACTCAAGTATAACTGTTTTATAGGGCATGTCAAAGTCGCAATACATGCAGTCATAGTCTGCCCACTCTCCTCTCTCTCTCTCACACTCTTTGTCTTATTCTGCCTGCCGCTGCTTTATTTACATTCAGCCGCGTCTCAAGCAGCGCTGTCGGCGGCCGCATAAAATCAACAAAACTGGCGAGTTTTATTTGCGTGGCGGGGTAGCTAAGCCGCCAAATAAAGTACCATAAAAGATATCAAAATAAATATGCGAGAAGAACTGCTGCAGCAGCAGTGCCAGTGCCAGTGGCAGCGTCGCAGTTAGCGCCGCAGTCAGCGCCGCATTCAGCGCTTGGTCATAAAAGCTTTGCTCAGTAGCAGCGCAGCACAGCGGGCGCTCGCATAGCTGTTGTTGTTGCAGCAGCAGCAACAAAAAATGTGCTTAGCTCGGTATTTAAGCGAAGCCGCAGCCAAAGGAGACAAAGTAAAAAAGTCATCGTCAATCAAAGACGTAAAGAGAGCGGGCGGACAAACAGTTAGGCTTGATGCTGGATGTTGGTGAAGAGAGGTGTGTGAAGAGAGGCATGGGCAGAGAGGCTGTTAGCAGATGCTTTTTGCTGCTTGATTTGAGAAGCACGCTTCGCTTGATGAACTATGCTGAGCCCGCCTCATTTTAATGCCACGCCCAGACGCAACAAAAGAATAAGCAGCCGCAGATGAAGAGGGAAAACCGACAACAGCAACAAGACAACAAAATAAATATGCAATAACAAAAGAGCGAAAGAGCCACAAGCTGAAGAAGAAAATAAAAATAAATAAAAGGCCGCTGGCAAAATAAACAAACAGCGTGAATTTTATGAGATACACGAAAAGCCAAGCCATATAGAGAGTGAGACAGAGATACAGCTGTATCCATTGGATACATTTTATGACTCTTGTTCATTTTGTTTACACACAAGAAAAAAAGCCAAAAAAAAACATTGAAAATAATAGATATATGTATACATTATTGTAAAATCAATCTCACTGGCATATTGCCCAAATCGTGTGGCTGATTAATATTTTTCGTATTTGGCCCAGGCGCCAGGTGAGCGGCGTTAGGCATGGCACTAACTATGTAAATCCAACAAATTATTCTCTATAAAGAGATTGTTGTTAATAAAGCCAATTTAATAGCGCCTTTGATTTGTTTACATTAATCTGTTTGATATACAACTTTCGGGCTGGGCGAAGGTTTTTGTTGTAAGAATTCGATTTGTATATTTATAGAATATGGCCAAACTTAGTGCACTTTTAATAAGTCTACATATATTGCATATATAATCAATTTTAATATCAATATTAAGTGTGAATTTCAGTTTTCTATGCGTATACTTAATATTACGTTATATTATTGGCGTATACTTAATATTGTTTTCCTTATGCTAATAATCTTTTTATGAACTTGAACATGAATAAATTAAAAATTCCCCGTTTTATTAACATAGCTATGCTAACAGCTGGGCTTTGCTAGTCTAACATTTTGTTACAGAGTCAGCACCCACTGTTAACATATCTAGGCTTTAAGGTTATGTTAAACATAACATGAATGCTTAACATAGTATGTTACATACATGTTAGTGTTAGATTTATTAACATTCTGATGCTTGTCATCCTATCTAACATAGCCTTAGCTTACTAGAGCATCTAAGCTTCGCTGTAGCTTTACCTTTCCATATTTCGCATTGTTTTTGGTTTTTATATATATATATATTTTTTTTTTTTTTTTGATTACGCTGCTAAATTAAATTTAGCGCATGGCGTTTGCGTGTTGCTATTTCTGGCCTCAAATGACGGCGCGTGTAGCGATCGCAATTTAGATACAGATATGTATAGAGATACAAAGAAGAGAAAGATATAGCAGACATACAACTACATACATGCATATGTTATATGTATGTTAACAACGCACATTTTGGCATTTATCCAGAAATGCGATTAGAGGCGTATAAAGATCTCATGTGAATGATCGCCATTTGAAAGCATCCGTCAATTAGCAATGAAATATAATGTTAGAGAGAATTCCAACAAAAAAGGCTGAAAAGATCTTCAAATTGTTCACACAATGTTGGCGCATTCATATTCAAATTTTGTGGCGCGCGTATAAAGCGCCAATAGCAACAGATATCATCACAGAAAACTGTTCATATATATAGAAATATGTATTAGATCATGCTTTCGTTTTATCAGCGCTTTAAATGAGTCAGGCTGAAAGGCTGTGGCTTCACATTCAGCAAGGCTCTGCTGCTGCTTGCTAAGCTAAGACTAACTATATTCTAATATTAGTTTTACGCTAATCTATTATATAAATAATATAATATTTGATTAGGTCATAGATTTTTCCATGGAATTTATATATTTAGACTAATAGTTCAGGCAGTCAGGGCCGACACTATGAAGTAGCCGTAGTAGTGATGAGCCTGATCAGCTGAGTTGATCTAACATCTGTACAATCCATCCAACTGTCTATCTATTCATGCATACATTTATCCATCTCTCCTTCTATGCATTTATCCATCTTCATCTAAGTATCATTGTTTAGCATACGCAGCATATAGATTTCTTGATGTACAAAATTCTACCGCATATTTGCTAGTCGGGCATTCCCGGTCATATACTCTCTCTCTTGTTTTAAGCATAAATACAGCTCGCTTGTTAAAATGTTATCCTTTTTATGTACAATTATGAGCTGATCGCTGTACAAAAATTTGAATATTATTATTGAAATCAAAAAAAAAATAAAAATGGTGTGGAAAATTGTAAATCCAACTCTCCCCCCATTTGACCCCTCTGTCACTTCGGCACTGACAAATTGCTTGATTTAATTATGTGCATGGAGCCGTAAAGAATTTATTGCAATCTATTTATTTGTAATTATGAAATATTTGCATTTCACATGCCAAACTGTATAATTACGCTTTTCCCACATAGTTTTCCCCCTCAGTTTCTCTGTACGGGTTTTTCATTTCGCGTTTTTATTGATTGCATGTTATCAGCAATTGTTTGCATTTCATTTGGAATTTGTTGCTATCAGAGATATGTGAACATAAATATTAATTACATTTATCGGTTTTTTATATATTCAGATTTCGTTTTTATTTATTTATTGTTGTTGCTTGTTTATTGTGATATTTGCAATATTTACGCATTATAATTAATTGTTTTTATTTATGCACATTTTATGCCGCCAACAATGAATTAGTGGCTATCAAATGTCGCCCCCTTGCCCCATCGTCCCCTCACAATTAAATTGAGTTATCTGCGCATCGAGTTGTCGCATTAAATTCAACTTGTTTAAAATTTTTTATTTATATTTTTCCATTTCTGTTTTTATGAATATATTTTTATGCCGCTTTCATTTGAGTGTTTGTTTCTGGAAATATGCAAATGCAGCGCTTAGTTGATGTGACTTCAGCTGAATAAATTAATAAAAATATATAGACGTATCTGTATCTATATCAGTGCCTGGAAATGTATATCTGTCTGTAGCAGTAGCCTTTGTTGTAGCTATGAATCTATCTGTTTCTATAGCTATAGTAAATGTATACACATCAATAGCTATAGCTATAGCTATAGATGTATTTGTATCTTAATTTTAAGCCTAAGCTTAAAATGTATCCGTATCCATACATATAGCTATAGCTCCAGCTCCATCTCCATCTATAGCTACAAATACTGAAAATGTATCTGTATCTTTATATATGCATTGCTGAAGCTGTAATCTCTGTATCTCTATCAATATCTAACTGTATCTACAACTACATCTGTATCTTCCGCTATACCATCTGTAACGCTATCATTTCCAACATCTCCAACTTAAAATGTATCTGTATCTCTGTCTATACACATACATATATAGTCATACCGCCAGTCGTATCTATAGGTACAAATGTATCTGTATCTGTGAAGCATTAATTAATTATCAAAGCAGTCAATTTACATCTCTGAGTTGTGCGCCTGGCATTGGCTGTGTGTATCTCAACAGACACTCGACACAAACTTCAACTCAATTTTCGCATTGACTTTTAAATATGCGCGAAAAAAGCGAATCGAATTGTAGTTCTCGAGTAACCAGCTGGCAGATACTCTGTAGATTCCTTGTAAACTTATATTTTCTTATCGATTTGTGTATCTGGCTAAGCAGTGCTTTTTTAGTTACAATAATTTGCGTTTAGCCTCATTTGTTTATATTTCTCCTCTGTTACATATACCCTAATTTGTTATTTTTACAGGGTATTTCAACAACAAAAACCTCATCACAATCAATTTGCCAGCCGCTGCGCCTCGTCGCTTCTCTTGTCGCTGAAAATTGAGTTTTTGCAGCTTTATTGTAGTTGTCTCCTTTGTTGCTTTAGTTGTTGTCATTGTTGTTGTTGCTTGGCCCACATTATCTAGTGAACGTTGAACGCTTTCGTGCCTCTGGTGTTGTTTTTTTTTCTTGGCTATTTTTTTTTTTTTTTGTTCTTTTTTTCTACATGTGTTTAGCGTGTTCAGAAATTTGCTTTTTTAATGACGCTCTTGTTGATTGCGGCTTGTTTGTTTTTACTAAAAACCCGCCGTATCATGTTCCCTAGGCACCCTGCCCCCCTCTCTCCCTTCCAGCCTATTCTTAAACGTTCAGTTCGGCCTTTAACATTCGTTTATTATTATTATGAAATGTTGTACAAATCTTTGCGTACAAATTCGCAAATAAAAATACGAATTTTTTAATGCTCAATTTATTATTGTCTGGAATATTTTTGTGATTTGTTTTAAGTGGAAACAGAAAAGCAACAACAATACATTTTTATGAGCTCTTGTCATCAAGTTGAAAAGCATTTGAAATTGTTATTGATTAAACGCAATTAGAATGAATGCTATAAAATTTATTTATATGCTGAGGTCAAAGTAAAGCAATTAATTGAAGACCTACTTTTGGGCGGAGTATATTCAATTAATATACTATACATACTATAGAAAATATTTTAATAAATTCTAATCACACTTAATATTCTATTTCCTTATACTATAAACGGTTGATTATACCCCACTTAAGAGGTTCTACACTCGACGATCTCTCAATCTAGAATACTAACTTTCAACTTCCGATCTCTAACTAACTAACATTATAGAGTTCACTTAACATAACTTTATCAACAGACAAAGGCTGACATACAATTATGTTAGTTAACATTTTAATATTCACATATTTATTCTTCAACTGCATTTAAATTTCTAAAATACTTTCATTTCCGTTGTTGCATAATAAATTGCATTTAATGGGCTTTCCCATCTATTATGATTTCATTTATTATTTAACATGACTATTATTGTTTCTATTATTGAATTAACATTTATTTAGCATTCAATAGTATTCTTTTATTGTGTGTGTGTTTTGCTTTCAATTGAAATTCTCTACAAGCTGAAAACTTGACTGTTAATTTGCATGGGCGTATTGAAACGAGAGGTAAGCAAAAAAAAAAAAATTGTAAAAAAACGTTTGTCACTGTCAGACATTTATGAGAATTGAACAAATCAATTTGCTTTAATCGTGTCGACGAGGCGGGGCCCTGACAAATGGCCCAACTTAAGCGACTGAGCCGTAACTGTGTGGATGTATATGTACGTGTGTCTCTGTTTGTATCTCAGACTGATTTATATTATGTCACAAACACAGGGAGCAGAATACGAGAACGAGTGGCGCTTGATATAATTTTTAAGTCAGCTCAATTTCCATTTCGGCAGCATAATCCATTTAATCATTTCAATTTGAGTAATTGAAGTAGCTTAACAGCATTGCATTAACATTTCAAATGCTATGTTAGCTTAACATAAATCGTACATATAGAGTGGCTCAACAGTATGTTAACAGCATAATAATAGCATTAACATATTCTAGTTTTAGTCCTAATTGCATTCAATTCAGACTAAACACATATTTTAACAGCAATGTTAACTGAAGCTTAACATTCAATTAACATTTTTGGCTTTACAGCATCTGCGACAGCTGTTATAAATATGTAATGAGTAACTCCTGCATAGCTAATTATTTAACACTTTTAATGTTAGCAGAATTCTAACAGCATTAAATTAACATTTGCTGTTGCGTCTCATGTTAATTAACCGCAACAAACAAATGCCAATGATTAGGCAGGCAAACCAAGTCTTTAACTAAGTATAATTATATTTACTTGCATGTGTGTGTGTGTGTATGCTTGTGTGTTTGTATGTGTGTGTGCATGGAATGTTTTGTCAGGCAATTGACACATTTGTAGCGTTCAAATTGTTATCGTCTCGAGGCGCAGAACGGTGGCAAATGCCAAACAACCAACAACAGCAACAAAGCCAATTACACTTTGCAGAAAAAGGCAAAAGCTCCCAATGCGCCAACTAAAACTCAGTTAACGTATGTGTGTGCGAGTCTGTGTGTGTGTGTGTGTATCTGTGTAGTTGTGCATGTATCTTGTACAAGTCTTGACTGCTGCTGCTGCTGCTGTTGTTGCTATTATAGCTGGGAGCAACTTTTACCAGCGACTCCGACAGTGTGACAAATTATTATTTGTGCATGTGTGCGTGCGTGTCTCTGTGTGTGTGTGTTTGTGTGTAATACATGCATATAGAGCATAGGCAGGCAGCTTTGGCCTGTCGCTCGCGGCGCTGCTGGTGCTAATGACCGTAACTAAGTTGGCGTCACGATTGTGCGCGCCACCAAGCAACCCTCCTCCTCTGCCTCGCCTGCCTGCCCTCTGCTGGCCCCCCTCTTCGCCCACTTCAACCCCAACCGCCACTTGTGTTGTGCTTTTGTTTCTTTGGCTTTAGCTGGCTTTTGCGGTTGCTCAGCTGGCTGGCTGGCTAGCTAGCTGGCTTCACGCTACGGCCTACTCTGGGCTGTTGCCCATTTGTGTAAAGCATTTTTAATGTTATGACCGAGAGAGCGCGTCTAATAGATGCTTAATTGTGCGCCGGCTGCTGCTACTGCTGCTGCTGTATCTATCTATTGCTTGTATCTCTAGCTGTATCTGTATCGCCATCTACAGTCGATGACTAGCCTGGTGCTGGTGCTGTTCTGTTTCATTATGTTTGTTTACAGAACGCTTAACGCAGTTCGTTTGCTTAATTGTCTGACAGCGCAAAAATATATCAAAAACATTTCTATATAGATACCTGAAAACAGTTTCTGCTTTATAGACAGCGAATAAAATTGAAGCTGAATACATTTTAATCTAAGGAAGTTTAATATGAGTTCACTTTTCTCTTAATAATATATTTATGAATTTTTTAAATTAAAAAAATTTGTTTGATATTTTTTATTTTTATTTATTTATTATTATTATTAAAAATATTTAATGCCATTATCTCGATTATATAACAGTTATATATATCAGTAAATATATTCAATTAATTTCTTCAGCAACTTTCAACTTTAACCCTTAAAAGCGCGCTACTAAAAAACTCATTAAAAATCAATCCTTAAAAAGTTTGTATAAAAAAAACTTTCAATTACACTTTATCTTTATTCGCATGGCTAACGTAAGCGAATTGCACAGCCATAAGTCATTAAGAAAATAAATGTCTTTATCATAAACACAAACAGCACTTGCTGTACTCACACACACAAAGACTCTCACTCACACACACACACACACACACACTCATTCACAGTTGAAATTTCATAATTTCAACTAAATGCAAAACACGCCCTGGCAAGAACTTATCAAAGCAAAAACAAAAACACGCAACACAGCAGCAGCAGCCAATTCTGTGCGCGAGTGCAAGTGAGCTGGAACTGGTCGAACTAAGTGCGAGAAAGAGAGAGAGATAGAGAGAGAGCGCGCGCCATACGCGGCGCCCAAAAGGGAGCTGAGTGAGCTACGTGTGCTTGGGCTTGCTCTGCCTACCGCCCATCTCTGCCGCTCCCTCATACTGCACACGGTTTGTTTATCGTTCGTCTTTCGGTCGTTTCGTCTTTCGGTCGCTTCGTCGTTTAGTCACTTCGTACTCCCCAACATGGCCGACATGACTGCGCTGCCGCGCCGCAGGCTTCATTAGGCAGCGTGATTCCTTTTTCATTTGTATTTATGCATGTATTTGCTCTGTGCGTCCCTTTTGTTTGTCGACGACGCCCCTTTTATGGGAATTTCTCTCAATGCGCTTGTTTAAGTGTGAGTGTGTGTGACTGGCTGTGGGACTGTTAGTGTGTGTGCGTGCACTTTAAATTCGTAATAATAAAAACTCAATGAGCCGTCAGTTGCTTGTCACCACTGCACACACACATAAATAGCAGCGAGGGAAATATATGTACGAAATTCCCTTAGTATTTAAAAAGCAAACTTCCCACGTTTAATGAGCGCGAAACGCAACAATTTAAATCGTCAGCCATAAATCTGGAAATGGCAATTTTTTTTTCTTTTTGACATGTTTTTAGCATGTTTATACATATTTATGGCCAAATTGCTGCGCAGCCGCCTGACGATTTCTAATGCCGGCAGCTCAGATCAAACAAAAAACCCATTTAATTACAAATCGGCTTAAATTGAAACACCTTAATTGGCATTAACTTGAGGCAACAGAAAAAAATACAAAAAAAAAAAAAAGAAACATGCGCCCCGCAGCAGCAGCAACGGCAGCAGCAGCAGCAAGCGGCAATTAATCAAACTGGAAATCAATTTACTCTCTCGCCCGCTCTCGTTCTGCCGCACGCAGCCAACTATCTCGCTTGCACGCACAACAGCCAAAACGTGAGGCGGCGGGGGGCCGTCTTTTGGGATTTATAGCATGCCACATTAAACAAATATACACATGTACACACACACATACAGACACTCACTCATATATTCATACATACATACATAAGAGAAGTGTTTGGTTAGGTTTGCTTACTTGCCTTTTTATAAATCCAAAATAATCGCAATTTCTGCTGTTGATATGCTCGTTCCTGCTTCATAGACGACAGCATGCAGCCGCTGTTGTTGTTGTTCTTGTTGCTGTTGTTGGCTGCGACGTTGGTGAGGGGAGGAACACGGAGTGGTGAGTAGTGGTGAATGGGTGAGAGTGTGTGTGTGAGAGAGAGAATGGTGGGGAGCAAGGTGCGAACGAGGATTTTTCGTTGCCTGCTGATGCTGGCTTGCTCGCGCAGCGACCCTTGCACTCGCGTACGACAGAGAGCGAGCGACTGAGTGAGAGAGAAAGCGTGCGGCCCGCAAAGTGAGCAGCGGTTTTTAGGTAGTAATAATCCACAAAAGAAACGCCGACGACGACGACGGCGCTGCTGCTGCTGCACACAGGAAATGTAAATCCACAAATTTTCGTTGTTGTAGGCAGAGCTTTCCTTTTTCACGTCGTTGTTGTTGTTATTGTTGTAGCCAATCTCAAGAATTATTTGCCATTTATATAATAAGCAAGAGCGAGAAGGGTACAGATTGCGCACACTCTTTTACTTTTCTTTTTTGCTGTTATTACTTTTTTATTTGACAAATATGCTGCTGGCAAATTTTCTTGGTTGTTTTTTTTTCACTGCATGAACTTTTTTATGAGGTTAGTTGTTTTCTTTTTCTTTTTTTTTTTTTGCTTCTTCTACAAATACAAAAACGGCACTTTGTGTGAGAGCGAGAGCGCGCGAAGCTGTGTGTGGGTACACACACACATGCACACACGATTGAAGTAAAAAATACACGGGGGAGTTAGTTGTACAACGAAATGACCGACCGACCGACCGAACGACAGACAAACAGACCGCCCGACCTGACGCACGCGCGCAGACGTCACAATTAGTGAGAGCGACTAAGCGACCAACGACGAGCGTTTGTCGGCGTTCTTTACCGCAATGTTTGTGCGAAACATAAAAAAACTCGCACATTTACACACACGCACACAGCCATACGAATACAAACACACAAACATTTGCCTTCGCTGCGATGCTTCTGCTGCCCAACATTGTTGCTATAAACGAAAAAACAAAAAAACAAATAAAAAACTGTCGCTCACTGCAGCCGTACAAGCAAGAGCAACAGAGAGATAGCGACACAGAGAGCGAGAGCGAGCCAATGCACACATACACATGCACAGCTCATGTGAGAGAAGACGACGTCGCTGTATAGAAATTTTATTCCGGTATTATACGGCTGCTGTGGTTGTTGTTTTTGTTGTTGCTGGCAACATATTGCCACTGCCTTTTTGGCCGTTTTACTACTATTGCGGCGAGTGCTTACTACTTTTTTGTGTTATGCATCGGTATGGGTGTATAGTAGTGTATGTATATACATGTGTTTGTGTGTGTTGTAGCTTTGCTTGTGTATGTCAGCGACTGCTGATGATGATTACGCTGCTCTTTTCACACATACAAATACACATACATATATACAGACACACACACGCACGCACGCATAACAGTCAAGCCCAAGTGGGTAATTTGTTTTATGAGTAGCGGCGGCAAAAAGCACTTGTGTATTGTTGTTGTTGTTGCAGTTGTTATTGTTGTTGCTGCTGTTTCTTGTGAATGACAGACAGCCAACGAGTAATAATTTTTAATGCGTTTTTGGCATTTCTACACTGCTGCTGGTTAATTGCTTAAAACACTCATGCACACACAAACAGACAAAACACATTCACACGCACGCATACACCGAGAAACACACAAGACGCGCCGCGACGAGCACGCAGAGAAGGAGGAGGCATAGACGCAAGACATTTTTTTTAACACTTTTTGCTATTGTGTTGCTTGAATAAATTAATGCATAAACACACGCACATACACTCACGTACATGAGCACTTATTATTTTGCATAAATTATTGTGATGCATGAAATATGATTTAATACCTTTTGGCTATTTGCTCATGGAAATCTTATGGTTTAGCACACAATTTATGCTAAAAATGTTGGATTGTTGTTTTTTTTTTTTTGTATTCTTTTTTTATTATTTCTCATAGAACTTTTCGCCTAGTTTGCGTCGACAGTGTTTCATCCGTACTGTCCGCCACGAAGGAGCAACGCGTACAAAAAGCGCATAAATTGAGCGGCTCTCGCTGGCAACACAGCGGCGCGCAGAGCAGGGTTGTCAGCCAATCGACTCAAGTAAACAAGCCAACACATTGACAACCCAGACAGCAAACAACGAAATGTATATGATCTAATGGTTTTTTCAGTTACTGTAAATATAAACATTTTGCCTTAAATATAATATATAACTTTATTTGATTATTTATTTAGCGACAGTGCTGGTGAGTCGACAACTCTGCGGCATTTGCACACGCATGCCGCACACTAAAGCATTCCCATGCACATACACGTCGCACTCTCTGAGAGGAATTTCTTTAATGGCGGCGTTTTTGCTGTGCGCTCGCTCTCTGAGCGCGCTCGTTCTCGCTCGCGCTCAGCGCCAAGTGCCGCTGACTGCTGCTGACGCCATGTTGCGCAGTGCCGCTCTATGTTTATCTCTTTTCATTTTGTTTACTGTGACGTCGTGTGGTCTCACTTGCCAGCATTGCTGCTGCTCCTTTTGTCGAGTTTCTTATTGTCAACATTCACTTGGAGCAAGCAGAACAACAGAGTTCCAATAAGAAACAGAACTTATGAAAAAATAATAATAAATATATAAAAGAATAATATATATAAATATAATTCATTATTTTATTTTACATATTTTAATATGCAAACTATTTCCCATTTAGTTAAATACATAAAATTAGTTGTTATCTTGCAGATACAGGGTATTTGCTAGTTCATACTGTGGCAATCACTCATTTCTGCCATTGCAAATTGTTTTTGCTTAAAGAGAGGAGACGCGCGGCAGAGCGCTGGCGACGTCCTCGTTGTCAATGTGCGTGCGGATTGATTACTGATTGGCATGTCGTTTGGCTGTTGCCGTTTCAACGACGACGACGACGACGGCGATGACGCCGGCAGCGCAGTTGGCGGCTACTTTTTTGCTGTTTCGGTTACCTCTGCTGTTTCTTGTTATGGTTGTTGCTGCTGTTGTATGCTCGAGCATATAATGACATAATGAGATTTATTAGGCGCAAAATAAAGCCATAATGTTCCGTTTGACCTTTGTGTAACTTTGACTGCCTTAATATTGTTTTCCTTTCGCAGGACACGTGCTCTAGCTTATTACATATCGGATGACACATTCTAAAGCTTTGCTGAATTTGACACGAATCACTCATCAATGTTGTTGATTTTGTTTCTCATTTTAAATTCGCCTTTGCTGCCATTGAGGCAAAAAGGCAAATAAACGTTGTCTGTCGTTGTGTGTCGTTGTCTGTCTTTGCCTTCGTCCTTTTTCTCTTTTTCTTCACAGTTTTTTTTTTTTTTGCCTCTTATGTCCCATTTGTGTGCCGAAAAAAACTTGTTTGTGCTTCAACCTAATATACTGAGCAGCCGTTCGCCTCTGCTCGCCCTCTTCTGCTCCTCTCTTCCCTACACTGTTTGTTTTCTATTGGCATTCGTGCACGCTCTTTCAATTTTATTGCTGTGATTCTTATTCTAGTTGGATTTGACTACGCACACTCACACACACATACACACGCATACATGCACTTGTGTATTTTTGTATGCTTCTGGGAATTGATATCCTTGTGCGCTTTTTGCTAAAGTTCAAATATTTTTCATTTTATTGCTTGCCATCTCTATTTCGCACTCTCTCTCTCTCTCCCCCTCTCGTCCTAACGTGCCATATTTCAAATCCCTGCCTGCTCATAGGCAAAATGTTAGCTGTCACTTTGAGAGCCCCACCCCCTGGCCGTAGCCGCCCACTTAACGGCTCAGTGCGCCGCCCAGCAAAGGGACCTCAATTTGGCCAAAAAGGGCTTTGTGCGTCTGTACAGTATTTGTGGCAAACTGTATATAATTCATACTATAAATCGGCTTTGTTGCCACAAAATGTTGCACATCGTTTTCGATTTGGCCCTCCCCCCTGTTGCTCGTCCTGCAGCCCTCTCCTCTGATTATGTAATTATGTGAAATTTGTGCGAATGCTAATGAAGCTATTAATATTTTATGCGCCATTTAAACAGAGCGCAGCGTCAGCCACAAGGTCCTTGTAATGGTGTAAAGGAGCACACAGCATGAATAATAAATAAGGAACACACACACACACACACACGCACATACACAATCAGCAAAAACTGGCAAAAGGCACCACAACAACAACACCGACGACGACAGAAGTCCACGTTGCCATTTGCAAATACAACGATTGGACAGTCAGGCAGACAGACGGTGAGCGGGAGAGATGATAGAGAGATAAAGAGAGAGAGAGAGATACAGTTAGTCAGTCATACATACTTGGCTGCCTACTTGGTGGCAGAGCTATGCCAGCGGGCTTAATGTGATTTTCAAGTAGTCACACACACACATAGACAGTCACGCATTCATAGCAAAGACTCCCATCATACAGTCAAGCCTACATAGTAAATTTAATTAAGAGCACAAACTGCGCTGGGCAAAGAGCGAACAAAAAGAGAGGGGAGGGAGTGAGAGAGTGCGTAAGTGCTTGAATGCTCATAGGTAAAGTGATATTTGAATATTTTTCGTATTAGAAATTGCAATTGTTCGTAAAAAAATCTCTTAAGATTTTAAAATATTTAAATAATAAATAATAATGATATATATATTTAATAATAATTATAATATTTTTTTTTGTACATAACGAAAAAAAGTATTTAAAAATATTTTTGTTCAATACAAAAATTATTTTCAAATGACTAAAAAAAAGTAATAATATTTTAAAATCTATATTTAAATTTTTGAAATTATATAATTATTTTATTTTATATTTTTTTTATAATTTTACTGTTATTAAATTTATATTATTTTTTATTGTTACTAATTTTGATATTTTTATTGATTCATTTCATATTTTATACTTAATTTTTGTATTAAACTTTAATTTTGATATTAAACTCATACACAACTTCAACTCCAACTCCATCACTTGTTCACTTAAATGAGTTCCCACTGTGCGCATAAACCAAAGTCATGCACACACACAGAATCACATGCACACGCACACGCACACGCACACGCACACAGTAGCTGGAGAGCTTTGCATATTTGTGCTTTGGCTTGTCGGCTGCGTCTGTGTTTGTGTCGCCGCTGCAAGCGTATAAATATTTATGCCAACATATTCTAGTCGCATGGCTATCCAAACGGCGCCCGCAGCAGTCACACAAACACACACACATAAGTATACCTGCCACACGATGATTTGGCTGTCCAGCTAATGCTAATAGAAATGGAATTGCCAGCTGCCAAAGCTACGTAAATACACACACACACCCACGCTTATATAGTCGAGCAAATGAAAAGCATTTTCAAGTTGTCAGCTTCCATGGGCCAAAACTGAATTTTGTACATTTTGTTGCAAAATATGATTTCATTGTGCTTAAATTGAATTAAATTTTGTTGTTGTTGTTGTATTTTTTCTTTTTGGTATTTTCGGAGTGTTGCTCGCCGCACGTTCTGGCGTTTTTTTGCTCTGTCTCACTCGCACGCACGCCGTTTAGCCCAAAAAGCAGACTACAGCAGCGAACTACAGTTAAAGTCGCAGCTGCTGCGCTGCCTTGCCTTGCCTTGTCTCTCTTTCTCTCGCTCTTTTTTTGTTGTTGTGCCTTCGGTAGCGGAAGCGGATATTTTCAACGCGCCATTGTTATTTTTTGAGTGCGGGAAATTGCTGGGCGCCTCGGTCTCATCTCTTGCCTGACGCTCAACAAAGCACACGGCGCCCTTTTTGCAGGCGCTTCAAGTTTTTGCAAGAGAGTGGGAGTGGGACTGCAAGAGAGGGCGACGGGGCAGAGCACGAGTGCACGTGTACGTGTAACAGAATGTCTGTGTGTGTGAGTCTCTCATCCGCTTCATGCTTATCATTGTATTCAGCTTCGTTCGCTGCCGGCGCTGCTGCTGCTGCTGCTGCCTTGTCGACAGCTTTGTTTGTGTTGTAAATATAATTTTACGACTCTGCCTGCCCCACTGCCTGGCTTGGCTTGGCTTGGCTTGGCAGTCAGTATGTCTGTCTGACAGTTGGGCGTTCTGCTTGTCTGTCTATTTGTCGTTTCTCTCTCGGCAAGTCCTTTGCCTGCACATACACACACACACGCACGCACAGTGGCGCTGTCGCTTTTTGTCTGCCGCCCTTTTTCTCCCCCACTTAACATTTTATTAAGCGAAAATGCTTGTGCCGTAAAATGCGCGCTTACATGTTCGGCTCAGCTCGCCTCCGCTCTCGCCCCACGCCCATGCCCCTTCGGGCTGAACAGTTACAGTCATCTGCAGGCCGAGCCCTAGAGGGTGGGAGGCGCCAGCATTTTGGGTGCTGCGTGCGCGAATGAGAGTGGGAGAGGGAGAGTGTAAAGGCAACGGAGTCATCGTCATTTTCATTTCCTGTGGTCGTATTTATGCTTTTATTTGAATTGATTTTATTTCGTTGCGTTTTATCTGCCCAGCTGCTGGATGAGGATATGGCGTGAGCTTGTTATGACTATAAATGTGAGTGAGTGTGTGTGTATGTGTGTGTGTGGCTGCTGTCTGCCATGTAGTTAATACGTTGATTTCATTTTTATGATCCCTTTTGCCTTGCCACTTTAATGTTATTTTTATTATGATGTTCGCCGCTTTCTGCTTTGCTTGTGTGCGTGTGTGTGTGTGTGTGTGTGGGTGTGTGTTTTACCGTACACAAGGACCGTTCATTATATAATGAGTTCACTTGTGTTATTGCCCAGCTTGTAATTATTCAACAAATTAATTTCATTATTTGTGTAGGGTCGCATTTCGTTTGGTTTTGTTTTTAATTTGATCACAAATTCCAATATGACATTAATTGCATTAATTAAGAGTGCAAAGTGCTTAATGACAGTTATTTCGCATTGATATCTAATTCATTTTGGGTAGTTGTGAGAGACTGAAGCAGGAGGGAGAGCAATTGAGCTGTTACAGGTTTGCCAGGCTTTTTGGTGCTTCATGTATGTTATAAAAATTTTTTACAAATATAATTTTAAAAAAAAATTTGTTTAAAAAGTTAATTAATTATGAAAAAATTAATAAAAATATAATATTGTTGTATGTGTATATGTACTTCTTAATCAAAATCTAATTAAATATTTGTTTAAAAACTTACAAATTAATTTCTGCAACGCATGTTAAAGTTCATTGCAAGGCTTTACAGCCAACTATCAGATTTGTAGACTTAAATATTCATTGGCCAGCATATTCTGGGCTGCTTTACTGATAGAATTCCACATTTCACATAAATTATATTATTTACAATGCATGTTAAAGTTCATTGTAAATATTTACAAGCAGCCAATGATTTAAAGCTTGAAATTTGATTACTTATAATATTATATATTTATTTAGCTTAAAGAATTATATTTATATTATACATGATATATTTTACAAGGCATGTTAAAGTACATTGTAAGTTTATATAGTCAGTATATATTTGTTAAATCTTCTAAATAGCATAGCTAGCATATTTTGGCTTAATTTACCAGACAAAATATTTAAATTATAAAAAATAGTATTTTTACAATGCATGTTAAAGTACATTGTAAACTTGGTAACAGCTTAGCCTAATGGTTTAAATAGGTATCACTCTCTAGACACTTTTAGTGCATAGAGTGAAGTATTTCTTTATCATTTTATATTTACAATGCATGTTGTAAGTCTGTTTGGTTGGCTAGCTAACCAGCTAACCCATGCTACACCCTACACCATTTACTCTTGAGTTGACCTGGTCAATAATTAGTCAACAGTTAACGCGTGCTCTGAAAGCTTTGCTTTAGCCTGCAGCTAAGCTCCCTGGCAACTTAATTTGATGCCCTAGCTGCGAGTGCTCGTTGCATTGGCAGTTTGATTCTAAGCGATTTCAATTGCTAGCACCACTTGACATTGACATTAATTAGTGAATGCTGAACAAGTAGGTTGCAACTCGATGCGGCCGCTGCCGTTTGTGGTACAGGTTTGACTTAATTGCTGGCTGTGTCTTCTGGCTGTTGCTGCTGCATGTCCACTCGACGCATTTCACGCTGACAACGGTAGCCAGAATGTTGCAAAGTCTTAATGGCACTGCCTGTACGCATAAAATCAACAATTACGCAGCAGAAACCGCAGCGGCAGCGGCAGCAAGAGGAACAGGAACAGAACTTGCCACATCATGTTGCAACAGACAGACGGGCAGCGCTAAGTGAGTGCAACCTACGCAGAGACTGGAAGCTGCAGACGAGCCACTTAATATACGATACGATGGCATAGCTGGCAGCTTGTGGCAAGTTGTTTGGCCTGCACTGATTCTGATTGCTGGCAAATAACTTGGCAACTTTAAAGGCCGCAAAAAAGTGGCAGTGGCAGTGGCAGTCGAGCAGCCCGCCAGCAGCCAACTAGTTAACGTCACTTGAGCTAAAAACTTTTTTGCCAGTTTACTGTTTATGTTGCATGCCATTGTTTTATGTGGCTCGAGCTGCCTCCAGTTGAACATGCAACGAATTTTTATGCGCTGCCAGTTGATAGCAGCTGAGAGAATTTTATATAGAATATGTTGAAGTTCGCAGCTAGTAAAGTAGTAAAGCTTATTGAACTAAAAGCTTTAATGTGCTTTATAACTCAGAATTATGACTTTGAACTTTTCGCTCAAAGTTTGTGCTTTATAATTGTTCTAGCTGAGTGGTTTAATGTGCTTTCTTGCTGTAACTTTTTAGCTGCCACTGGCAGCGTGGGGCAATTAATTGAACTTTGAGCTTTTGAGAACTTTTATTATGGAGCTATCAATGGCAGAGTTAAGTTTAAGCCAAATAATTGTGCTGCTGAGCGCTTTTATGTGATCTGTTTATGATCAAGTTGAGCTTCAGCTTTGAGTTTGAGCTTTTATCAATGAATTAACATATTAATGTGCTTTTAAAGCTGTATGAAATACTAAATGCTTTAATACTAAGCGAAAGCTAACTCTTTTGAATAGCCCTTGCATGTGCTTTGAAAACTTTGCAAAAGCTCTATCAACAAATAAAACTTGTTAAATGCACTTCAAGAAAAGTTTAAATGAGCGCATTGTAATGCTCAAAGCGCGATAACAGACTGAATAAGTGAAGGCAAAAGGTTAACCAGCCACTGACCATAAACTCATTCTCACACACACACACACACACAGAACTACTTGATACCTTTAGCACACTGCTGCGGCCCAACTAATCCAGTGCAAATTATCTGGCTAGGAATGTTTTCGGGCAACTTTTGTGGCCATTTCGTTGCCTACTTGAAGGCGCTCGGCCGAGGCACAAAAAACTTTTGTGCTGCTGCTAAAGTTGATGCGATTATGATTTTCAATTTTCAGCAGTCGGCGGCAGCAAGACAGAAATATGCGAACCGCATCAGCAGCCAAAGCCCCAGAAATAAAAGTAAAAAAACAAACAACCACAAGGCGAAAAGCAAAGCCAAGAGCTATAGAAAATTGCTGAACAGAGCGAGCGTATGGGGGCGGGGGTTGGTCAGAGCGTGGTTGGCTGTTGCCAGAGAAGCTACGGACAGTGGCCCTGCGGCGCTTAACAATAAATTGAGTTTTGCTAGCTTGGTCAGGCAGCAATGGCAGCTGTTTCACAGCAGCCAACGGTAGTCGAAGCTAAACCAAATCCCCCAGCACAAAACTTTTATACATATCAAAATATCTTATATATATATTTATATATATGTATATGTAGAGCGAGTATATGTTATTTGTAAGTCCGCTGCGGCTGCTTCACAGTGGGCATGGTTATAGCCTCGATGATTTGGCTAATGTAGGCTATAAGTAGGGGGAAATATCTATTAGGAAACTATTTAGCTAGTGTCAATGGGAGGCAGAGTTGTGTATCTGAGATGTATTTGAACTTGTAGAGAGGGCAATTGGCTTATCAGTTGAAATGTGATTAAGAATTTGGAACCTGAAATTCATTTGACTCTGACTTTAACATTTTTATAATTATACTAATTATGATTAACTCTCTAATTTATATCAGACGACCATTTCCATGCATTACTACTCTGACTTCCCACATCCAGACTCTCATTGCTCGCTTACCAAAGTTAAGAACTCCAAGAAAGTGTTCTTTCCCCGCTCTTTTAGTAACTTCAAATCCATGTTTACTTCAAGCTACTTTCATTCTATAAAATATTCATGGCCAAACTCTGTTTGTATTTTCCTTTTTTGCCGTCCACTGTGCCAAGCACCACATTCCGTAATATCTAGCAAAAAATGTGAAGAGAAATTGTCATAAAAGCTGATTTGTGCGCTCACGACAACTGCGAAAACATTTTGTTCACATATTTGATTTGATTTATACAAAAGTTGCACGTTTTTTTGTACGTACATATATATATAGTATTTGATATGCCCGCAGGACGTAACGTGCAGCATGTGAAATGTATAAAAACCTAACACACGCAGAGTCAGGACACCCACACACACAGTGTGATGTAATATAAGCTGCAGCTGCCAAGGATCCGCCCAGTTTTGCCGCGTTTACTTTTCATTCCTGTTCAAATTATATTGTTGACCATCAACAACAACAGTGTTTGCCCTCTGCCCACACACACACACACACAGGCAGGCCGTGCCCTACCGCCTGCCTCTGGCCGTCAGCTTTGGCTTTTTGTTTCCCATTTGCCTCGTTGATTTTTGCACAGTTTTGTTTGACTGACAGCGACACCAGCGAGAGCGATATATATACATATATATGTATATATATTCTGGTTTAAATACATATATATATATATATATATATATATATATATATATATATGCCATGCCCCGTCAGATCTATAGCACCATCTCTCGCTCGCCCTCCGTTCTGTGCCTTTTTCGTCGACCCTTTTTTTGCCGCCGCCTTGCCCCGCGGCGGCATCAACATTAACGCGCTTCGTTGCTGTTGCTTGCTCGCCCCATAATCCTTTCAATTTTTAAATCATTTTTTATTTCTGCCTTTTGGCTGCAAAGCGAACCCTCACAAAAACGCAACTCCGTCGGCCTTTTGTGTAGTCGTGCGACCCTTGCCGCAAATATTTATAAATGAAAACGTGTGCATTTCGTGCTTATTTGATTGATGCGCACTGTCCAGTCGAGGGAGGGGGCGAGGGAAAGAGGGAGAGTTCTTGGCCCTTCTCCAGCTGCCACGCCCTCTAATGACAATGACATGTTTATCCCTGGCCCGGGCCGAGACTGTCGGCATTTCGGGCCAAAGCCCTGCATTTACACCTTTAAAGCTGCGCTGGGCAACGCAATTTCATCAATTACAACATTTAATCAACTCGTTAAGCCGCAGCCACGACACCTGCAGACACCTGCAACAGAGCAGCAACAACAGCCACAGCCAGAGCCAGTTGGCAGGCACAGAGGTTGCAGTCGCGTGAGGTAATTACGAAAATGAAATCAGTCCCGAGTCAAGTTTCATGCGCACATTCAATACATAGCAAAGGTGTGTGTGTGTGTGTGTGTGTGTGTGTGTGTGTGTTTCCCTCTGTTTATGTGTGTGCTCATGCCATTCAAGCTAGATTACTGATTGTCACATACTCGCATGCCCATCCCCTTGACCCATACAACTTGTCAGCTCCATTACAAGCAAAGAATTACGTTTGCACTCGAATTGAGCTTAATTGAAAATGGGCGGAATGCTGTAGGAGATAAGCTTTAACGGAACATGAGAGCTTTAAGTTATTCAATTTTGAAGAACACAAGGATCTTCTGCTATCTGCTTTTTAAATGTCTATTATGCCTATTATTGGCATATATCTCAACAAGCTGTAAAAGCTCAATAAGGTTCTTATTAAATAAAAGTTTATGGTAGTTAGCTTAAAGCTTAATATGTAGTATATCATTATAACTGAATTATTTAAAAGTGAATTCAATTTATTTTTAGACATTTAACGCTAAGCAGCTTTAAAAGCTCTTCAACTAAAAGCTTTTTTCTATATTTCCTTTGATTGAAGTTATCGTAATCTCAATTAAATGAATTTAATATTAGCTTTCAAAATAATAATCCTGGAATAAGCTTTCCAAACTTCTGAAAGCTCCCTTTATAAACCGTATTAACCTCTCCCCATTTTAACCCTTTCATATTAAGCAGCTTAAATGTGCATACAAGCTTCTAAAAGCTTTGTTGCTAATACTTTTTGCAATATACATAATTCTTTTATAAAATGTATGTTTAGTCAGTCATAGCCAATCTGTTCTACACTAATTATAATATAACAATAACTATATACAAATACAACAATCACATTAAAAATTTATAGGGCAAACGCATTCAGGCAAATTTAATACAAAATAATCAGATTGAAATAAAATGTGCTGTAAATGTGCATTTAATAACATGATTAATATATACATATATATAAATGTTAAAAAAAAATCAAATCAGACAAAGCTCAATTTGAGCTGACAAATTGCTCCAAAAAGTATGCAAGAAAAAAATTACAAATTCAAAATGAAATTTTCCAGGTGTGAAAAAGTAAATTTAAAAATAATATTATTAAAAATAAATTAATTCCAGCAACAGTATTTAAGCCAACGAGGCATGAAAAAGTTTTTAAAATAAATTGATATAAAATATTTAAGCAGCTTTAAAGTCCATTTGAATTTTTGGCTAATAAATAAGACCTTTAACATTTCCTTTTGCCTTTAATAAACATTTCCTGACAGCTGTCTCTCTCTATCACCATCTTGCTCATTTTCTCTCTCTCTCCCTCTCAATTATTCATTAATTTATATCATACGCTCTGCAGCGGCATCCTGCCACATCCTGTGAGATGTGCAACAGAAAATGCCACTTAAATGCACAACAACAACAGCAGCAGCAACAAGGACCTCGCTGAAATGGGGTTGAAATTCATTGCAATTGAAAGGGTGAAATTAAATAATAAAAAAAAGGAACGTTAAATAAATTGCGGCTCACTTTCACTGTGAAACGCAGATTAAGAGAAAGAACCTCAGGAAAAGCGCCCAAATAAATATCTGTATATACATATATATACATAAATATATGTGTATACATATATCTGCAGCCAACATATTTGTAGTCGCGCAACGTTGCGTATGCGCAATGTCTGCTGTGTGGGGAAAAAAAATAAATTAATTATGAACGCGTTTACGCTGAACATTGAATTGAATTGTTCGCTCGAGTGCGCTCTTCAAAAATCCAATAAATCATTTTGGTCCCGCCAACCCAGCCATCCAACCAGCCACACCTTCGCTTGCATATTTCAAATTAATAAAGTTTCGAATGCCGCGTCAATTGCCATTGTGTATTTAAGCAGTGAAGTGGACTGACTGCGAGCTTTAAGCTTTTTTTTATTACAAATACAAAAACACACTCAAAGTCGTAGGCAACAACAACTACAGCGCGTTTTTCGTCCTCCGCTTTGATCGTCTGCCTTTGAAGAGCAGCAGAGCAGCTAATATGCAAGAAAAAAAAAGAGAGAGAGAGAGAGAGAGAGAGAGATAGCGCCCATTGCAACAGTTTGATTGAGCAGAAACAGCAGGCAGCAGACTGAACAACAACAACAAGCGAAAGTACGAGCATAAGGAAGAGAGCCTCAGCTAAAGACTGTAGGCTTAAGATAAAAATAGAACGAGAGCGCGTATTTACCGTTTTCCTTTAAGGCCAGCCATTTGTTTCTATTATTTGCTGGTGTTAGGGCTGTAATGTATACGTATGTACAGACAGTGTGCGCGCGCTATGTTAGTTAATATTTTTATGTATGTTTATGTATGTGCATATATTACAATAATGTTTATTTTCATATAAATTAAAATAAATTAAATTGGTTTACATCACCGACCAATTGCCTTTGGTGCATTTAGCTCACACCTCACTACGTTTCACTTTATTTCGTAATTAAATATTTACATATGTCAATTAATTACTACACACGAACGGAGCAAACAAGAATTTGAATGTCAATACACGAGCAAACGTATGCAACTGAGAGAAGGAGAGATAGACAAGCTGAGGCACTCGCGCAGTGAAGAGGCTAGGCAGAGACAACAACCGTTATTCCATGCAAGCAAAGCAGTGAGCGCAGGAGAAGAGCACCAACAACAGTTAAAGTTAAAGTAAATTAAAAACTCAAGAGCGCCGTGACATCTCTTTATTCGATTTAAAGCAAAGAGCAAAATGCAAAGCAATGATTAACGCTACCGAATGTTAAGTGCAAATCGAGACAGAAAGTGAACGTTGTAAAGTGCTTTGCCTCCAATGGGCTTGTCAGTGCGATTATAGCCTCTGCCCCCAAAACATAATGCCCGATTTCAATTTTTCGGGCTGCGCGCCCTAAAGAGAAAAGAAACCAAACATTGAAACGTTTTCCAAGTCAATTTCCGGCGCTGGTAGCAATAACAGCAGGGAGCTAGCGATGAATGTGGAGTAGTCACACATTTTATACCCTGTAAAAAATGTTTGAGATATGAAAATTAAGATTAAATTTATTTAGAAAGCAAATATTTGTGGGAGAGTCGGAAAATAAATAAATTCATAAAAAATATTATATGAAAATGAACTTTTTAAATATTATAATATTTAAAATATTATTGAAAATATATGTGAACATAAATATATTTAAATATATTTAGCTAAATATACATATATATAAGTATAACCCAACTTGTTGACTGCCAAGCGAAACTACCTTTGTTGGCATACACAACGAGCAAAACTAGAGGGTTCAAAACACTCGACCATAAAAATCGTTGTCGGCTGCGACTGTGAGGCAAATAAAAATCAAATTTAAAAATAAAAACGAAATAATGTTAAGAAAGTCGCCGCGGCGCCGAAAAGCAGGCAACATACAAAAGACAAACGACCGGAAGTGCGGGTAGATGGTTAGTCGAGTGAATGGAGAGAGAGATGGGGGTCGAGTGTTTGCTTAGTCAAGGCGACTGGCAGGGCGGGGGCTTTGCTCTAAATGTCGCAATTTTACGAGTCAATATAAAGGTGCCCGGGGAGTCATTTACAGGCGCACAGCGGTTTGGCTTCGTGCTTTGGCAATAAAAAGCGAGCAACGCGAATGTCGAGGCAGGACATTCGCTCAAAGCGGAAAGCAGAGGATGACGAAGCAGCAGCTGAAAACAGAGTGCTCAAGGAAACGGCTGCTTTTATAGCGAAGGCCACATAAAAATTTGTAGACAAGAAACACGTGTAATGTCATTTGCCCAAAAAAAGAAAAAACGTAGAAAATAAAAGGGTTGCACCACCAACAGCAGCAGCAGGCGCTGCCGCCACACCACCCAGCTCTCAAATGAAGGCAATTTTTACCACCATTAAATATGTTTGCTTGGCCCAAAGCTGAGAGTGGCAAAGCAGCTTGAGCTGATTTACGACTTGCTCGGACTAAGTTAGAAAACATTTTGGGTATTTTCTTAAAATTAATTAATATAATGAAACGGAGCAGAGCCTAACGGCGCTTTAAGCTCTGTTTAAGTTTGGCTGTGTGCACAATTTTAGATAGAAAATAGAAAAAGCTGGAAATTAAGAAATCTAGAATAATAATATAAATAAATGTAGAAAAATAAAAAATATTATATAATATAAAAAAAAATATTTAAAAAATATAAATATTTATAAAAATAGAAAATATTGTTTAAAAATATATATATATATATTTATTATATATATTAATTCTTTAAAAAAAAAAAAAAAAAAAAAAATAATATATATATATATATATATATATATATATACATATATATATATATATAAATATATTTATATATTTTAAGTTGCTCGATAGATAGACAGTTAGTTTAGTTAACTAAATTATGACACTTTGTTTATTGTTAAATATTACATAAATATTAAAACTATATAGATATATACATTTATGTGAGGACAGCAGCTTTATGATTCAAATAATGAATGCTTAAGTAATTAAGTTAATGAGTCAAGCTCAGTTTATGGCCTTTTTAGCGTCTACCATTTACGTGACCACTGCTTGTTCCTGGTGCTGGTCACCGAGGCGGTGTCTTTGGTGGTGCGAATGTCGCAGTTGTGGCAGTTGCCGTTCCACTTGATGTTGCCATTGCGCACATGAACTCGCGTTGTGGATGAGGTGCGCACACGTATCTGACCTGAATATGAATATTGATATGATATATATATATAAATATATTTACTGACATATTCCATATATATATAACTCTTACCAGAAGGCGCGGCTGCAGCCAGAGCGAGCAGAGCGAACATTAAGACACACAGAGCGAACCACTTCATGTTGTTGAGCTGAAGCACTGAATAAGTTGTGCCAAGAACTGCGCATCTTATATAGAGGCTCTCATCAGCTGTCGTTTTATTATCATTCAATAGAGATTTATTTGCGAAATAATTCCCATGGCTGCGAAAGCACAGGCAGTGCCAAAGGCCAGCGGCTTGAGACGTTGGGAAATGCAGCTGGAACTGGGCGCGGGACTTGCCCAAGAATCGGGCGTGATTCCCCTCAGCCCAGTACAGCAATATGTCGGGCGCAACTGGAATTACATAAATTATGGGTATTATTAATATTATTTGCGGTAGTTGTGTGTGTGGTATAGGCGACTACTAGATGCTCTGTAAAGGATTGAAAAATTAATATGGAAAAAATATATAAATAAATTAATGAACAATTTTTTTTAATATTGTGAAAGTAATGCATAATTTTAGTAAAATTATAAAAAATTAAATGTTTTTAAAAAATATTTTTATTTAATTTTAAATTTAATATAAAATTTCTACCAAATTATTAAGTATAATAATACAAAATAAATAAAAACTATTTTTTTAAATTAAAAATTTTTTATTTTATTTTAAAAATACTTGAATTTCATAATTAATTCCATAAATAGTTTTAATATGATATTAGCTTATTATCATACAACTAATTTGCTTGCTTCAAAAAATATAATTTAAAAACTTGTATATAAAAATTAATATTAAATAATTTATATAAAATTTGTATACTACAAAAATATAGTGCGAAATTATGGATACCCTGTAAATGCATAATTTTATATGTGTCAACTATGCAATAGTTTTTTTTTTCAACTTAAAAATACATTTTTTGAAATAAAAAAAAAAATAATAATACAAATAATTTTTTTAAAGGGAAATAAATAAATAATAAATCATTTTTTTTTAAGTTACTGTCAAAACAATATATGTATTTTTTTTTAATTTTCATATTTTTAATTTTGTATATTTAAAATAATATAAAAATATAATTTAATTTAATTAAAACTAATTTAATTTAAACAAATTTATATAGACTGTGAGACAAGGCAGCTTTGTTAACTTTATTCACTTACATTAGCCTTTCTCATTCCAGCTAGGCAAACACATATGCCCCATAATAGCCTGGCGCACCCTTCCCATACCATTCAAAAGCACAACTTGACATACCCTCTAAAGATACACAGCTTTATTTCAGTTCAGGCAAATACATTGAAATTCAGCCGCGTATGTCGCAGCCATTGCAATCGGAATTGTGGACGTAGGAGCCGCCGGGCACACGTCCGCTGTAGCCATCGGGCACCACATATTGTGGGGCAGCGCGTGCATTGGCATTGCCGCTGCCACGCCCACTTTGGCCTCTCTCACCATTGATATAGACGGTGCCTTGTCCTGGGCGACCCTTGTACACGCGATCGCCCACAACCAAAGTCTCAGCATTGGGCGGCGAGCAATCCTGACAGACGCCATTGATGACAACAGCAGCTGCACGAGGAGAGGGGGAGAGGATAAGCTAAGGCTGCTGCTGCCACTGTGGATGCTTACCTGTTGCCATGGCCAGCAAGGCAGCAAATAGAGCACAAGCAAATAAGCGCATTGTAAATGTGGATTTCATCTGTGCAGCAATGGGGCGAGTGGAGCAGCTTTATATACACCTTGCCTGGGCATGAGTGGCTTATCACACAGGTCGGCTACTTGATCTGTGGCTGGAAATACCCAGAGACAAAGCTGAAACCGGTTACGTTTGACAAGGTCAACAACTAACTAAGCTTTAGCTGGAACTCGAGAGAACCTTTATTGGATTTGAATCGCACCCCCCAGTTGATGCCCCTCAGCCATTTATGTTGCAGCTGACGCAATCGTCGTTGTGCACATAGGTGCCGGGCCGTCCACGTGTATTGATTGTCGTCACCTGCCCGCCTGACCAGCCGCCGCTGCCAAGACCCGGATCAGTTCTGATTATCTGGTAGCCCTGCCTCTTGTGGCGGCCGGCACGCGAGATACCTTGCGCTCCATGTGCGCCCTGGCTCAGCATCCAGCCGTCGGCATCGTCTTCATCTGAGCTCTTGTGGCTGTTCGGCCTTGGCTTGGGCTTGGGCTTGGCCGTCGTCGTACGGCCACGCGTAGGGCTCGGACGACGCGTAGTCGTGCCATCTCCATGGCAATCCACACAGGCGCCCTTGATGGTCACCTTGCCAGCTGGAAGAGCGGATTTCAGTCTTAATCCCATATGGATACCCTTGGGCAATTGACTCACCTCTGGCACAGCAGGCCAACAGCGCCACAATCAAAAGAGTTAGCAGCGTCAGGCTCCTCATTTTCACTTCAACTCTGCTCGCTGCGGTGGATCTTTTATACTAAGCTAAGGCTAGAATCGTGCGCGATTCAAAGTCGAGATAGAGGTTCAGCCAGAGCTATCGATAGATTGCCCTCCAGGCGGCGTAGCCCCAATGCGATGCACACCACAAATACTAAATACAAAGTATATATGCTATATATCATTATGAATATAAATATTCATATATATATATATATATATATATATATTGGAATTGCCCAGATTATCAATACCTTGACAGCTTTTGACGGCTGGTGAACAAAGCTGAACTCGCGACACCTTTCCATGGGCAGATTGCACTACGAATTATAAGCTTATATATGTGTGTCTCTATAAATAAATATATATATATATAAATATATTCAAATGTCATTATAGATTAATATATGATAAGAATATGAAGAGAGAGCGAGAGAGAGAGAGAGCGAGATATGCAGGGTCATTGAGACATATATCAAAGGAAGAAAGCAGAGATAGACGGAAAGAGAGATAAAGTGAGAAACAAAGACAGAGAGATTAAGAGAAAGACTGAGAAGGATAGAAAAAGATCCAGAAATAAAAGACAAGAAAAGAAAGAAAATGTGTACGAATAGATAAAGAGAGGGCAAGAGCCAGAGCGAAAGAGAAAGCTGCTTATAGTAAGAAAGAGAAACAATGTGAAAAAGAGAATGAAAGAAAGAGAGAGAAACAGAGGTGGAGAAAGAAAGCGTTGCGTATTGAGAAAGAGAGCGAAAGTGAAAGATTGAGAGAAACAGAGAAAAGTAGAGGAAAGAGAGTGACCAAGAGCGAGAGTGAGAGCGGCATAGAAATACTGAAAGAGGGGCAAGAAGAGAGAGAGAGTGAGAGAAAGACTGACAGAGAGCAAGAAACAGAGGAAGAGATAGAGGCCGAAAAGATAGGATGGAGACCGAAGATAGACAGATAGATATATAGAGCGGAAGATAAAGAAAGTGAGAGACAGAGAGAGATATATAGAGAGAAAGAGATGAAGAAACAAAGACAGAGGGGGAGAGAGAGAGAGAGAGAGAGAGAGAGAGAGAGAAAAGAAAACAAAGTGAAGTACAATGACAAATTGATAGATTGACGGATAGATAGTGGTAGATAGCAAGAAACTGCAGCCGTTCTATGCGATTTTCATAGAAACAGAGATTTCCTGTAATAGAAAAAGACATGTGACTAAGTAAGAAATGGGGATAGTCAGATGACAGATGAGGGATAAACACTGCAATACACTATCTAATGCAAATTACCTGTATACCTATATACCTATATACCTATATACCTATATACCTATATACCTATATACCTATATACCTATATGCCTATATGCCTATATACCTATATACTTGTATACCTATATGAACAACAGTACATCTCAGTTCCAAATAAAGATGCCACCTAGAACAGCATTTTAACTGTCTACAGAGATTTCTCACTTGAATATTCCCAGAGACTGTGATAAGCACTTCGCCGTCTACAGATGGGAATTTCCGATCGCACGCTTTCAGCTTGGCTCTGTGAATTTCCCGACCGCAGGCAGCTCGGCAAAGCTTCAATATAAGATCGTAGCCGAGCAGAATTCAGCATCAGTTCAACTCAAGCGTTCATCGAATCAAGTATCAACAACCAAGCAACATGAAATTCTTCTCAGTTGTCACCGTCTTTGTGCTCGGCCTCTTGGCTCTGGCCAATGGTGAGTAGCGATTGCACCAACTGATTGGGAATATATATTAACTATATATGTCTCTCTCTCTAGCTGTTCCCTTGTCGCCCGATCCAGGCAATGTGGTGATCAATGGCGACTGCAAATACTGCAATGTCCATGGCGGCAAATAGACGTGGCCCAAGGCCTCCTTCTGCGGTTCAGCCTCTCCTAACTTACCTCAATCCGTTTGGCACAACATATTTATGTACTCACTGCGTTTCAAAATCTACTTAGCAATATAATAAACAATATATATAAACAAACACTAAAAAAGAATAGACTGTTTTCATTTGAATTATATTTCTGTTTTTAGGAACAAAAAAAAATTATAAAATAAATATTTTTAACATTTTTTAGCAAGGAAACTGGAGATGGGCTTGAGAAGCTATCGAGAAACATATATATGAATATATATGAATGAAATTGGCACAAATATATATTAATAAAAAAAAAAAATAAATAAATAAAAATAATAATATATATATATATATATATATAATATATAAAGAAATCTAGAAATCTGAAGAGTTCTTTATGATAATCTTAAAAACAAAATTTTAAAAAATATTTATTTGCTTTTACTACTACTAGTATATAGAAAACTTGGATATATTCATTCTCTGACAAACGGAAATATGTATACATATAACTAATACACACATATATATATATATGTATACTATATATTATTATTTTCATTAGATGAGTAAACAACTCTTAGGCATTTAACCCTGCATTAAATTGTAAACTTGAACGATTAAATTTTATTATACTATGTATTTATGACATGTAAACAAACATTCAATAACAATCAACTAATATACTGTAATATTAGTATAACTTTTGTATATATTTTCTAAGCCCAACTTATAGATACCCTGTCTTGTGCTCAGAGAGCATAATTGCCATAAAAAAAAGTTAATATAGCTTGACTGAAAAGCATGCTGCTATCTATCCTGAGTATAGGTAATGATGACTCGACTAGAAGATACCCTGTAATATGCCTAGGTTTAGTTTACCTAAGTTTACAGAATATAAAATATGAATGAATGATATGACATACGCAACTCGACATTGTAGTGATAAGCATACTCTATTGCTCGACTAGAAAATACCCTGTTATAGTTCTATTAGTATTATATTTCTATATTGCTTAAAATGCCCTATTATATATCATATGCGACTATATATTGCACTGAATACCATGCTATATGATATATACAACTATAGATTGCAGTCAATATAATATCTAGCATGACTATCAGATACCCTGTAATACGAAACATATTTTGATAAGCCTAAAAGTGTTGTATATCATAAAAGTATGGTATATAACAAGTCCACTTAATGCCTAGTATATCCCATAGCAAAAAGTTATCAATTTCCAATGTGATAATGTGTAAACATTTAGTAGAAGGCTGTAAATACTCTATATGAGCTGTGCATATACCAATTAACAGCATCATTAGCCATGCACATCAAAGCCTACGTCACCTGTAGTTCCTTCTATACCCTATAATATATCAATCATAGGCTTATACGTTTACGAGTAATCGGATCAATTAATATGCAGCGTAAGAACGTCATATCTTCAGCTGCTTTTATCAAGTTGATTATTCTTTATAAATAATCAATTTGGTTTTATGGAACTGCATTTGCTTTGCATTTTTCCTGGAATTTATGTATGCTTCGACTAACTAATTCCCACTTATTTGCCAATCAAAGCAACAGCAGCAGCAGCTTGGATATAAAACACGTTTTAGCGCTTAGTCGGAAATGTATCAAGAAATTGAGTTAATTAACATAGAGAGCTGTGGGGCGCCACGCTTCGAACGTCGCAATTGATATTGAGTATTGGATTTCGATTGTAAACAGAGCCGAATGCGGCAATATAAACAAGTCAACGAACGCATGATATCAGCGAGAGATACCCCTTAAAGTGTGGTAGAGGGTGAAAGGGAGCTAAGTGCTGAGATGGAGATACTTGTAAAGAGAGCGAGGGAGAGAGAGAGAGAGAGAGAGAGAGAGAGAGAGAGAGAGAGAGAGAGACAGAGAGAGAGACAGAGAGAGAGAGAGAGACAGATGTATATATATATATATATATATATATATAGAGGAAGATAGATAGATAGAAAGAGAGAGAAATAGAGAGATAGAGAGACAGAGAGATAGAGAGACAAAGAGACAGAGAGATAGAGAGATATAGAGACAGAGAGACAGAGAGACAGAGAGATAGAGAGAGAGAGATGCAGAGAGACAGAGAGATAGAGAGAGAGAGAGATGCAGAGAGACAGAGAGACAGAGATATAGGGAGACCGAGAGACAGAGATATAGGGAGACATAGACATAGGGAGAAATATAGATAAAGAGACATAAAGATTGAGGCAAAAACAGAAATAGAGAGAGAGATAGAGAGAGAGAGGCAGAGAAGTGAAAAGAGACTTAGAAATAGAGTGAGAAGGAGATAGAGATTGAGGGAGGCAGAGCTAGAGTGTGAGAGAGATAGAAATTGAAGGAGATATAGAGAAATAATGATGGAGAGAGGCTTGGAACGAGGGAAAGGAAAGATAGCCATACAACACTGCACTTAATGGATACAGCTCTCTCTCTCTCTCTCTCTCTTTCTCTTTCTCTTTCAATCTTCAGTTCTATATTCCTCTTTGTATCTCACGACTCCACCTGCTAGTGCATAGTGCACTCGACTCAGTAAAGTCTCAACATATCGCGCAACGCAATTGGGAATTTTTCAGACTTCAGCTCGGCACTGGGCAATTCCAGTCGCCAAGCTCAAAGCCCCATTGCCAGCGCCAGTTGATAACGCGTCACAAAAACACATTGAACCGCTATAAAAGCTGACTGGCCAAGTGCTGTAGCATCAGTGCAATCGCAAATACTCTTGAGTCTTCACAGCATTCAAGCAAAACAAAACAAAACCAAATCAATATGAAATTCCTGTCGCTCGCCTTTCTGCTCGGCCTCCTCGCCCTGGCCAGTGGTAAGTCAAACTATTCGAGAGATTTCACAATCGACATTTAACTAAACTGCAATCCTCAACAGCCAACCCTGGCAACGTCATCATCAACGGCGACTGCAAAGTGTGCAATGTGCGTGCCTAAAGCCTCGACCTCAGGTCCTGGCCGCAGCAGCAATAGAACGAGCAGCAGCAGCAGCAGCAGCAGCAGCAGCAGCAGCAGCCGCAGTCTTAGCCACAAACTCAATAGACAAATATTTTAGTGCCAAATATTTTCCATACTATGCATTTAAGTACAACAACAAAAACTAAACAAAATGTTCAGTAAATTCTTATTTTTATAATTTAAAGAACAAGCTTTGAAGGACTTTAAAATAATTTTAAATAAATAAAAAAAAATTTAAACATTTAAAGTAAATTGTTTATATTTTGGGGTATTTTTGAATATTTTTAAATTTCAGCTTAACATTTTTGAAATTTAAAATTTAAAAAAATATGTATAAAAAGTTTTTTAAAAATAAAAAAAAATAAATCAACTCAAGCGCATACTATACCATACTATACTATGCTATACTATATTATACTATACTATACTATACTATACTATACTATACTATACTATACTATACTATACTATACTATACTATACGATGCTATATCTACTAGCTGCCTCACGTTTCAGAGAATAGTAGGAATAAAGAACAAGAGAGAGAGCTGTATCATCGTGCGCCTCTCTCTGCCCTTTCTCTATCTGAGTGCTTGACTATATCTGTCTATCAGCATTTCTCTATCTCTCTCCGTCTCGCTCTCTTTTGTCTCACATATGCTATGCTTGTCACTCTTGATTGGTTTGTTTATTTCAGTCTCTCGCACTTTATTGCTCTAACTTTCTCTCTCTCACGCCTTGTTACATTCTCTCTCCTAATACATGCTTTTTTTTCTTTCTAGTTTTATCTGTGTGTATCTTTACTCTGTTCTCTTTCGTCTCTCTTTCTCTTTCACTATCTCTTCTATAAAAACTCTCTCTCTCTCTCTAAATATATATATAATATATATCTCCCTATATATTTCTAGCTCTCAATCCATCTCACGCTCCTTCTCTATCTTCCTCTCTTTCAATACATATAAAGCCCAAGATCAAGCTGCAGCTGCTCGCAAAAAAACATTTAAAAACATTTAAAAACATATATATTCTCAATCTGTTATATTATTTATTTGATGTTTATTTTCAGGCACCTAATTGACAGAGTTCATAGAGATCAAATTGATTGTGCTCCTCCAAGCTGGGAAATACCTAGGAAATACAATCTGTGCTGAGCTGAGAGCATGCCAAGTTGACTTCTGCCTCAATCAAGCCAATCTGTAAATTGTGCTCTCTATAAAAGTGCATGCATATAGACGACTGCGACTCAGATCGTTTGGAATCGTTGCTGTGACTATGAAATCGATTGCGTTGCAGCTGCTGCTTTTGGGCTGCCTTCTGGCTGCCGTCTGCGGTAATTGAAATTTGCACTGAAATCTAATACTCTATCTGTATATACTATATATTATGTGTTATGTTTCTATCAACAGCCACACCTGGCAAGGTGATCATCAATGGAAAATGTGTCGACTGCAATCGACCCGAGGATGACGATTCCATCATCATTCCTGATGAAGGCAAAGTCTCTGCTGCCGTCAGCCAGGCCTTGACGTCGGGCGCTGTGGGCTTTGGACTCCTCTATTATTTTATAAGCCAATATTTCCATTAATAGTTGTTTTTTAATTGAGATACTATCAAATAAAGAATATTTCAAATATTTAAAAATTTTATTTATTTATATAGCGACATTTGTGTAGGGTATCTTTGGGCATATCAATCTGGAAGTTCATGATAGACTCTCAGTTTATCTCTCTGTTCTTCTTTGTCTTGTTCAGTCTATGTGTGGCTGCCTCGCTGTGTGTAACTTCTCTCTCTCTCTCTCTCTCTCTCTCTCTCTCTCTCTCTCTCTCTCTCTCTCTCTCTCTCTTTATCTTTCTGCTATTCTATCTATCTTTCACTCTCTGTATCTCTCTTAATCTTCCTTCCTCTCTCTCTCTATCTCTCTCTCTCTCTTCCTCTCTCTTTCTCCCTCTATGTAATTTGCCCTCTCTGTCGCTCTCTGTGTCTGAGAGGAAGAGTCTTCCTCTCTCTCTCCCTTTCTATCATTCCTTTTCTCTCTCTTTCTCTCTATCTCTCTCTGTCTATATTTCTCTCTCTCTTTATCTTTAACTTTTACCCTAACACTCTCTCTATATCACTTTCTTTTACTCTTCTCCCTCTCTCTCTCTCTCTTTCTCATAGTCTTTGATACTCTATACTCATTAAATCTGTGCACAACAGGGTATATCTATCTTCCATAAATCACTTAATGACATTTTTCTTTTTCTATACTATATTCTTGGTAAATATCTGTCCGATCGCAAAAAAATAAATCCCAAATAAATATTGATTCAAGCATACGTCGCTTGAGCTCAACTCAAGCACCCATTTCACATACTTATTCAAACGTGTGGATTTTCCCAAGCTCATGTTCATTGAACTGTTATCAACTGTATAATATAGACGTCTATATTAATGTGTTTCTACGAACAGCACTGTTGGCTTATGAGCTATATAAGTCGGAGATGTGATTGCAGTTGCCTCAGTTCTGTGCGAGGTTGACTTTGAATAAGATGAAAATCCTGTCGATTGCATTTCTGCTGGGTCTCTTGGCACTGGCCAGTGGTATGTAGGGGCTATACGAGTGTTAATCACCATATCTATAATATATATATCTCCCTCTAGCTACACCCCTTAGGCCCGGTGATGTGATCATCAATGGACATTGCATCAACTGCAATGTGCACGGAGGTTGAAGCAGCTGAAATTGATTTTATTTTAAAGATTGTTTCATAAAAAGAAAAATTGCTGAAATAGACAAGAACAACTTTGTATACTCTTTGTTCCCAAAATACAAAAACACATATTTTATTTATATTTGCTAAATATTTGTTTATTTCTTAGTCGCCTCGAATGTTGCACACTTTGCAATCGCCGTTGATGATCACATTGCCTGGATGCAGCGGATTAGCTGTGAATTATGGCATATACTATATAGTTACGGTATTCTTCTGGGGCATGCCCGACTCGCACTTACCGCTTGCCAGAGCCAACAGAGACAGCACAAAAGCCAACGACAGCCACTTCATGTTTCTTCTAGTTGCGAATTCTCAAACGAAACTGTTCGTGTGAGCTGCTCGACGAGTCGCTTTTATAGCGCGACCGATCGGGTGTTTGACTCAACTGCTATAATTATATAGTATTTTTTTAATTGATAAACGTGCATTGGAAATGCGCACTTGTTTAATCTGTCTATGCCAAACTGGACTCACGGCTAGGCCAAGTCTAAAACCTGATAAGATCAAGTCAGGGATCGTTCGGGTTTGACATTCTATATAGTTAAATATAAATTGATATTTTAATACTCTACAAAGCATTTGCTTAGAGTTTCTTCCCTTTCAGTATCAGGCTGCATGGTTAGGGTATACAATAGTCGCACAACAGGTCTGAACTGTCTTTAATCTATTGAAAAAGCAGTTCATTCATGCACAAGGCATACACTTGCTACAAGCTCATACAGTTATAAGCATTGACTACTGACAGCTACAGATGTATGTAAATAAATGAATAAATATTAAATGCGTAAATTCAAATAAGCGAATGCTCGTGTTTTATGCCAACTAAGTAGACGTTAATCAAATCAATTTGATTATTTTTACATGCAAAATTGTTCAGTTATGTTAAGTGGGGTATATAAGGCTGTGAAATACTGTGTAAAATTAAAAAAATATTATCTATTATAAATAAAAAGTTAAATCTATATGTATTTATTTTAGGCATCTCTCATGAGTCTGTTTATAAAATTTGGTGTTTTTAGAGGCTATAATACCTGAGTTCTTTGAGGTATATAGAGCAACATGAGAGTTGGTAACGATTTTTAATGTTTTAGAAATAGAAGAGAAAACTATTTACCAAATTTGGTGTTTCTAAAGTCTATATATCCTGAGTTCAATGGGTTGTATAGGAAAGTTTAAGAGATGGATAGATATGCTGCAGATATAATGAACAACTATTTAAGCATACAATGTCTAGTAGGGAGTATAAGTATACCAAAAACTCTATATAGCATGCTAGGGCTTAGTTACTTCTATACCAATCACATTGTAATTTACAGGGTATTTTAATCACATTTAAATAGAAGCAAAAAAAAATCTTAAAGCCCAAATTAAAAACCCTTTAAAAAGCAATGTTTGGCAAACTTTGAACATGGCCAACGAGTTGGGCTGGCTATGGTAAAAGGTAAATGAACGTGTTTGTGGTTGAATTCAGTTTCGTTGGCTAAAAGTTGCGTAGCATGTGTGTGTGTGTGCGTGTGTGTGTGTGTGTGCGTGTGTGTGTGTGTGTGTGGTTGGCAATTAAGCCAATGAAGCATTAAAAACACCAGCCAAGGGCGTAAGCCATGCAAAGTGAACTGGAATCAGAGACTGGGATTGTGGGGGCATACCAAAAAGGATATGGGAATGAAGCATGCTATCTCCCTCCCTCCCACTGTATGTCACAGCTTGGCTTTGGGTGGATTAGCGTGGATGTTGCCGTTGCTGCTGCCGTTGCTGCTGCTGTTGCTGCCACATTTGTCAATGTAAAAAGCATTACGCTTAAATGAACCCATGCACATGCATAAATACGGCGAAGCCAACGCGGCGAACAGACGACACGTGTGCGTTAACAATTTAATTACGCCAAATAAACCGCCCACAGACAGCCACCCGCCCAGCCACGCAACCAGCCAACAGATGTTGCCCAAAAAGTTAATCACCCAATCGACGGGCAGGTCTGCTGTATTAAAGACTTACAACAGGGCGAAACTTCACGAGCTCGCAAATCCATTAGCCAACGCTTTGTTGCACGTGTGTGCGGGGGCAGTGAAAGGGGGCGTGGTGGCAGCCAATGCCTAAGAAAGCTGGGCCCTATTTACTTAAGCTGGTGTGAAAATATGCCATGAGTGTGCATATACGAATAGAGGTTGAACACGTGTGTGAGTGTGTGTGTGTGAAGGTGTCTGTAGGTGTCTGCAGGTGTGGGTGTGTGTGCAAATATGTCAGTGGTTACACAGAGAGATAGCTGCAGAGTCGGATATATATTATCTGACTGAAGGTAAAGTGTGCCAAGACGAAGCTGTAATGCGCTTTCAGCTGTGAAGAAAGAGAGGTCATGACATGAAACTTGGAATACTGGAATATTGGCAACTGAAGGCTAGAATCTGGAATATGGAATATGGAATATGGAATATGGAATATGGAATGTGGAATATGGAATATGGAATATGGAATGTGGAATATGGAATATGGAATATGGAATATGGAATATGGAATATGGAATATGGAATATGGAATATGGAATATGGAATATGGAATATGGAATATGGAATATGGAATATGGAATATGGAATATGGAATATGGAATATGAAATATGAAATATGGAATATGGAATATGGAATATGGAATATGGAATATGGAATATGGAATATGGAATATGGAATATGGAATATGAAATATGAAATATGAAATATGGAATATGGAATATGGAATATGGAATATGGAATATGGAATATGGAATATGGAATATGGAATGTGGAATATGGAATATGAAATATGGAATATGGAATATGGAATATGGAAGATGGAATATGGATTATGGGTTTTAAAATATGGAATATGGAATATGGAAAATAGAATATGGTATATAAAACATGGAATATGGAATATGGAACCTAAAATAAACTTGAAATATGCTTTGCAGAAGTAACCACACAGTCTGTAATAATGTAATACATATACCAAACAGCTTATCTATAATTAACATTTATAATTAACATACTGTTATTAACATTCCATACTATGTTAGCTCCTTTAAGCTTTCAACATGCAGTTTATACATCAAAAAGTCTGCGTTACCCCATTTAACTACATAGACAGAGCTTTGACTACGCAAATATATGCTTTCATTTCTATATAACTCTTGTATATATATATATATATATATATATATATATATATATATATATATATATATATATATATATATATGTATATATATATGTGTATTCCGTGTGCATAGCAGTTGACTGTGGGAGTAAAACAGAAGATAGTCAGAGGCATTTCTTGGCAGCTGGGGCGCTATTAGTTTATTATTACGACCAGCGTTTTATTGTCAACCTGTGGAGTGTGTGGCAGTGTGTGTGTGTGTGTGTGTGTGTTGTGTGTGGGCAATTGTGGGCGTGTCCATGAACATGTGTGCACTTCTGCCTGGCCATATATGAAATATTCTGTTGATTTGCCACGCCCTGTTGTTGCTGTTGTTGTGCGAGTGTGTGTGTGTGTGTGTTTTTGTGGTTAGTTTTATGGCTTATAGCATGTGTGTGTCTGCGGTTTTTATGCGTTGGCATTCTATAAAATTTATGTTTATTTTTTTGACAAACGGAAACGGAAGTTTTTTGCTGCATCTTTTAGGCGCGGCGCACGGGGCGTATACGTGTTTTAGAGTTTATGCCTTAAGCCGTAGCACATAAAACATTTAAACGGCCTACAGTTAAAATGAAAACATTATGAAACACAGCCGGAGGTCGGAGGGGAGTCGAGGCGAAATTTTAAATGCCTTTTACGCCTGGCTTTGTGTTCCTGGCCCTGGGGACAAATCTTTTAAAGACGAAAGGGTAAGGCTGGCTAAGCAGGGGGAGGCGAGCTGCAAGATTTGAGCCCAGGGAGTTTGAAAAGTAGTCGCTGCAAAGTAATTACGCAAAGGATTTGGTTAAACACTTTAGTGCCGGCAGCAGCAGCGGCAGCAGCAGCAACAAGCTGGCTCAAAGGAAGCCTGGAAAGGAAGGAAAATGTTGCAAAGAGAAAAAAGTTTTGCATAAAAAGAAAACATGGAAAATAAAATTATTTTTACAAAGAGCAAACAGTCAACAATTGCCGCGGCCCCAGTTGGCCAAGCCACGCCCACTGAAGCCAGCAAATAGCGCCACGTGAGCGAAATTGCTAATCAACTGGGCAAAAGCGTTCGAGGGCAAACGTAAAAGCCTCTAAAGGACACTCAGCACGTTTTAAGTGCCAGTTGCTTGCTGTTCTTGTGTGTGTGTGTGAGTGTGTGTGTGTGTGAGGGGTGTGCATGTGTGCCTCATCATTTGCCATGTTGTATGTTAGGCAGCGAAGGCTTTAATGTATTTAAGCTGGGCACACAACATTATTGTCAGCTGGGAATAGCGTGGGTTGGAGAGTGAGTGGGTGGGGCTGGCTTTAGGGGGTGGCATGTTGCTGGCTTTATGTGTAGGTGTGATGTCGTCAAAGTGACATGAGCCAGAGACAAGAGCCAAAGAGTGCCGCTGGCAAAAGCGACAGCAACTAATGACAGCTCTGTCTGTATATATATATGTGTGTGACTGTGTGAATGTGTGTGTGTGTGTGGCGTTTCAGCAAAAGCCAAAGCCTACTTCAGGCTGAACCACACAGCCCCATTAGCCCTAACCCACTAAAATCCATTTCAATCTGCTCCCTTTCGAGTTGGGGATTTGCGTTTTTGGTGGTTGTCTTGCATTAGCCAAAGATATGGCCATAAAGATATGTATATATATATATATATATATATAAATATATATATCTCACTGTACAGCTCTGGCATGCGTTAAGCCTTGATGTTTTAATCACACTTCGTAATTGAAATGCTGTTAAGCAGCTGTGCGCACTGGCAAAAGACCAAAATGCGACTAAGTGAAAAGTTGTTGCGAGCTAATTGGATATTGGATTGAGATTGAGTTTGCTCTGATATGTGGTGAGGCTTAAGGAATACGTATGTGTAGGTATATATAAATATATATCTATGTATGTGTAGGTAAGCGTAGCACTCTTGCCATCCCTATCCCTAGCTTTGCTCTATGGGCATTGCCAAGTCTTACACTCAAAAGTCAAGTTAATTCACATGCTAAACAACGAAGTGATTGATTGAGTGATTGACAGCTTGATGAACTGACTAAGTGAGTGCCTTATATGCTTGCTGAGCTGACTGATTGTCTGACAAGCTGGTTAAGTAGCTGAAGAGCAGCATGACTGATTGAGTACCTGATTGATTGATTGAGTGATTGACTGATAAAGTAATAGACTCACTTATTTATTGATTGCCTGACTGTGATTGCCTGCTAAAGTGATTGATGGCTAAATTGAATGAATATTTGATGTCTGCGAGCCTCTCTGCTTGACTGCCTAATTGATTGACTGACTACCTTATTTGATTGACTGACTTATTGATTATCAGACTTAGCTTTAGAGAGTTGCTTCCTGACAGTCCCATTTAAATGACTGACTGCTTAGCTGAGTGACTGAGTGATTGATGAACTTAACAAAGAATAAACTGATTGATTGACTCACTGAATGACTATCGGACTGATTAACCATTCAGATGACTTAATGATTGACTGTCTGATGAGCTAATTGGCTTGCCGAGGCACAACTTGTTAGTCGAGCGCCTAACAGAAAGTGATTGACAGATTGGCTGACTGACAGACTGATTGACTGACAAAGACTAACTGATTGAATGGCTGATTGGTTGGGTGATTGATTGGGTGATTGATTAGCTGACTCACTGATTGACTGGGTAATTGACTAGATGATTGACTGACAGATTGACTGGCTGATTGACTAGCTGATTGACTGACAGATTGACTGACTGACAGACTGATTGGTTGACAAATATTCACTGATTGATTGGCTGATTGACTGGCTGATTGACTGGCTGATTGACTAGCTGATTGACTGAAAGATTGACTGACAGACAAACTGATTGGCTGACAAATATTAACTAATTAACTGGCTGATTGACTGTGTAAACTGAATGACTAATGAACTGATTGACTGCTGAGCTGAAGTACTAGCTGGCTGCCTGGCAAACTAATTTAGCAACTCATTTACCTGACTGCCTGACTAAGAGATTGACTGGTTAAGTGACTGAGTAATTGTCTGATGTGGCATAGCTAAATAGCTAAAATTGTGCAGTGTTTTGGAAAGTTGTTTCTGCGAGCGTGGAACACTGATGAAAGGCGATTATGTATAGTATATATATGCAGATGTATTATATATTCTGAGTTCTGACTAAACCCAATTACTGAACATCTTCCGCTCGACTATAAACATAGTAATGCCATCTCGCTTGCGCGCCTTATCGCCAAATTGTTTTGAATTAGCTTCGAGCTTTATTTGTAGTCATGCTATCAGCAACAGTCTGAGTCTCAACAGCAGTCTCTAAACCGAAGTCAAAGCAGGCACACACCGAACTCCTCTCATCCACACACACACACACACACACACACACACACACATGTTGCTTAAAGCAGGGCTAGTCCTGTTAGCCGGTCTGCTGTGGCTGGGCAGCTGTCCGGTTAGCCAAGCAGATGTGGCCAAGCTCATTTGCTACTACGATGGGTCGAGCATGGATCGTCAAGGTGAGCCAGGCCTAATCTTTGTGTGCCAAGTGCCAGGGTGTAACAGAGGTTATCTCTTCTAAATAATATATATAATATTTATATATACATTATATATATATATATATTTTTTTATTTTTATTTTTTTCTCACAGGTCTCGCTCAGCTTTCCCTGCACGAAGTGGAGCCCGCTTTGGGCTTTTGCAACTATCTGATTTATGGCTACGCGGGCATCAATAGGGAGAACTTCAAGATCCAGAGCCTAAGTCCCGAGCTCACCTATAATCGCCAGCATTATAAACACTTTACGGAGCTGCGCCAGAGGCATCCGCATTTGCGTATCCTGCTCTCCGTGGGCGGCGGCCGAGATATAAATGGCGAGGGCTCGGATACAGATAAGTATTTGAGTCTGCTGGAGCTGCCAGAGAGGCGGATTAGCTTCAAGGCCAGCGTTGTTGAGGAGTTGAACAAATATGGCTTCGATGGCCTGGACTTGGCTTGGCAGTTTCCGCCGGTGAAGCCCAAGCAGCAGCAGGGCGCCTTGAAGCGTGCCTGGAGCTCGTTCAAGGGCTGGTTCAGCAGCAACTCCGTCGATCCCAATGCCAACGAGCACAAGGCGCAATTCGCCTCCTTTGTCAGGGAACTGCGACTGGACCTGCAGCGCTATCGCAAACTGTTGACACTCAGCATGCTGCCCAATGTGGATGCAGAGCGTAAGTAGCCCATGGAGTATCAGCTAGAAACTATTCTAAATCTTTGCAGCAGTCTACATAGATATACCCACGGTGCTCAGCTTCGTGGACTTCGTCAATTTGGGCACCTACGACTTCCATACTTCCGTACGTGAGCCCAAGCAGGCGGATCTGCCGGCTCCACTGTATGCCATGTACGATCGCGATCCTAGGCAAAATGTTCATTACCAGGTGCAGTATTGGCTCAACAACTCGGCCAATGCCGAGCAGCTGAACGTTGGCATTGCGGGCTACGGACGTTCGTGGAAAATGTCACGGAACTCGGGCATCACGGGATTTCCGCCAATTGCCGAAACTGAAGGAGCTGCTCTCGGTGGCAAGCAGATAGATCAGCCCGGCTTGCTAAGCTGGCCAGAGATATGTGACATGCTGCAGCAACATCTGGGCCAGGGCAAGGATACGGGTACAGAGCACCTGCGCAAGGTGGGCGATCCCACGAAACGTTTCGGCATCTATGCCTATCGAGCGGCTGACGAAAATGGTGAGAATGGCATCTGGGTGGGCTACGATGATCCCACGACGGCGGCCATCAAAGCTGGATATGTGCAAGCTCAAGGCCTGGGCGGTGTGGCCTTCCACGATCTGTCCCTAGACGATTTCCGGGGTCAATGTGCGGGCGAAAAGTTTCCCATTCTGAGAAGCATCAAATATAAATTATGAATTCTTCAGGAATAACAAAAATATAGAGAAAATATAAAATATAAAATATAAATATAAAATATAAAATATAAAATATAAAATATAAAATATAAAATATAAAATATAAAATATAAAATATAAAATATAAAATATAAAATATAAAATATAAAATATAAAATATAAAATATAAAATATAAAATATAAAATATAAAATATAAATAATAAAATATAAAATATAAAATATAAAATATAAAATATAAAATATAAAATATAAAATATAAAATATAAAATATAAAATATAAAATATAAAATATAAAATATAAAATATAAAATATAAAATATAAAATATAAAATATAAAATATAAAATATAAAATATAAAATATAAAATATAAAATATAAAATATAAAATATAAAATATAAAATATAAAATATAAAATATAAAATATAAAATATAAAATATAAAATATAAAATATAAAATATAAAATATAAAATATAAAATATAAAATATAAAATATAAAATATAAAATATAAAATATAAAATATAAAATATAAAATATAAAATATAAAATATAAAATATAAAATATAAAATATAAAATATAAAATATAAAATATAAAATATAAAATATAAAATATAAAATATAAAATATAAAATATAAAATATAAAATATAAAATATAAAATATAAAATATAAAATATAAAATATAAAATATAAAATATAAAATATAAAATATAAAATATAAAATATAAAATATAAAATATAAAATATAAAATATAAAATATAAAATATAAAATATAAAATATAAAATATAAAATATAAAATATAAAATATAAAATATAAAAAATAAAATAAAAAATAAAAAATATAAAATATAAAATATAAAATATAAAATATAAAATATAAAATATAAAATATAAAATATAAAATATAAAATATAAAATATAAAATATAAAATATAAAATATAAAATATAAAATATAAAATATAAAATATAAAATATAAAATATAAAATATAAAATATAAAATATAAAATATAAAATATAAAATATAAAATATAAAATATAAAATATAAAATATAAAATATAAAATATAAAAAATAAAATAAAAAATATAAAATATAAAAAAATATAAAAAATAAAATAAAAAATATAAAATATAAAATATAAAATAAAATGGCCCATAAAAAATGTTTTTTATGGAAATAGTCTTTCGCTTCTATCGAAGCTTTTACGCTTAAGCCGCTTTGCATGAAAAGTCTTAACAACAAAAAATGCAAAAAAAGGTGGAAAACCAATCCAATTCAAACAGAGAGTGGCAGAGCGAGAGGAAGGGAGATAGAGATATTTCAAAGAGCGCCTAAAAGCATGCTACAATAAATTGATACAGCCAGCGAAGCAAGAGAGGAAAAAGTCGCAACAAAGTTCGTTCGCACAAGGGAAATGCAAAATGAGAAAGAAGAGAGAAAAAGAACACGTCGCATTAAACGCAAACGAATCTGGCCAAGCAGAAAGCTTGACAAAAAACCCAACGTCCAGGTGAGCGTGGCCGGCAGCGAGACGAATGTCCAAAGTAAAAGTTGAAATTAAACCAATTAGTTTGCCTGCGTCAACCCGGTCTGCAGCCGCCCTCAGCTGCCAAGACGCGGGCACAACGGCAGGTGGGCGTGGCAGGTGGCGGGCAAGGGTAAGGCGCTGGCAGCGATGCTCAGTCAGGCATTTAGGCAGGTTCCATTTACAAGAGCCGCCCGCCCGAACTCCCAACTCCAAACTTCCGACACGCGACACCCGGCGTGTCCCGACTCCTGGAGTTCCGGAGTCCCGAGTCCTAGCTGACGGCGTCATAAATTAATTATGATTTAACAACTTTAGCATGCACGACACGGCGAAAACTTTGCGCTTTTCAAGCGTCTCTTTTTTTCATAATAAAAAAAAAGTCGAGAAGTTTTTTTTTTATTTTTAATTTTAATGAGCGCAAAAAGTTGAAAAGTTGTTCGTAAAGCTGAGCGAGGACTGAGCGCGGTCTGAGGAAATTTGATAAATATATTCACGAGAAAATATCATAAGCTGAAGTGCGTTCGTTTTAGCGGTTGTTTACTTTAGCCCCTGCCGGCCCGCGCCGCTTTTGATGTCCTCGAAGGCCTTGAGCCAGAGCTTGTCGAACTGTTTGGGCAGCTTGGCGCGCACCAGGTCGGCCATTTGGCGGGCGCCCCGCAGATTCGCCTGCTCGTAGTAGGGCAACTCGGAGATTCTAGTCAGCCAGGCGCTGAGCTTGGGATAGGTGACGGCATCGACGGGCGCGTAGCTCAGGTGGAGGGTGCTCAGAGTGGCGACGATGCTGAAGTCCGCCACGGTCACCAGTTGTCCGGCTAAGTAGTTGCGTCCGTCGAGAAACTTTTCGAGCAGCTCATAGGCCTTATGCACCTGTTCAATGAGGGCCTTTGGCAACTCCGTCACCTGCTCCTGGAAGATCAGGTGCTGCAGCTGCTTGAAGAGCACAAATAAAATGCCCGAATCGAAGTGCAGACGTTGATCCACCAGGGCGCGCTTCAAAGGATCACGTGGATACAGGACATCGGTGAAGGCATATTTGCCCACCAGATAGCCCATGATGGCGTGCGAGTCCCAGATGCAGGTCTCGTTATCCTGCAGCACGGGCACCGTACGCTGCGGATTCTTGCGCTCGAAATACGGCTCCAAGTGCTCTCCGGCAAACAGATCCAAGTGGAAAAATTCATGCTCCAGCTCCAGCGCGCGCAAGGTGAGCAGCACGGCGCGCACGCCCGGACTCAGTTCCGTGCCAAACAGGACGAGCACCATGATACGGATATATATTGTATATATAGCTATCTGGAATAACTGTTTAGCAGTTACTGCGCTTGCTTTAAGCCAACTCAACTGAGTCTCTACCGCCAGAGACAGCTGCCGTCAACCAGTGCATGATTTCAGTTTACACACTGCCAGATTAGATAAGATTAGATAATACCAACAACTAATTATATGTTAAATAAGAACTAAAATAATCTAAAGACGTCATAATGCTGCAAGTCCAAGTCTATACTTGTTTTTATTATTAATGCTGCGCTGTTCAGTGTCTGAGTGCTTAGATCTTATCGCTCAACTCTGTGTTTGCCCAAGTGTCAGCTGGCTAATCTGATATATATACTATGAGTATATATACATATATATGATAAGAATTATATATGTATATATCAGACATTCATGGCAAAAGCCCTAAACAAATCAGATAAATGATTCAGATTGTGGCACAGTTTGCATGTGCCTGAAAATGCATAAATTATTTAAATTAATCGAAATAAAAAAGCTGTAAATTCAATTTTAATAGTCATAAATACCCTGTAATTTGGCAGAAGCAGCAGCAACTGCGTGTGTAATTCGTTACCGTTCTTTAAAAAAATAATTATTATTGAAAAATATTAAAAATAATTAAATAAAATATTATTATAATAATAGTTTTACGAAATTTCCCTAATTTATCAAATAGACAAATTATGAACATTTTTAAAAATTTAATTTAATTTTTTTATGAAAAATTTTACTTTAATTATAAAAAGTTATAAATATTTGTTTTTTATTTATAATTTTTATAATAAAATAATTAATATTTCTTATTTATATATTTTTTATATATTTAGTACATTATAATTTATTTAAATTTATATTAAATTAATTCTACTTAAGCTTTGCCCAAACTTTATTCAAATCAATTTCGCAATAAAAATCTCTATAATTTAGTTTACCTACTTAGCAGAACCTACTCTAATCAGTATGGAAACACTTTCATTTAATCTGATATACTATCTTATAATTATTAATTTGATATACTGCATAATTAACTAAGTGAAAATCGTTTGTTTTTCATCGAGCTAGGTTTGTTGAGGTAATGGAGCGCCTCTGCCTCGTGCAGCTGGTTATAAGCACGGAACACCAAGATGACCTTCGGCACAGGCAACATTTCCCAGACACACCTCCACTATAAAAGGACCTGCCGAGTAACACCTGGCCGTTAGTCAAATTCGATCAATCAAAGCTAAAGGATGGTCAAACTTATAATCTATGGCTTGGAGGCGGGACCGCCCACGCGTGCCTGCTTGCTGACACTGAAGGCGCTGGAACTGCCCTACGAACTGGTCCACGTTAATTTCCTAAATGGAGAGCACTTGACACCTGAGTTCTTGGAAAAGAATCCGCAGCACACAGTGCCGATACTGGAGGATGACGAGGGTTGCATTTGGGACTCGCATGCCATAATGACCTATCTGGTGGGTAAATATGGGAAGGATGACGCACTGTATCCACTGGACCACCATCAGCGCGCCATTGTGGACCAGCGGCTGCACTTCGACTCGGGGCCCATGTTCACCGGTGCTCTGCGTCCCATAACAAAGGGTCTCTTAATGCTGGGCGAAACCGTTATCGAACAATCTCGAATCGATGCAGTTGGCGAAATCTACGACCTGGTGGAAATTTTTTTGGGCGATAACGATTTTGTGGCTGGCAACGAGCTGACCTTAGCTGACTTTAGCTTTATCTCGTCGATAAGCTGTCTGTGGATCTACCTGCCGATAGATGAGGTTAAATATCCGCGAATTTCGGCCTGGCTGGGACGTCTCAAGGAGCTGCCCTACTACGAGGAGGCCAATGGCGTGGGCGCTGCTCAGCTAGAGACAATCCTCAAGTCGAAAAACTTTACAATTGCAACTTAGATCTGCATTCTATTTGAATAGATTATTAATATACATACGTTTATTAGCTAGCACAAAATATCTATTGAGAGATATGCTCACAAGTGAGCTCTCTTTATGGTGAAATATTTGTTTACTAAAATACAATGGAAAATGCAGAGTCACGGCGCGTCAGCATATTGAAGAGAGCGCGATCACAGTTACAATTCCTCATTTACAAAAGCAGCAAACACAAAGAGCGCAAGCAACTGAGAGCGTAAGAGCAGCTAATGAACAGTTGGCAAGCAATAATTTCTAAAAATAACTAAGAGAGCTAACGCATGATAACTTCACACACCTATACACTGCTTAAGTTCTATGTATTTGTATTCTTTTATTAAAATAAAACAGTCATTAATTAGCTCCTCTCCCTCTCTATCTCTATGTAACTAATTAAAAAATCATTAAAATTTGCTTTTACTGGTGCTAGAAATCAATGCTTCGTTAACGAAAAAAGTTCCGTTGTATGTGTGTGAGTGCAGCAGCAGCAGCAGCAGCAGCTACTGAGAGAGTTACAAAGTTAAAGAGCGTGGGTAGTTAGCTGCAGCTACGCTCGCTCACTCCACAGTTAGCTACACTCTTGCTGCAGCTACAGTGGAATGAGCGTAGCTGTAGCCAACTTCCCACGCTCTTGAACTTTGTAACTCTCTCCGAGTCTGGGCAGGTAGGTAGAATTGGCGTGTTCGCCTCTCTCCAAGGGTCGCTTGCCTATAAAAACAGCGACGCTCACTCCTAGCGGTCAGTTACCGTTCAGCCACCGAACACAGCACACACAAGATGGTGAAGCCAATTCTTTATGGAATCGATCCCAGTCCACCAGTGCGCGCCGTCAAACTGACGCTGGCTGCACTGCAGCTGCCCTACGACTATAAAGTTGTCAATATTATGAATAAGGAGCAGCATTCCGAGGAATATCTGAAGAAGAATCCCCAGCACACGGTGCCACTGCTGGAGGATGGAGCTGCCAACATCGCTGACTCCCATGCCATCATGGCGTATCTGGTGAGCAAATACGGCAAGGATGACTCACTGTACCCCAAGGATCTGGTGAAGCGGGCGCTGGTGGATCAGCGCATGTACTTCGAGTCGGGCGTCGTCTTCGCAAATGCCCTGCGCAGCCTCACCAAATTGGTGCTCTTCCTCGGCAAGACGGAGGTGCCGCAGGAGCGCATCGATGCAATCACTGAGGCTTACGATTTCATCGAAGCTTTCCTCAAGGATCAGGACTACGTTGCCGGCAGTCAGTTGACCATTGCCGACTTCAGCCTCATCTCCTCGGTCAGCTCTCTGGTTGCCTACGTGCCCGTCGATGCCGCCAAATATCCCAAGCTGAGCGCATGGATCAAGCGCTTGGAACAGTTACCCTATTATGCGGAAAACAGCACAGGTGCACAGCAATTTGCCGCTGCTATTAAAAGCAAACCATTCAAAGTGGTTGCCTAAGTGATATCAGTTTCTCTTAAGCTATTTAATAAATATTTTGTTTATCTACTCATCGATGATCAATTATCTCTGCTGTCGATACTTTTATCAACAAAACGAATGCTGCGCATGAGGCTAAAAGAGAGAGCTGCGCTGAGCATGAAATGAAGACAAACATGGAAAGAGCGAGAAACACCATTAGTCACCGTAGGAAATTTTAAACGGTAAAACAAAATTTTGTTGATTAGGTAATTTTTGCTGTTGGAATTTAGCGTGTAGTATAGGGGAAGGAAATTACTCTCTTTGCTTAAATTCGCAACAGTGTTGCCTGTTTAGCTACTGTCTCGTCAGCTACTTATAGTAATAGGCAACTTTTTAGTAGGACTGAAAACTGATTTCCATGTTATTACAGCTTTTGATATACTTACAACAATTTTCTTTAAATCATAAAAAAAAAACTTTATTTTTAACGATTTTCAACATTTCTGCTGCTTGTTTTTTGTTTAGCTATTTTTGGCTTTTTTATTTACTAGCTGATCTAGCTTGTGAAAGCCCTGAAGAGATGGCAGCACTGATTCTAATCATAATATAACTTTACCTACTTGCTCTCTGGGATTTTTTCTATGGAAATGAATGAAAAGAGAGTCGCCAATTAATGAAATTGTGGGTATTTCTTTTTTGTGTGCTGTGCTTTGTCACACGGTTCGGCTCTCTTAAAACTATTATTTTTGGCAACTATGAGCAGAATTTCCTCTTAGGCTGCTAGTAATCGTTCAGCTTTTGAGCCGGCAACATGGTTAATCTGACGCTCTACGGATTGGATCCAAGCCCGCCAACGCGTGCAGTCAAAATGACTTTGGCTGCGCTGCAATTGGCATACAAATACGTTAATGTTAATGTGCTGAAAGCAGAGCAGCTATCGCCGGCTTATCTGCAGAAGAATCCCCAGCATACGGTGCCCATGCTGGAGGATGGACCCTCGCGTTTTTGGGACTCGCACGCTATTATGGCGTACCTGGTGCGCAAGTATGCCAAGGATGACGCATTGTATCCCAAGAATTTCTACAAGCGGGCTTTGGTGGATCAGCGCCTGCACTTTGAGTCGGGCGTGGTGTTTGCCCACGCTCTGATCAGCATAACGCGAATGGTGCTTTTCCTTGGGCAAACAAAGGTGCCCACAGAGCGCATTCAGGCAATTGTTGAGGCTTATGATTTCATCGAAGCCTTTCTCAGGGATCAGGAGTACATTGCCGGCGATCAACTGACCATTGCTGACTTTAGTCTCATCTCTTCCGTTAGCTCAATGGTTGCGTATGTGGAAATAGATGAAGTTAAATATCCCAAACTAAGAGCTTGGATGCGTCGCATGGAAGCGTTGCCAGTTTATGCAGAGAACGCGTTGGGCGCGCGTCTCTTTATAGCTTCAGTGAAGAAGGCAAAGTTCACAGTTGCCGAATAAGGGAGCAGTAACGGACATAGCGATAACTGTATGTGCGAAATAAACTGCAGGCAAGTGAACACTAAATGGTTCTCTTTATTTGAAATAAAAAAAAAGTAACTGAGGTAAGCAAGAATAGCAATTGTCTCTTAAATTAGACGCTCTTAGCTTTGGGCATTATTTAGACTAAGTGAATTATTCTCTTAATTTAAATTCCCTATGTTATGGAATATTATATTAAATTAGCGCATCGATCAGGCTTTGTACTTGGCGTTATGTGATATCATTTTAAGAGAGCTCATGGCAAATATTAAGCTGCAGTTTGTAAGACTTTGAAGCTGGCGCTTAAGCTCTTACATGTCTTATAAAATGCTATCAGCGACATGCAAACTTTAGCTATTTACCTTGAAATTCGAATGTCAGCTATTTTTTCTTTAAATTTCTAACCAAAAACTCATACGTATGTATATATGTACATATACATATATATTTCTATGTATGTTATAAGTGCAAACCATGACCATTTTATTTTGAATGCCTTAAGCACGTGTCTCACTTACCTAGCACACTTACTGTTATCGCACCTGTATATCTGTTGTGTTTGCACTGATAAGATTTCTTGATATTAGTGCTATAAAAAGGTCTTCCAAGAATCGCAGCAAAATGCTGTATATATTTTTGATTGTCTATTATATAAGCAACGATAACTGTAAATATTTTGATGTATTTTATTGATCTATGAGGTTTAAAGTCGAACATACGTAGTGTGTGGCTTGTTTTTCTGATGAAAAATGGGTTTTTATGAGCTCTATGTTTAGCTAGTTTTAGTGCTAGGCTAACTTTAGCTATTTCTAGCTGGGAAGAGTTTATATAGCTATTGGCTAGTATTAGCTTGAATATGGCATTTTTAGCTAGTAGGCTACAAATAGCTATAGCTAAGCTATTACTAGTTCTAGTTGAGCTTTCAAATAACTTTAGTATACATATTTAAATCTATGCCTGTTTATAAATCAAGCCCCTTTGTTTGATGGATTGACTGTTGCGACAGCGGGTAATCTATGTACATATATATATACTATATAGTACAGCTATATAATCAGCACAACTAAGTGGAATACACTTAGATAGTAATTAAAACGTCAAGCGATTACAGCTGAAAGCGACAGACAGAGAGACAGAGATAGAGAGAGTGAGACAGATGGAGCGCTTCAATTGAACTATAGCAAAAGAATCGAATGAAGATTGATTTAGTTGAACTATAGCAGTGCACGTTTACAGACGTCTATAGAAATGGGCAAATTAGTGTTGTACGGCCTGGAACCGAGTCCACCTGTGCGTGCCTGCAAGATGACCTTGCACGCGCTCGGTCTGCAGTACGAATACAAGCTGGTCAATCTGTTGGCTGGCGAGCAGCGCACCAAGGAGTTCACGCTGAAGAATCCACAGCACACGGTGCCCATGCTGGAGGACGATGGCAAATGCATTTGGGACTCGCATGCCATCATGGCCTATCTGGTGCGCAAATACGGCAAGGATGATTCGCTGTATCCCAAGGATTACTATAAGCGGGCTGTGGTGGATCAGCGACTGCATTTCGAATCCGGCGTAGTCTTTCAAGGTTGCGTACGAAATATTGCGGCGCCGCTCTTCTATCGCAATGAGACGGAGCTGCCGCGTCACATGATCGACGCCATCTACGAGATGTACGCCTTCGTGGAGGCTTTCCTGGGCAACGAGAACTATTTGTGTGGATCAACGTTGACCTTGGCTGACTTCAGCTGCGTCTCGTCGGTTGCCAGTCTATTGGGCCTGGCGCCCATCGAAGCGAAACGTTATCCAAAGCTCAGCGCCTGGCTAGCGCGCATGGAGCAGCTGCCCGATTATCAGTCGACCAATGGCAATGGCGCACAAATGCTAATTGATATGTTTACCGCTAAGATCACAAAGATCGTTTAGAGAGAGAGAGAGATTTTAAAGGAATCTATAATATATATATATATATATACAAATTAATGACATAACTCAAATCAAATAGAGATTATTGCGTACGTACAAAGTATATATTTAAAAAAATATATATATATATAAACACAATATTATATAAAAAGCAAATACATTTGATTGAAACAGTTTGTATATTTGAAAATATATATAAAAAGATTTATAACTATTTAGTTTTCACATTTGTTTCAAGTATATATATACATATACATATATAAAAGCCTTTACATAATCGTACATCTTGTTTATTGTCATAATTTTCAATCATTTTTAATTGCAAACAAATTCATTATCACATTTAACAAATTACAACGTTGTTTTCTGAGGCACCTATTCGAAGTTGAAGTATATAAAAATATTTGACAATGCCTTTGCTTTAACTAAGAAATTAATTTAACAAATATTGCACACAGATTAGGTCGCTCTACGCTAAAATTGCTGAGTTGTTTGTGGTTGTTGGAAGACAGCTAAATTAGAGACTTATGCTAAAGTAGATCTGGTTTAGTTAGCCCTGATTTGTCTAACTGGATGTCTTGCGCTTCTCGAGCGCTTTCCAAACGAGCTTCATGCGCTGAACACACTCCCGATGCTGGGATTCCCACAGCAAGGTGGTGAGTCGGCCCACGGTGGCAACGCCGTCATCCGCGCTGCGCAGCCACTGCAGCAGCAGTTGGTAAATCACCTTCAGGAAATAGGTTCATGTTAATTAGCTGACAGTAATATATGCGTGTGGTTATGACTAACCTCCTTGATGTTGCCATGCATCTGATGATCAATTATCGCCTGCTCAATCTGACCCTCGGAGTGGCCCAGATCCCGCATCACCTGCTTCCAGCCCTCGCCCAAGTGCGTGGCCACCGCATCGAGCAGCCGTTCGTCTGGCTCCTGCTGTGACTGCATCATGGCCACAATGCTTACTGTTTTCCTGGGCACGCCGTGACGCACTTTCGCATCGGCTGGCAATGCACCAGCCACATCCTCCGTGGTGCTGGTGCTGCCTTTGCGTGAACTGCATCCCGTTAGGTTTTGATTGAAATTGTAGACGGAGCCAAAATGCAAATTGCTGGCATTCGAGAAGTTCATCACCACCTGTTGCTGGGCGCTGTGCACGTTCATTGTGTTCATAGTGTTGCTGCTGGTGTTGCCATTCACTAGAGCACTTCCTGGTATTTGCGCCGACTGCACCACATCCATGGAATTGTAATTTGGATCGGAGAGTTCGCGCAGCACCGATTCCGTTAGATCGGCAGATGGTGTTGGCGTATTGGAGGTCAGAGATAATGCGCCGCTAAACTCGTTATCTGCCTCGCTAACGGGCAGTGCATCTGTCTCCAAACGTCCCTCCGTGTTCATGTTTGTGTTGCTGTTGCTGTTGTTTGTGTCTCTGTTGCCGCCAAAGATGTTGGGTAGTAAGCTCTTTAGTTTTGGCATGTTGTGTGTTTGTGCCTCTGTGTGCGTGTCTGTCTGTGCGTGTTTGATTGCGCTATAAATAAATTGTATTTCGGAAATGCCAAGAGAACGGGTATTTTGCAAGCCACAAAAAAAACTATAACTCGCTCTTTTCGTTTTTGTCTTTGTTGTGTGAATGGCAACAAGTTAAACGGGCGTTGCCATATATTTGTTATCGATAGTTGCGGCTGTTAAATACACCCACAATATCGCCGTGACTGGCAGCACCACTCTTGTACGAGCAGCGTTGCCACTGCTAAAAACGCCAGGTGGCAACACGCCTGCATTTTGCCACGTTCGCTCAGTTGCTCATTCATTCACTTTACTTGGAGTTGATATCCGCTTCGTGTGCGTATTGCAGTTCTAAGTAGAAAGTTTTTGACTAAAAATTAATTTAACTGTTTTTTAACACATGCACTTAAATGCCAACAACAAACTGTGCGCGCCTAATTGAGCAATTGCAATTCCACAAGTTAAACAAAAATGTGCTTAAATTTACGTTTTGTGTGGGTCGTGGAAGGCGGCGGCGGTGGCGGCGACTAGAGAGAAAATTTAGGCCGCGGCTGCCGCAACGTGGAAACTTCTTGCTAGTATTTAACAAAAAAAAAAAGAATTTAAGTCTAATACCAACGATCGAGCTAAATAGAAAATCGTTACAAATCCTGCATATTCAAATAAAATACAACGTGTTTTAAATAGTATTATCACAACCGTACGGTCCTGTCTGTCGCTGCCAGCGCCGCTGCTGCCGTCGTCGTCGTCGTCGTACATGCACACACAGTTAAAGACACAAGTCAGAGCCATATTTCGTTGTCCGCTGCGGTGGCGGCGGAGACTTCACGCATACACTAATAAAACTAAGCACACACACGCGTACATTGTTATGTGCATACGTGTGAGTGTGTCTATGTCCGATTGACAGCAGCGGGAGCAGCAGCAACAGCAGACATGGTCGGCGGCATTTATGCTTGTGGTAGTGCGCGCGTGCCTCTGTATGTGTGTGAGAGCATAAGCCATACGATTTTTGAACTTTTAGTATTTCGTCTAAAAAAGTTTGTTGTAGCTCTGCCACACGCTCAAACAAGTTGAAACCTTAATAGGCCTTTCACCTGTTTCGCTCTCTCGCTGAATCAATTTACAACTATGCACTAAGTGCTCTCGCTCACTCTTTAGCTTCCGCCTACACCTACACACACATACGCATAGGCACACATATTCTATGCTCCACTTTTTATGCACTCAACTGCAGTAAGAACAACAACAATAATAATTGTCCAATAAGCGGCCCGCATGTTTATGCATAAAGGTCGCCATTAGATTATGCCATAGGGCAGCACTCACTCCCCCTCTCCCTGTAAATTCTCTCTCCCGCGCTCTCTTGAATTTATGCACATTTTTGTGTTAATAAACACAGTGCAGAGGCTTGCCAACGGTGCCATATGCTCCACCAATTGCATTGCAGTGTAGCGCAGCACAAAAACATGTTTTTCCTTCTTTTTTAATTTCGAAATTAAAGCAGTGTGTCATCTTTATTGCCTTCTGCTGTTGAACATGTTCTGATTCAGAATAGATTAAATAATTAAAATTCCTTTACATGTTTATTGTGTGTGTTTTGCAGCTGGAGACACGCCAAGTTGATCAAACTGGATTTTGTTAAAGGACAAATATAGGCCGGATTTTTTGGATTTTACAGTACAGTAAGTTGAACAACCTGCATAAAAATAATGTTTACGATCATGAAATCCATCGAATATATTTGTATACATTTGCATAATTAAGCATTTTACACAGTCGACCCACAGTGGTGGCAACTTTCGAGCTAGAGGTAATGATAGAGCACAAAAAAGCTAAATTTTTAAGGCAGCTATGATTACTACGCAAGTTTCAGCTAGGTAATGACAGCGCACAAAAAAAGCTAAATGCAGCCAAGTCTAAGTTTGTCGGGAAAAAGGCCACTTGGACAACACTGTTTTGCCAGCGCAAAGAAGTAAATGTCTTCTTTTGAATACCTGCAGTAGTCGACTTTCATGCAAAACTGGCTACGTCAAGGTTTTTTTTTGTTTGTATAGCTACTCTTTCACTCACACACATATAATATATACATCCATACACGTACATATAGCCGCTACAGCTCATCTGGCAAGAGGAGTACCGTTAAGCCAAACAACAGGCAACAATTTGCTTAAGTAACAGTATTTAAATTATTATTAGTCTAAGCACCTACCAAAAAAGAAGACAGCAAAAAAACATTTTCTATATGTAAATGTGCATAGAAAATGTTGAAGCTGAACTTTGGTTGTCTTGTCGACGTCAACGTCGGCGCTGCAGCGCATGCATATGCATGGCAGCATTTACATATATATGTATGTCTGCTTATGCATGTGTGTGTGTGTGTGTGTGTGTGTACATGCCTCGAAAGGTGCCAAGCCACCAATACAAACGCAGTGACAACACACGAAAAAATCAAGAAGTGCGCATGCAGCGCAGAGCCACAACACACATACGAAGACAATTTTATGTACGCGTACATAAGCACGCACATACAGAGAGAGAGAGAGAGAGACACATGCACACAGTCACACACACTTGCCGATCATTTCATGTAGTTGCCGGCTATCATCCGGTTTTATGGCTCCCTCTCGCTCAACTCCCCGCCACACAGAGCACTTCATCAAGCTTGACTCTCTCGCTCTCGCTCGCTCGTTCGTTCGCATTTAGCGTGTTTCTTCTTTTGACACATTTTTATGCGCTCATGCGTGTGGAGCATCAATGACATTTACGTGCAGTTTGTAATGCTTGCGCATGTAACATGTAGATTATCTAGAAAATGTTAGGCAGGAAAAATGTAACTAATTTAAAAATTCAATGAATAAGTATAGATGCACAGATAATTTCAAAACTTATTCTGTCATAATAGCTCCTGCTGTATGCGTGTGTGGGTAGTAATTTGTTGTAGAGTATTTTCTTATCGGCTTGGCACAGTTCGCTTTCCTTTTTTCGTTCATTTTGTGTGCATGTGAATGTGTGTGTATATGTATGTATGTATGTATGTGAAATCAATGGCGGTGATAGTGGCAACGTCTTGTGTTGTGTTCTTCTGGCTGCTGCTGAAGAAAAATGTAGGCTAAAAAACTTGTTGGGCGCTGATTTAGAAAACCACACACATACACAGTCAGACAGCCAACCAGCTTTGAACAAGTGCATGTCTTTAACGGTATTCGTTTGAAATACTTTTTAACGAAAGAATGCTGCTACTCTCGATCTCTCTCTTACCCGTTTCTTAACCTTTCACTGGTATAAAGCTGACATTTTTTTTTCGAACGTACGTACTAATAACAGTATTTATATAAGTATTTGTGCACTTGCAGTGTACATAAGTGTGTATGTATGTGTGTATTTATATCTCAGCTCTTATCAGCTTGATCGATAACTATCAGCTATTTGCTTTGAAATTTTTTTTGCCAGCGTGGCCGTTGATAGAGCAGCAAAAACTGTCCACTTATCACCCAATGCTCAAGCGGACCTTCACATAAACCCAACGTATATTTGTATGCGTTTATGTGCTCATATTTTGGCATAGCCATTACGTGGCCATTTCTCGTAAAAAAAATAACTAATGTCTAACGCCTAAATAGAATTGGTTTATCAGCTGAGTGAGTCGAGACCCCGGGCTTCTCTACCTATAGAAACCAGCTAGCAGTGTTATCATCGGAGCGTCAGCGACATGCGGGTCGCGCCGCCTTATCAAGACCCAAAGTTGATTTTTATGTGCCTAATGCCTGTGTTTCTGGTTTATCTAGGATTTATTTTCGTTCGCTACCAGGCGAGCGAGCAAGCGAACAGCCAAAGAAAAATAAGAGAATGTTGAGTATATATATATATATATATATATATATATATATATATATATATATATATATATATATATATATATATATATATATATATATATATATACATATACATAGGTCTATACAAATACATGGGCAGACGTATAATAGCTCAGCTTTCAGCAAGTTCAGTTAAAAGCTAAGCGACAGTTGTTCAAACAGTAATTGTTTGTCATTGGAAACTTCAAATATGTCAATTAAAAAAATATACCTCGTAAACAAATGCAATTTTGAAGCTTATTGGGTCAGTAGTATGGTTGGTGATCGATAATTAAAGGATCATAATAGAGGAACTGGGATGTTTATAAAGTTTTTAGGTCAAATCTTTGAAATATCTGTTGTTTATAGATGGAGTTTATTAATAGAGAAGTAAAGATTAATTTGTCAATATATGGGGAAAGTTGTATAAATCATTTCTACTAGAACTTTGAGCTTTACCTACATATACATTGATTATGTACCAAATCTTCTTGAAGTAAATATAGACATGGTTCTAGATAAGGAATGCTAATGTAGCGAAGTACGGAAATTACTAGAAAAAGCAGCAGATAACGAAATACGACCGAAAATAAGAATTACATTAGACAATTACATGCATATGAGTATAAAAGAAATGAAAGTAAATTATGCACAAGTTATGAGGAATGCCCAAGACGATAACGTATAGTAAATAAATCTTTGTAAAATTACTGATATGATTAGAATCTTATAGATATTAATGGTCAAATATGTTTGTATCTTTTATGTAAGATTAGTATTTTTCACTATTCAAGAATTTCCTTAAATCTATATAATTTTAAGCTATTCCAAGGCAATTTATGAATGTTTCTGTATAATATATAATTATGAATAATAATGGAATTATATAGTCAGTTATTATAATAACCCCAATATTTGTTTTAAAAATGCCTCTAATATTAAAGATAACACCTATTTAAAAAAGAGTTCACCAATTCCCTGTATTTTCATTAAATTTCCCAGTATTTACTTAAAATTGTCCCATGGTCCCTGTATTTTCAACATATTTCCCTTTATTTTACTTGTAGTGTTACTGTAACGACTTGGAACGAAAAAGGACTCTTCTCTTTTTTTAAGTAATGCAAGCAGCAGTGATGGCGGAAACTAACGGTAAGTGCCATGCACCTTAGCACTTCCCAGATCAGGTTTTATCTTTTACATTTGATCGTTTTTATCTCCCATATATCCATAGCAACTATCATTGAGCAACAACCAATCGCACTTAACTATGGCCAGGAGCTGGCGTCGTCCAACGATCAGCCATCGTCGCCTACTCCGGTAGCCACGCCCACCAGCAGCACCGGCGTCGTCGTTGTCCAGGCCACATTTAGCTATGACGATCTGTTCCCGGCTTTGCCGACGAACTCATCATCAGGCGCACCAGCTGCAGCGCCCGCAATTGCGCGTGTGACGAGCTCGCAGAAAACTCAGGTGAGTGTAACAACGGACAGGTGTTTATCAGACTCTATAGAATGCCATTAAATCCATATAGGTTCTGCATGTGCCTATGGAGGAGCGCAAATCGACGGAATCGGAGAAGTTCGGCGAAGGCGAATCGAAGCGTATTTGCCAGCAGATAACGAAGGAGACTGGCGCTCAGATTGAAATTGTCAGCGGCAAGAATCAATCGCTAACGTTCCTGATCAAGGGCAAGCAGAGCGAGTTGCTCGATGCGCGTCGCAAGATCCTCATGAGCTTCTCGACGCAAGCCAGCCGTCAGGTGAACGTGCCCCGTGAGCATTATCGCGTCATCCTGGGCAAGCGTGGCGAACGTCTGCGTGAGCTGGAGCGTGTTACATCGACTCGCATCAATATCCCACATCAGGGTGATGAGAGCGATGTGATTACCATTGCCGGCACCAAGGAGGGCATTGAGCGGGCCGAGCAGGAGATCCGCCAATTGTCTGCGGAGCAGTTTAAAAAGTCTTCGGATCGAACGACGGTGCCGAAGATCTATCATCCGTTCATCGTTGGCCCATATAATGAGAATCTGAACAAGCTGCAGGAGGAGACTGGCGCCAAGATCAATGTGCCGCCGCAGCAGGTGCAAAAGGAGGAGATCATTATTTCGGGCGAAAAGGAGGCTGTTGCCGCTGCCAAGGCCAAGGTGGAGGCCATCTACAAGGAGATGGAAAAGAAATGCTCCACGGTCAGTGTTGAGGTGGCCAAGCCACAGCATCGCTATGTCATCGGACCCAAGGGCTCAACCATTGCTGAAATCCTCCAACTGACGGGCGTTTCCGTTGAGATGCCACCCAACGATTCGATCTTGGAGACGATTACGTTGCGTGGTCCTCAAGTGGCGTTGGGCAATGCCCTCACTGTTGTTTACCAGAAGGCCAATTCGGTGAAATCGGTGGAGATCAATGCCCCGCATTGGATCCATAAGTATGTGATCGGACGCAAGGGTGCGAATATGAAGCAACTCGAAGAGGATTGCCCCAATGTGAATGTCAACTGCTTGGAGAACAAGATCAAGCTGGAGGGTGATCCCGAGAATGTGGATCGGGCTGTCTTATATTTGAATGACATCATTCGCAACTATGAGGAGAATTTCACTTATGAAGTGATGACGGTGAATCCATCTTACTACAAGCATATTATTGGCAAAGCGGGCGCCAATGTGAATCGCCTCAAGGACGAGCTGAAGGTGAACATTAACATTGAGGAGCACGAAGGCCAGAATAACATACGCATCGAAGGCCCCAAGGCCGGTGTGCTGCAAGCGCATCGTGAATTACAAGAAAAAATCGACAAACTGGAAAATGAAAAGTCAAAGGATGTGATCATCGATCGTCGGCTGCATCGCTCGATCATCGGTGCCAAGGGCGAGAAGATTCGTGAGGTCAAGGATCGTTATCGTCAGGTGACAATTACGATACCCACGCCCCAGGAGAACACGGATATCGTTAAGCTGCGCGGTCCCAAGGAGGATGTGGACAAATGCCATAAGGATCTACTGAAGCTGGTCAAGGAAATCCAAGAGTCATCGCACATCATCGAAGTGCCAATATTCAAGCAATTCCATAAGTTTGTCATTGGCAAGGGCGGCGCCAACATCAAGAAGATACGCGACGAGACCCAAACGAAAATCGATCTACCCGCCGAAGGCGATACCAACGAGGTGATTGTCATCACTGGCAAGAAGGAGAACGTTCTGGAGGCCAAGGAGCGCATCCAAAAGATTCAGAACGAACTCTCCGACATTGTGACGGAAGAGGTGCAAATATCACCCAAGTACTACAACTCCATCATTGGCACTGGTGGCAAGCTCATCTCCTCCATCATGGAGGAGTGCGGCGGTGTTACCATCAAGTTCCCCAACAGCGACTCCAAGAGCGATAAGGTAGGTGTATCTATCTCTCGGAATGTAGCTCAAATATAAACAAATCCTTAAATATTTTCCCTTTTTTAGGTCACGATTCGCGGTCCCAAGGATGATGTGGAGAAGGCCAAGGGCCAGCTGCTGGAGCTGGCCAATGAGCGGCAGCAGGCCTCGTTCAGCGTTGAGGTGCGCGCCAAGCAGCAGCATCATAAGTTTTTGATTGGCAAGAACGGTGCATCCATCCGCAAGATTCGTGATGCGACGGGCGCCCGCATCATCTTCCCCTCGAACGAGGATAGTGATAAGGAGGCCATCACTATCATTGGCAAGGAGGAGAGCGTGAACAAGGCCAAAGAGCAGCTGGAAGCGATCATCAAGGAGTGCGATGAGGTTACTGAGGGCGAAGTCACCGTTGATCCTAAGCATCATAAGCACTTTGTGGCCAAGCGTGGCACCATTCTGCATCGCATCTCGGAGGAGTGTGGCGGCGTGATGATTTCCTTCCCACGTCCCGGCACCAACTCCGATAAGGTGACCATCAAAGGCGCCAAGGAGTGCATCGAGGCGGCCAAGCAACGCATCGAGGAGACCGTGGCCGATCTGGAGGCGCAGACAACCATTGAGGTAGTCATACCACAGCGTCAGCATCGCACCATAATGGGTGCACGCGGTTTCAAGGTGCAGCAGGTCACCTCCGAGTTCGATGTGCAGATCAAGTTCCCCGATCGTGATGCCACCGAGCCCGTCGAGCATCTGACCAATGGCGTCAATGGCGACGGTGAGGCCAGCGCCGAGGGTGAGGCAACTGCGGAGCCAGTGCGTCAATGCGATGTCATTCGCATCACCGGACGCATCGAGAAATGCAATGGTGCCAAGCAGGCGCTGCTCGATCTAATACCCGTCGAGGAAGAGCTGAATGTTCCTTTCGATCTGCACCGCACGATCATTGGACCACGCGGCGCCAACGTGCGTCAGTTTATGTCCACGCACGATGTCCATGTTGAGCTGCCGCCCAGCGATCTGAAGTCGGACATCATCAAGGTCTCTGGCACGCCGGCTCGTGTGGCCGAGGCACGCGAAGCGCTCGAAAAGATGATTGAGGACTATGAGGCAGATCGAGCTGATCGCGAACTGCGCTCATATGTGCTCCAGATTGAGGTCGATCCGGAATATCACTCGAAGCTCATCGGTCGCCAGGGTGCAGTCATTAATAAGCTGCGTGCCGATTACGATGTCAACATCTCGCTGCCCAAACGCGATGATCCCAATCAGCGTATAATTTCCATCACCGGCTACCAGGCCAAGGCCGAAACAGCTCGTGATGCCATCCTGGAGATTGTCGGTGAATTGCAGACGTTGCATCGTGAGGTCATCGAGATTGATACGCGCATCCATTCGCACATCATTGGACATCGCGGACGCACCATCCGCAAGGTCATCGATGATTACAAGGTAAGAGAGATGATTGAGAGAAACTGAATGATGCCATCCTTCATGCATCTCTTTATGTCTTCAATTTAGGTGGACATCAAGTTCCCCTCATCGGATGATCCTCAAGCCAATCCCAATGCTGTGACCATCATTGGCAAGGAGGAGGATGTGGAGAATGCCAAGGAAATGCTCTTGAGCATGGCCGAGGATTATGAGCGCGATTACTTGGAGAATTTGCCGCCATCGCCGCAACCGCAAACGGTGGGCGCTTTTCTCACTGGTGGCGCTGGCGCCAGTTCCGGTTCGGGCGGTAGTGGCGGCGGCAATGGTGGCAATAGCAACGAAAACGGTTTCATCATGAAGGATGCACCGTGGGAGAAGAAACAGCAGGCCAAGAATCTAATTGCGCCCAATACCCAATCGCAGGAAGATTTCCCGGTCTTTGCTGCCGGCGGTGCTCCCGTTGCGGCCACGCCCATCACCTCTGTGTGGGGACCGAAGAACTAAGAGAGAGTGAATAGTCCAATCAGCGGCGGGGATTCGGGGTAAACGAAACGAAACGGAACGGGCGGGCGGGCGGTCGGTCGTTGAGCAGCAGGCGTGCTCGGGCGGAGTCCTTAGTCGAAAACTAGTGTCAAAAATAACAAAAAAAAAAAAAAAAAATGGTACAGGTTGTCTCTCTCTCTCTCTCACTGTCACCCTCTTTCTCTCTATCTCACACGCACACACACAACTTGCACTCACTCCCAGGAGCTTTTCTACAATGCAATTCAAAGAAAACAAACGACAAAATGTTCATAAGAAAAAAAACTATTTTTATATAATTTGATACAGAGAAACTCTGACCTACACACACACACATACTCAGACACTTGAAATTGCATTTATACAAAACAAAGAAAACAAAAAAACACTTTAATTTAGCGCCAATTTCTGCCCCTCCTCAACTTTTTACTCCTTGTTCCTGCCCCCATTTTCTTGGTTTGCCCTCCCCGAAAACAACAATGACTTAAATGCCAATTTCTTTTTATAAACATATTTCGTTTCAATGCATAAATATTCTAATTAGTTCAAGCTACTTAAAATTAAGCAGAAAGTTCAACAAACGTTTTGTTCAAAGTGGTTGCAACAAATTTAATTGATTGAGAAAGCAAACAATATGATATTTGATGAAGAAAAAAGTTTAAAGAAACACAATATAAATTTATATAATTGTAAGCAAAAAATGTTAAATATTTACTATTTCGATTGCTGCTCTATTTTTACATTACAAATCTATATTGTTTATACATATATATACACATATGCCCCAATATTTTTTTGCTGTGTATTTTGTGAACACAAAAGCTGAACCGATCCGAGTTATTAGTTTATTATATATATTTGTTGGGGGAAACGTGCGTGTTTCAACAGAAATTGCAATTGAATGATGTATGAACGATGTACTTTTGAAATTATATTATATATATTCTTATTGGTATATATATATATACACGATTCTATACGCACGCCTGCTTTTGCTCCAGTTTTTTATATAGCCCATTCACATTTCAAAATGAATATAAACATTTTAATTTTGTGCAATCATCTTGATTTATATTAAATTGTTTTCGACTTATATTTTCCACTTAACTTTCAATATATATATATATATAGCTATATATTTATATATATATACACGGCGCTCAGACCCTGTTTTATGATTTAAAGTTGAAACACAAAGTATGAAAAATTAAAAACAAAAAATAAAAAATATTACAATTTTTTACTTACCAACAAAAACAAAAAAAAAAAAAAACTACAAAAACAAACAAAATAAAACCAATAAAAAACGTAAACAAATTATTTCGTTTGATTTCTTTTTTTCAATTATTCTTTGGTTTTTCTCCTTTTATTTTTCTTTCGACAACAAAAACAAACGAAAAATGCAAAACGGAAAGAAAGAAGAACAAGAAACAAAAAGAAAAAAAAAAGAAACACCAAGAAAAACAGACCTGATATTGTAAATTTTTTAAAATATACATATTTACAACCAACTGCATTAGTAACTCTAAGAAATCGTAGTAAATACAATACAAAGTATATAAATGTATATATTTTCCTATATTAACGGACGTAAATCAAATGTAAGAGCGAAACGAAGCGACGAAGAAAGCAAAAAATATGACATTTTTTCACTTATGCCATTTTTTTTCCAAAGCAGGCTACTCAAATACGAAAAACGATGTATTTTTATTTCTTTTGAAATACAAAAAATATATATTTGAACTTAATTATCGTTTTGAATTTGGCGCTGCATAATGTATTAAACAGTTGGCAGCGCCGCACACTCGCCTATCGATAAGCCTGCCTACCCGGATGACCATCACTAATTATCAGAAAGCACAGCCACTTTTTCCGTGCTTCTTCTTTCGCAAAAGTTCTTGTTAACAACAAAAAGTAAATTGTCCAAATTGTGCAGAAAACCAATTGAATTTGAAGCCGAAACATTAAGGAGAACACAACAACAGAAGAGCAATGGAGGATCGTAAGTGTGCACTACATGTAAATAATAGAGTTTCTCGCCTGTGCCCTGTGACATCTATTTGCCGCATGCAATTGGGAAAGTGGTCGCGTGTTCGCCGTGATCCCTGGTTCACTTATTGGAATTTAGTTTTTTCTCTCGTCAGCCTCGCTAATTAGATGGCGGCTTTAGCCAGAAAAGGTATTTCATTGTAGGTGGGCACGGCATTTAGGCCGAGAAGCGACCCATTGGCCTGCTCACAATTTAGATGAGTCATGGCCAAAAGTCTGATTGGACTGGCTGCCAGCCCCTCGGCTGCAATGCATTGAACTCGTGGGAGTAATTTCAACAATTGCCACAAATACCAAAAAAGTATTTTAAATATTTATATTAGCGCTGAAAAATCTGACAACGTGGCAAACAGTTTGTGAATCTGCTGCGTTCTTTGTATACAATTTAGACTTTGTTGCAGTAGCAACAACAACAACAACAATAATAACAAGCCCTGGCAACGCCTCCCAATTGGCTAGTTTATTTTTAATTGGATATAGGAACAACAACATCAATTTTAACTAAAACAAATATATAGTTTTTATTACATTTTGTGGCTTCTTTATGTTGCGACGTCAATTGTGCACGCAAATCGTTTTCAATATAAGTTTCCATCTCTCTAAATTGACAAAGCGCACAAAGAACTAGAGAGCGTGAGCAAGAGAGAGAGAGACACACGTACAGTTTGAGCCAATCTTCCACTTGTTGATCATGCATTGTCCACAAGAAAACCCTAGATAAACTAGCGAGAGCGATCTTGCACTTTGTCTCTCTTCTTGTAAAGTTAAGCTTTTGCCACTCGCTCTTCCTCTCTCTCTCTCTGCTTTGGTGTTGCCAACTTGTTGAGTTACAGTTACAGTTAGTACGGCCAGCTTACCAATTGGAACTTCAGCTCAGTTCAAGTTTAGCTCCGTCTGCGCGTGGCAGCAAAAGAAACGCGACTGACTTATTGTTCGGGAGAAATAGGAGAAAAGGGGGAAAACGCTTTTCAAACATGAAGCTGTAGAAAGCAAAAGAACCGAAACGTCTCAACAAAACACAAAACAAATCTGTTCGAAGCGCTTCGCTTTGAAATGTGCGCCGCCACGTTCCAATTAGAAAGTGCTCGCTGAACATGAGATAAACCACATACAGAGGGCGAGAGAGAGAGAGAGAGGGCAACAGCATGGGCAGCGAATCGGAGCCTGTCAGCTTGGAGTTCATCGAGGATTCTTACTTGCCGCGCATCGATGACATCACCACGACCCCCTCACTCGATGAGCTGAAAATAGCCGCAGACAGCGAAGCGGATTGGTACGATGAGACGGCCGAGCATTATCTACGCAATCTGACACTCGACGAGATCTTCTATGATGTCGACTCCGATTATGCCAATACGCTTGAACTGCAGGCCGTCGAAACGGAATTTATGGCAGCCAAGCTGTCCAATCAGACGGCTTCCACGTCGCTCGCGAAACGTTTCCGTCTCAAGTTCTTGACGAAGCGCACAATGCGCGACGTTAAGGTCACGTTTATAGACTTCTCGAAACCCTATCTGGCCAAAATATCAAATAGTGATAACTACAAACGATTTCTGACTATAGGTCAGGGCGTTGCTAAAGGTAAAGCCAACGAGTTGCGCTGGGATTACTCCAATCAGAGTTCCCGAAATATTTCGTAACTGGAAACTTGTTTTTGTTTAGCTGTTGTTTTTTTTTTTGGGCAACCGTTATAGTACAGTGAATGTGTTCCAGAACAAATATTTATGATACGAGTGTAGCGAGGGTAGCTTGAGAAATTTCCGAAATTATTTTAAATATATATATATATCTTTGTTTTTGCGAAATTTAAATTGGGAACACGACTAACAGACTTTAATTGCTTCGTGACTAATCAGCTTTTCTTAATTCTCTCTATTTCCCTCTTTGCTTACGCTATACGAAACACAAAAAAAAAAAAATAAATACAGTTTGTGAGTATTAAATTTGTTTTGTATGCCATAAAGAAATTTGTACAAATTTCATGCATATTTTTATAACGAAATTTTAATGAAACATGAAACGCAATTCGATTTTACACAGCGCATGATAAAGTCTTTGAGGAAGTTGTCTTCCACGGAGGTACATAAAAGCCAAACCTCATTTACTTTGGATTTGTTGCATAATTTACTAAATTTATAACTCGCGCCAGCTTTTTTAGTTTTCGTAGTATTTATTTTTATATATTTATTTAAGAGAACTTCGTTTAACTAATTCCTGTTTGTGTTCCCTAGATAATAACGCCCACTTGTCGGAGCCTGTGTCGCCAGCAGCATCTGTGGCGTCTGCTGAGATTGCAGCTGAATTTGCAGCGCTCAGCGTTGAGGAGAAAGAACAGAGACGCGCCGAATGGAGCCAGGTATGTGCTGAATCATTTTCTAATTACGTGGGTAGTCTGAAGAGTTGGCAAGTTGACAAGAACAATTGTTTTTTTTTTTTTTAATGTTTGAAATGATTTTAAAATATGATAATGGTATAAATTATAATTATCTTTAATAAATATTTACATATATTTAAAAAAATTGTTTTATTTTTATTCTTAATTTATAAAAGAAAAATATTTTAAATATATTTAATATTTAATCAAAATAGTAAACAATTTTAATAATTTTCTCAACTTTCCAACATACAATAATTATACAGACTACCCTCGTATATATAATTTTCGAAATACTCCCTATCTAATATTCATTGCCTTTTTAGGAGCTGGCACGTGTTGAGGAGGAGATCAATACGCTGCGCACGGTGCTGGCCTCCAAGACGCGTCATGCTTCCGACCTGAAGCGTAAATTGGGTATTACCGTCTGGAAGGAGCTGACGGACGATGTCAATCAGGGCGTTAAGAATCTGAAAGAGAGTCATGTGTAAGTCTGCACTTGAAACTAGAGAGACAGCTAACTAGGGAGACCTATAGACTAGCTTTCGATTTATATTTATGTTAATCTGGCTTTTTCTGTTTGTATTTGCTTAATTTTTGAAATTTGTGAAAATTTGATTTTGTATTGCATTTCATTTAGTTACCAATCAATGGAACAGAGTGTGGGCAACATATCAAAAGCCGTGCACGAAGCACCACTGTAAGTAAACGGATTGTCTGCTGTTCCATCTCGTATCCTAACACACAAAATTTCTCTGCTTTTGTGTGCCTATAACACTAATTGCTTTCACAATTAATACTCTCGCTCTCTAAATGTACAAATTTGTATATATATTTTATATATCTTGTTTATTAATTCCGTACAATTTACGCTTTCAGTTTTCAACGCACGGAATCGGTATTGAAGACAACGGGTGAGAAAACGGCATCGGTGTTTGGCAGCATTACGAGCGGCATTACGTCGAAATTCTCACAAATGAAAAATTCTGAATCGATGCGTTCTATCGAAGCTTCAGTTGGCACTGCCTATGAGAACGTTAAAGTAAGCTATGAACAGAACAATTTTTTGTGCCAATCTAATGCGGTAACTACTATTTTTATTATAAATATATATACTCAATATATATCTCATATATATGCGAGGTGTGTGGCCATCAAAATAACGAGACTAAATTTGTGACTTTGATTTTGATTTCATTTCATATGCACTTACTATCATCTGTAATATGCATCGCTCTTTGGAAATCCCCTGTTACTTCACTCAATCATGTAAGCTTTAAAGCAAGTTAACTCCGATTGTTTCTAATGGCGATTTCAAGTTGGGAAACAGCTGGGAGTTTGGTGACTGGTCTAATTGTGGCACGATGAATTTTGGCTAGAAATCTGTTGACAGATGTCTTATGATGAATTGACAAACTATTCATACAGCTGCATTGTGTAAATTGTGTGAAAGTTAGATCCATTCTGATTCTTCAGCAATCCCTATAGCTTGAGCAAACGCAAGCGAGTGTTGAAGCTTCTGTATAAATCTTATTCATATGCAATTCTTAACGAATGTCAGAGCCTCTCTCTACCTCTGAGTGTTACACAATTCTTAACGAAGGCTACAAGATTCTCTGCCTATTCTTATACAATTTTTGTCTTATAATTTTACCATTCTTCACGAAGGTTTACTTCGTAGGGAACCTATAGCTGTCGTTCTTATACAGTTCTTTCTCTCTCTTTCGCTGGGCAATATTCTTATATGACTTGTAAAAGTTGGTATATACTTAAGCTCTTAAGATTCAACTATCTGTTTGACCTAGTAATACCATTAAAGTTTTGACTTTTATCACGCAACGATTAGATTGAATCAGATTAGATAACTATCTATTACGTGTGTGATACGGCAATTCAGACGTGACTCATACTAAACATTGAAAATTTCCCCAACAATACAGTAGCTTATAGAAATTATATGTTTCCAGCAGCAGTTTTTCCCAATTTTCATGTGAACTCTTACAATAACTTCTTGATCTATTGTCAACCTGTATAGATATAGTCATCTGCCTGCTGTCAGGCACAGCATACACAACAAAAGTATCAACGTTAGTCTCATTATTTTACAGCCACGCCTCGTATATACTTTCTATGCATAACATACAACATTCTTAACTAACAGAGAACACACAGTCACATACACGTTCAAACACCCACACACCCACGCACCCACTTAGCTAACTGCCTTTAACACTCTGCAAACTACACTTGACTACCGTGGGGCTTTACTACTTTACTCTGTAATTTTAGTTGTAATTATTTAATAATCGCATGTTAAATATGCAAGCAACATTTTTGTGTCTTGTGAGTGTTCTTTTTGTCTAAACCAATTGTGTTTCGGTTCTCTTCTATTTCCATTTCTATTGTAGACGAAGGTGACATCGCGTTCGGGTTCGGTATCCAGTTTCCCAGATGCTTTAGATGAGAACAATTCATCGTCGGGATTGAATTCGCCCACAGACTCTCTAACAAAATAAAATAATAAATAACAAACACAACACGAGCTGCGTAAAATAATCAAAAAACAAAAAAGAAAAAAAAAGTAAAATATACAAAATTACACACACACACAGAACATAATAACACTTAAATACATTTACACACGTAACACGATGAACGGAATTTAGTTATTTATAAATGAATACTGTGTGTTATTATTATTACTACTACTATTATACTATTTAAATGTATGTATCTTAAATTTAACAAACTTTGTTGCTAGCATACATACATTCACATATCATGTATGTGTATGCATGTGTGTGGGTCTTTTGCATTCAATTCAAAAATTGTTTTGGCTTTAAACAAAAATGGAAAAAGTTCATCTAACTCTTAGAACTCTATGCGGATATATTTATACATACATATATAACTAAGTTTCTGTTTTATGCATTATTAACGTATTTACCACACACAGAAAAAAGTTACAAGAAACAAAAAAAAAAAACAAGTTCATTCCTAACTTTTTTGCCGCTCGACTTAGCAAAAGAATATGTGCATAATATATATCTATATATATATAAATATATATTTTTATATTTTCATTTATTTTTTCTATAGACTTTGGGTCGTGTGGCTAAATGGCGTACATAAGAAACATATTCCAAATTTAATTTAATGTTATTCTAAAACAACAAAATGGAGCTTGCAAGCTTATTAAAAATAAATTGATTATTTATGAAGAACGAGAAGATGAAGAACGGAAGGCAAAATTTAAAGCACACACAAACAAACACAAAGCTAAATTCGTTGCAACTACATTTGATCTAAGATTTGCTATATGTGTATGGGAACTTTAAATAAAAACAACAATTTTATGCCCCAAAACAAGTGTTTGATTATGAATAATTTTAAATTTAGCGCCAAGCGTCTGTAGATACATCTGGCAACTCTCGCTGTGCTGAGCAGGGCTGCATAAACTTCAACAACAGCTGCTTATAACCAGCTGGCAACGCTGCACAGTGAACGACAGAAAAGCCGTGAAAAATTATTGAAATGACAAAATCTAAATGAAATTAAGTACGCAGCGGGATGCAGCAGAACACTTGACACATATACTTTAAGTGGCTCCACAGTGAAAGTGCAATTAGAATTAATAGTCATAATTAGCGTGTAAGCTATGAATTACACATACTTGTTCGTGCTCATTTGGCTCGCCTATTTGATATGCAGCGGCGTGCTGCTCTTCTCCCGAGGATTTTTGCTGGCGCGCGTCTCCAAGACGGAGACAAGCAGCTGCCGCCGATTATCCACGAATCCCGATGATGTAAGTGTATAATTCATTTAGTCTAATCTGGTGAGTAACTAAAATTCTTATTTTATTTCCTTTATATAGGAATATTTCCTGACACCGGAGGTGGTGCAGGAGATCTTTAAGGATGTCAACGCGTCGACGTCCTCGAATTTATGTCTTCCACAAAAATCGAAAGTTATTATTCTTGTCGTAGATGCATTAAAGTATGAATTTGGTGTTTACAAAGAGAATGCTACTGAACCGCCGTTGCCTTATGAAAACAAATTGGACGTGCTTCATCGGCTGATGGAACAGTCGCCGGAGCAGGCGCGTCTAATGCGCTTTAAAGCCGATCCGCCTACGACTACGTTGCAGCGTTTGAAGGGCCTCACCACAGGCAGTCTGCCCACCTTTATAGACATTGGCTCCAACTTTGCCTCGCCTGAGATCAATGAGGATAACATCATCGATCAGATGGTCAAGAGCAATTTGCCTTTAGTTTTTCTGGGCGATAGCACGTGGACGGATCTGTATCCGCGTCGTTTCAAACGCGCCTACTCGTATCCCAGCTTCGATATATTCGACTTGGACAGCGTCGACAATCAGATAATGCAGCATCTGCCCAAGGAGCTGGCCAGCAATGATTGGCAGGTGCTCATAGCACACTTCCTGGGCGTCGATCATTGCGGGCACAAACACGGACCCATTCACGATGAAATGGCGCGCAAGTTGAGCGAAATGAATGATATTATAAGGTATATACAAAATCAGAAAACAATTCTATATATACTTAATATACATATCTTTGTAGCTCTGTTGTGGCTGGCATGGATAATGAGACCACGTTGCTGATAATGGGCGATCATGGCATGACGGCCAGTGGGGATCATGGCGGCGATACTGATGACGAAACGAATGCGCTGCTGTTTGCCTACACAAAGCAGCATAAGTTTTATACCAGCAATGATTCGAGATCTGATAGCGAAATGCTGCAGCAGGTAAAGGCCAGATAAGACAAGACACACAGCTTTATCTCGAGCACACACGTCATACTGATAGGCAGTACTAACTAACTACTTGTCTTGCAGATTGATTTGGTGCCCACTTTAGCGACCATACTCGGCGTGCCCATACCCTACTCGAATCTGGGATTGATCAACTTCAATATTGTGCCCGCCATTGCTGTGCCACATTTGAGCAAATTTCAAACTTTGCTGCTACACGCCTGGCAGAATGCTCATCAGATCTACCGCTACTTCTTCAACTATGCCATGGAGAACAAGCGCACGTTTAATGTCGAGGAAATGGATAAGTTGGAAACGGAATTTATACTACTCACGCATCGTGTGCAAACGATCTACAACGAGGCAGCCTTCAAGTCGTTTGTGCGCGATCTAAATATCAATTTACGTGACATCCTAAACGTTTGTCGCGAGATCTGGGTGAAGTTTGAGCCCACTCAGATGTCGCAGGGTTTGCTCTTCAGCTTTCTGCCCATCTTCTTTGCCTTTCTGCTGGTGAACAACTCGAGCGCCAACGACTATCCCCAAATATTCAAGCCCAAAGAAGTGTTCTATTCGTTTTTGATTAACATTGCGGCTGGCGTCTTTGGTTATCGCTACTACAAGAACTTCTCGTTCAAGACGGAGGAGCATGGCGTCATATTCTTTACCAGTTTGCTCAGCGCTGTTCTGCTGGCTTTCTTTACGCTGCGGCAGTGGAAGAGCATCGCCAACAATTGGGCAAATGTTAAGAGATTTGGCCATATGCCCACGCGCCTGCTGCTCTTCGCCAGCGTCGCTGTCTTCTTCTCCAACAGCTTTGTCATACAGGAGGCCAAGATCTTGTCCTATCTGCTCGTTGCCATCATTCTGCTGCTTGTCCACGAGCTGCTGCAGTTGAGCGCGCGTTTGGACTTTAAGAATAAGTTCAAGTGGTCGCAGTTCTTGCGCTCCACTGCCTTGCGCTTGGTTTTGGCCAGCTTGTTGGCCATTTGCTGCATACGTTTTGCCTACGCGCTATTTCGCTGTCGCGAGGAGCAGGGCAATTGCGCAGACTTCGCCAGTGCCAGCACAGCGGGCTTCTCCGTGAAGAAGCCAGCCATGGGCAAGACCTATATCCTAGCTGTCGTCATAATTGTTTTGTACACAACTCTGACTCGTTTGTATCTGCGTTCCTGTGGCAATTTAACGGGCAACTCACCGAATGTCCTACTCGCTCGCTATGGACCAACTGTCGCTTCCATTTGTGCTGGCGGGCATATACTGCTGGCCAATAGCGCCATCAAGAATATCCAGCGCACGCACATTGATACCATGGCTTTGGTCATCTACGGCCTGTTGATATTGCAAATTCTCGTTGTCTCCTGGTCGCCACTGATGATATTTGTGCTGCCGCCCAAGAACCCAAACATAATTACGGTCAATGGACACGATAGCATTGTGCCGGAAATCTTTCGTAAAATGAAACGGATGTACGAGGGCGACGATGCTGAGCGTCGCTATGAGATACCCGTTGTCTATGGCCTGTTCACCGTCTACTCATCGGTCATCATCTCGTTTGGCATCTTCCTTGCCATGCTCATGATTGTGCTGCTCGAGCCGCGTGCCAGCATTGGTCTCATTCTCTGCATGGTGGTTGGAGCAATTCTGCTGAGTGTGCACAGCATTCTACGCTATCGCACAGCCAACAGCTTTGGTAAGTCTTCATTAATTAGTTAATGTTACTCTTTAATTAATGTTTAATTCTGAATTACAGAGAGCTGCGTGCAGCCCACATTCAGCGCTGTGGTTGGGTGGTTTCTGCTGGCGCACTTCTGCTTCTTTGCCACGTCGCATCAGACCACGTTGTCGCAGATCGATTGGCGCGCAGCATTTGTGGGTCGCTCCAGTGCTCTGGGACAATCTCATCTTATATCCGGCACGCTGGTCATACTGAACACCTTTTGTGGACCCATATTTTTCTACTGCATGTATTCGCTGCTCAGCACAGAGACCTTCTCGCTGTTCGCTCTGTTCCCCAATCTCATCAAGAGCAGCAGCAATGCCAGCAACAACTCGAACAATCGCAGCAATGGCAAAGCTAGCTCAGCGCCGGCAGCCTTGTCTGATCTGGCCATCGATGCTGTGGGCTTCGACATGACACGCGGCGAGCTGGCCTTGTATGAGTATGAGGATGTTTTCCTAGGCGCAGGCTTCAAGCTGGCCACGCAGTTCTTTATGCTGCAGGGCCTTAAGGTAAGTCATCTTGAGTTGAAAATTGATGAGGCAACAGTTCATTAACCTATTTGCTTTGCAGATCTTCTGCGCGATGCTCGCCTGCACCATCCACTGTCGCCACTTGATGGTCTGGAAGATCTTTGCGCCGCGCTTCATCTACGAGGCGCTGGCCACCTTTGTCGGTCTGCCTGCGCTCATTGTGGGCTATATATTGGTGTTGCGCATTCATCGCGCTGTCGATGGACTCGTCAAGTGCATCAATAAGGATAAGTAAAAGGAGTGACAGCTGCACAATTGCTCTAGTCCCGCGGTCGCCACAAAAAGTGTGTATTTCAAATTTTTATATGCCAATCCCTATTTATTTAGCATTTACTAAATTATATAGACTAGAAACAATGAGGTTTGCGAATGAAAAGAAAAACGGTTTTTTTTTTGGTGGTCTTCTCTTAGCTAAATTTATTTTTTTTTTTCCCAAAGGTTTGTTGTTGTATGGCTAAAAATTACGTTTAAATTTAGGCGAACGAGCGCTGCATAGACACACACGAAATACAACTAAAACAGCAATAGAATTTGACATTTACACAGACAGTTTACATCATATCGTTAAACAAAACATCGAAATTAAGTACAATCAATGCACACATGCATACATTCAGATATATATATTAGTTAATTACACTAGACTCTGCGCTTCAGGAACACAATTGAAGAATTTCACAATTGCGTTTGTTTTTAAGTACACACAAATAAGTAACAAACGAAAAGCGACGAGGTGTGTGGGATTGAAAAAAGAGTAGCATAATGATAATTAATCATAGTTAATGATATTATAATAATTATTGAATAATTTTGCTGGTCAAACAAAAGGTTTGAAGCCCAATTTACACATACATATATATATATAGATAGATAGAATTGTTCACTTATGAATTAGATTAAGTTAAACTGGTCGCTTGTTATGGATGTGTGTTGGTGTTCAGGTGTGTTGGTGTTCAGGTGTGTGTGTATTTAGTAGAGATTCTAGTTTCTAATGCCCATTGAGCACCGTTGGTTTACGTGGTACTCCGTTTGTGTTGCCCTTATTAGCAGCTACAACAAAAATGTAAAAAATATATATAAATTTAAACACACGAATTTGGCTTAAAGGAAAAGTTGTTGTCGTTAAGCCAAGTTTGTTGGTTGATTGGTTTGGGTCTTTAAAGAATTGTAGCGTATTGTATGTACAGCAAAATGTGAATGAGAAAGGCAAACAACTAGTAGTTGACTACAAATTCTTTGGATTTTGATTTAATGGCGCCAGCACAAGCATTTGGATGTGTATGATCGCTGTCGTAGTATTAATAGTAGTAGTAGTAGCTCGGCCTTAGTCACTGTTCTCATCGTACGGATGATATTCTTGCCGCTCCGGCGAAGATTTAGTTGGCTGGCGTTGTGGCTGCTGCTGCTGCTGCTTACCGTGCGTCGTCGGACGGCATTGCTTCCAGTCCTTTCGCAAAGACAGATTGAACATTGAGTAGTCCGGATCGCCGGTAACCTCCTTAGCAATATTCAAAAAGGTGGGCATGCACTTCTGCAGCGCATCGCCAGTCAAAGAAGAATAGGTCTCCAATAGCACTAGGTTTTTGCAGCTGTTGAAAGTTAAGATATTACTTAAATAGATCTCTACTTTGGGGTTCTCTGTTAACCTACCGTGGATGACCCGGCTCCTTGTATATATCCAGTTGGAAATATTGATTGTTGATCAAAAAGCAGCGACGCGTCTTATAGATGGGAAAGTGCGCGTTGTCCACCTGGGCCAGCAAGTTCATATAGTCGCGATGCGTTAGCTGGGTCTTCACCTCGATGCGAGCCTGGCCATGCACATCGGGACGCCGTTGCGTGTGTATATAGCTCCAGTGATTCTTCTGGCCGCGTTTGCGCAGGCGCGCCTGTACCTTGGGTCCGCCCGACAACAGATAGTGATGCTCCACGTCGAAGTCTTGGAACGGTGGCGGGAATACGCTAGCAGGCGGTAGACCCTTAACTGAAATAACAATTGCAATCAATATGGGGGAATCACTGGGAAATGCTTGCGAAATACAGACCCAAGAATTTGAGCTTCCTTGAGGTGGATTGCAAACGGTCGCCCGTATCGATGCCTAGTTTTTGGCACACGGATTCAATCATGCGATTCATTTTCGTCTCGAAGTTGGTGGAGTTATCTATCACATCGAAGTAGGGATGACCCACCCAGGCGGCGGCCGATTTGTAGTCCAGCTCACGGGCCAGCTCAACGCCCTCGGAGCGACAGGCGTGATCCTGCAATAAGTAGAGGGGATTAGTATAGGCAGATATTGTAGATTTGATAGAGCTTTTAAAGCTCTGCTACAAAAGCTTTAAATTCACATTAAAGATTCTTCTGCTAAAGCTTAGCCTAGTTTCAAGCTCTTCAATGCCTTTGATCAATAGTTAAACAAGCTTTCAAGCAGCTTTCAACATATACTCAAAGTGCTTTAATCATTTTATACCTGATAAATGCGCTTTCTTTTCTTTAATTTCAAAACAAAACACATTTTTTATTGATAAAAGTTTGCCCAAAGGAAGAAAGTTTAAATACTATCAAATAGAGCACAAATGCGTGCCTCACCTCAGTGGAGTAGAAGTCCTCAGCGCCGTTGGCAGCGGAGACCAGATGCAAGATTTGATTGTAGCGATTGTCGCGCATCTCAACGGGATTCCATTTATTGCCCGCCATCATTTTCTCCCACTTGTCCTTGGAGATGTCTGATAGAATGGAAGGGAGGCTTGAGTTGAAGATCTTCTTCAAAAGAATTTCCGACTTACATGCACTGGCATCCATAACGCCGCGATCGCAGATGATCAAACAGTTGCGCGTGTTCGAATTGCCCAGCTCAAAATAGGTATTCTCAATTTGCACCATGGTGCGGATCAGGTTCTCCTGAAACTTGTAAGCTGCAATAGAGAGGGAGAAAGAAGAAATTGTGAAAAATAAGTTTTGAATTTATTTTGAAAGAAATGCGTTTGCAAGCAGATTCAGTAAATGTTATTTGGCACCAGCCAGAGCCAGACTTTATTTATTGGCAAAGGAGTTGAGGGGAGAGTGGGGAGCAGGGAGTATGTCGGGACTAAGGTCTAACGATTGAAGTCATCAATTGAGTGAGCAATTGAATGAATTTCAAGCAGCAATAAATAACAAACTGTTTGAAGATGACAACAATATATAACACTAATTGAATGTGTATGTGTGTATGTGTGTGTGTGTATGTATGTGTGTGTGTGTGTGTGTGTGTGTGTGTGTGTGTGTGTGTGTGTGTTTGTATATGTATGTCAAAACCTAACAAAGTTCAATCCCCTTAAGTAAGAAGAGAACGAACTCAATGCCAAGGCCTTGGAACTGTTACTAAACAACTGAACCGTGCTGTATGTGTAACGGTGAGTGTGTGTTATGCGATCATCATGTTATTATTCATATGTATATATATATATATATATATATATATATATATATATATATATATATATATATATATATATATATATATATAATATTGACATCTCTTGACTACAGCTTAGCTCTTAATCGATATGAGCAATGAGAGTGAGCCAGCAATGCGCAGAGGGGATTACTGCAACGGGAGTTTTCTTTGTATGTTATTACAAACTATATATATATATATATATATATATATATATATATATAGCTGATTCATTGCGGAATTACTCATCATAGCAAAACTTAAACGCAAAAAGCTTAAATAAATTAAATTTACTTCACTTTAGTCTACCCATTTCACGTTTAGACGTGAAAAAAGGGTGGATTACAAAATCTTTAATAATATTGAAATTTTCAAATATTTTTTAAACTTATTTTAAAAAGTGCTAAACTAAAATATATTATAAAAGAGCAAAAGACTTAATACTTAGGGATTCCTTACGAAAGAAACTTTGCTCCCAATAAATATATATATATATAAATATATATTATATATACACTTTACAGTAAATTGTGAAAAACTATTTACAGCCATAGCAATAAATAGCGTAAAGCGTAGTACATAAGATAAGTACATAAGACCTAGACCTTGAAGAGAGGAAATACTTGAGACGATGATAAAAATAAAGCTTGCACACTTCGACAGCTTCTCACTTAGCAAATACCCTAACCTTAGGGCGTATGTATATACGATATATAGTCACCTGACTAACGTAGATAGATACCGAAATTGGATGAGCAATTTTCTAAAAAAAAAATATAATTTACTGGCCAGCGAAGCATAAGTCAAAGGGTATTAACTCATCGAGCAGCTGCCGATAAAAAATCGCGGTCACGAGTGAACTACATTTATGTCAACAAAGCACTGAGAAAACCCCCCCACGCCCACACGCACACGCACACTCACAGTTGTCACTTGTAGCGGTCGTTCGCGCAGTGACATTGAAAGTTTGATTCCTTTGGCATTGAACTTGAGCTTGAACTGGGAAGCTGCGCACGTTGCGTGCATAATGCAACGGAACGAATCGGGAAATGCAGTTGATCGATAACAAGGGGGGAATGGCTGGAATGAAACAAAACAAATGGGGGGACTGCTGAGCTGGCATGTGGGTGGGTGGGTGGTTGGGTGTGCTGTGGGCTTTTTGTTTGGTTTTAGTTTTGCTTTTGTTGCGGGCTAATTGAATTAGCCATCGATGATGATATAAGCAACTGATGCAAATGGGCAAAAACAAATGGTAATACTCATAGATATATATCTGACTATGTATATTCATACTACTCCGCCGCAACCAAAAAAAAACTATATTATATTCGGTTTTGGAATCGCAAAATAGTTCCCCAGTTCCCGCTACATATATAATTATATAATTAGCTCGGTTACATTTGAATAAGCAATCAAATTGCGAAAACTTAGAGAGGAAAGCGTATGCAAATGTGATGGCTAACGTCCACGCAGAATTGAATTGATAAACAAATTCATTTGGCCATCAATTTAGTCAATAAAATGGGCGAAAAAAAGTTAACTAAATGCTGACTCGAACCAGAAGCAACTGAATCTGAATCTGTATCTGTGACTCGGATTTAAAATCAAGCTCAAAACTGAATAAACGCATTGATTAACGCCCAAATGTGAACAGGGAGAGAGAGAGAGAGAAAGGGAGAGAAGATGTCTGTACGACTGGCACATGTACATATATAGTCTGTTTTTTTTGGCACGTGATGCTGTTGACTAGAAATTCCATTTGGTTAGAGACTTAAATTGCCACAGTCTGTGTCGGTATACTATATAGCGGATGAATAAGTAAACAATTTCGTTCGCAAATGAAAATTGCTGCGCAACTGGGAAATTAAGCAGGTGGTCTAGGCCACAGCAAAAGTTAAGCTGACGTCTATTGTTCTAGCATACCCTGGAATAGTACAGCAGCAAGCATGATCGGAAGCAGCAATAGCCGAGGTTATTGGTGATCTGGCTGTTCTTTTGGGATATTTGTTATCTAGTGTGTATGTCCTGCCCATATATGCATTTGATAGTCTATCTGCCTGTAGTTCTGTCTGACGTCCTTCTATGGGTCCGCCCATCGATCCACATTTCTACCGTCTGATAGTCTGTCTATCTGTCCCTCTGTCTCCTGTCCTATTCGTTTGCCTTCCTATCTATCCGTCCGATAGTCTACCTGACTGTCTCTATAATCAACCGTCCGTCCATCTATCCGCCCGTCTTCTTATTTATGCGTTCGTCTGTTTGCTTCCATTTCACCTTGCCATCCATCTGCCTTGCTATCTGGCCGTCCATCTTGCTGTCTATATATTCGTTCATATCAATCTCCCATACTCTTCATATATACAATTGAAACCAACAGCTTTACATGCAATGCAGGGTATCTTTTAGTCGCGCATGCTGCCTTGTTTTTAGTTTACTCATTTAACAGCTGCAATTAACGTTTAATAAATGGACTTTGCTGGTTCTCTCTCCTACATTAGGGGCATTCCAGTGCCAGCAAAAGCATTTCGCTTATTAACAGCTGTTATATATATATATATATATATATATATATATTTATATAAATATATATATATTTTTTTTAAATATAATTTTATACATATTTTCATTTAGTTTAGTTCTGATTCCTAAATGTTCAGCCATAAAATTGTTTTTAGCTATAAAAATGATTTTATGCGCGCTTATTCAGAGGCACGTGCTAGTCAGCAGCTAAAACTGGCCGCAACAGCACACTGATCGCCAGATATACACACATATATATCTACATATATATGCCTATATGCATCATCTGTCGAGACGACGATCTGCGTACTAGGCGTGCGTCTAAATATAAATGTCCCATTTAAAATTCGCACAAAAATGTTTAGAAAATTGTGTTTTTGAAAAACTGTAAAAGTGAAAAAAGCTATACATATATAGATATAGCTACAGATATGTATATAAATCGAGATATATGTATATGATATTAGAGACATCAGTTGACAGTTTGGTTAGAGAACAAACACAGCTCGAAGCAGCAATAAACAAATAAACATAGAAATGTATCAGATCATATATTTATATATATATATATATTATGATTATGATGTGATATTATGTGTTATGTATACCGATACTTCATGAGAATGTTTACATAAACTCAAGTTGTTAGAACAAAATCAATAAACAATAGAGGGGAAAAATATATAAAATCAACAAGAAAGCAAAGATATAGTGGAACGGATCACGAAGGTGACATCTATATAGATATATACAAAGACAACAAATCTGTTTAAGATAGTGCTGCTGTCTCGATAACACACACGCACACACAGGCGCACACACAAGCACTTGATATAGACAGAGCGAAAACAGTTGATGATATAGCAGAAAAAAACATTTGAATTATTTAAACTGTTTTTTTTTTTTTTTGGTTCTGTTTGTCTCTCACCTTCGCTGCCATAGGACTTGGAGGCAGCCTTGGCCAGGCAACGTGGACAGGATGCAGTCAGATCGATCATGCTGTGCTCCGGTGCAGCGAAAGGCAGCTCTTTGTGCACGAATGTGCTTGGCGTGGGCGGGTCTGTGTGCGGGTGTTATTTGGTGTTCGATACGAATTTATCAATGTCGCGTTATCAAAATTTAAACAATATATATATTTATATGATCCATATATATACATATATATGTATATATATAGTTCTCGACTGTGTCGCATGTCAAATGTTTTTTTGTCCTCGTGACCAACAGCAGATTAATTCTACTTATATATTTTTTTATTTATTTATAACTATACTAAAGGCAATTTAGGCAATTAACTGATTAAGAGCAGAAATTTTCGTAATCTTTCATTGGCTTACTTCGGAACTTGCCGCTGCAGGTAACGAAGACGAGTGTGCGTGGGTAGTGCCTGACTGGGCAGATACTCTGTACTTCCCAACTGCAACTTGTATGCTCTCATAGCTCTCTTAAATCTCCAACAACTTGCCCCAAAACAGCAATTTATAACAAATCAAATCAACTAACCGATATACCTGCCCACGACTTCTTCATTTACAGGATATGCGAAATAAAGAAAGGCACATCACATGGCTTAAGTACACAATTGACAAATTAGTTTTGAAAATCGTTATGCAAACGACAGCTAGACACGCAAAGTTCTTAAGGATTCACGGGCATTATTTATTGACTTCTTGAGGTACAAGTGTATATAATATATATATATATATATATATATATATATATATATATATATGTATGTCTGTATATGTCTCTCTTTCTCTCTCCCTCGTGTCTTTCTCCTTTGTCTCTTTTGAATAACGTTCTAGCGAATTACATAAATGAACCTTTATTGAAGACGTGACATTCAAAAAGGGGGCGGGGAGCGACGCCCACTATTGACAATAAAAACAAAAAGCATATAGAGTATAGACAGACTATCTAGTCTTTAGGGTAAATACTATATAGCAAACTTGGACTAGGGTATATAAAGAGTACATAGACTATATAGAGCATGAAGTATATATTGAGTATATGGTGCATAGAGTCTTATATGTAGAGTATTTTGTGAGTATATGGACTATAATATATAGATCTTAGTATAAAGACTACATAGTGCACCCTAAATATTCTAGAATATATACACTATATAAGCTATACATTCTACAGACTCATTCATCTATAGAGTATACAGACTATATCCGCCATAGCGACTATATCTACTATAGAGACTGTACGCTATATAGAGTATATATTATCTAGCTGGCAGATGAGCTAGTCGCTGCTGCTGTAGCTGTTCAAAAAATACGCTTTGTGGGAGGCTGTACAAAAATACAAGCGCTGATATAAGTATACTGATATATATATATATATATACATATATATATATATATGTATATATATATATAAACCATATAGTCGCATGTATTCTGTGTGCTCTTCAAGTAAATATTTTTGTTTTATTTTCGTGCTCAAAAAAACGAACTTGACAAATGCTAAAGACATTGAAAATTCTCGAGTTCTCATTATGTGACCACAGAAATATTTTAAAAGATAAACCAGCAAGAACTAAACTTATCTAAATCTAGCTGTGCTCTAGCAATATCTTAAGATTACTGATTCAAATGTTGATTGCATGAGTTTTTCTCGGTTTCTTTGTTATGGGAAAATGCTTGCAAAGGTAAAATCTCGAAGCTCCTCGTTTCTTCTCATTTTAAACTTACCCTCATCCTCGGTTAGGTCTGAGAACTTGACGCCTCCGCTAGAGTTTTAGTAAAGGGGAGAGATAGAAGAGGTAAATAGAAGGATGAGTAAAGCAAAATCTTAGATACGTCTCAAGACAAAGACACTACGCGTAAAGGCTACGTTTAAATTGAATATTTTCTTTTCTTTCATTCAAAGAGAGAAGTTTAAAAGAAGATTATCGAGATCAAGATAAAAGTAAATATATTCTGGTTGTATATATTTAAGTATTATATATCGTATATATAGTATGCAAGGCAAATAGTTAAGGAACGCAATCAAATCAAATCGTTTACTTCTTGAATGCCGCACAAACATATAAATATAAGCGAAGAGGGAGAGCTCGGACAGGCAGGCACGTTCACAAATATATCGAGTTCATAGATATTTGAGAGAGCCGTCTGGACTATCCGGCTATCTCGCTTTGCCTTTGGCTGTATTCTTTTACTTTATTTTTTTTTTTATTATCTACATATCTTTTTTTCAATTTTTTTTGGGTTCGTTTGTGTTGATTGATGTGTTTTTAAGGCATTTACCTGAGTAGAACTGTCGCCGTTTCAGGCACACGGAATACCTGAAAATATTTAACATGCTCATTGCTTTGTTTCGAGTAGCGATTTGGTTGTATTTTTTTTGTTAAATAGATTTTTAAACCTTTTTTATTTTTTGCAATTGCTACTGCATTATTTTCATAGCATGATAACGAAACATATATATAAATGTATATATACATATATATATTATATATATGTGTAATTTTTATATATACCATTTGGCAGTACTTACAACTGCCCAGTATATATATATATTTTGATTCAGCCTTAGATCTAAATGAATTGCTTAAATTTCTAGTTGATCGAAACTCACCCTCCAGCCCAGATTCTCAAAGAACGTGCATAGACGACTCTGGCCGGTTGTTTTGCCACCGCATGGACCTGTCGAATAAATAATCAGAGCAACAACAAAACAATATATGAATTAATACACTTGACTGACTTTCATTTCAATTATTATTGCATTGCCTGGCCCTGGACGGTGCAATTAAAATTATTGCAACTGTCGCTTGTGTGCAGCGATGAGGAAATCAAATGTAAATTTCAATTGATTTGAACTATAGGAATTTATAGGCGATACGGATTGCAAATTGACCTCATTGATGAGGCTTGAACTCTGTCGATACATTTAACAATGAAGTATTTACAATTTCGATTTCAATTTTAACTGGTAGCGATTCGCGCTCTTCTTTTAGTTATCGATATTGTGTTTGAACAATGAACAAATTGAGCTGGAGTCATCTTTGTGTTGTTATCGATATTTATGAATTGAATAATGATTCCAATATTGGTTCAATCATCATAAATGAAGCTGGGATTTTGAGGGTGGATAACAAACAAACTAAAGATGTGATCTCTGCTTATTTCAGATAATTGAATTCAAAGATTGTCAAATATTCAAATTGCAGAAGAACTTTTAATGATTCTTCAAATTTAAGTGATTTTTTATGTTGACTAATGCTATGCTTGCATTTCAGATAAGTTATCTATCTTATCAATCTGGCTTCAACCAGCCTGGTTTTTGCAATTTCTTATTGAACAGCTGTTCGTGCTGCGAGATAGTTGTGTTGGGCTTATCTGTGAGCTTATTATTAATTTGTTTTTATTTTTCCTGTGATTAGAAAAAAAAGGAAATTGTACATGATAACGGACGAGGCCGAATTACTATACGGGTACGTATAAATATATATAAGTAAACAATCACCTATATACCTACATAATTTTTTTTTGTTTGTCTAATCAAAACTATAATTTGAACCAAATTAATTGATTGATCGCCCCACGCGCCGTCTTTTTTGATAACTGTTGCTCTCGTGGCACTACAAACGCGGTTTTTTCTCTCTTTTTTGGCGCGCTTATGTGACGTACGTAGAGATTAACATATGTAAATTGTAAGCAAAAAAAAAAAAAAAAAAATAGACCGGTAGAACACACAGAAGTTGAAAACTAGTTTAACAAATGGCTCCATTAACATATCGAAAAAGCCAAACCGCTAATTGAAATTTATAAAAAAAATAATTTTTGAATCTTTGGTGTGGGTAGCTGCGCAGGCGAATTGAAAGAGGAAACTACCCCAACAGCGGGGTCCTGCCGACCTTGACATACATATTTACATGTACAGATATCGTAAACAAACAGATACAGAGATACAGATACAGAAAATAATTGTATACACAAAAAAAAAAAGAAAGGAAAAGAAAAAGTTATTCACTTACCGCCAGTGAGAACAATTTTGTAGACGCGAGTTTTCCTGGCGCTGGGCACCGAGCCCAATTTCGGTCTTAAGATGGACATCTCATTTAGCTTGAGCGGAGCTACCTTGCTGTTGTCGAGTTGATGCTGCGGCTGCACCTTTTTCTTTTTTGAATTGGTGTCTGAGCTTAAGGTCGCGCAGCTCGGTGGCAATTTAGTTCCGACACTCAGCTTCGATTGTTGCCCGTTGGTGGTCGGGACCAGGGCAGATGCCATCATTTGGTCGGCTGTTGTTGCCATGGTTAAAAGGCGCAACAGCAACAGCTGTTCACGACAAATCTATCCAACTGTGAGTGTGAATCCTTGCTGTACCTTCCACCGTACTCTTCACTTTCTCTCTCTTGCACGCTCTCCGCGTCGAGTGCACGTGCGGCTTTTAGGTTAGATATAGGTGTAGATGGCCTGTGTGGACTGCAAAATCATCGCGATAATACGTATCAATTTTCATATAGAATGGAAACAATTGCGTTCTTTATGCAGCCATTCAATTTGGTTGATTTTGTTGAATTACCGCTGTTACTTGCTGACAGTTAGAAATCCTTTGAATATTGTGCTGTTGGACATGTTTAATGGTTCAGAAAAGTGGCGCGTGGGAACACATTTAGAGAAACAATTGAATTTAGCCAATTTTCCTTTTAGTGTCGACAATTTATACTAAGCGACTTGACTTGGATAACACAACACCCGACGACCTCGTGGTCAACAACTGTGAATTCGTTTTATACCACATCCGAATTTATATATATCAAAGTTTAGAAATTCTGTGATAGAACATCATCTTGCACGTTTTCAATTAAAAGCAAAACTAACGTAACTCGACTAGCACCGAGCACACTATATACCTAGAAATGGAACCGCGTCGGCATGCACCCCTACCGAAGAGAGTCGATTTATTTATACTGTTATTAACAGAATCGTAGACTGCACAATAGTACCAGTTGCACAATAGTTCATTAACAAAAAAGAAACTTTAAGAAAAAAAAAAACTAAAAAAAAAAATTAATTTATTTCAGTTAAAATAATCATTCAAGTAAGATCAAATTTAAATTTAACAGATAGATTATTGAATTTATGTATTTTTAACAGCGATAACAGTTAACAGTAACCTGTTATCGATAATTTATTTTACAAAAAAGTAAGATTTTCGCACGTAAAACAAAAAAACTAAAGAACAATCTGTTTTTTTAAATAAAATTTGTTTAAATATTCCCTATAGTATCACTATTAATTATTATCCTTTTCTTATTTAATCCATTACATATAACTGTTAATTTGAATAAACTCATGAACTAGTTCATTAACCTATGTTAAAATATTGAGCTATTACAATAAAATTACACTAAATTATTAAATTATTTAGAAATTGAATTTATAAAATTATTTGTTAACTTTTCTTTTTGTTAATATTATAGAAACTACTTCATAATGTAAAACTTCCTACCATATCGGGCTATAATTGACAAGTTAGTATCTTTTTGGGAATAATACCAAAATGTAGGTATTTTTAGAGTCAAATTTAGAACGCAATCAGCCTTTCGATATATTTTGGATTTTATTGTGTTACTTGAACTGCAGCTGAAATGTCGTATGTGTGCAGTGCTTAAGCATAATCATATGTGCAATAACATCAACATAAAAAAAAGTGTAAACTGCCAGGAAATTTGTACAAATATTTAGCAAAATTCGTGTTTGGTTAGTGCGTACATTTTTAACATTCACAATCATAAAAAATAAATACAGACGTACCTAAATATACATAACGTAACATGTGTGAGCGCGAGTGAGAGCAAAACGTCAACATGACAGCAACAACAACAGTAATAATAGCAACAGCAGAGTAATAAAGAGATATATAGAAAGAGAGAGCCCCAGCCAGCTGTGCAGGTCGTCGTGGTCGATTTCTGTTTTTAGGCTCCCCCAATAAGGAACAAAAATTTTCTGTCAAAATTTAGTTATTTTTCATTGAGCTGCGACCAAGCGAGTGTCATAGTGTATATAATATTAAATAAAATTGTTCGTTATTGAATTAAGGTTGTAATACAAATTGTTATGCACATATTTAATCTGTACAAACTCAAGTGCATCATTTTACACACGCTGCGTCACACTTGGACTTGGACATTCGTTGTATTTGTCGCCAAGCGACTCGATAGTTGGTGTCGCAAAGCGATTAATCGCCCAGAGGAGCCCCAGCTCCATAACAATAATAATAACAATAACAACGTGATGGAACAGGAGATTCAAGACGAGGCGCCCGAAGCGCCAGAGCAACATCAGCAGGAGCAGCAGCGTGATCAGAATGAGGCCGAATTTGCCATAATCAATGCAAACATCGCCGACGATCCAATGGATGCTAGCGATGTGGAGAACGAAGATGCGGACGATGACATCGATATGGATGACGATGAGGACGGTGATATCGATGACGACGAGCAAGATGCTAGTGACGAAGATGAATCTGATCCCGAGCTGGAGGAAATGTATTCCGACAACGATTGGACCACATCCAACGATGAGAGCGAAATGTCGACAACCACATCGAACGTCGGCCTGGGGGATTTCGACGTCATCATACCACAGACAACGCGTCCAATGTACAGCTTCCAGCCAGCGCGTTTGATCAAGTGCCAGTTCAAGGACAAGCATTGCATTGGTAGCTTCCCACTGGGACGCAGTGGCCATCGCATAATTGCATCGAAATCGCATCTCTATTCCCTGGGTGGCTATAATCCGCGTAGTGCACTGACGGCCGCCAGGCGCGGCAGGTGCCTGCTCTTCCAGGAGCTCTGGAGCTACAATTTCGCCACTAACCACTGGTCACTGGAACTGAATGCGGACAACGCCAGCAATATGCCCACTGAGCTAGCTTCCAATGCGCTTGCCATTCACAACGATGTACTGATTGTGAGTATTTAAAATACACATGTGTGTGTGGCTAAAAAGTGAGAGAGACAGAGAGAGCACAAGTTTCTAAGTCGACTAACAGTTGCTCTTTCAGTCTTGCATGCTATTGAGTGTTTACCGTTTACCTACGTACAACTGCAAATTATTCATTTCCAATGCACAAAAATAGACGAAGCTTTGTGCATGTGTGTGTCTGTGTGTTTGTGTATTTTTATAAACCAACACAACTGCTGTTAGTGATGGCAGTACGCCCCCCACACACATCGCCCATTGCCCTTGTCGCTCACGCTAAACTTGTTTTAGTTTGGCACAAAAGCAAACAGCAAAACATAATCGTTATCGTGCGACATAATTTGCATTCGTCGCATCGCTGGGCGCCCAGCCGATCGACGTCAACGTCGCTGTCGCTACCTTAGCCTGGGCTCAAAGCCACGCCCGACACACAACGCTACACGCTGCTGAAGTCCGCTGTCTGCCTTGCTTATCCGCTCTCGCTTTGTTTATGCATTCTAAACATTCGATTGCCTCGCGCCCCCCACCACTAACAAAAAACAAATACATGTACACACTCATACAGATATGCAGACATGTAATAAAAGCCAAACAGCTGCGCGCTGTCCGCTGCTTATGTTGCTATCTCTTTTATGCGCATGTCCAACGCCTGTAGCTCATCCCTCTTGGCAACTACGCAGTTGTTGTTTATGCTACTGTTACTGCTGCTGCATGCAACAACTTGTTTACCAGGTTTTCCCACTGTCACCGCCCCCTCTCCTTTGGCTGCTATGAAAAGCCCCCCTTCATACATTTGGCTCCACTTCATGAGGCTGTGGCTTGCGCGCGCTTTTTCTTTTGACGTGGTTTTTTAACGTATATATATGTGGATATATACATATATATTTCTATGGCGTCTGATTGTCTTGTGGCTGTGGCTTTTACTAGGTTTACCGTATAATTCAACTTCAGCATCACCTGGGCACTTAAGTGGCCCAAATTCAGTTTTCGTTGTGCACTAACTCTGCAGAGACAATCAAAAACAATAGAGAGAGATCTAGATATAATTGATATATAACTTGAATATAGAAATATATGTGTATGTATGTATAAATATGAATATATATATATACATATGTATGTATATCTTTACACAACTAAAACTTATTTGTTTAATAAAGGGCAAATAAGCATGTTAGTTTCGTCTCTTTATACACTCTTAAGAGAGAGAGAGAGAGAGAGAGCGATATGTGTATTCAGTAGACCCTCATCCGTACGGAAAGAGAGATCTTTTAATAAACCAGTTAGTAAAAACTTAAACTAAAACTTATAGTAAAACCTATCTACCCCTAACTATAGACCTACATATGTATCTGCATACATTAAACAGTAAACCAACATTTTCAATCTCTGCAAGCAAATGTCTCCATATCTACAAGCAACCTTCATACAGCGTGAATCTACGCATTAGGCGTACTCAAGCGCATTAGTTCTGTCCCACACACTTCCCCATTCTCACTCTCCCTCTCCCTCACTCTCTGTCTGCCTCTCGCTGAAGGTCAAGCTCTTTACATTGCAACGTCTACAGATAGAGCAAATCGATCTCTCCAAATAGAGAACTTTCCACATTCCCAATTGTCCAGTAATACGCATTGCATCGGGCATTGTAGAGTTTTTCGGACTTTAATTAGGCCCCTTGCGTTGAGGCATACAGTAGAGCAGACTCTTCAAGCATTTGAGATTTTGTTTTGTCGACTTTATGCTGGCGAGTGCACAATTAGTTTTAATTAGAAAGTTAATCAGATAACATTGAGGCCCGCTTTCGTTCGTATAACACATATATCTATGTATATTTGAATGTATATATAATCTCTCTCAAGAGCATAAATATACCTTCATGTAATGCATAGTGCAGACACATGTTTCCGCTTATCGCCGCCCTCTGCTTCTCTTTACTGCCCCTCTATGCGCTTCTCAGCTATTGATAAGCGCACGCAACAAAGAGGCATGCTTTATCGCCTAATTGAATGCAGCAGCAGCAGGAGGTCGCGTTTCTTTGCATTTATTTCCGATTTGACTGAAGAAATCTTTTATTGCTCCGCTTGCAGTCGCACGGTGGTACTGGGTATCCCTTTGGCGAGTCTTGCTCGAATGATTGCTACGTGTACCGTACAAGCGATGGCAACGCTGGCGTGGAGCGCTTGAAAGTCAGTGGAGATCTGCCCACGGCGCAGTATGGACCAGGCATTGTCATACATAAGCATTATTTGTATACTATTGGCGGCACGACTGGCTTCGATTATTCCTGTGATGTCTATCGCTTGGATTTGCGCACCAAGGTGTGGGAGAACGTTTACATCTGCCGGCCAGAGATGCGCGACGATCCGGAGGGACGCTATCGCCACGAGGTCGTTTACGATGGCAAGCATATCTTTGTGCTGGGCGGCGGCACTTCGAATTCGGTATACGATCTGCAGCGCATTCCGGCGTATAATCTGGATGCAAATAGCTGGGATTACTTTGATACGCTGCCGGATCGCAGGAGCGGGGCGTGGAGCCAGAACGACAAGGGCTATCCGAGACCGCGCAAATGCTTCTCCTGTGTGCAGCATCAGTCATCCAATGGCGACATTGAGGCTTTTATCACTGGTGGTCTGCAGGTGAGAAGCCAAAAGCATTCTACAATAACAACAACTATAACTAATCTCTCTCTCTCTTTCTCTGCTAGGGCGACTTTTCGACCTATTTCTCAGATATCTGGAAGCTAAATTTGCGCACCAAACAGTGGTCCATCATACAGACGGCCAGCTTGCCCCGTGCTTTGTATTTCCACTCGGCCGCCCATTCGGACAATGGTTGCATGTACATCTTTGGCGGCATCGAGTACAACGATAAGGAGACATTAAAGCGTCGCAATGATCTCTACAAGATGTGGATGACCATACCAAAGTTAAGTGAAATCTGCTGGGATGCCATCACCTACTACAATGATAATTTGGATCTGTATGAACGCAAAACTCTGCTCAGTGCTGGGATACCCAAGAGTTTTACGGAACGCCTGCCGCCCCAGCGTCTCCTCACGGAGAAGGGCGAGCCGGGCTCGAATATAATGACATCGTTGTACTCAATTCCGAAACGTGCCCGATCCCAAATGCAATAATTGGCCCAGCTTCAGCGAGTGATCTTTAAGTCCCAATCCCAGCCCAAAAAAAAAAAATAAAGTTGTGAATTGAGATTATGGCGTGAGTGATTGTCCCTGTGGCGGAGTTATGATTCGTTTTTTTTTTTGGTTCAAATCAAAAACAAAAAAACAACAAAAATGCAAGAAAAAAGAAAAAAAAAATTTAAGTTTTGTGAGCGCGCGCTGTGATCGAATACGAAGGACATTTATATTTATATATGCATAATGTGTATTTTGATATTTCGTAGAGTCGAGTGGAAAGGCGAAACATGTTTTATTTAGCATGTAAATAAGACGTAAATATAGTTTAGATTAGGCAGGAGGCGAATTTCTATGGGATACAAATCTCACGAACAATAACCGGAATAACAGTCCAGCGCACACACAAACCAATTAAATACCCTATAAACATCGTTTACTTATACTCTATAATTCATATATAAGATAACAGGATATCCTTCAAGTATTGCTCTGCCCCTCTCACTCACACACCCCAATCAACGCCTGCACCACCCACTACCCCTGAAGGCTACACCAAACAATCTCACATATTGAGGAAGTATGTGTCAAGAGGCAGTTAGTTCGTAGAGAATCTTTTAGCTAATGTTCTCTGGAAACTATACGATTAAGCAATTTACATACTTCCAATGTATTTTTTGTTGTTAAAGTGTACATAATATTTAGATATATAGTTATATTTAATTTAATATTTAAGATTTGCGTCTTTACTGCGGCACCTTGGCCCAATATTTAAACAAAGTTTGCTAGATATTATAATATATATACACACATATATATATTATAGCCGCACTTGGCTGCAATTTGAGTTCTTTCTAAGTTAATAAACGTTTTTAATGTAACAAAATATATTTTATGGCGTCTTAAATCGCAACGCATGTAATTTGCCCTCCCCTTTGTCCAACCCCTTGCAATCTATTGCGTCGTGGCTGACCCAGTTTATTTGTGACGACATCAATTCATGAAATCGTCGCCTGCATTGAGCCCTTCCACAGGCTGAGTCATGCGCATTGCCAAATGCACCCCAATCACAGTCGGCGGAGGGCAAAACAGGTAGGCATTGGCATTTGAGAAGATTTCACTTGGTGCTGCTGGTGGTGGTTGATAACCCAAACTGTTGCTGCTGGCCTTTGGACTTTGTACTGCGCAGAAAGGCCGTGACCTGGTTTATCAAAACAAATGACGTCATAATACAGGGGTTTTAAGTGCAAGTTAAAAGTTAAGTAATCTATCATTTTGACAACCGGAAATTATGGTCTCCAATAAGTATGAATATTAATCTATATATAAGCTGGTAGCTATGGTTGTTATTTTAAAAATTAGATTTGTTGTTTTTTAAGCTTGCATATTTTTAAAAACAATTGGCAGCTTGTTTATTTAAATATTTGCGAGTTGTTGAACACCGCGCCATTCTGCTAACAGAACATATGTCATGTCTTCGTTTACGGTGAATGTCAAATCTTTTTAGTGTTAATTGTTAGCTTATTTAGTAAGCCAGATGTAAGCTACTAATAGATAAGTACTGTGCTTGCATAAATATGTAGTATCAAATTATAAATAGATTTAATATATATTAAAATGTGCTTTAAATATCTTTAAACTCATATTTATCATAAATGTTATTTAAATCTGTCTGCTGTTAAGTGCCGCGCCATGCTGTTAACCGAACATATGGTTGTGTGAACGTTTTCGGTGAGTGTTAAATTTATCAAGGTGTACATTGTTTGCTTGTTTAACAAATAATTAGATTTAAAATGCTGAAACCCAAAGCTTTAACCCAGGTTTTAAGTCAGGCCAATACTGGCGGCGTCGAGAATACCTTGTAAGTATAAAGAAGCACTCACTTTAGCAGCTTAATAGATTTTTATGACCCTTGCAGATTGCTGAGTCAGGAAGGCGCTCTGCTGGCCTATTCCGGCTATGGAGATAAGGATGCACGGATTACTGCTGCCATTGCGAGCAATATTTGGGCTGCCTACGAAAAGCATGGGCGTAATGCATTCCGCGAAGACCGCTTAACTTTTGTGCTGATTGATTGCGAGTGCGGACATGTGGCCATCACACAGGTGGGTGCCTCCCTCTGGGTGGGAGTATTTATTTACTTTTATTTATTATTCCGAATGAAACTCATGCAGGTGGCCAGTGTGCTATTGTGCCTCTATGCCAAGGAGCACGTCGGCCTAGGCATGCTAAAGCAAAAGACATTATCGCTGGCGGCATATTTGGAAAGGCCGCTCAAGCAAATCGCATCTGCATCCTAATGAGCCGTAGATATATCCATACGTCCACGGTTTCGACGAGATCCAAATGTAAATCTTGTTTTGTAGTTTATAAATATTGAAACTTTCAGTTTTGGATCGGAAATAAAGAAGTCTGGTTTATTTACGCAGAAATTGAAGTTTAAGCACAAAAAGCAGTAGTTAAATATGTTTACATATAAATTTATATAGATGTTGAACTTATGGCTAACTATGTGGGTCTCCGATGTCTTAAATTTAAGTAGTCCAACTTGATTATTCGATGGCATATAGCTTCAAAGTACGATCCATGCTGGTCGAGGCAATGTACTGCGCATGCCTACCAAATCTTACGCCGGTTGCGAGGGCCGTATGGTCGCTGAATACCTTCAGATCCTGCCACTGTTTGCACAAGTAAACCCTGCAAGGAAATGGAAATCGAAAATGTAGTAAATAAGAGTTCTATAACACCCCTAGCAACAGAGTAAACAAATGTCTGAAATACTTTGATTAGCCTAAAACTAACTTAACTTAAACAATGAAAAAGATTAATAAAAAAATTTATCGCAAATATGAAGGTAAGTTTGATGTATGTATGTATATATAATTTCTAATATTTGCGATTTACAGATTATATACGACCGCAGGACTATTTGGAACCCGATGCACCAAAGCACATCAATCTCTGCATTGACGACTTTAATGCGGTAAGAAATAATGAAATTTTAATATATATTTGATTTTAAGCTAGGTTCATATTTTAATCTATTGTTTTCTTTTCATTGCAGCGCGGCGAAGTTGCCAATCCACGTGCGCCTTGCGTGGTCACCACAATAGATCCGGACTACATCAAAGATGCCGGCCTACAGCGTCTAGCCAAGAAGTTTCGCATGAAAACGTGTGTAAATCAGACAACTATCAAATTTATGTCTACATTTACCTGAATCTGTTTATCTATCTCTACTTCTATCTATCCATCTATCAGTATCTGTATCTATCTTCTATTTATTTATCCATCATCTATATCTCTTGACTCCTATCTATCTACATCTCCCTACCCAAATGTATCTGTATCCTCTCTTAATGCATATCTTATCAATCCTTCCTCCACTTCCAGTGACATCTTATTACTCCGCGATATAACGCGAAGCAAGTTCATGTGCTACGCCACGCAGGAGATGTTTTTGGATAGAAAACGTGAAGTGGAGTACCAGAACAAATTGTTTGAGGACTCAGAAGAGTTCCGCAAATTTGCCGAGGACTCTTTAATGAAAATGAAGGCAACTGAATTTAAGAAAATGCTCGAGGCACAAGAAAATCTGAAGCAGTTGAAAGAGAACAAAGTGGCTGAAGAGCTCAATCAGGTGAAGCTGCAGCATCAGCGTGTGCTCATGGAGGTGCAAGAGATCTTTGGACGTTTTCAGTATTTGCTGAAGCTAATCAGCTACTTTGATGACACTGTCGAGCACCAAACGGAGCAGCAAGACACCAAGCTATCGATGCCTGATCATATAGTCAATATGGTGATTAGTGAAAGGCATCCAGCTGGGCTGGAGCAAGTGAAGCAGGTGAATGACTATATGGAACTCATTGTACGACCCTATTTAGCGAAACGTAATCATTTAAATGCCGAGATTTGGATCAGGGGCTACGAACGCAATCGCATGAAGGTGTCCAACTATAATAAGAGATTTACACAGCTTGCATTGCTCAATCATATTGTTGGCATACTACACGAAAAGGCGGTAAGTTCTTCATTGAATGAGACACTATATATATAGATGTAATAATCCTTTCCTTGCAGTTAAAGACGCAGAAGCGCAACGCAAGTGCTGTAGTATTTCTCAAGGATCCAGAGTTTTTGCAACGTCGTGTGGCTGCACTGCAGCAACGCGCACACGAGCTGTTTGCAGACTACGAACAGTCCTACTGCAAGGAGTGAGTTTCTACTTTAAACATATATAATATATTTTTAATATATATATATTTATCTTGCCTTCAGTAAGCTTAGCTTGAAGCTGAACAGCATTGTGCCCGTCATACTAAAGCAGCTGCAAAACAAAGTCGAGCCGGAGGCGCAGCAGCCAAAGAAGCAGCCGCCCAAGACACCGCCACAAAAGGGCTCCAAGCAGTGGCGCACGCTGGAGGATATGCGTGCGCCTGTGGCCAAGAAAACCAGCGCTGTCTACAAGGATGAGCAGGACACAACGTTGTCGAAAGTGGAGAAAATACAAACATTTGCATTGGTAGCCTCCATTCTCTCGCTCTCTCTCTTTCTATATACAGTCTTAAACTTCTCTCATCTTTCCACAGGAGCTGCTGCGTAAACTAGACGCTGTGCCGCCAGAAGATCTTCGGCGAGTGGAGCAGACTGTGCGCCGACGCATTGCTAAGCAAAAGGAAATGTCACGACGTGCTCTGGTCAAGCAGAATCGTCTACACAACTGGATGGAACACTTTAAGAAGCATCATCGCTTGCGGCAGGCGATGCGCAACAAACACAAGGTTTGAAGATATCCAGATTTTAAATAAAGTTAAAGAGCTTACCTGACATCCGTTCCGGCAATGGCTAGATATGTGCCGCTCTGGTCAAAGCATAGATCCTTAACCTCATAGCCATCGTCCAGTTGTATGGTCTTGAAGTTCTTCAGTTTGCGCAAATCCCACAGCTTGACGCAAGCGTCGTCAGCCGCTGTGGCCAGATAGTAACCGTTCTCCGAGAAGGATATGCCCGAGATGGGTCCGGTATGCCCAGGGAAATTGGCAACGTTGCTTTGCTCCTTCAGATCCCAGATCTTCACTTGTGAGTCGACAGTGCCAGTGCCAAAGATCAAGCCATCGGGATGGAATTGGGCCGTGGTCAGGCCCACCTCGGCCGTGTCGATGACCTTGGTGAGCAGACGTCCGGTGCGTATGTCTGAGAAGGCCCAGTGCTTGTCCGATGAGGTGGACAGCACGTAGTCGCCAGTGGGATGCAGCGAGAGGCCAGTGACGGGTCCTTCATGGCAGCGCAGCAGCAGCTGCGTCTGCGAAGTGGGCACATGCCAAATGCGTATGTTCATGTCTGGTGAGCCGGTGATGACAGTATCCTCATTGGGATGATAGATGACCTTGGTGACCTTTTTGGTATGACCCTTCAGTATAGCCACAACTTGTTCCGTGTCCTTGTTGAATATCGTGGCATTCTTATCATTGCCACCAGTCAGAATCTTGCTATGATCAGCGCTGTTGATGTCCAGAGCCAGAATACCAGGCACCGACGCCGAGTGCAGACCTGGACGCGAAGCAACGGTCAGGAAGTTCTTCACTTGATCCGGTGTCACCAACTCCTCCGGCACAGTGCGTCCACGTTTCTTGCGCTCCTGTGTCAACACTGTAGCCTTGTCCTGCAGTTTCTGTATCACCTCAGCACTCATGCCATCCATTTGATGAGCACCACCAGCACCAGCTTCAGCAGCCAGTGCTGGCTCCGAAATCATTGAGGGAGCATTCACGATGCCCGCTTGAGGTTTGAGCGTGGCCAGAGCCTCACGCGCTGCAGTCAGCTCCTTTTTAAGACGCGCAATGACACGACAGGCAGCATCATGCTGGTACAGCGCATGAGAAAGCTCCTGACGCGTCGTCTGCAGCTGCTGGCGCTGTGTGAACGAGTGTATCATCAGAGCATCCCACTCATCTTGCATGGTCTTCAGCGTTGCCGGTATACTCGTAGCACTTGGCGGCTTTGGCTTTACGACGGCTGGCGTCTTGATTTCAATTAGTTCTTCCTGTTTCAATTCCTTGCCACTAATGGGATCGCAACCGTTCTCGAGTATATACTTCTCAATGACGCGTCTTTCGAAAACGGCGCCCGAGTACGGCGAGATTACAGGCGACTCGGGTACCTCGTTTGTAACTGAAAAAACGTCAGTTAGTCTAAATAGTAATCAATGCATAAACAGGTACAACTTACGTGCACAAACCAAAGCCATCGCAACAATTATCTAAACGTTTTCGTCTGCTTGAAATACGTTTTACAACTTTTACACACGTTTTCCAAGAGAAACAAGCGCAAAAATTGTCGGCAATTGCATGTTCTTCTTAACATTGGCATTCACAGCGTGATGCAAACGTTTACACATATCGATAATTCATCGTTTAGATTACGATGTGTGGCAGCAATGCAACTCAGCTGTTACAGTTATTTAAGTTCCGCGTGCTCATAGTTTGCCATCCAGCGCTATATATTTTGTAAATACGATAAACACAATTAAAACATGTTAAAAAATGTTGTGCAATGGCGAACAGCTAAATTGCTGTTAAATGGAGCCGCTCGCAGTAAAGCGAGGCGCTGCCTATACGCTCCATTCACGACAAAAGCAAATGAGAATGCCGCCTTGGGGGACTCGGAGCTGGAGCCGGCAAATAAGAAATATGCGAATCCCTTTGCACAAGCAACGTCCACATCCCTGCCAGATAATACTATAACGGAAACAGCAGAGCAACGCGACAAGAGACTTAAGGTATTGCAGCTGGAAGCAGACATAGCGCATCAGGAGGGACGCCGTGTGCCGACCTTAGAATTCTTCAAGGAGCATCACTGGGCTCATGTGCTGACGCTGCCAACCAAATCGGCACGTATTAAATACTATGGGTTCCTCTGGCAAATTGAAATGAAAAAGGAGTCGGACAAACGGAAGAAGGAACAGCGTGCCGTAGACACAGAAAATCGTTTGGCTGACCTGCGCAAGGAGCGCGAGGAGAACACTCACATTATCTACGGCTTGGGCCATACGTCCATGTTTCTGCGGATCTACGATACAACCATCAATCATTGGCAGAATAATCGCTTGACACGAGCCATGCAATTCGCTCCGAAAATGGTGCTCGACTGCTCCTACGACGCGCACATGAACAATCGAGAGAGCTCGAACGCTGCCAAGCAACTGATGCTCAGCTTTGCAGAGAATCGCGCAAATGACGAGCCCTTCGATCTGCACTATTGCAATGCCAATTTAGAGGGCAGATGCATGCAGGGCCTGCAGCGCTTCATACCCACAATGCTCAATCCAGAGTTTCCCATGAATGTGCATACCAAGTGCTTCACAGAGCTGTTTCCCAAGAGTCAGCTGGTGTACCTTACGCCCCATTGCCGCGAGGATCTGGTCACATACAATCCCGATGATGTTTACATAATCGGCGCCATGGTGGACACCGTAAACAACGAGCCGCTTTCGCTGGCGAAGGCCAAGCGCTTGGGCTTGCGCATGGCACGTTTGCCCTTGGATCGCTACCTGCAATGGGGATCGGGTTCGGGCAAGTCGCTTACGCTCAATCAAATGATAAATATCATGCTGGATCTGAAGAAGACCGGCGACTGGGACACGGCACTGCAGCACGTGCCACGTCGCAAGGTCATCGACCTGGGCGCTGAGCAATACGAACGCCGCAAAACATTCGGCAAACGAGCCACCCAGCTCAACGTGCGCATCGATCATTTGCTTAAGTTTGAAAACAATGGAAACGAATCCACGGCCTTTGCGAGGCCGCCGAAAGTGCGCCAGCACAAAGAGGGATTGGAGTTCGACTTGGACAATTGGGCGACAGGCAAAAGGAAAACAACGAAGCGAAACAAGTAAATTTCGATTTTATTTAAGTCTTTATTTAATTAACTTACAGAAATACAAAATAAGTTAATCATCGTCTGGTTCCCCTGAGAGAGCATCATGGAACTCACTGTCGCTACAATCCGACTGTTGTGGCGTGCCCCGTTCCTTAGGCTCGTTCTCTACTAACTTCACTTGCTCCTCTTCTTGCCCTTTCTCAGCTGAAGTTATACGAAACTCTTCAATTTTGTCTTCTTTAATTTCTTCGATTACTAAACCCTGCCACTGTGGCTCGTCCGGCATTTGCTCCACCATTGCTTCCTCCTTCTCATTTGATGCCTCCGTCTGTTCGTTTGGTGCCTCTGCTATTTGCTTTCTAGTCACACAATCTCCTATTTCGTCGTATTCATATTCTTGCTCTTCCTCTGGCTTCGCTGGCTCCTCGGGAAATTCATCCACATCATCGCCAGCTCCGGCTGACGTCTTCTTGTACTTCAGGTGCATATTCTTGGCATTGATGGCGTGATAGTTGATGCAAGGACGCAAGCCGACCGACTTGAGTAGTTCCTTGGCCTGCGCCTCGAACTTTTGTGTCTGCTCGTTGCGCTCGACAGTCAACAGCTTCGTCTCCAGCACAAAGAGCGATTGTTCCCGCATCGCACCAAAGAACTCTTTGCTCAGGAAAGTGTAGTAGTTGTAGGCATAGAAGGCAACGTCGAAGAAGTTCTGCCAGCGTGCGGCGCCCTTCTGCAGCTCCTTTATCTCCAGGATCGACATGAAGTGCACCTCGACATCGGGCACTGACAGCCAGGGCTTGTCGTAGCTCAGCTGCCCCTCGTTAGCGTCGCGCTCGTTGTGGGTGAGCAGCGGAGTCATCAGCAACTTCGTCGAGCCATAACGGCGCGAGATGTTTTTGTCGTGCTCGTAAACTGTTTGTGTTTGCAGCTCGTGAAGGAACTCGAGCAGATTGCGCTCGGTTACGTCCGTGGCGCGATAGTCGTTCTCGCCATGCATCGAGTGGTGCAGTCGCTCCTCGGTGCTGCGCAGCCCAAAGCCACAGAAGGGACCCGTCTGTATGTCGCCCACGTAGCCACGGTGCAGAAAGGTGCGTCCGTTGCGCACGAGTCCCGCTGCAAGGGTTTTGTTCGGCTTGCAGTGTTCGTACTCGGGAAAGACGAAGGCCACGCCCGACTCCCGCCAATAGCGGTATTCCTGCGAGCAAATCTGCTGTGCCTCGCGACTCTTCAGCGTCATGCTCAGGTCCCAGTCGAAGGCGCCGTCGCGATGATCGTAGCGAGCTCCCAGCAAGGAGCGCACACGCTGCTCCCAGTAGCGCTCTATATCGAAGACCTGGTCCTGCGGCTGCCAGTAGCTGAAGGCCATTTCCAAGCCGTCGCGCTCCTTGTACTTGAGCGCCTCAATGTGGAGCATGGGAGCTAGGCGCTGCAGCTGCTCCTCATCGCAGATCATGTTGAGCAGGGTGCGCGCCTTGGCGGCCACATAGTGATGCGAACTGGGACGCAGCAGCGAGTTGCCGTAGATGTCCATGAAGAGATGGGCCTTGCAGACCAGGCTAAACGACTCGGGTGGCTCCAGAGCCAGGCCCAAGAGCAGCATGTTCCTGGCCACAATCTCAATGCAGGCATCCAGCACATAGATCTTCAACTTTGGCTTGCCGGCATGAGTGTACCTCTTGGCTAGGGTTTTGATCACATGCCTGGGATCTGCGCCACCGCAGATGAGTATGTTGAGAGCCTCCGGCTGCTGAGCTGCTCCATCTGCTGCAGCCTCATCCTCTATCTTGAACGCCTTTAAGTACTCCTCGTACAAATCCAAAGCAGTGCTGAGACCCCAGAACATTTTGCTTTCAATCCTTGAAGCAAACTAAAGAAAATTTCTAGTGCCGCTGCTGCTGGTGCTATTTGTTCGATTGACAGCAGTTGCCTGGACTACTAGACGACTAGTCAGTCCTAGCCTGGCTGTCTGCCTGACTAGCTCTCCTATTAGCTATTGAGACGTTGCCTGGGCAACGGAGCGTCGTCTCTTGGCCTGCTTTGCATAAACACCCGCTGTCATTTCATTGTTATGTGGTATTAGCTGGCGCAGAGCGGAAATTGCTTTTTGATATCTGTGTGCAGCAGGATGCGCAGCGTAATGCATTTTTTAGCATTCGCTTCGATGCTTTCAGCTGATTGCCAGCTTAAGCTTATTGAGCGGGAACCCACATAACGGGCATAACTACTTATGAGAATGATAAACAATATCGAGTGCCACGCCCAAGCAGGCGAGGAGTTTGGCCATCAAAGTGGAAGTTAAAGCGGCCACTGCTTAAAATCTCAGCTTCTCTTTGGCTTTGGCAGCTTCATTTCTCGGCCCAGCTCAGCTCAGCTCAACTTTCTCCGACAAGAGCCCACAGAACTAGGCGAAACTTGCTAATACGTACTTATTGTTGTGCCAGAAGTCCTGACAAGAGCGCACAGATTGCAAACTTTTTGGCAGCTGGTCGCCTTAATTGCGTGTGTGTGTGAGTGGCGCCTGCTGCCTCCCCTTCCCCTCATCATACGCTGCGTATGCGTGATATATGCTTCGGCCTGGCTCCTCCCCGTGCAGCTGCAATTACGGCAGCGCTGAGAGTCGCTCGTGCAGCTAATGCGCCATCTAAGCACAAAATATGCTGAAAGTGCTGGGAATTTGTTAAGGCTGGCAGCATATTCTGATTCAGTTTGCTGCTGTGGCTAGATTGCCGCTGCTACTGCTCCTCAATTAGTCAGTGTAACGGCAGCTGCTGCTGCTGGCACACAGCCGTGCACTTCATTTGACTGCGGTTCAATAAATACGAGCACAAAGCCGCACTGAATTCCATTCGAGCGGCACACGATTCATCACAGCATCAGTTTGCAATGAGTTTCGGTCCGTGCGGTTGGCCGCCGGCTAAAACAAAAGTAATTAGAGGCCCTTGGGCTAAAGCGAAAATGGCTAAAAAGAATTCCACACAATAGCCGCTGCGCAGTGCAAAAAAGAAAACAGAAAACAAAACAAAAGCCAAAAAAAGGTTAGTTAAGCCTTGCGGTTGCCACAATTTTTTTAACCGAGAAAAGGCAGCTGGGCTTAGACAAAGCTCAATGTGTGGGTGAGAGTAATATATATACCTACATATATATATGTATATATAGCTGTATTTGCACTCATTGTTTAGCTAAGCTGAAGTACAATCAAGTTTTGTGTTATTATGCAGCAGCAGCAGAAAAGTTTTGTTAGAAAATAGAAAATTTGCGAATATTGATGCAAAATAAATCAAGGATATGGGTTGCGAATATATAGCCTATAGTTATAGATATCATCATGCATCTACAGTTGAATCAAATCATAAAGTGTTTATTATTCCAGTATTATTATATAAAGCAACCTTAACCAGTTGCTTCTACTCTTTAAACAGAATATCTCAAGGGCCTTTAAGACGCTCTTATATGCATACATACATATATAGTTGTTGCCATGTATGTGTGCATATGTATTTAGTGCAAAGGACAATATAAAAATGGAAATGTGTGACTTTGTTACGGTCAAAGAAAAGTTTAAATAACAATCGAAGGGAAGAGCATATATAGAGAGAGAGAGAGAGAGAGAGAGTCTGTGTCTATATGCATGTATGTGTATGTGTGAGTGCGCAGCATAAAGATTTGTTTTACTCTTTTTGTATTGAGACCGAAAATGGGCTCATGTTTCCTCAGCTCAATGTCAACCAAACACACACACACACAGATACACACACATACACACACACACACAGGCTTAACCCACATATACATTTTGGGTCTCAGGTTGCCTGTTTTGCGCCTCGTCTCAGCTGCTGCTGCCATCCCTGTCGCGCTGACTGTTATCAACTGCTTTCATTGTCAATGTTTTGCGCAAACTTTTCTCATTAGACAGTGCAAACAAAATGGCTGAGTCTGCGGCTCAGTTGGCCCGCTTTGTTGGCCATTTGACATGCAGCCGGGCCAGAAACACGGCGTCATAATGCGTAATAAAAATGTTGCTGCCGCAGCAGCAGCTGAGGCATCATTAAACGCCGTCGATCAAGGTGAATTGATGCAGTTTGCTACTCACCTGCATAAATCACCTGTAAATCAGCATTAGGCAATTAGTTTGCCGATCATTAGCGAGAGCATCATTAATAAAAGACAAGTTCCAGCTGCTGTTTTGCAGTAAAGTTTAATGTAATTCTTGTAATAGACATAGACAGTGTGTTGTTGTCCTCTAGTTAGACTCTCGAAGTATTCTGTGTGTTCTCGCTAAATAACTACAAATTGGGATTTTCGCTTTGTTTCTTTTTTTGTTCTAGCCAAAGAACATCTGATTGTCAGATAGTTATTGAAGTTGATCTAGGATGCGTGCGTGAAACTGATAGAGAATAGGTGCGCTTAGAACAGAGTCGATGCTTAAACTAAATACACACACAATACACATGGATGTGTGCCACATAATCATATATATCTGATCATATATATCAGTATTTACAATGCTGAAACTGAAACGGAAACGGAAGTCGTTTGTGCTCCTTGCTTAAGTTGTTCATGAATCTCCAGTCAGCATTTGTCGTGGCCCTCCTTCTGTGGCAAACTGTGGCTATTTCCTCCTTCTTTCCTTTGTTTGTTTGTTAAGCATAGTTACGCTTTTAACCCCTTGTTGAAGTTGTTTGTCCTCTATATAAACTACTTGCTCTATATCTATATATATGTCTAACAACATATAGTTTTTGTTTTTGTTTTTTAAGTACATAAAACACTCTACAACATTAAAATTTCAAAATTTGTTCACTTATCGAGCTAAATTCTATATAAAGTCTGAGACGGTGGTTTTTGCATTTAGAGACTACGATCTTTAGAGAGGGTTTTAGCATGCAACGAAAAGTGAGTTTTACTCGAGCATAAAGGGAAATCAAACTGAACTGGAACTGAAGAGAAAGCAGGATATATATGGTAGTAGAGTAAGGTTTTCAGACAGAGATCACTTGAGTTGTTGGGGCTTAGTATGTGTGTGTTGGGGTGTATGTGTGTGTGTGTGTGTGTGTTGGTGTGTTGAAGCCAATTGCTCAATTATTGCTTAACATTTAAAACATTTACTTAATCCACTAGTATAATTAACGTTTCTGTGCGACTTAGGCCTTATCCCTTATGGTATCCTCCTCCTCCTGTAGCGAAATGATCTGAGGCATGGGGAAATCAAATGTTATATATATAGTACATATATAGTTTATAGTTCATGTTGAGTATGTATTCAAGAGAAAAATGTCGATGATTCAGCTAGAGTTTAATGCTATTTATTGCGCTACGTAAGTTGTTTTTAGCATAACTAACTAAGAGAAACTAAACAGTTGGAGTTGCAGGTGAACGAAATGAAGGAGAGAGAAAACTAAATCAAATGTGTCTGCAAATCAGGCATCTCTAGTAGATCTATGATAAGTTAGTGATATATATATATAGGCTATATGTATAGGGCATATCGGGCATGTGAGCCACAGAGCAGCCGTTGCTACTTACTTGAGCCAGTTCGCAGCTTCGCTTGCAGGCAGAGAGAGATTGTTTTTTTTCTTTTGGGTAAACGTGGCCAACAACTAAGTGTACAATCTAAGGCTATAATTCTTCTTATGGTTTGTATTGTTTATAGTATTTATTTTTATTTGGTTTTATAACTTTCATATAAACTTGATGTAGAGCTCTCAAAAATATTTCAGCATTTGCAGTGAGGTATGCTTGTATCTTTGAAAGGTAATGCGGACTGCGAGTCTAAGCCAATTTGTAGTTAGCCCAGTTTAGATGGGTTTATGTGTGTGCTTGTTTGCTATCAGACTAAAAGAACTCGTCGAAGTCGTCTAGAAAGTACAAATGTGATCGATTAAGCACGTCATAAAGAAAGATTTGAAAAATTTGTAGCTAGAGTCGGAAGACGGAAGTCGGAAGTCGGATGCTGGGCACGGTGCGCGTGGAGCTTAGCTGTGTGTGAGAGAGAGGGAGAGAGAGAGAGAGGAGCATGCCAAATATATCAAAGAGACAAAAAAGGTTTTCGGTTTTCTATGCTGTCTGTCGAGCTGTTGTTTTAGCCAAGTGATAAATTGTAATTGATAAATATTTTGTTATTCGATTATTTATCATTCGCAGGCGTTGCTGTGTTGTTGTTGTAGTTGTTGTTGTTGTTGTTGCAGTTGTTGTTGTTTCTACTGTTGTGATGCATGCTGCAGTGAGCTGCGGGAACTGGTTTTCAAACTGGTGGTAGCTGGTGGTTGGGTGGTTGTGGTTGGCAGTTGGCATTTTTGGTTGAAAATGAAAGAATAGCATTTCATTTTATTTTGGCAGTTCTAGCTATTGCCAAAAAAACACACGCACACACAGAGACAAAGAGACAAAGAGAGAGAGCGAGTGTGTGTATAACCAACAAGTTGAGTTGCAAAGGCAACTTAATTTAACAAAACTTGAATAAACTGTCAAATTTATATATATACACATCGAGAGTTAGAAAGAGAGAGAGAGAGAGAGAGAGCGAGAGTGTGTGTCTGTGTGAGTAAGTGAAACGAACGGGCATAAAACTTTCGATTGGAATCAATATCTGTATATATATAAATATATATGTATGTATATATGATGAGCTTGAGTAAGTCTGTTATAAACATAGCATATAGCAACATTTACATATGATACAAAAACTTTTCAATTTGTATTTGATTTTTATTTGGTTTTTCTCTGATTGCTTTCTTCCAGGTTTGATGGCGGCGCTTAGAGACGTACGTAAGTGAAGCAACAAAACATGCCTGAATTGATGATTGGTTTAACTGGGGAAACGCAGCGCTTACCTCGGCACAGATTTTCGCGAAGTTCGACCGTTCGACGGGGACAGTGCAATTGCATGTGCAATTTATTGATTGCCTTTAATTCAATTAAATGACGCGATTAAATTGATTAAAAACGTTGCTGGGCAACGTGCGGCATATGGCACATGTGGCACACACACGCACACACCATTTACGTTTTGTATCATTTTTATCGAGTTAATCGTGCTGAAATTCTGTTGATGGCTATTTATGGCGTTCGTGCGTGTGCATGTCTGTGTGAAATCAAATATATGTTTATATTACGCTTTAAAGCGCATCTCATATGCAGTTGAAGTTGAACATTTCCTGTTGACTAAAAGCTTTAATGTGTTAAATACTCACCTGTCAACTTAAATTGTCTTCCTTTGGCTTATGATTCGTTTAGAAAAGAAAACTACGCAAACAAAAATATATTTTAAGAACAAACTAACTACGTATAGTGTTGCCCTGCAGGAAATGTTATTGAAAAACAAAAACTTGATGTAGATTTAATATGCAAAACTGTACAAATGTTAAAGAAATTAAGCCTTTCGATTTAAATAATATAATAACTTTATCCAAGATTTCCAAACATATTCTAATATATATTTCTATCTTTTCAGATCTCTGCTGTAGCCTCGCCCCAGTCGAAAAAGGCCTTCAGTCTTCGATCTAATCTGCCTGGAACAATAGCCATTTAAAGCTTAAAATAAATTATAAAAAATAAAATACAACAAACAACATTTTAATAGGTTCTTAGCGTAGCTGTATATTTGTTTTTAAATTCATAAATTAAGTAGTTTAAATGAACAACAAATTTGTTAATGTTAAGAGAATATAATAAATTATATTAAAAACTAAACAAAAACTGATTTTTCCTTACTTCCTTTCAGGGGGGGAATTTTGAGATTTAAAAAATCAACGCTCGAAATGCTCTTAAACCGCTGGTTCGTCAAATTCCAACGAAATATAGCTAAAATACCAGGCGAGCAGAAATGGCCAGAAAGTAGCTAAGAAATCCTGTACATTATTTGTTGCATACCCAAAAGGGGCAAACTTGGCGGTTTTATTTGAATGCACTGCAAACTCAGCTTCACACAGAGTTTTCGAAAATCCTTAAATGCCAATCGATAGCACGTCCGCTCACGAGCTCAAAAAACTATGTCCTGCCAAGGTCCTTAAGGATATAGCCGTGTTAAAGCTAAAAGAAAAACAAGCGTTTTCAAAGAAAAAATAGCTCTAGCTCAGCCAAATCCTTAGGCAGGACGAAAGGACATGCCTCGTTAGGATCGTGGGCAGTATCCCTACCGATCCCCATAAAAAAATTATGGGGTCGTCTAAGAATCCAGGACTTGCACATTTCTAGTTCCAGGCTGGCTGCAGCGGACAGGGAAATCGTCAAAAACACACAAAATCGCTAATATCTCAGAAACCACAAGGAAGATTTTTATGTGCTTTGGTACGTTGGTTATTCTGGTGACCCCACATCGTTTAATGTCAGGCACGCCAGGATGCGCAAGGACATATCCGAGATATAAGCATTTTTCTCTCCACAAGAAAGTCCTTATAACTCAGCTGTTTGAAGGACTATAGTCCTTTTGATTGCTAAATATTTATGAGGGCACTCAGCACTATATTTGGTTCAAAGGACATGCCGATAGTCCTTCAAGTGGCCGAGATAAGGTGGGTGTTGACCAGTTTTCGACCAAACCCCTTGCAAAAATTGGAGCGAAATTTTTGGTCGAAAATTGGAAATCCTTGAATGCCAATCGATAGATCTGACTGTAAGGAGCTCAAAAAGTTATGTCCTTTCCAGATCCTTGAGGATATGAGCGAGATATAACTGTGTAAAGTTTGTCCTGTTTTGGAAAACAGGCTCTAACTCGGCCATATCCTTATGGATTTTCACAGGACATGGTGCGTTGGGTTGGCAAGGACTTCTTTTATCGATTTACAAGCGAAAATTATGTGGTTATCTAAGGATCAAAAGGACTAATTACAAGCAGACACTTAAGATATATTTGAACATATTGAAAATATATTAATAATAATAATATTTAAAATAATATTAATAATAATAGTATATAACATTTTGAATTAATATATCAACAGTTTGTTGCATAGCTTCAACAATTTAAGCAAGGTAAACAAAGAGGGAAATTAAAAATTCATTGCATACTTTTGTGCGTTTCTAAAAATTAATTAAATATCTTAAAACCTTTGCTTAATGGGCAAGCTCAACAATTTGCAAGGCTTCTTTCGCAATTTAAAATAAAAATGATGCAAAATTGTATAAAAATATTCGTAAATGAAATATTTATCCTGCAGGATGCGAATGAGAAGTTTGCTAAGAACTACTTAAGCCAGAGTTGTGTAAGTTGTGCAGTGTAGAATGGTCAGGGATTTGGTAGTGGTAGCAGTTCGGGCCAGTGGCTTTGGGTGGTTCACTGCGTCACGCAGTCATTGCAATCGGCAGTGGGTGGCTCGGCGGGGGCAACGCGCGTTTTACGCTCCGATTTGCTGCGAAAGAGCGGCCAGCGTTTGCCCCAGAAGCCGCAGGAGCTGCCCGAGCGGCGCAGCTTCTTGGAGGACTGGCCGAGTGGGCCGGGCTCCACGGCCAGAATGGTGCCCAGGGTGGCCTGTGTGGTCTGCGGATGTAGCACGAGATCAGTGCGCAGCCGCTGCACCTGCCGACAATCATAGTTCTCGACCACAATAATGGGCGTGGCACGCAAGCGTGGCGACACATTGAGGCGGAAGTGCGGCTGCAGCGACTGGCACTGGCGCTGCCCACGATTGCGCCACAGACTGGGCCAATTGAAGAACTGACGCAGCGTGACGCTGCGCTCGGCCTGCAGCAGGTCGCGCACCAAATCGGGCGCATCCTGGCTGCCAGCTGCTGGCACCGCCTCGCAGCTGGAGCTCTTGTTGACATTGTCAGGTCTGTCAAGGTCATTGCTGTTGCTGTTCATGTTGCTGTTGTTGCTGGTGTTGTGGGGTGGCGTGCTGACATAGAACTTGGTTCGGGTGCGAGCGACACGCAAACTACTGGTCTTCCATGCATCGTGCAGGGTTCGGATGCCGGGCAAGCGTGCGAGCATGTGGATGTGGTCGTAGGAGGCTGACAACATACCTGCGCGCTCATCCTGATACTCGTCATCGTCGGAGGACTCTAAGCGGTCCTCCACCAGCGACGTCTGCCGCGACAGACCCTACAGAGACGTGAGTGTGCCACATGTTGCAAGTTGTGTAAGCGCACAGAGACGAAGCCAAAGAAGTCAAACATAAAAGTAAACCAAAAGATCAAGTATAACGAGAAACAGACGAACAATGTACACGGCGTCTACACTAAGCCAGCCCTCGTCGGCCCACGCACTACAGACAGACAACGGCAACGGGTGGGGCCGCAGCCTCGCCCAACTTACCGGATTGTGGCGTCGCCGAGGCGGCGAACGCTTGTTCCAGAGCGCCTCCAGCTGGTCGAAGTGCTGCGACTGGGCGAGCGCGGCCTGCTCGGGTCCGAGGTTGGCCTGGGAGGCGCCCGTTTTGGTCTCGGCTATCTTCGAGATCTCCTCCATGCTGGCCGAGACGCTGAAGCGGCGCTTCAAGCGCTCATCCACCTGGGCCATCATAACCGAGGAGGTCAGGTGGCCGTACTTCTTCTGCCAGGTGTACGTGTCCAGGGAGACCTCCTTCTTCAGTAGGCGCTTCATCTGCCGCTTGGGCCCCTGCGGACGCAAGTCTGAGAGGAGATGGGTTGGGTTAGTATCTAGATGGAGTTCGCTCTCTGATGCCTACCTTCCACATCCTTGCTGGGCCCAGAGTAGGTGGGCAGCTTGACGTATTGCGCCGGCGTATTGTGCAAGCAGATGACGGGCAAATTGTAGCTGTCGACCAGCTGGACGAGCACACGAGACACCTCCAGGCTGATGTCGAAGTGGGTGAAGGGCACGTGCATCTGCAGCGAGGTGAGCGCCAGGCCGCGCTTTGTTTCCCACACAATTAGCGTCTTGTCATCGCTGCCGGACACAGCCGTGGAGCCTGAAAGAGCGGAGGGGGTGAGGGCGGGCCTTGGCGGCGTGTGATTAACAGCTTACCATCGGCAGACACCTTGACGCCAATGACAGGGCCCAAATGGCCGGCCAGCGTGTGCACCTCCTCGCCCGTCAGCAGATCCCATATAATTAAATTCATGTCCTTCGAGCCGGAGATGACTTGCGTTTTATTGGTCACCGAGACGGTGACACAGGTGACCGCATCGCTGTGCCCGACCAGCACCTGGCTCAGCTTGCCGCCCATCGACTGCCAGACCTTCAGCGACATGTCCCGCGATCCCGTTATGATGTGCGTGCTGTCGGCGCTGATCTCGAAGCAGGTGATCTCGTCCGAGTGCGAGACGGAATACTTCTCATCCTCCTGCGTGAGGGACCAGATCTTGAGGGTGTTGTCGCCGTTGCTGGAGACGGCGAAGCGCATGTTGTTCGTGGCCGCGAGGTTCTTGTAGGGACCCTGGATGGTCTGCAGCAGGTTGCCCGAGTCGGCCATCCAGACGAGCATCATGGACTCGCGATCTGTGGAGATGACTCGCAGCGAGTCCATGAGCACGATCAGCTGCATAACTGGCGCCGCGTGGCCCTTGAACGTGTGATTGATCTCGCCCAGAGCCAAGGTCCACACCTGGACCAAGCGGTCATCGCCGCCCGTGGCCAGGAACTCGCCGTTGGGCGCAAACTTGAGGCAGTTGACCACGCAGGTGTGCCCCTCCAAGGTGCTCTGATACTCCGGCGTATTGATGCGCATCAGATGCACACTCCGGCCGGAGGCAATGGCCACGTGCTGGGAGTCCCGCGACAAGTCGAAGCAAGTGATGGGTGGCAGCGTGGTCGAGGGCGAGCGCTGCGCCTGCGTGTGGCGCTTGAGGCTGCGCTTGCGGCGCGGATGCCTCGAGTACGGATTCACATAGAGCTCCTCGTTGCGGAACGAATAGAACGTGATCTTGTTCCCGCCCACAGTGATCAGGAAGTCGTCGTTGTCCATGGCATAGACGGCCGTGAGCGGACCCGGATTCGGGGGCATCGAGCGCACCAGCTTGCCCGAGTGCATGTCATAGATGAGCGCGCGCGTGTCCTCGCAGCCCACCACGCAGCGCTGGCTGTCCTTGCCAATGCAAATGCTGCGAACCTGCGAGGTGGATATATGGAGCATATATAATATATATAGCATATATATATTCCATCTGCTACTCACCCGCGACTTGTGTCCCTTGAGCGTGTGCAGCTCCTTGCCGGTGGCCAGGGTGCGCACGTACAGCGCGTTGTCCTCGCACAGCGCCAGCAAAAAGACCTGCAGCAGGCGAAAGGACAATGTATTTTAACTGCATTTAATTGACATTTTCAGCGCCCTTTTAATGCATTCCCTGCCATTTGATGGCGACAAAAGGCCAACTCAATCAGTCTGTCTTTCTCACTTTCCCCCTGTCTCTCCCTCTCCCTCTCTCCCTCCCTCTGCCTACGCATTTCTGCTTATACTACTTGGCCGTACCCAATCAAATATTAATAAATTGCATTCCGCAGTTGAAACTTTTGTTCAGCTACACTGAGCGAAAAGCTTGAGAGAGTTGACTCAGTATATAGTACATAGAGTACAGGTGGAGATGTGTAGCCTGTTTATAGACAATGTTATAGATTTTTACAGATTACAGATTAGAGAGAGAGAGAGAGAGAGGAGGTGCGTAACAGAAACTGGAGAGAAGTAGCTGGGATGAACGAGATATTATCTTAACTTCTCAGAAGTTCTCTTGCGCTCATCCCCTCTCAATCCTTATCAGTCTATTTCAATATTTTCTCTCTTATTATTATACTACCTTTCTCTCTATCTCTCTCTCTTTATTCCCTCTATCGCTCTTTTCCTGCCTCTCTTTCAGTCGTCCCCACCGCTATCTCTCTCTCCCTCTTCCTCTCTCTCTCTCTCTATCTCTCTCTCTATCTCTCTTTCTCTCTCTATCTCTCTTTCTCTCTCTCTCTGTCTGTCTATACTCTTACAGCCTCTCTCTCGCTCTTTCTCACTTTCTCCCTCTCTCTACCTCTTCCTCTCTCTCTCTCACCTTCTCTCTCTCTCTCTGTCTCTCTCTCTCTCTTTCTCACTTTCTCCCTCTCTCTCCCTCTTCCTCTCTCTCCCTCTTCCTCTCTCTCTCTCTCTCACACCTTCTCTCTCTCTCTCTTTCTCTCTCTCTCCCTCTCTCACTCACCTTCTCTCTCTCTCTCTCTCTCTCTCTCTCTGTCTCTCTATACTCTTTCAGTATCTCTCTCTCTTTTTCAATTTATCTATCTCTCTCTCCCTCTTCCTCTCTCTCTCTTTCTCTTTCTCACTTTCTCCCTCTCTCTCTCTCCCTCTCTCTCTCTTTCTCAGTTCCCTCAACTTGTTCTTTTCTTAAGTTTTCCTACATTTTCCTTGCCTTTCCTGGCTTTTCTCTCTCTTTCTATTTCTGTTCACCCCACTCCCTTCCCCCCTCTTTCTCTTACTCTTTTTTTCACTCTCCATCGCCCCATCTATTTTTATTTGCTCTCTCTCTCCATCTCTTTCTCCCTCTCCTTTTTCTTCACTCACTCTTTGCATTCAGCTCCTTTGCCTAAGATTTTCCTACTTCCTATCGAAGCACAAATCTCTCTTATCCTTTCTCTGCCAAATTCAATTTGAGTATCCCCGAACAAAAAAAAAAAACATTTGAAATTTAAAGTTTTTTCCTGGCGAAGCGCCAAATCGAATGTTTTTCTTTTATTCCTGCGAGCTTCCCTTGCTCTGATTGCTTTTAAATATTAATAAATTTCTCGCCGTGTGCTCGCAGAGAAAGCAGGAAAAACTGAGCCAGTATTTCCAGCGAGTCGGGAAATTGAGAAATGCCAACAGCAACGACAGCGGCGTGAACTGAGCTAAGAAGAAGTCGTCACGCTGAAGCAAGTGACAGGGTCGGGGACGCCAGTCGCAGAGGCCATTTGGCTCATTGCAACATTTCAATCTTCAGGGGAAATGCCTGGCCAGGCGCTGCTGGGGTTAGGGTTACGAGGGGCTGCGACTTTACTTTAGCGTGCCGCAAAGCCATCAGGATGTAAGCTAAAGTGTAAGAAAGTTGATTTCCGTTTGCCATTTGCCATTTGCCACACGGCTGTCCACGCGCCTGGCCTGGCCTGGCCCTGACTCCGGCAGGATAAAGGAATTGTCTCTCAAGTGGCTGGCTAGCTGGCACACACATGTGTGCGTGTGTGTGTGTGTGTGTAAAATTACATTTCAATTTTCAGGCTCAAAAATGTAGCGCGAACGAGCTGCTTAGACGCTTGTTATCAGCGACGCGCTTATAGCCAATTTGTTCAATTTTCGGCACTTGGGCTTAATGCGATAAGCCAACAATTTTGGTTATACTCTTGGCCAAAGTACACGAAATGCGAGTGGTCTAATTGACGGCCGAGAGAGGGAGAGAGGGAGAGAGAGCGCTGTATTCAAGCCTTGGGCTTGCGCCGCTTTTGGTAACTGTCTCCAATATCCAGCGTCGTGTAATCAGATGCGAGCGAAATGCGTGCTGTAAAGGCCTGCGGCAGGCAGCTACCTACACGAATGTCGCTCGAGAGAATAAAGGACACACGCACACACACACATACACAAGCACTTGGAGCATGCATCAATTGTCACGCAGCTAGGATACTTCCCAGCCCCTAGATACTTCATAGTTACCATGGGCCAAACGTCTCTCTTGATATTGTTTTGCGTGCCAAATTGTTGCTAAGTATGCAATACATATTGATAGAGACAGATAGACACACACCCACCCACCCACACACACACACACACAGAGAGAGAGCAGCAGTTGCTTCAGCTTTTTGTCAAGCTGATTGACAACAAAGGATTTGCCTCGTAATGCGGATCTTCTAAGCCACAATCACTTATTAGAAACAACCCGCCAGGCAGACGACAAGACACTGCTGCTGCTGCTGCTGCTGCTGCTGCTGCTGCTGCAGCTACTTCTCCAACTCAGGCCCCACTACAGCCCCAACCCTAGGCAATCCCCAGCGTAGCCCACACTCCATTAAGCTGCGACATGCTTCCAGCTCTCTCTCTGCTGTTGCTTTAAGCACATTTGTATATTCAAGCATTTTTATTTTCCAGCTGTATCTATCAGCTGCAGCTTTAAACTGTGCAAAGACAAACAAACACACACACACGCACACAGAGACAATTGAGCTGTTGTCATGAAATTCTTGGCTAAGACAGAGATTTTTGCCATTTTTGTTATTTGGCCAAGGCACACACGCAGCTGGCATACTTATGAAGCGCACAAATCCTTTATGGCCTTAAAGCGCTCAGCGCCACCCGCCCCAGCTGGGTGGAATGCATAGCAATATGATTGCAGAATTTAATAATCCACACACACACACACACACACACACACACAAATATACTGCAGAAATTGATGGAAAATTTAAGCTTCTAATTGTTGCGCAGATATATTGAACGTGAAGTCAAAGAGCTGCCAGAGTTGACATTCTTATGCAAGGCTTTGACTCAATTGCATATGATTTATATGGGAGAGCAGCTACACTTATTTTTAATTGAATATTAATTATTTATTGCTGTGCAGGCTGATAGAAGGGAGATGTTGCTGGTGGGAAATGGAATGAAATATGCATTGATGCAGATGAATATGTAGCGCGGGTGAAATGCAGATGAATATGATTTTCAACTGCTGAATATGTCTTCAAATATAGCTCAAATTATACGAAATGAGATTTATTTAATTAATATTTATTTATTTATTGATTGATTTATTTATTTATTGATTGATTGATTGATTTATTTATTTATTGATTTATTTATTTATTTATTTATTTATTTATTTATTTATTTATTTATTTATTTATTTATTTATTTATTTATTTATTTATTTATTTATTTATTTATTTATTTATTTATTTATTTATTTATTTATTTATTTATTTATTTATTTATTTATTTATTTATTTATTTATTTATTTATTTATTTATTTATTTATTTATTTATTTATTTATTTATTTATTTATTTATTTATTTATTTATTTATTTATTTATTTATTTATTTATTTATTTATTTATTTATTTATTTATTTATTTATTTATTTATTTATTTATTTATTTATTTATTTATTTATTTATTTATTTATTTATTTATTTATTTATTTATTTATTTATTTATTTATTTATTTATTTATTTATTTATTTATTTATTTATTTATTTATTTATTTATTTATTTATTTATTTATTATTTATTTATTTATAATTTTTTTATTTTTATTTAAGTTTTGAAACGATGCCATATGAACACAAATAAGTAATATTGATAGAGCAAACCTCTTGCTATGTGCTAGAGGAATGCGTTCTCTCTCCTTCAGGTCTTTAAACAATATATAATATATAATATATAATATATAATATATAATATATAATATATAATATATAATATATAATATATAATATATAATATATAATATATAATATATAATATATAATATATAATATATATTTGAAATATATATAGATTTCGTTAGCGCAGTTCTTCTTCTGCTTCTTTTCTTTGAGTAATCTAAGTCTATCCTTTCTTATCTTTATGTGCTTCAATGGCAATAAGATAAGATAGGTTGCTTAATGGATCTAAGAAATATAAGGAATTCAGCTGGAAAGAGCTCTACTCATGCTTTAGACTTAAATACTTATGTTTGCCTCAAGAAATCTTAGATATATACCACCTCAAATACCATTTTAATCTAGTTCTACTTTCAGTTTCAGCAAATATATATTAATTTAAACTCAATCTCAATCGAAAAGTCCAAAGCCCATGCCGTCATCCTTCTCGGATTCGCACTCGACCTTCTTCTCCTTCTACTTTTGGGGTCCCTTTCCTTTCCTTATCCTAATCTTATATCTCTTCTCTAAAATCTCAATATATTTTGCAGTCCTAAATACACCTCCATCTCCGATCCAGACAAGACAACTGTCCCTGTCAACTATTTCATTGTTTATTTGCTTTCGTGTCTGCTGAAACTTGCTCTATGCACCCCAGTCCCTGCCCTGCCCTGCCCTGCCCTGGAAACTGCTCGACATGTATCAAATGGATTTATGAGTGCGCTGCATGGCATAGACATCATAAGTGAGGGCCATTTGTCAGGCCGGGAAGTTGTTCAAGGTGAGGCCACACTTACCGAATTCCAGGAGATGTCGATGCGCAGCACGGAGCTCGTCATTTGCATGGTATTCAATAAGGAGTAGTTCTCCAGGTCCCAGACGCAAATGTTCTTGTCGTGGCTGCCCGAGATGAGCACGTCGCAGGCGCCGGCGACCAGAATGCCTGTAACGGGTCCACGGTGAAAGGTAATGCGATGCACCTGCAAATCAGATCAGAGTAGAAAAAACAGCCATAAGATGAGCTCACTGAATGCAATCGACTTTCTATGTGGGTTCGATAGCAGTTGATTTAACTAAATGGCGCGCGCGAGGTCAGGCGGGGAGGGAGGCAGCAGGCGAGCAGCTCGCGTGACACATGTGGAGCTGTCACAGCGATGTCTATGTGTGTGTGTGCGTGTGTGTGTGTATTTCGCTCTGCCTGAGTGTGTGGCACACTTTGTATGCATTAAGTTAATTACCGTTTGGCATGCGATGTTGACAATGTGCGCGGGCAAACGCTGCCAGCTGCCAGCTCCAGCTCCCCAGCCCACCCCACCGCAGCACACTAGGTGTGTGTGTGCGAGCCGAAAGTCACACAAAAATGCCAAAACTTTGATAAATTACGTAAAAAATAAAACGCAGAGAACAACAACAAGTTTTAAATGCCAAAGGCAGCGACAGCAACATGAAAGCAATGCCAGCAGCCCACAGCCAGCATGACTCCGCGTACATGGCGTATACTTAATATTGTAATTAATTTAATAAGCGCCTGTAATTCGCTGTGCTTCGCATGTGTCGACGCGTGAGCTCTGCTCTGGTCTGCTGTCTGCCTCGTCATGCCACATGTTAAGTGTAAAATCTGCACTTGACTAGCTTTCAAACTCTGTGGCAGTCAGCGAAATTGGCTTTTTAAAATATGCTAGCCGACATTTTTTTGCGCCCAGCAAGTGGCAATAAATCTAATTTATATGTGTGTGTGTGTGGGTGTCAACAGCGGCTGCTGCTCAGCAGCCACACAAACACACCAAAGGAGGGCCCAAGGCCAGGCCCAGCCGCACTTTATATGCAAACATTGCATTGTAGTTAATCACAGTTTAATGTGCCAGCTTCTGTGTGTGGGTGTGCGTGTGTGTGTGTGTGTGTGTGTGGATATGTGCGAAATTTCAACATAATATGATTTATGGTTACATGCGCATAGGCAGGCGGTTTTGGGCCAGAATGTGTGCCGCTTCATTTGTCAGGCAGGCCGCAAACAAACACAAATTCATGTTTAACTAGCAGCGTGGCTGTGGGAACAAGCTAATCGACGAGCGGTTACGCTGTTAAGTAACAGCAGGTATGTTAAAGGCATGTTAACAGAGGGACTTACATATATGCTGTGCTAAGGGCAAGCTTAATAGCAGCTTAACATAGTTGAGTAATTAAATGGAAAACTGATAGTATTTTAGCTTTAACAGCCCAGATGTTACTTAACAGCTGCATAACAGATGTTTCCTAACAGCTATATAACATATGTTACTTAACAGTTGCATAACATATGTTGCCTAACAGCTGCATAACAGATGTTACCTAACAGCTACATAACATATGTTACCTAACAGTTGCATAACATATGTTACTTAACAGCTGCATAATATATGTTACTTAACAGCTGTATAACATATTTTACTTAACAGCTGCCAACATATGTTACTTAATAGTTGCATAACATATGTTACCTAACAGCTACATAACATATGTTACTTAACAGCTGCATAACAGAGTAAGAAAAATAATAAATGATAAATTCAAATTTAAAAAAAAAATTGTAATAAAAAGTTAAAAACAACATTAAACTTGTTAACAGCTGCTTTACATAGAGCTAACATGCTGCCAGCTAAAAAATATGTAAATGACGCATGTATGCTGTAAGCCCAAACAGCTTTAGCTACCGAAAGCTAAACTAATTTGCAGTTAAACAGAAATGCTTAAGCATATGCAAACATAAATCAACCTTGGGTGACTCTAGCTATGATATAGGGTACAGCAGCTGACAGCAAACTAGCCACACACACGCAGTCAGACCCACGCACACGTATCTGTGTGTGTGTGTGTATGGGCACAGTGATTACGACCTCGCCGGGCACAGGCAAAGGCTTGGAATTATGCAAATTAATGCGGTTTGTTTGCTGCGGATCGCGTCGCGGCCGCGCAATTAGGCAACAGCAGAATGCATTTCAAAATTTAACATTTTACAATTAACATTTCAGCTTGCAATGAATGCATATTGCAGGCAAATGCTAAACGATATTCAATTAGCCCATTAGCTTATCTACATTTTAATTTATATATATATATATTTTTTTTATTTTTTTTTATTTATTTATTTATTTTCTTAAGGCCGCTTACCAACTTGCCGCTGGCCAGGTCTGTGATGGCAATTGTTGCGTCGTCGCTGCTGCTAATGATCAGCGTGTTATTGACGCCAGCTGCGACGCCCGTTATGGCCGCTGTGTGGGCTCTGCAGGGAGAGGAATGAAAGTGGATTAGGCGCCGAGATTCAGCAAGGTCATGCTTTTGCACTCACTTAATGTGCGCTCGCCTTTCGCGCAGCGACACGTGCCACACCAGTACGCTCGCATCCTCGGAGCCGGTCAGCAGCAGCTGCGACTGCTGGGGCGCCACCAGCAGGCACGTGACTGCCGCAGTGTGTCCTGTGGAATGAGGATGATTAGCTCGCCTAATGGCAGGCCCATTAATGGCGCACTTACCCTTGTAGGTATGCTCCAGCGAGTTGCTCATGATGTGCCACTGCTGCACGTCGCCAGAGTTGGTGGCCAGTATCAGGTGCTGGCGCGAGGGCGCTAGGCAGACGGCGCGTATGACGCCCGTGCCGGTCACCGTCATGGTGCGTATCTGCGAGGGCAGCGGCGCGGGCAGCCAGCCCGTGAGCGGCACCAGCAGCGGCACGGCGTACCCGTCGCACCAGGCCGTCGCCGAGCGGACGGTCATGCTGAGCAGCGAGTTGTCGTCGTCGTCGTGCTCCCCAATGGGCCGCAGCCAGGAGACCAGCTGCGAGCCCAGCTGCATGGGATCGCGCGTCAGGACATCGCTCGACTTGCGTATGGTGTAGTAGATGAGCTCGATGTCGCGATCCAGCACATAGCAGCGCACGTGCTCGATTAAGCAGCGCAAATAGCTAATGGATACCGTTTGCACCTGCAAGTAGAAAGTGTGGCAGCTCTTAATATATATATATGTCTGCAGCTCTGCATTAATAATGAGCAGCGGCAATATTACGTATACGCCCCGTGCTCTGTGGCATATTAAATTGTCCAATATTACGCCAGCAACATGCATATTAAGTATACGCAGCGTATGCGCTTGTAATTCTCGCTTGAACTGCAAGCTCGATTGTGTTTAGCTTAAATATTAGGCATGCGCTGCCATTGGCTCGAATATTACGTATACGCCTTTGTAGTTGATTGTTAAATTTGGGCATTTTAAGAGGGCATTTGCATATTAAGTATACGCGCTGTGCGGGCATGTTAAGTATACGCCGCAGTGGCCGTTGGGCTTTAATTATGGGTTTATTTAGAGCCATTGCTGGGTATGCTTTCGGGAGCGTTATTGCATAACGTCTCAATCAAGCCTATGCATAACTCAAACTCAGTCAATATACAGAAGTATCTTCAGCTCCATCCTTTGCCATCTCCACTCAGCATCCTTCCAGCTGCTGTCAGTCGCACAACTTTCATAGAAATGAAACTTTTTGTTGCTCCCCTTCGCTTTTCTTCTGCCCGCAACAAATTGTCCATCAAAGCAACTGACAATTTGGTGAGCTCAGTTGAACCCATGAAAAGTTTTCGCCCAACAGTTGCCAAATATGAAAACAGTTTTTGGCCGCTGACCTTCGAGCGCGTCCGGCGCCTTTGGAGCCAAAAAATGTTAATTAAATCAGGCTGCAGCTGCAGCTGCGCCACTTTTATGCATTCGCTTAATTGAAAAAACAGTTGAGCTTTCAGCACAACTTGTTGTCGAAGGCTGCCCTAAATGTGGCCTGTGCCGGAGCTGCAGTGCCACAAAGCATCACTTTTCATAAGGCATTAAGCTTAGCATATTTGCCCTGCTCCTTTCCCTTCCTGGCCCACTCTGCATACATTCACTTGAATTGCATTTATTTTCGATTTTGGCCAACAATTTATGGCCAAATGCATATTTTATCTGTCGAGCAGCGATAAATTCGTTATAAAACTCTGCGCTCTCTGCGCGGCTTAATTCGATTTGCCAGCATAAAAGCTGCTTAAATAATCATTTCGGCCAATCCCTCGCCTCGTCCGCCCAGCCCCGCCCCAACAACTCTGCCACTGCGAGTCGGCGTAATTTCCGCACGAACAACTTTCATAATGAATGAGGACATTTTAAACAATTAAACACCAAATGACGTTGGCAGCTGTCCCAGCTCCACGCCGGACCTGTCAGCCCATTGTTTAAGCCATAATGCAACTTTCCTGCTGCAATTTGCAAATGCTCAGCCAGAGCCAAATTGCGGCTGAGCTTTGCTTTTGGCCTTTCTTTTTAGGCAACCGCATTGTGGAACTCTAGTTAGTGCGAGGAGTGGCCTAGGAGAGCTGTGGGCTGATTATACTTAATACTTGGTCAGACTCTTTTCAGCAACTGCAGATGCTTCTAGTGCTTCAGCAAGCAGGCTGGACAATGTCCAGAATTCCTTTTTGAGACAAGCGAGCTCATAAATCAGCGAACAGAGGACTGAAAAGACTTCCCTGGATCACCGAAGGGACGTAGAAGGAACGACCAAGGCACTTAGTCATATCACTAGCTAAGGTATGTGTCCTAGCAAAGGGGCTGGTCCAGTATATTATGGAGCCCAGAATAAGCAACTTGTGGGACTTCGTTTCACTTACCGCCAAGGCTTCAACCCTCTCTTCATCATAATATATTCTGGCTTAGGCTAGCGAGGCAGAGAGCGAGCAGAGGAGTCCGCGCAGCGAGAGCGCAATGGCTCCCGCTCTCGTCACTCTACAATGCCACTCATAAGTTAACTTACGCTAATTACACTTCAGTTAATATTCCTGATGTTTCTCTATGCTTTAAACTATGATCATATCACATGATAACATGTCAATCACATAACTGATTGTCCCTTCCTATTGAACTCCAACTCATGAATGCAACAAAAAGACTCTGTAGTCCTACGATTGTGCTGTCTACTAATCAGTCTGCTAGTCTACAAAACATATAGGCAGCAGGCGCTTATAGTTCACTATATTAACGATTACTCTATTGCTACTCCTCTATGGGTAGTCCTCTATAGCAAGTCCTCTACGGCTACTCCTCTATTTACCTACAGTCAAGTCCTCTATAGCTAATCCTCTAAGGCTTTTTCTCTATGGCTAGCCCTTTATAGCTACGCCTCTATGGCATCTCCTCAATGGCTACTCCTCCATGGCTAGTGCTCTGTATGGCTACTCCTCTATCTACCTACAGACAAGTCCTCTAAGCCTTGTTCTCTATGGGTAGTCCTCTATGGCTAGTCCCCTAGTCCACTATGGCTACTCCTCTGTTTACATACTAGTCCTCTATGGTTACTTCTTCATGCCTAGTCCTCTATGCCTATAGCTAGTCCTCTATGGTTAGCCTTCTATGCTACTTCTATAGGGCTAGTCCTTCATAGCTACTCCTCTGCAGCTAGTCCTCTACAGCTAGTGTTCTGTACGCCTCCTCTATTTACATACAGACAAGTCCTCTATAGCTAGTCCTCTAAGCCTTGTTCTCTATGGCTAGCCCTTTATAGCTACGCTGCTATGGCAACTCCTCCATGGCTAGTGCTCTGTATGGCTACTCCTCTATCTACCTACAGACAAGTCCTCTAAGCCTTGTTCTCTATGGGTAGTCCTCTACAGCTAGTTCTCTAGTCCCCTATGGCTACTCCTCTATTTACAGATAAGTCTTCTATACCTAGTCCTCTATAGCTAGTCATCTATGGTTACTTCTTCATGCCTAGTCCTTCATAGCTACTCCTCTACAGCTAGTCCTCTACAGCTAGTGTTCTGTACGCCTCCTCTATTTACCTACAGACAAGTCCTCTATAGCTAATCCTCTAAGGCTTGTTCTCTATGGCTACTCCCCTATTGCTACTCTTCTACGGCTAGTCCTCTATGGCTACTCCTCTATCTACCCACAGCCTCTATCAATTCTGCTAATGTGACTTTATTTATGCATATTATATAACATGTTCACAATGCCTGCTTCTGTACATTACTCACATTTTCCGCGCTCAATAGAAACATGCACAGATAATCAAATAATCTAAGCCAAACGTGCCACGGTTCAATAGCAAAAGTCGAAGCCCAAACTGAAAGTTAAACGAATTTCAGCTTTTAAATGTTTAATGGCTTATGTAAGTAGCCAGGGCAGGCGGGCGGGCAAAAAGTTTCGGAAATTCCATTTTCCTAAATAACAGTAATGTCTCAGTTATTGGGGCTTTAACACAAATTGCGAGCTGTTTTGCAACTGGCGAATCTTATCAGAATTTATGAAGCACAAATAAAAGATATGAGCCTCGAGTGGGCCTGTCAAACTTTCAGCTCGCATAGTGGGGGGCGGGGCGAGGGCTGGGATGGGCCCGATTTGATGGCCTGTTTAAAAGTTTATTGGACAAGTTGCAATTTGTAGCTGTTGTCGTGTGACAATGATCGCAAAGCCAGCTCGCTGCTCGCGCCGCTAAACTAATTTCCGCAGCGCGCGACTAATTGCGAATGCTCGTTAAGGTTGTAGCTAATGGCTGGGTAGACAGAGGGCGGAGGGTGGGAGGGGCGTGCCGTCAACTTACCGCCGCGAGCAGGAAATCAAAATTGCAGACTGCGATTTGCTTGAAGCGAGTCGTGTCATCGGACCGCATCAGATGGTGCCAGCTCTCCTCGACGTGCCGCATGCTGTAGGAGACGTCGGCGGCAATGGGATTGTAGAAGGTGGACGTGTCGTCGTTGTGATGCGTGGACGACGATTTACGGCCAGCCGAAACGTTATCCTTCTCACGTTCCTTGTCCTTGTGCAGCGGCTCGCGCGGCTCCTTCAGGCTGATGACAGACTTCGTGTCGCTTCTGGTCGAGTCGTTCTCCAGCGTGCTCTCGTCCTCGTCCTGTGGGAAAAACAGATTGGCCAGCTCCATGTGCAGGCCGCGCTTACGCTCCACATCCATGTAGCGCCGCTTGGCGAGGCTGGCACAATAGTTGTGACGCCACTGTAGCAGCACCTTGCCGGACATGATCTTGTCGTGCAGCAGCAGGCGCTGGTCTGTGGGCGGGGTATAGACATGATGTGTAGATAAATAGATGCACTCTAGATATAGACACGTAGAGAGATGTATCTAGATACTTTTCGCTTACCCATTTGCTTGTGTATCTTCTTGAAGGTGGCGAAGCTGAAGTGCCCGTTGTGCGTGTCGATTAGCGACTCGGGATCGTCGGTGGGCATCAGCAGCTCCAGCAGCTCCGTCTCGGTGAGGCCATACTCCGAGCAGGTGATGTAGGCCGCCAGGCTGGCCACCGACTGCCGGCCGTACTGCTGCTCCAGCTCGTCGAACTGCTGCTCCACGTAGCTCACAAAGTCCAGGTCCACGGCGCACTCCTCTGGCTTCTGCAAGTGCGTGGCATTCGCCTCGTGGGACAACACGAACTGATACTCCGCCGACTTGAAGCGGTCGCGCTGCATGGGCGTAAACTTGAGCTGCTCGACGGGCGTGGTCGAGCTGCAGATGATCTGGACGTTCCAGGGCAACGAAGTGGGCAGCCAGGAGAGGGCGGCCACAATGTCGCAGTCCAGCGGATTCAGCAGGTGCAGGTCGTCAATGAAGAGGAAGAGCACATCATTGTTCATGTCCTCGATGCGGCGCAAGAGGTTCTGGAACCAGTTGCTGATGTAGAGCGGATCGAACGAGGCGTCCTTCGGCAAGTAGCCCTCGGGTATGTTGAAGATAATCGAAATCTGCTGGCAGATGACGCGCAGCAGCTCCAAATTGTAGGCCGAGCGGGGCGTGGCCTTGGCGAAGCGTATCACGCGATGCACGCGCGTCGAGCTGAACCAGCCCGCCACCTGGCCATAGAGGGCGCTAATCAGGGCGCTCTTGCCGCTGCCGTGGGCGCCGCATATAAAGTACGGAGCATGTCGGCTGCCGTTCCTGAAATTCGCCATCAAGTTCTGTCGCAGCTGGGCGGGCACGCGCGTCTCCAAGAGCACCACGCGTTCCGTATGCTCGCGCAATATGCGCAAATGAGTCGCGTGCTCGTGAAAGATTTCCTGGGGGCGAGAGTGGGTGTGTGCGGCTGGCATTACTAAATGGGATCCAAATAGTCAACAATCAGCGCCAAAAATTGGACACTTGACATGCCCCGAGCTGGCCAGCCCCACGCCCCCAATTGGAGCTTGTCAGCGGCACTAACGGCTCGCTTCTCGTTTCCTGACCGGGGCATATATTATGCCAAAGTATCATCCGCTGCTGCCAGTCTCTCTGTCTCTGTCTGTCTGTCTGTCTGTGTGTTTGTTTGTAACTTTGTTTACCTGCGCTGCTGACAGAGTGCCACCTGCTGCTGAGCTGCTGTCACTGACATCCTCATCCTTTGCCCCATCCTTGTGGTTCTACTTGGCACTGGCACTGGCATATTTACCACTAACAAGTAGACAACACCCCCACTCACACACACACACACACACATGCACACACACTCACACACACACACAGTCACTCTCAAGCGCTCAAGCCCCCTTCAGTTTCATCTTTAGCTCTGTCTCAGCTATCCAGACGCAGCTCATGCATACACTGCACAACTAAAACATGAGCTGGGCTCTCGGAGGCGAGCGCCTTGAGTGGACAGCAGCTCTTGAAGCTTCTGTTGCCGCTGTGTGCTAAAAGCTAATTATTATTATAATAAAGTTAAGTTTTTGTGCTCAGCTTAAACAAAAGCTGAGGAGTTCAGTCAAAGTTGATTAAAGAGAGAGAGAGAGAGAGAGTGAGAGAGAGAACTCTAGAAATTTATTTGCCATTCCATAAAACTTTGCCTGCACTTAATTAAAAGCACAAATCAAATAACATTTCTCTCAGTGTACAGACCCTCGTGTGTGGCTTAAGTAAACTGCAAACTTTCTTTTTAATCCTGCGCCAAGGCCTGGCAGCTGAGCTCACACGCAGCAGCTGCTCTTTCATTACTCCATAAAATGCAAATAGCTCAGCATTTCTCTCAGTGTACAGCCAGTCACGTTTTGTCTAAATACACTTGAACTAATTGAATTCCTAATCCCCTTGCAGTCTCTAGTTTTTACAGCAAGGCACTTCTTTTTATCATTCAATTACCGCGACATTTCTCGCAGTGTACAGCCAGTCAGCTTCAATAAACTACAGAACTGACTGTAAAATAACTGTTAAATACTCAATTTGCAAAGCTTTTCTCTCAGTGTATGGCCTATAAACAAACATCAAGCATAGCTATAACCAATCCTCATCAAGTCTTAGCAGCTAAATTTATTCTCCATCTATTACGCCATCCATTACTCTTCTAGCATCCAATTAGGCTAGTATTTCTCTAAGTGTACAGCCGTATAGAGCCGATTGAATTAGTAATCCTCTTTTAACAGCTGTCTGTGTTTTCTCTGAGTGTAATCTGCTCTTACACAGCTCTCCCACGCTTCAATAATTTTCAGTTAAATTTTTATCAACTCCTTCCACACGTCCGCACATCCTGCACAAAGTTCACCTAAAGCTCAGGCTGATTACTTGTTGTTTTTCGCTCAGTGCACTCATACGCTTGCAGCGCTTCAAGTGTATTTCTGGTTTCAATAAGCTGCTTTCGCTCTGTAAATCTGATTGGAACGCTGCACTGACTGTGGCTAAGCCACTAAATCAACATTTCCACAGAGACACACGGAGCGGCAGCGGTCAAGTGGGGGTAAGTGTGTGTGTGTGGGTGTGTGTGTGTGTGTGGGTGTGTATCAGTGTGTGCTTGTGGCTACTGCAGATACGCTTTGAAGCAGTCGCTTAATTAGCTCGACATTTGCATACAATTTCATAATCCATAGAAATATTACGCATACGCCATGTGGTGTCAGCAGCTGTGAGGCGTTGCTTCTCCCTCCCCTTCGGTGTTATCGGTGTGTGCGTGCGCACTTTGCATATTCCTCGGTTACTCGACGACTTCCAAATGCCACAGCATTTTGTCAAAGTGCTAAAGCTGCCTTGAGGTAATGGCACACGGCATCGTGGCTCGCCTTTAAGATAGTGGCAAAGGCGAGGCTTTTAAATTTCAAGGATTTGTGAAGGGGGCGGCGTGGGCGGGTCGTTAAGTGCAAACAAGTGCAGTTCGTGTGGGCTGCATTTGCGCACAAGTGTAAGTGTGTTAATATGTCATGCAGCAGCCGGCCCTCGTATCGGGGCCAGCCAGCGGAAGAAGTGGAGCAGGGCGAGCGCGGGGCAGACTGTGCGTCCGCTAATGGGGCAGCCAAAGCTCGCATTACGCGGCGTCCTTCGCCTCTCATTTTTTTTTCTGCCCAAGTTAAAATGTTAAATGCTTTTAACAAAAGCCAACGCGCCAGTTCGTGGCCAGCAATGCGGCAAGTCCGGAAGACACAGCCAGCCAGCCCAGCAGCCCCAAAGTAAATTGTTGGCAGCGTCTTGGCAACTTGTTTTTTTTTTTTTTTTTTTTTTTTTTGAGGGCCAAAAATGCTTTTGGCTGGCGGCTGTGAAAGCCGAGCAGAAATCCAGCCTTGTTTATGCCAGAAAATGAAGATGCCTGTTATTGGTTTTGCTTTTTGGATTTTCTTCCATTATTATTTCGTTCGCTCTCTGCTTTCGTTCGCTGCTGCCCGCCCATCAGCCATTTGGCAATTCAATTTCACAGGTGTTTCCGCAAATATTGAACCAGCGAAATTGATAAGCCAGAGAAAATGCTATGTAAGCCACACTAATAGAAAGTCGACAATAAATCAGCCGAGGTTGTATTTAATAATGGATTGACTTGCGACTGCTCGACTATAGTTCCTAACGACTTTGTTGCAATACATAATATATGAGTGTATAAATATATAATATCAATTTGATATTTGTGTTGGATAAGTGACGGCTTGCATTGAATCGTAGAAATGCGTAGCTGTTGGCATTTATTAATAAATGTCTATATATATTTATGGAAGTTATATGTGTGAATATGGAATTCTCAAAGAGATTAGCTAGGGAGCAGACACGTCAATGGGAATGGGAAATTGAAATGGTTAGCTCTGGCTGGCTCTTGAAGCAACTAGAGATACTAGAGAGACATTTTTGGCAGTTTTTAGACATTTGTAGCTGTTTTTGGCTATTTGTACCCTCTTTAGCTATTTTTAGCTTGTTTAAATTGTTGATTAATGAACTCGACTTTGACATGAACATCATCAAAGTTCAAATCAAATTGAGATAGTGTCTGAGTGCTGTACTCAAGTTTCACAGTAATTAGCTTTTGTCAGCCGATCGTAGCTACAGCAGCTGCAAAGATTGTGACAGCTCTAAGCAGTCACTGCTTGCAAGTGGTTGAAATCTCATTTATCAACATGTTTCACATATACTAAGGCATGTTTAATTAAAATGTTTAAAAATATTTAAAAAATATATTCCATTAATATATTGACATATTGATATTGCTAACTGTACCACACTGATAGAAAGTGGAATATAATTAAGTAAGGCTTGCTTATGTGGCTGAATGCAGGCAGAGTCAATGGGTGCAACAACTCAAAAGAGAATAGAAACTTTAGTGTGTATTAGAAGACTTATGCTTAGCTGCTCTGCCGAAACACTGCTTGCAAGCAGTTCAACAGTTCAGCTATTGCTCTACATAAATATCTACATCGCGCTCAGCAGAACAGCAGGACAACTTCCACTTTCCCAAGTCTGGCGGGTCTTAAGCAATACCCACTGTACTTGTGCCCTCTCCATTAGACACCGCTCTGGCACACAAACTGCTGCATAATTTACTTGCCTAACACAAACTCTCGCACATATTTAATTAACCTGCCCAAAGCGTTTCATAAAGCACATAAACAATAAGTAAGTAACAAAACATGAAGTACCTGCCCCAAGTACCTGCAGCGAGAAGATGCTGTCAAATTTTAGATAGCTATTGTTAAGGAGCTCATAATGCTCGGCATAAATTTATGACTGTAAATTTGTGGAATGTTTTGCTTTAAGCGTTAAACAATTGGAATGTAGCTCCCACTCTCCCTCTCTCTGTCTCCCTCTCTCTGTTACCTTTACACTTACTGATTAAGGTATGCAAAAACAAATGTTTTGCTGCTGTCTGTTCGAGTAAAAATAAATTCAATTTAATGTTCGCACTGGCGCCGACAAAAACCACTTTGTAGCTGTCTGCAATGTTAATTGCGGCACAGCCACCCCCTATCCCAGGCTCTTCCAGCTGCGGTGCTTGGCTCACCTGCACAGTCTTTTTCCTCCCCTTGATTACATCGGGATCATTCGTAATGTGCGCCTCGATTAGCAGACGCAACTTGTCGGTGACTTTGTTCTTGAATTTGCTTAAATACGCCTCATGGTCCTCGTTGTCCGGATCGATGGCCTCGCTGCTGGCGTTGCCTGGCACACTACAACAACAACAACAACGACAATAACAGTCATAATAATGATAATAATAATGGCCACAACAATTATGTGTCGCCAATTATATTAATGAGCCCCTCGATGCTTACACTAGCGTCGTATGATTATCCGTTGATAGGTTCATGGTCAGCTCATCTTTGATTTTACGCAAACGCTCGCCGGCCTCCACGTCCCGGCCGCTGCACTGCGCCGCACGTTCCCGGAACACGGCCAATATCTTTTCGCTCGAATGTGCTGTGCATGTAGATATTTGATTATGTATAGAGACAGAGAGACAGAGAGGGAGGGAGGGAGGGGAGATGTTGTTAACTGTTTCCGCTTTGGCCAATTTCATTTCATACCCATTGCCTGCTGCACTTCCTGTTCGATTTGAGTGCGCCGCAGCAGCTGCACTCGCCGCAGCACATCGGCCTTTGTTGTTGTCACCAGATGCTGCAAAGATCTGTCCAGCACTTGACGCAGCTGTCCAGATTCTGCCAGCCACTCATCTGCGGTCAACGAGCTGTAAATTACAGAGACAGAGGCAAATATACGTGTGTTATATATATATATATATATATATATGTAAACTTTTATATGCACCTATTCCATAAGGGGTATATTGGCTTTGTGTGCGTATGGCTAGATACAGAGATCTTCAAGTTGCTTCAACTCAGCGCACAGAGAGCCGATCGCATTCAGCCTCAGCAGCCTCTGCTTCTGCTGTCCCTTTGACTCAACTGACCAACTAATATGCTCATTTCTCTGCCAGAGCCCGCATTACAGCGAACTCTTTTGCTCAGTTCTTGAGTGAACTTTTTCAGCTATAAAAGACTATTCAGATCTCGCTCTGATTGCTCGAAGTGCGCAACTTCTGTGCAGGGTATCTCTAAGTCAGCACTGCCTATTAGCTCACATTTTGAGCACAAATCCATCTTTGTCTCAAGTTTTTAACTGTTTTGAAGGGTCATTTTAGAGCCGTTGCCTTCCCACCAACGGCTGTGTCTCCATTTCCACATTTCTCCACGCGAAAGGCTTCATTTCCTGATTCATTTAAAAGTTTTTCGCTGTCTTTTGTGCCCAAATTACTTTATTCAGAAATGCTGAAGTATAAATTCAGCTAATCCCTTCTTGGATTTGATTGAGCTGTCAATTTCGTGATGTCTAAAAAATATTTCTGAAGTGTTTCCATTTAATTTGATTCGGCAAAGTGTTTCTAACTTAATCAAAAGCCAATCAGGAACTTTGAGCTAATAAATGTCGGGCGTGTTAATACTAAATTGGGTTTCTTTCTCCCAATGAAACGCTTCCAGTTGAAAGACTTTCACACTCACTACAGACTTTTATTTATATGTGTATCGAACAGCTTGTCGCGCTTTGTTGTGAGTGGCAATAAATGGTAAAGAACTAAGAATTTCATTAAGCGCAATCATCGCCGTCAGCATGTGAGCGACATGAGCGCCAATGAAAAGCCTTGAGCGGGATAAAGGATATGCGATATAAACGTGCCGCTGTCAAAGTGAATGCCTCGCAGTGTGCTAAACATTTAGTTGCATATCCGCCGGCTAAGTGGAAACTTAAGCACGTTGACTAAGAAGCGAAGGCAAAGGAATCGACAACAAAAATGGTTTTAAACAGGAAACGGGAAGCACTTAAAGTGAGAAAGAGAGAGAGAGAGCAGTAAACGTGGGTTGTACTTAGCAGCAACTGGGAGTCAACAGTATGTTAACTAACAGAGCTGGAATGGTGTATCTTGAGCGAGAGGCAGCAGGCTCTGTTAGCCTTTGTTTCCACAAGACCTTCATCATCAGCTAAAGTTATGCAAAGCTTTCGTGAACCTGCTCAGCTACATTTAACTTGCCTTCAAATTATCAGAATTATAATCTTACGCTCGCTTCACTTTTCCAGCGAATTATTGACACTGGAGCAGCAGCTGTCGTAATCTGGCCTTAAGGCAAATTGAAATATATTAACTGCGTAGAGTTCAAGTCCATAGAAGAACAGTCAAAGTAAAGGAACTGCGCCTACACAGCCTGTTTACAATCTGCGCTAGGCCTAACAGAGTTCTGTTAGCTTACAGTGCTTTGACACTGAAGCCCTCTCACACTGCAGCTGAATGTTGTAGCAGACAGCTTTTGCTTGAGTCTTATTTATTGCTATTAACAAGCTTCAGTTCCACCTCTAGCTAATTTGTGATTTACCTTTTCTAAATTGAACCATAAATTTATTATACCCTGAGCCCATTGAAAATGGGAAATCAGGGTATAATGTTTTTGTGAAAATGTATGTAACAGGCAGAAGGAGACGTCGCAGACCATACAAAGTATATATATTCTTGATCAGCTCGATGAGCTGAGTTGAAATAGCCCTGTCCGTCTGTCCGTCCGTCCGTCCGTCCGTCCGTCCGTCCGTCCGTCCGTCCGTCCGTCCGTCCGTCCGTCCGTCCGTCTGTGTGAACGCAGCGATCTCGTAAACCACAGAAGCTAGAGAGCTGAAATTTGACATGTATACTCCTGAATACCATACGCTATACGAGTTTTTTTCAAAAATTCGATAACTCTTCCCGTTCTCTTTTTATCGATAAATTTCGATAACTTTTCGTCTCTTTTACGTACCGTAAGAGCTAGAGACCTGAAATTCACTATATAGATCCTGTTGTGAATGCAGACATTTTGCAATTTTTGGATTTTGGATGCCACGCCCCCTTCGCCCTAAATTTGCAAAAAACGCATTTCAAATACTAGAGACTTGTGCTTCGGCACATACACACATATGAATAACATAATCATGCCCTGAAAGTTTGAATCAAAAAGTCCTGCTAGAAAAAAAGTTATTAAACATTTAATTTCCCATAGCGTAGGCGTCTTGCAGCCCAAGCGCAGTCGCTACGTCAACTGCGCAGTTGGCAGAGCGTATGCTTAAGCGTGCGTCTGTGTGTGTGTATGTGTTGCTTGCAATATATGTATATGTAAACTAAGCATAGAATTACTTACTTGTATTTTAGCATATTTTCATATACTTTAATTAAATGGTACTTATTATATAAGACAAAAGCAAAGGCAAAGACAAAAGCAAAGACACAAGCAAAGACAAAAGCAACAAACTACGTCATAGGCATTACGTCATAGTTATTACGTCATAGGTATTACGTCATATGTATTACGTCATAGGTATTACGTCATTGGTATTACGTCATGGGTATTACGTCATAGGTATTACGTCATAGTTATTACGTCATAGGCATTACGTCATAGTTATTACGTCATAGGTATTACGTCATAGGTATTACGTCATAGTTATTACGTCATAAGCATTACGTCATAGGTATTACGTCATAAGTATTACGTCATAGGTATTACGTCATTGGTATTACGTCATAAGTATTACGTCATGGGTATTACGTCATAGGTATTACGTCATAGTTATTACGTCATAGGCATTACGTCATAGTTATTACGTCATAGGTATTACGTCATAGGCATTACGTCATAGTTATTACGTCATAGGCATTACGTCAAAGATATTACGTCATAGGTATTACGTCATAGGCTTTACGTCATAGGTATTACGTCATAGGTATTACGTCATAGGCATTACGTCATAGGCATTACGTCATAGTTATTACGTCATAGGCATAACGTCATAGTTATTACGTCATACTTATTACGTCATAGGTATTACGTCATATGTATTACGTCATAGGTATTACGTCATAGTTATTACGTCATAGTTATTACGTCATAGGTATTACGTCATAGGTATTACGTCATAGTTATTACGTCATAGGCATTACGTCATAGGCATTACGTCATTGGTATTACGTCATAGGTATTACGTCATAGTTATTACGTCATCGGTATTACGTCATGGGTATTACGTCATAGGCATTACGTCATAGGCATTACGTCATAGGTATTACGTCATAGGCATTACGTCATAGGCATTACGTCATAGGTATTACGTCATGGGTATTACGTCATAGGTATTACGTCATAGGTATTACGTCATAGGCATTACGTCATGGGTATTACGTCATAGTTATTACGTCATAGGCATTACGTCATGGGTATTACGTCATAGTTATTACGTCATAGGTATTACGTCATGGGTATTACGTCAGAGGTCTTATGTCTTATGTCTTATGTCTTATGTCTTATGTCTTATGTCTTATGTCTTATGTCTTATGTCTTATGTCTTATGTCTTATGTCTTATGTCTTATGTCTTATGTCTTATGTCTTATTTCTTATTTCTTATTTCTTATTTCTTATGTCTTTTGTCTTATGTCTTATGTCTTATGTCTTATGTCTTATGTCTTATGTCTTATGTCTTATGTCTTATGTCTTATGTCTTATGTCTTATGTCTTATGTCTTATGTCTTATGTCTTATGTCTTATGTCTTATGTCTTATGTCTTATGTCTTATGTCTTATGTCTTATGTCTTATGTCTTATGTCTTATGTCTTATGTCTTATGTCTTATGTCTTATGTCTTATGTCTTATGTCTTATGTCTTATGTCTTATGTCTTATGTCTTATGTCTTATGTCTTATGTCTTATGTCTTATGTCTTATGTCTTATGTCTTATGTCTTATGTCTTATGTCTTATGTCTTATGTCTTATGTCTTATGTCTTATGTCTTATGTCTTATGTCTTATGTCTTATGTCTTATGTCTTATGTCTTATGTCTTATGTCTTATGTCTTATGTCTTATGTCTTATGTCTTATGTCTTATGTCTTATGTCTTATGTCTTATGTCTTATGTCTTATGTCTTATGTCTTATGTCTTATGTCTTATGTCTTATGTCTTATGTCTTATGTCTTATGTCTTATGTCTTATGTCTTATGTCTTATGTCTTATGTCTTATGTCTTATGTCTTATGTCTTATGTCTTATGTCTTATGTCTTATGTCTTATGTCTTATGTCTTATGTCTTATGTCTTATGTCTTATGTCTTATGTCTTATATCTTATGTCTTGTGTCTTGTGTCTTGTGTCTTGTGTCTTGTGTCTTGTGTCTTGTGTCTTGTGTCTTGTGTCTTGTGTCTTATGTCTTATGTCTTATGTCTTATGTCTTATGTCTTATGTCTTATGTCTTATGTCTTATGTCTTATGTCTTGTGTCTTGTGTCTTGTGTCTTGTGTCTTGTGTCTTGTGTCTTGTGTCTTGTGTCACATATGAATAATCAGGGTATAATGTTTTTTTTGAAAATGTATGTAACAGGCAGAAGGAGACGTCGCAGACCATACAAAGTATATATATTCTTGATCAGCTTGATTAGCTGAGTTGAAATAGCCCTGTCCGTCTGTCCGTCCGTCCGTCTGTGTGAACGCAGCGGACTCGTAAACCACAGAAGCGAGAGAGCTGAAATTTGACATGTAGACTCGTGAATACCATACGCTATACGATTTTTTTTCAAAAATTCGATAACTCTTCCCGTTCTCTTTTTATCGATAAATTTCGATAACTTTTCGTCTCTTTTACGTACCGTAAGAGCTAGAGACCTGAAATTCACTATGTAGATTCCTGTTGTGAATACAGACATTTTGAAATTTTTGGATTTTTGATGCCACGCCCCCTTTGCCCTAAATTTGCAAAAAACGCATTTCAAATACTAGAGACTTGTACTTCGGCACATACACACATATGAATAACATAATCATGCCCTGAAAGTTTGAATAAAAAAGTCCTTCTAGAAAAAAAGTTATTAAACATTTAAGTTCCACAACATAAGCCTCTTGCAGCCCAAGCGCTGTCGCTACGTCAACTGCGCAGTTGGCAGAACGTGTGCTTGAGCGTTCGTCTGTGTGTGTGTATGTGTTGCTTGCAATATATGTATATGTAAGCTAAGCATACAATATTTGAAGTATCGGCACTTCGCAGGGCTCAGGGTATCTCCTAGTCGAGCCGTCTCGACTAGAGCATTCTTACTTGTTTTTTAATCATAAACAGCCAAATCTAAAGTGTTATTTCCAACTAAATCCAAATAATCCTATCATGCCATTTATTTAAGCGTATTTTTTTGCTAAATAAACCCAGCTTAATGCCCAACAAATGCAGGCAAAACTAGAAAACATTTCTAAATAAAATCTAAATAAATTTCTATGCAAATTTACTTCTGTGTGAAGCAAAATCCTTGCTAATTGTTATTCTCCGTATTTATTTCATATTTACTCTCAGAGTTTTCATGCAATTGCTTTGTTATTGCCCGGCAGTGGGCTACCTGTTGACCTCTAGCATAATTGGCAGTCTTATAAGGTGCGCCACGCCCACAGAAAGGTGCAGCCATTGTTGGCTTATGGAATTGTGTAAATATTTGTGCGCCCTGTGTGACTGCAGCTGCAATTGAGTTCGCTAACAGCAACTCAAGGATAATTGCAGAAGTCGTACAACTTACCAATAGTCCCGTTTGAGCACATGCTGCTGCTGCTGTTGCTGCTCCTGCTGCGGCTTGTGTGTATTGCCAATTGTATACCAGCGCGCCAGCAGCTCTTTGTCCTGCGTTGTCACATGCTCCACGGCTAGCAACGCTGCATAGATGTCCTCGTCGATGTGCGTGGGCAGCGGGGGACGCCCAATGCCGTCGCCAATCAGTGCCATAAAGAAAACACTCTTCGAGTGTGCATGGCAAGTGTCGATCTCGTGTAGATAGTCGGCCAGCATGTAAGGATCACGATCCACCTGTGTGACATCCAGCGCACCGGTGCCAAAGTGCATGTCCACAATTTCGAGCTGCATGAAGAGGGGAAACTCTTGAGAAAAGGTAGCGAGGTACAGAGATATGTCGATTGCTGTTTGCTAATGCTATTATTAGGTCTTATACAGTCTACAGTCTACAGTCTACAGTCTACAGTCTACATTCTACAGTCTACAGTCTACAGTCTACAGTCTACAGTCTACAGTCTACAGTCTACAGTCTACAGTCTACAGTCTACAGTCTACAGTCTACAGTCTACAGTCTACAGTCTACAGTCTACAGTCTACAGTCTACAGTCTACAGTCTACAGTCTACAGTCTACAGTCTACAGTCTACAGTCTACAGTCTACAGTCTACAGTCTACAGTCTACAGTCTACAGTCTACAGTCTACAGTCTACAGTCTACAGTCTACAGTCTACAGTCTACAGTCTACAGTCTACAGTCTACAGTCTACAGTCTACAGTCTACAGTCTACAGTCTACAGTCTACAGTCTACAGTCTACAGTCTACAGTCTACAGTCTACAGTCTACAGTCTACAGTCTACAGTCTACAGTCCACAGTCTACAGTCTACAGTCTACAGTCTACAGTCTACAGTCTACAGTCTACAGTCCACAGTCTACAGTCTACAGTCTACAGTCTACAGTCTACAGTCTACAGTCTACAGTCTACAGTCTACAGTCTACAGTCTACAGTTAGGCCAGTTAAGGCCTTAACCCACCTCAATTTGACGATCATCGTAGAGTGTTTGCAGCTCCGGCCCGACCAGCTCGAGCAGCATGCGTCGCTCCTGATTGAATTCCTGCTTCAGGCTGGCGACGTAGATTTTGATGAGCAGCGGCTTGGGCAGACGTGTCTGGGCGCTGGTGACGCCGCGCAGCGCATTGAGAACGCTCTCATCGATGGGCGCAGCCATGTTTATTGGACAAGTGCTTAAAGCCAAAAAAACGGAAGCAGTTTGTGGACAACTCTCTCTTAGCCTTATTTATGGTATGTAAGCGAGAAATTGCTCGGCGTGTGTGTGTGTGTGTGTGCGTGTCTGTTGCCCTGTTTATTTAACTTGGCCAAAATCAAATGCCAACGTCGTCGTCGTCGTTGTTGTTGTTGTTGTTGTTGTTGTTGTTGTTGTTGTTGTTGTTGCCCTCGCGGCAGCTAACAGCAGCGCAAAGCTTTGGCACATGTTCAACATCAATTCGCATGCATGCTGTATCTATAGCTGCACATTTGTATCTGTAGATATCTCTCTGTATGCGCGTGTGTGTGTGTGTGTGTGTGTCTATGTGTGTGTGCGGAATATGGCACAGGAACTGTGTGTTTGCATTGCCTGCCAGCTGCTTGCCGCCAACATTTGCCTCGTGTGCATCGCGATCCGCGTGGCAAAGTTTGAACCCTTTTTTGTCCTCGTTGTCCTCGTTGCCTGCAAAGCACAAATTGAAAAGCGTAAATGTATTTATGGCATTGCTGAAAATTTATGTAAAAAGAGCAAAAATATAGAAAAAATGTTCGCAAAATAAATAGAAAACTTTTTACAAAGTTTTTCTGGTGCGAATTGCTGTTTTATGATCATCGGGCTGACACGAGCTGCGGCATGTGTTAACAGTTGACTGCGTTTCTCGCCGATTGGGCCAAATGGAAACTAAAAAGTTGCTGCCAAACTGCCCCAGCAGCAGCAACAACAACTTAACTTATATCGCATTGCGCAAACCATTTGACAATAATTTGTCGCCCAGCAGTTGCTATATAAGTTCACGCTGAACTAGGTCAAATGAAAAACTAATTGAATAAACAAAATTGATCTATTTAGAGTTGGCTTTTAGCTACAATTTGAGTTGAGTTTAGCTTAATTGCTTTGGCTTTTGGCTGGAAAAGCAATTTATATGAAAATTAACAGTTAAACTAATCGAATCTAGCATATGCTGATTTTACGTTAAGTTATTAGTGAATGTTAACAGATGTAGGCAGTTCTAACTCTATTGAGCAAGTAGTTCTGCTTCTGTTAAGCTGGCAGTACTGCGTGTGCTCTGTTAAAACACTCAATTAGTACTCAATGGTGGCCTCTGTTAAGCAGGTAGGCAGTTCTGCCTCTGCTAAGCAAGCAGTTCTGCCTTTGTTAAGCAGGCAGTGCTGCCTCTGTTAAGCATTTGCCTTATGTTATTTAATGATCTGTTAATGATCTGTTTAGGCTAGGTTATCTAGCTCTGTTAAAATTCTCTTCTCTCTCTCTCTCTCTCTTTCTGCAATTATTGAGTCTGCTTAACAGACAGACTATTAAGCTCTGTTAAATACTAGGCGATTATCTTAGTAATGAATCTTAAAATATGAATTATTTATTATTTATTTAACATTATTTTAACTCTGTTAAATTGTTGCATGTATTACGTGTACAACAATTTTCTTACGTGGTTCAGGGTATTTTCTGGCCACTCCCACCACCACTCTCTGTCTCCTTTTGATGTCGTTTCAAATTTCAGTTTCTGGCAACTGCCCAGCCTTTATATGTATCTCAAATTTATTATTATTTCGCTCAGCTTTACACGCCCACGCTCAAAAATTGAAATGAATTATGAACATTGCTGTAATTAATTCATTAATCAAGCATAAGAGCTCTTTGTATCGACCACACATTAATTTGTATTTTAATTAGCGCAGGTAAATACAAAAGTTAAAGTATTTTCAATGAAAAAAAGGAAACATTTCAGTTTTTTGCACAGAATTTCGCTGTTGTTTACTCAACGTTCTGCTAAATGAAATGTTAATAAATTTGTGGATTTTCAAAGGCGTCTGCAATAAATGGAATCAGCGTAGTTCTTATGTGTGGTGGCTTTAATAGAGTGAGAAAGACGGAACGCACGGAGGGATGGATGTATGGGCCGGGCCAGGGCCAGGGCTTAAAGCACACAGAGCGAGCGGTCTAATGAAGACTCAACGAGTTCTTTGGCTAACAAAATCGATTGCAATTAATTCCGCTTCAATGAGTTGGCTAAATTGCTCGTTTGAGTACTGGCCAGGAAGCGAAACGGGAGCCCAGCTCAAAGGCTGCCACAGAGTGTGTACATATTTATATATAAATAAATATATATATGTATATATCTTAATCAAAGGTGCGAAGGCAACGCGTACTGCAATTACCAAAGCGGCCTTGCAATGACAGCACACTTCACTGAGCAGCCCAAACCCAGGCCCAGGCCCAAACCCTCGCCCAACCCCAATCCCCTCAGCTCCTCTTAAGTCAATAAATATTTAATGGTCAAACAAATTGCGTCTAATGAGCGCTGGCTGTGAGCGTAAGCAGCTGCTTTCACTTTCAAAATTATATATATGGGCCAGATTTCTCCACTGACTGGCAAAAGTAAACGCACAGATAGAGAGCCGACCGAGCTGAGCCATTGCAATGGACAATTACCTAGGCCATAATGAAAGCGATCCGTATGCCGATTAAACCCATTATTAGTCAATTTCCTGCGCACTCTGTTCCGTCATGCGACAGTGGCTGCTGAAAATTAATGTCCACACGAGCTCTAACATATGGCCCAAGGCACACACACACCACACACGCAGAGTGGCCGTCGCTGGCCGTTGTCCTTATCAGTGGCCAGCCGGGACACTGGCCGGTGTCAAATGACTTCCATTAGGGGCCAAGCATTTAGCCTACCCCGCCTCCCAGTGTCTATTATCAGTGGGCGTGGCATTGCCAGGATCTGCAGCTTGAATCTCAAATATTTATTAAATATTTAGCAAACAGCGAAGCCGAAGGCCTTGCAGCGGCTGCATCGACCCCATTTGGCTATCAGCCTTGCCCCCAATCTGACCTAAGCCACTGCTGCATGGCGCAACCATAATTGAGGTCACAATTTGTTGCATTAAATATGGCAAGCACAACTATTGTGAACCATAATGCGCAGCCAGCCTTTGTGTGTGTGAAGTTATTCAGTACTTTGCGGTCGGCAGGTGCTCGGCCTGGCAGCGACACAGGTGCTGGAGATTAAAGCAAGTTGTGAGAAACTCTGGGAGGCAGTTTCAGTAGGGAAGTAAATGGTTTCTGATTGTAAAATGAATATCGCGTAAAAGCTATAAATCTTTCATGATCTTGGCTTTAGCTTGAAAGGTTTTTATGAACAAGTAAAAGTTTTTAATTATAATTTAATATTAATAATTAATAATAAATATATATAAATAAATAAAATAAAATAAAAAAAAAATCTTTGCTGTATTTACTATCAAAGCCTAACTTGAACTCGCAATTATATAAACTTGTGTTGCTTAAGTTTAAGTTTAATTGCCAGTTCAAGTCAAGCTTGGATGGCAAAGCACAATGCAATTTTCTACTCTATTCAAGGGTTAACCACCCTATGGAGTACCTTGCCGATGAGCCGAATCAATCTAGCTATGTCCGCCAGTCCGTCAATCTGTCTGTTTGTCCAAGCGCCTTTCCGTTCACCTGTCTGTCCGTCCGCATGAACTCATCAATCTCACAAAAGCCACGAAAGCAGGAGAATTTAAATTTGAAAGGTTTAGCATAAATTTATTTCTGTAAGTAATTCCATTGTTATCGATAATAATCGATTATTTGAATTGATATCAATTTTACAGTGTAGGTTCGTGGCATGAATACGCAGATTTTAAGCATTCAGAGAGAGAAGGAGAATAGCTACAAGATACTTAAATTTATTTCTTATGTGTTTGCTCATCAGCCATCATCTACCCTCCTGCCTACTCTTTGCCACCCCTTTTATGCTTTTATGCTTATTTAAAGCACAAGCTTTAATTTTCAAATTTCCTTTAAATCGCATTACGAGCGACCCCAGTGACTTGCCTCAAATAACCTTACAGTCCTAAGAGTGAATGCATAATATATTGCCTTAAACACAAGCTTATATATATATATATATATATTTATATATATTATGTATATATATTCTCACAAAAGGTATAAAATTCTTTGCTTTAATAAGTCGACCCAGTTCAGCTCCCAAAAAAAAAAAACTATTAAATGAAAATGAGCTGATTAAGCGCACATAAAACTAACTACAACACTTAAACGGCGCAGTTAGGGTTCACTGTCTGTGTGTGTGTGTGTCTCCCTCTATTTGTGCGTGTGTATTTGTGGAGCTTTAAACGCTGCTCTGATTGGCAAAAGTTACACAGTCATAACTTTTGGCCCCCGGGCGAGTTGCACAATCGGGCACAGCCACAGGGCTTAATTCACCCAAAAGCCAAGTGATTTTGCTGCTTTCTTCATGTGACTTAAGTAAAAAGAGGCCAGGAAGAGGGGCAGGAGCAGGGGCAGGGGCAGGGGCAGGGGGGAGTGGGTGGGTCGGTTAGCGAGCAGAGGGCGTAACCGAAAATAAAATATTGGTTGTGACGCGCTACGCATAAATAAATTAATGGTAATAAGTCAAAGGCCGCAACAGGCTGGCAACAGGATGCGAAGCTTGCCCCAAGATGCGGCGCAGACGTGGAGCAGGTGGCGAGGCAAGCGAGCGTTGAGGCAAAATACAAACACACAAAGAACAAGTCGAGCCCAAATGGCAAACAGCAGGCAGACGGAAAGTGGGCGGTGGGCTGGCGGAGGAGGGGCGTGGTTGCGCTAAGTAATGGTCGAAAGCGAAAAAGAACGCAAATTCAGCAAATAAACAATGTGGCAAACATTTTAGACGCTGCCAAACAACAACAAGAAGTGGAACGTGGAACATGCAACGTATGTGCCCGGCACTCACTCCGATTGCGTGGCATTAATATTAAATGCGTCGCAGCGCATGTGTGTGTGAGTGTATGTTACACACACTAGCACACACACACACTCCTCGCTTAGCTGCTCATTTTTCTTATAAATATTTAAGCCAAATTCCTACATCCAAAATTAGAGCAGTTGCTATTCATTTGCACTCGCTGCCTGCAACTGTTACGCCGGCCTCTGCCGCTGCCCCTGCCTCACCCACCCTCTCTCCCAGCCTTCTCTAATATAAACAAGTTTCTCGGGCTTGATGGCCTGCATTTATATGCCAAGGCAGCGTAAGCTTGTGCGCCGAATTTGTTGCCTTAAAACTGTCGAAGAGTCGCAACACAACAGCCAGCCTCCCCCTGCCCCAAAAAGTATGCTACGAATTTGTTTTCTGCCTTTTTAGATACCCTATGCATATGAGACAAAAGTTGCCTAGGTCTGTAGGCAGGGAATTCACTATGATTTTATAAGAAATGGGCTAAGCTTAATAAGGCAGCGTCTATGGGAGTTGTAGCTGCTGGGCACTGGGCAGATCTTTGCTTTTATGTGTGTTGATCTACGTATCTCATTGCTTCACTGCCTCTTTGACTTGATTAATTTTAATAAATAATATTATAATAATAATAATAATTAATAACAACATTAATATTATTAATAACCCAATTTCCAGATGCTTGAATTGACAGATTTTGTGGTTCAGCTTGAAGCTTTGACTATAACATCTATATAGATATACATATGTATATATAGTCTATAAGACTATAAGTTCTATCGGGTTCTTTGCCAATGCCACGATTCCTCTTGGTCTTATGTTTCTGTTGCTACTCTCTCTGTCTCTCACTTTACTTTCGGTCTACTCTAATCTCTCCATCCACTCTCTCCGTTTACTCCCTCCATTTACCACGATCAGTCTCACTCTCTGTCTACCTCTCTCTCTCTGTCTCTCTGCTTCTGTCTTTTCTGTGTCTCGCTCTCTCTCTTTGGCCTAAAGAGGTTTAGCTTTCGTCTTAATCTTAAGCCCACCTTAATTATTTCCATTAATATTACGTATACGCACAGTTAAACGTGCATTATATGCGTAATCAAAAAATTACATAACTTCATAAAATATTACTATATTAAGTCTAAATTCAAATCTCATTCAACTTTCAGGCTTTCCCAGCAGCCCGCTTATCCCTTGCTCAACATACAGGATGTGCTGCAGTCAAGCAGCGCTTAGCTTCGCTCTGCGAACTTATTTATATTTTATTATTATTATTTTTTTTTGTCTCGGGCGTTCAACGAAAATAGCAACAAGCACCAAGGAGAAAGAAAATAAATAAATTCTGAGCACAGCTGAGACTAACAAACGAAACAGAAACAGAAACAGAAACTGGAGCAGCACCGGTCTGGTCGGGTCTGGTCTGGCCCCTGGACAGAATGGCTGGGAGTACAGTTCCAGTTTTTCGCACTCATTGAAATAAAAGTTTATGCCGCCCATCAGGCCAGACGTGGCTGCGACCGGGCGGCCTTTCGCCCCCAGCCTCTGTCTGCTCTCTTCCGCCCTCAGTTGATAAATACGAAATGAGCTGTGGCTGTAACTGCTGAAAGTTTTGCTGCCGCTGTCGACCCAAATTGATTTTTTGATACTTTTTTTTTATGTCTTTCCGTTTGGACCTTTAGATGATGCGTGAAAATTGAGCAATTTGATGTTTTAACTGTGGCCCGTCGGCCATTACCATTGACTGTGTGGCCATAATCAGCCACGCGCCCCGGCCTGACCTGGCCAATTTGCATGCGCGGCAAGTGCAACAGTTTTGCAGCACTGATTTACGGCCAACGTGGCGTGTGTGTGATGTGAGGGACCTGCTGATTGACTCAAATGGAATGCACAATTGCGCATACGCAGTGTGGACCCAGGCAAGAGCTCAGCCGGACACAGGAGGCCCAGTTATGAAGTTAATTTCGACAGCTGACCCTTTGTCGCACTGTAGGGCCAGCAGCTGTAAGTGAATGCCTAAGCAGAGCAATACAAAATATAAAAAGGGGCGCAACTTGACCCTTGACGGCTTGTCACATGAATACACACACTCGCACACAATTATGGGCCAGCCTTTGGCCTGGCCTGGCCTGGCTTGGCCGGGCTTGGCATTCGTTTGATTGTGAGCAGACTTTTAATTTCAGGCTGCGAAATCCTCGACATGCCTTTGACAATCTTTTTCTCCGTCGCTGCGTATCTTACCTGAGGCTGAAGCGGCTGAAGGACACGTTTACTTATGCACAGCAGGCAGTAGCAACAACAGCAAAAAATGCAAATAAAAATGAAAAGAAAGTGGGCGTGGAATTTAAGCGGAGAATGACTATGAACTACCCTAGGCACGGCGAGCGAGAGAGTTGGTGTGGCAGTCTTTAAGAGTTAAATGAAGATGTATCGATAGACATGATTATAACTGACCAGTTATCGATAACATTGAACTTTTAGTAGCCTGAGACATTTATATTCCCTTTTAATTGTATTCAGAATGAATTAAAACATATGAGATGCCTAAGACCTCCACTCGTAGCTCTTCCAGACTTGTCTCAAGCTGGCTTAGCAGCAAGGTTTTCCATGCTAGCCCTTAGAAAACTGCTTTTGTTAAGCTTGCTCTTATACCTTCTATCTGCCATTTACTATCTTCTATCTTCTGTTTTTGTCTGCCATCTTCGCTGTTCTATCTACTGTCTTTTTTCATTCTATCGCATTTCTTTTCCTATCTTCTATCTGCCATCTTCCGTTCTCCGTCTTCCATCTACCATCTTCTACCAGTTCCTATCTTCTATATTCCAGCCTCCATCTACAGCCTACTATCTTCTGTCTTCTGTCTTCTTCCATCTGTCTTCTCTTATCTTCATTCTTCCCTTCCCCATCTCTCTTCTTCTATCTTCTATGTATATTCTAACTTTTATTCTATTTTCTGTCTATTATCTTCTCTCTTTTGTCATCTCTCTTCCATCTTCCACCTTCCATCCACTTCCTATCTTCTATCTATTATCTTCTACCTTCTTTTCTACTTTCTATCTGCTATCTTCTATTTACTATATTCTCTCTTCTATCTCCTATCTTTTACCTTCTATTCACACCTGCTTCGACCCCCTTTACAGGGTATTGCCTGCCTCCCCTTCTATGTGCTGCCCACTTTTGCACAACTTTATTAAAACCATTTCCTTCGCATTTCTTTCTGTTTAGCGCATTTTTGCTGTATACAAAAAGAATGTGAAAAGAAAAACATTTTCAAGTGTGTCTCTCAGTTTTGTGCCATTCTTTGTTTTTGGGACGCCAAGCGGCTTTTCGAGCTGCCGTTGCTGATGCAAAAGTAAATACAACTTGCACAAGCAGCTCACGCAATTCATGCTCGACTACATTCAGGCCAGGACTCGTGACTTGGTCTAAATTCAAACAAGGGGGAGAGGCAGGGCGCACAGAGAGAGAGAGAGAGAGAGTGAAGAGTGAAGATGGCCTACAAGCAAAAATGCCGCATAAATCAAAATGTGCTGGCGGCCTAGCTACCCGCCAGCGCTTTGTTTGTCAGCAAAGCCTTTCACACACACACCCGCTACACACACCCACACACACACACACACATACATGTGTTAACTGGCGTGCTACTTTCCGGTCGCCTGGCAAATTCGATTTCATGCCATTGTCACGTAAAATGTTCTTTACCAAATTTCATGTCAATGAATTTTGTCGCATTTACAAATTTTCCACAGCGCAATGTGTATATGAAAATATGTAGCTGAAGCATATTTAACTGATTCCAAATACAGTTTGACAATGGCAAATACAAATAAAATACAAATCCAAATTTATTAGCATGAAAGTCAAGAGTGAGCCAGAGAGTGAGTGCCTGCTCCTAATCCTAATTATTTAGGATTGAAAGTAAACACAGCAAAGGCGCTTCAAAAGGCAGCCATATCTACGATCTATATATATATATATATATATATATATATATATATATATATATATATATATATATATATATATTTTATATTTATTTATTTATTTATTTATGCACATATTTATGGCATGTTGACTTAGCTGCTCAATTGGCAGCGCGCGCTGCCTGGGCACATCAATCAAAGGGCGCACAGTCAAATGCGCTTGGGGAAGTCATGTCAACCTGCAGAGCAACGCGTAATTGCAAATATGATAAGCGGCTTTCAAATTAATGATGCGTGCTGCCTGCACACACACCTGCGCAAGGATAGGCATAGAGAGGGAGGGCAGAGAGTCGCGGCGACCACAGAAATCACATACAACAAATCATTTTCATTTTCATTTTCATTTTCATTTTCATTTTGATGGCTGCGAGCAAACATGACGCGCTTCTGCTTCAATTATGGGCCAAAGTTCTTGCTTTTTTTTGTTGGCTAAACCAACAACAACAAACAACAACAACAACAACAACCAGTTACTACGATAACAGCAGCAAACGTGTGTGGGACCTGTCGCTGCTGTCGAGGGATTAAAAATTATTGATTACCCCAAAACGTGTTCACAAGTTTCGCTGCCCCTCCCTCTCCCATCCGCCACCTCCCCATGCCAGCCCTAAATCAACTTGATTGAGTTATATTTACTGGGGTTATCCCAGCTGATAAGCTGCCATCGAGCCAAGCACACAAATCATGTTCATAAAATTCATGATTTGAGCGATAAATAAATTAGTTAAATTACCAAAAATTAGAATATATTAATTATTTATTAAGTCATAGCCTCAACTAATTCCAGTTGCCAGAAGTTTTTAGAGCTGACCTAAGACAATTGACAGGAGGCAGCCTGCCAAATCCCTGAAGCAAATAAACTGATTAAGTCGAGTGGCTGGCTTGAGTTGATTTCTCTGTCAATTTGTTGATTATGTTTGCTGAGAGACGAAGCCTGAAATGTGTTCAGCTTATGACTTTCGGGTTACATTTTAACTGCTCGCCTTAGTGAGGTTTCACTGTAAGTTTCTCTACAATTTAATACTGAGCTTCCTTTCCTTCATCTCAGTTAACTCTTTATATAGCTCCCCCACTCTCAAGTCTGTGCCATATCTTGTGCTCCTAGCGAGGCTCTACTGTACCTTCTACAATACTGGTCAACATAATACCATTCAAAGTGCTCTTGAGCTTCATCGTGCCACACACATAGTCCACTCAACACTTTTCTCCCTCAACTATTTTCATCGGGCAGCAAAACTTGAACTTTTAGTCTTTGTAACTAAATTAAATTAGTTCTTTAACTTGTTGCAGACGTATTTCATAAGCTAGTTATGAGTAGGTAATTGATATATTATATGTGAGCACTTGAAACTATACGAAAAACTTTAAATTGTTTTCATTTTCTTAATATTTGCGACATTTCGAGAAATGAAAAGAGTATATAGGTTTTCATACACAATACCCTGTTAATTTCTTTACCAGCCTTCCGTTCGTCTCTCTCTCTCTCTCTCTCTCTCTCTATCATTTATCCATCCTTTCAGGCCTCTCTCCTCCTCTCTCTAATCTACATCTACATCTACTGAGACTCATAGCCCGACGAAATCAATCATCAACTGCCTGAGTAAGTTCATCTCATAAACTATTTATATTTAGTACATACGCCCACTGGGGGCATGGCAAATGGCCAGTCAATACATTTTTCATACACGTAAACGCCATGACTCACAGAGCTATTGAAGCTAGGGTATTGAAATAGAAATTGAAATCGTTTATGCCAGAGACAGACAGAAATGTGAAGGTTATGGAGCCATGTCTATAGGGAAAAGCTAGATGTTCCAGCTAGAACTAGAACTAGAATGGGGCAAGTGAGGTATTGTAGACTTAATCAATAGATTGAGCAAAAAATTGTATATAAATGCCAACAATGGGCGTGGCAAAGCAACTATGAACGCTTTGATATGAGTATAGAAGCCTACTCTGAGTATTACAGCTAGATCACTAAGGACCGCTGCTAGAGCTAGGCCCATAAACTCTATAAACCGTCCACAGTGACAAACCGATTTGATTTTTAAATAAATTTAGCTTGAAAGAGTATTAAAACAGCCAGCTATGCCCGACTTCCGCTGCACACAAACTTGATGTAAATTCTTTTCAAGCTCAAAAGTCAACAAACTTAGCAAACGCCCAACGTAAATTAATATTAATAAGAAGTGTCTGACAGCCTATATTAAAGTGCGTTAAAATGTTGTCTTTAAATGATATGAGCCGTATACTAAATACCTGTACCCAAATACAATATATTTCTATAAGACTGCGTGGGCTGAAGTGGGCTCAAGGCAGCTCATAAAGCAAAAGCCACGCAAAGCCTCCCCAAAGACAGCAGCTCAGACTATTTGGTTCAAGGAAAGAAATTTAATATAAGGAAAGCATTTTTATATACATCAGAGTATTTATATAAACTATGTATAGATATATGTATATCTGTGTGAAGGCTGCAAGAGTCTGTAAGAGGCTGCAATTAAGCACGCAAAAAGTCAGTTGGCCAAATTGTTTGCCAAGTCATAAAATAATTTTGTGGCAAGCGGCAACTTCTTGCAGGCGCCATGTGCAGACAAAGTTCAAAAATGCCTCATGTGGCAAGCGAAGAGCAAGAGTGAGAAGAGATAGAGAGAGAGAGAGAGAGGTAGACAACACTTGCTTGTTTTTTGTGGTCTTGCGAGCTGTAACGAAATTTGCACTTTTAATTAGGCGCATTAAGCGGCAACAACTTTTCCCAAATCAATTTCCAATTTCAAGCTCTCAAATATCAATAAAAATCATAAAAAAGAGCAGAAGAAAACAAGGGAGAAACAAAGGAAGCAGTCAATTAAGTGGAACATTTCAAGTTGCAGAGCGAAAAAGCAAAATGCAAAATGTGGCAAAAACTGAGATATCCTGGCTGGAAAGGCTACTATCCCATGTGTGTCTATCCCTGTGTTCTGGCTGTGCATCAAAGACCAAGTCTCTCTCTCTCTCTCTCTCTCTCTGCCTCTTAAGCCTTGCTTCAGCTTCAATTCCGAAATCCCATTACGTTTTGCCCAGTTGCATATGCCAGACGACAGTAATGTGTTTGACCATGCCCACTTTTTAAGGCTCGCATTTCTGTCAGTTTTGTTTTGTGTTGGCTGCCCTAAGGTTTGGGCTCTGTGCGTGTGGCGCATAGCTCTGCAGCCCAAGTGCCAACATTCATTAAATGGCTATAAAATGGCGCAGATTGCGCAACAGCAATAACCACAAAAGCAACAACAACAACAACAACAACAGCTACAACAATAACCAATAACTAACTACATGTTATGGGCAGCGAGCGCAGTAAACGCGACGCCCAAAAGCATGCAACAGTTTATTTATGATGCAGAGCGAAAGAGACGGAGGCAGAGAGCGGGAGTGGGGCGGGGTTGCTGGGTGTACGGATGGCATCACATTTCCTTGGAGCCATAAAAATCGCACAGCACGCAATTTGGCATAGTGCAACACATAAACTGTTCTGTTTGTGTTGCTGTTTCAGCGCTGTTCTCATTTTTCTCCACTGCGGTTTGATTTAACTTTTGAAATTATGAAAGAAGTACATAAAGCATATATGTATATATAAATATATATATAGATAGATGTAAACAGATAGGGAAAACAGACGCTGCTGGTAAAACACAATTTGAAACAGTGCAGCTGCAAAGAGAAAACTTACAAATTATTATAAATGAGCTCAACTTAATTGAGTTTTACGAAGTAAGTGAATAAAAGTCGAGCTGAAGGGAAACAAACTTTTAACAGCAAGCTGTTAACATAATTGTACGCTTTACATTATGTTAATTAACATAATTATATGCATATTAAATGAAAATCTGTAAAAGAAACGTAGAATTAAATTTTATATACTTTTTACAAGAATTTCATTATGCTGAGAAATATTTTATTTGAAAGAATTTGAAGGCAAATTTTGTGATATATTTTATATAAATTTAAAAAATATTTTTAAAATATTTTTATTACATTTTTAAACATTTTTTGTCTATATTTTTTATACTTTTTAACATTACTCCCATAAAATATATTTTTTATATATTTTAAAATTCGTATTATTTTTCCCAGACAATTTCCTTTATATTTGTAATTTTTGCTAAGACAGTCAATAAACATATATTTTATTAGGCACCTTCTGCCTTACAGCGCATTAAGATTTTATGCTCCTGTTAACCGTCTGTTAACTTTTATGCCTTATATTAGCCTTAGCTAAGAACATTTATGCTAAACATTTTATGCCTTGCATAAGAAAATGTTAATAGCTCAAGACTCTGTTACTTTAATAGCAGAAGGAATGACTGCTAACAGCTTGCTGTTAACTTGCCCAACTCGACAACAGAGGAAAACCCAGCCAGCTGCTATGAGTGTGTTGCAAGAGAGCTTAAATGCTTTACAGTATTTAAAATGGAATTAAACCAGAAACTTGTTCTCGAATAATAAAATTAAAACTTTTTGGAGTAATTACTTTTTTGTTGGAAAGTTGTAAATAATTGCACGTTTCGGAGGAACTTGTTAAAGGTAAATATGAGCTACATATATTACAAACTAATTATGAGCTTAAGTCCAGAGGGAGTCGAGGTTAGTACACAATAGAGAAATTCATTTATAAACAGTTTTTTGGATCGAATTGAATTTAAACTGAACAGCGGAATGAAAGTAGATAAATTCCACTTGCTGACTGCTCTACTCTAACGATATACTCCACAACACAACGATTAAACTTGGCACAAGTCGTCAAGGAAACTTTAAACTGCCCTCCTAATCGAATGTCCTACTAGACCAACTCGACGCCAACTATCGACGACTCAAAGTCTGAGTGAACAACACCTCACACACCACAAATTGTGCCGTTTGCTGCGTTTGTTTGCTGCTTGAAAGATGGCGAAAGATCAGAGCAAGCGATGCTCTTAATGAAATGCATTGTTTCAATTTCGCAGCAGAAAGTTTCAAAGTTTGCAAAACAAAAGCACTCAAAACTTAGCTATCTCACTGATAGTTGCTGTTCATTAAAACATTATTCCATTTGTTGGTTGTGTTTAATAAACACAATTGTTGGCAGCGGCAAAGGGGCTGGAATAGTGAAGGCTGAGGAGGAGGATGGAATGTATTATGGTAAGGAAAATATATGTATGTGGTCTGAAGAGGAGTAATAGTATATATAATAATAAACTAAAATACATGATGGATATAGGCGAAAGTTACGGACTAAAATGAGTTCAGCAGAAGCAAATTTCTATAAAATTCATTTAAAGTGTATTTCTGGAACAGAACTGAGAGAGAACTCATGAAACTTGAATACGAGCCTTTCAAGCATTCAGAAATTTCCTATAGAGAAACCCATGAAAAACTTTAGAGAATGACTTAAAAACACTTCAAATTATGTATAATAATAATAATAATAATAATAATAATAATATTAATAATAATAATAATAATAATAATAATAATAATAATAATAATAATAATATTAATATTAATAATAATGATAATAATAATAATAATAGTAATAAAAATAATAATAAAAATAATATTAATAATAATAATAATAATATTAATAATAATGATAATAATAATAATAATAACAATAATAATAATATTAATAATAATGATAATAATAATAATAAAATGAATAATAATAATAATAATAATAATATTAATAATAATAATAATAATATTAATAATAATAATAATAATAATATTAATAATAATGAAAATAATAATAATAATAACAATAAGAATAATAACAATAATAAATAATAATTAATAATACTCACATATAGCTTCCAATTTCTTATCTTCTATAAAAACTTGAGCTAAAATAGCAAAGCAACCCTTGATTTAATGTTTTAATAGCTTATAAATCGTTAAAGTGTTGCAAAACTTGCATAGGAAACTTTCACTGTGACCCAGTTCAAAGTTTGCGTGTGTCTCGAGTGCTATTGCTGTTGTTGCTACTGCTTTTGTTGCTATAATAATAATTATTGTTGCTTTGGCTGTTGCCGTTTGCTGTTTGCAGCTGTCTTGGCTGGGCGCAGTTGATATTTAATTAAAATTGCGGCGCACAAACGAAGTAAACTAATTTCAAGACAAGTGCATGAAACAAGGCAACACATTTACATATATATATATATAGTAACATAATCATAATAATTATGTTCACAATACATAAAAAACTGTTCCCATAGCAACGTGCTAGCTCAGCTGAATCAACGCGTCATGTTGCTAACGCGCCCGACCACCCGAATTCAGAATTAACTAGAAAGAACCGTTGCATCAACGCGTCATGTTGCTAACGCGCCCGACCACCCGAATCCAGAATCGACTAGAAAGAATCGTTGCATCAACGCGTCATGTTGCTGCTGCGTAGTTTCAACAGCATATAAATAAGCCTGGGATAAAAATGTTCTTTAGTCTTAAGTTGTTTGTGAATAAAGCAAGTTGTCAAGTAAAATACAAATCGTGACTTCGTCTTTAAAAAATCACATCAACGTTACCATTAGCTTTTGGCGTGGTATTAGTTCGACTCAAATTTACTTATATTCAATTGGCGCAGCCGGTAGGATAGCAATAAAGAGCATCTTGATGCAATAACTAAGTTATTAATTCTTATGCCTGGTTACTGCTATCCGCTAAACAACTGACGCAAAGGCAACCCACGCGACGGTCAATATCGCGTCAAGTTTTTAAAAAATAAAAACCTCGACAGTGACGTGTACACCAAATTTCGCATATTGCCAAAGCCACAGATTGTGCAAATAAAACTTGAAATTAATTCAAGAAGACGCGATAGAATTCGAAGAGACTATAATTCCAGAAACTTCTGGTTATCTCACAAAATTCGAAAGAGCTATCTGTGCAAACCAAACAATCAAAACTATAGAAAATTAAGTATTGATAATAATAAATTCAAAAAAGGTAAAAACTGAACTAAAAATTATGTGAATATAAAAACTGAACAAAAAATTAAGTGAATATTAATAAATTTAAAAAGAAAAAGAAAAAACTGAACAAAAAATTATGTGAATATAAAAACTGAACAAAAAATTAAGTGAATATTAATAATAATAAATTCAAAAAAGAAAAAGAAAAACTGAACTTAAAATTAAGTGAATATAAAAACTGAACAAAAAATTAAGTGAATATTAATAATAATAAATTCAAAAAGAAAAAGAAAAACTGAACTTAAAATTATGTGAATATAAAAACTGAACAAAAAATTAAGTGAATATTAATAATAATAAATTCAAAAAAGAAAAAGAAAAACTGAACTTAAAATTAAGTGAATATAAAAACTGAACAAAAAATTAAGTGAATATTAATAATAATAAATTCAAAAAGAAAAAGAAAAACTGAACTTAAAATTAAGTGAATATAAAAACTGAACAAAAATTTAAGAGAATATTAATAATAATAAATTCAAAAAGAAAAAGAAAAAACTGAACTTAAAATTAAGAAAAAAAAAAAAAAAAACTATAATAATATATTAAACAAACAAAATGGAAGGAAACGCAACAACACCCCTATCTGACACAAGTATGACGCAAGTAATCAATCAACTAAAAATTGTTGAAAAATTCACTGGAAACAAGAACCATTTATACACGTTCATCAAACGGATCGATTACATATTGTCCCTCTACACCACCAATGATGCGAGGCAGAGGTTAATACTTTTTGGACTTGTCGAAAGCTGCATCAGCAGTGAAGTTATGCTATCTCTTGGCATAAACAATCTCACAACATGGTCGGATCTTCGGAAGCAACTCATATTAAACTACAAGACACAAACCAAAAATCATGTCTTGTTAGAAGAATTCAGGAGTACCCCATTTAAGGGAAATGTACGAGCTTTCTTAGAAGAAGCAGAACACCGTAGGCAGACATTAATGAGTAAGCTAGAATTAGAAAATAATCTAGATGAAAAAACATTGTATGCACGACTAATTAAAACTAGTATTGACGACTTAATCCAAAAACTACCTACAAATATTTGTATTCGAATTATAAATTGCGAAATTCCCGATTTAAGATCTTTAATCAACATATTACAAGAAAAAAATCTTTATGATGAACCCAGTCTAAATTCAAATCAAATCAAAGCAAAACAAGATAAAAATTTTAAGCCGTCATACCCAAATCCTTATACTCAAAGATTTCCCACATTCCTTCAACCAAACCATCCTTATGTCCCATATCGACCTTATTCTCAACAACCATATCTTCCATCAATACCAACACCAACACCTAATTATACTAACAATAACATTTTTCCACCTAATCATTATTCACCTCGACCAATGCAACAAACACCTAATTATCCACCTAATCATTATTCACATCGACCAATGCAACCAACACCTAACACGGTCAGACCATTATACCCTATACAAAGATCAATTCTAAGAGCGAGCCAATTTGACAATAATCGTTTCGGACAACATGCACAAGTAACTCCACAACAAGCCCCTTTCAATACCCAACCAACAAAACGTGTTAGACCTGCAGAAAGTGGACAAAGTAAAATGAGCATAGACGAAGAAACTAGAAATCAAGAAGAAATTAACTATCACAATTATATGAAACAAGAATATTATAATCAAGTAGCTCCTTATTCTGAACACTATCCTCAATATTACCAAGAACAAAGTTACCCACAAAGCTCAAATGACACATACATACAAACAGCCACAGCCGAACATGAGACAGAACAATTAAATGAAATAGAAATCGAGAAAGCCGAAAATTTTTCAGCTGCCAGCCTCGGAAACCAACAATACATAACTATCACTTATAAGGGCAAAAATTTAAAATGTTTAATAGACACAGGATCTACTGTTAATATGATGACATCTAATATTTTTAATTTACCAATTCATAATACAGATTGTCTTATTCACACCAGTAATGGACCTTTAACAATCACACAAAAAGTAAATGTCCTTTCCAACAACTTGTTCAAGAGTAATAATGAATTCTTTCTACATCAGTTTTCAGCAGATTACGATTTATTAATTGGTAGAAAACTGCTTTCAGAAGCTCAAGCCGTTATAGATTATAAATCACAAACTGTAATTTTATACAATAGAAAGTATAACTTAGTCAACAATATTACGATCACAAACCAAAATCATTTCTTAGCCAATCCTGAAACACAACATAGCGCTGACGAAGACAGTAGTAATTTAATTTGCATTACAGAGAAACCAATAAACACATTCAAAAGACAAATTATATTTTCTAAAGGCATTCCAAATATTAAAAAACAGAATTACTTCAAAAAATTAATAATTCACATTACATATGATAGCATGACTAAAGACAAAGCCGAAAAATATTTAATTGACTATTTTTGTACAAAGACTAGTGTAATGTTTATAGACAGTGATGCAGATTTCGAGATCATTCAAAACGCACACAAAGAAATTATCAACACTAACCATACTAAAATTCTACGAAGTCTCATTCAATTAAAAAATATAAACTCATATGCTGAATTTAAAGAACTTATCTTGAAGAATCATGAAAAACTCTTACACCCCGGAATTCAAAAAACAAATAAACTCTTTTGTGAAACTTACTATTTCCCTAACAGCCAATTACTAACACAAAACATAATAAATGAATGTAACATTTGTAACTTAGCAAAAACTGAACACAGAAAAACAAACATGCCGATGAAAATTATCCCCAGGCCCGAACATTGTCGCGATAAATTTGTAATAGACATTTATTCATCCGAAGACAAACACTATCTTAGTTGCATAGACATTTATTCAAAATTCGCTACTCTTGAAAACATTAAAACAAAAGATTGGATAGAATGCAAGAACGCATTAATGCGTATATTTAATCAGTTAGGAAAGCCAATATTATTAAAAGCTGACCGAGATGGCGCATTTTCCAGCTTAGCACTCAAGAAATGGCTTGAAAATGAAGGAGTAGAAATACAACTAAATACTACAAAAACAGGAATAGCAGACATCGAACGACTACACAAAACAATAAACGAAAAAATTAGAATAATCAATACTTTAAATGACGAAGAAAATAAACTCAGTAAAATAGAAACCATTCTTTACATTTACAATCACAAAACAAAACATGACACAACTGGACAAACTCCTGCACACATATTCTTATATGGTGGACAACCAAAGTTAGACACTCAAGAAAAAAAGAAAAAGTTATAAATAAAATCAACAGTGACCGACAAGAATACGAAGTCGATACCAGATATCGAAAAGGACCATTACAAAAAGGAAAATTAGAAAATCCCTTTAAAGCCAATAAAAACGTTGAAAAAATAAATCCAGATCATTACCAAATTACTGACAGAAACAAAGTTACACGTTACTATAAAACACAGTTTAAAAAATTAAAGAAAATTAACCAAATTCAAAACCCACAGGTTTCTACTTCATAAGCATACTTCAATCAAACCTTCTACTTGAATTTATATCCCAATTGATTTTCAATCCACTAACACAATCAAAATTATCCCATATCCCGATCACAACTCAACCTGATTACATTACATTTCTATTATGAAAAAGATACAAAGAAATAATAAAATATATTACTTGAAACATAAATAAAAAAACAAAATTGCAAAAAAAAAAAAAAAAAAAAAAAAAAAAAAAAAAAAATAATAATAATAATGTTAATCTTAAATTATAAGCAATAACTATTTTTAACCAGAAGTCGATCTTACACCATTGTATTTCCCAATAGAAATTTTTAAAATCAAACTTATAAAGCATAATAATATTGTAAAATTTTATCACAAACTATTATCCTCACATATACAATCATTATAATCACAATAGTCATATTCATAGTTGTAATCTTATACTTTACTTATCTTGTGACCCCATAATATTAAGAAAAACATACAGTTATCGAGATGACACGATCAAATATAATTCTTCTGTGTCACCTTGACTCGCAGGCTCGCCTCTTGAGGAGAGGGAAGTAACATAATCATAATAATTATGTTCACAATACATAAAAAACTGTTCCCATAGCAACGTGCTAGCTCAGCTGAATCAACGCGTCATGTTGCTAACGCGCCCGACCACCCGAATTCAGAATTAACTAGAAAGAACCGTTGCATCAACGCGTCATGTTGCTAACGCGCCCGACCACCCGAATCCAGAATCGACTAGAAAGAATCGTTGCATCAACGCGTCATGTTGCTGCTGCGTAGTTTCAACAGCATATAAATAAGCCTGGGATAAAAATGTTCTTTAGTCTTAAGTTGTTTGTGAATAAAGCAAGTTGTCAAGTAAAATACAAATCGTGACTTCGTCTTTAAAAAATCACATCAACGTTACCATTAGCTTTTGGCGTGGTATTAGTTCGACTCAAATTTACTTATATTCAATTATATATATATATATGTATGTATGTGTGTGTGTGTCTTGTTTATGTGTGCTTTGTTTTTTTTTCAATGCTGCATCGGGCTTATGGCTTACGACGTCATCGTCTTGGCAAATGATAATAATGAGAACGTTGTGCAAATATTTAAAAATCATGGAAGCGTTGATTGCGCGACTGGCGATAAGAGCAGCAGAAGAAGCAAGAGAGAGAGTGAGAAAGATACAGAGAGAGAGAGAGAGAGGTGAAAGCGTGACCAAAATGTTGGCTAATTTGCAATTGCCTCACAACCTCTGCGAGCTCACTTCAAGCGCCCTAAACAGTAGCCTGTCAAGCCCAGCATGCTACCCCTCTCTCTCTCTCACACACACACAGAAGGCTAATTCAAGCGCGTGACAAAAAAAATATATGCTATGACACGCCCCCTGCCCCCAAACCCTCACATGCCTAACCAGCCGCCCACAATTTGGCATTCCAGCTGCGATTTGTTTATACGCGCTGTCAGCATTTGTTCATAATTTTTATTCCATCAACTTTACCCTTTGCCTGGGCCGCGACGCCCCCAGCGCTTGCCCCGCCCCTACTCTGGGCGAATCTATTACAGATTTTATTTTTACTATTTTTGGTTGTTGTTTTTGCAAAAGCAGCAGCAGCAGCTTTTGCCATAATTCACTTAGAGAGAGAGAACGTGAAACATTTTTGCCCTGACTGAGTGTGTGTGTGTGCAGGTGAGTGTGCAGGTGTCCGTGTGTGTGCGACATTGTTATGAGTTGTGGCAGCGGGTGCCAGTGCTGCTGCTGCTGCTGCTGTTGTCTAATGGCGTTGCCTTTTATTAAGTGGTTCGAGTGTTGATTTATAGCACTTTGCAGCGTTCTGCTTAGCCCGACTAAACCGCAGTCGCGCCCCCGACGCCCACACGCCGCGCTGAAGGACACTCAGCGGCGACAGCAGCAGCCTGTGCGTGTGTCTGTCTCTCAGTCTACCTTTAGATTTTAACCTTATGCGCACATTCTGCCTGCGTGCGAGTGTGTGCGGATAAATGCTTTAAAGCGCATTACTCATACGCCATGCGAGCCGCAGACAGAGCCACAAATATTGAGCGCACACACACAGCTGCAGGAGTGGCGCAGGCCAAAAGGGCCAGACGAATAGAGAGGCCACACTTTACTTAATTGGTGTACCCAAAAACAATTTGATTACGCGCAGAGACAGCGAGAGCAAGAGGGGGCAGAGAGGCGGCCTGAGTGGGTCACGATATGCTGGGCCATTAGAATAAATTGCTTGCCAAGCTCAGCAAAATATGTTTTAGGCTTTATAATAAAAGCAAAATGAAAGCATCTAAATTAAATAGAAAATTTTCAAAATATTATATATATATATATTAACATTAATTTGATCATTCACTATGCAGGCTTTACTGTACTGGACTAACATAGTCATGCAACGTGATAAGCCATATGAAGATGTAGCTGAACTGCACAACTCGAGCGTTCACTGTTATTTGTGAAGCTCATTAGACGTTTGTTAGAGAGCTAAAGCCTATTTATATTTGTTTCCCACTTCACACAAGTCAGCTATAATTAAACATATAAAATTTGCCGTACCAAAAGCAAGTAAATTTATTCACAGAAAAAAATATATATATATATTTAGTAAGATTGGAATTGTATATAAATAACTAACTATTTCAACTTGTGCTCTGATTATAAATCAATATTTATTTATACTTTTTAACATATGCCAATTTGTTGCTTTGCTTTGCCTATCTGTCTGTCTGTCTGTTTGTCTATTTGTCTGTTCGTTTGTTTGTGTGAAAATCGCACATGATCTAAGCGATTCGAGCAAAGCGTTTTCCACTTCAAATCCGAGTATTTTCGATACACTCGTTTCCCTTGCGCCTGTTTACGCCCGAGTATTGCAAAAGTGCGGATGCAATAAAATTATAACCGCCTAGAACACAAACAATTACAAGCAAAGGAAAGAGAAAAGAGAAAAGAGGAAAGAGGAAAAGCCAGCCAAGGCCAAGATATATAGTTTGGGCTAAGGCTAGGAAAAACATATGCTGAGCGCGCAGCGGCATGACTCAGCTGCAGTAAATGCTCAATAAAAGATTTATAGTTTCAATGAATATTCAACTTGAGTGTGTTAAGCAACGGCAAGACAAGAATTGCTCAAAACTGAATGACTGTGTGAGATTTAAGCGAAAAGAAACAACAAAAATGTGAAGAAAAGAAAATAAAAACGCTCGCACTTTGCATTCGTTGTGCTCAGAGCGAGTGTGTGTGTGTGTGTGTGTGTGTGTATGTCTCTGTATCTGTGCAGCATTGAAAATTGCGAATGCAAATATAAACAAGTATTCAATGTTTACAGAGCTCAGAGACAGCCAGAGCAACGGCTATGGCAACAGCGCGCAACAACACCAAAAATTACGCATACGCCAAGGCGGCCCATGAAATTAAAACTGCAAATACTTTTGCTAATTCGCGGCACATACATGTGCACAGTGTACACACCCCAGCATACAGCCTAATTGAAGCGTAGCAGTCAGCAATTATAACAGCTTATGGACATATTTTATTAACATTTATTCATTTGGGTAAATAGTTGAGAAATTCTTTATTTATTTTTGCGTTTCAGCTTGATTAAAATAAATTATGAAATATTATCGCCTAAATTATTTTCAAATTGTAATGAAAATAAATATTATAATTGAAAAAGAAAAACAATAATACTAATACTAATATTAATACTAATAAAACATACTAATACTAATACTAAAACTAATACTAACACTAATACTAACACTAAAACTGATACTAAAACTAAAAGTAATACAAATGCTAATGCTAATGCTAAGACTAATACTAATGATGATAATAATAATAATAATAAAACTAATACTAATAATCATACTAATAATAATACCAATGCAAATGCTAATGTTTATGCTAAGACTAATACTAATACTAATACTAATAGCAATACTAATGATAATAATAATTAAATTAAGTTGTAGTGCTGACTCCTTTTTTGATCATTTCAACTGTCAGACAGCTCGATAAATCTTATAAATATAATTTTTATATATAAACCCAATATACACACTTTCAGTTTAGCTATAAGGAAGTCTATATGAACTTGTCTATTATCTAATAAATTTTCCTATTATTCAAATGAACATAAACAAATGTCTTTCAAGTCGAGCTGACTGTCAATTTGAAACCTAAATTGCCTACGCCTCACACATTTTAATGTGCTCTTGGCCCTCATTTCGTATCATCAATAAACACTGCTCTTTAGTCCAAGTTAGCTTCACCATATGCCAACGGAATGCGTTCGCTCACTTTATTTTCTTTTTCACACACATTTTTCACAGATTCTTTGCTCTATTTCTGGGAATGGGCGAAAATGATACTCGAAATATTTTAGAACAGAATAAGGCATAAATAGGTATTGATTTAAGAGATATATGCTCACTTACAGTTCGAGATCTAAAGTCAATTGTGCTATAGAGTCTAAGACAAGAAGCTAGAAAACTCTTTTTAGCTTTACAAAATCTGCAGTTAAATCATTACTGACTAGATTCAGACTGACTCTTAACGTCTTTAATCTACAACACCTAAGCCTAACCCTCTAGCCTTGCGTCTCTCATAAGCCAACCATATCCCAATCGCATTGTGGCGCTACCAAACATGATTTTTGCATTTTAGCTGCTGAAATACAACATATTTTTAATTAGCGAATATAGAAAAAGAAAAGAGAAAGCTAGAGGGAGAGAGTGTGTGAGAGAGAGAGCGGGAGAGAGAGAGCGGGAGAGAGAGGCGGCGAGGGAGCAACAGCTTTTTGGCTGGCTCTAGCATTGGTTCGTGTAAGTCCTTAATTAACCGGCGATTAATTATTTGCCAATTTAACCCTCATCAACTGCTTGCCGGAGCACTAATTAGAAGCGTCACCGCATGTGCCACGCCCACGCAACGCCTACACACTCAGGCACGCACTCACACACACACACACACGAGGGGGGCGGACCTACCGCTGAGCCGCTCTGCTCATATGCAGAGTATCATTTGAGCCACATTTATAAATGGCAACGGCAGAAAAAACTTCATTTTATGCCAAGGCATATAGAGTATATATAGTACATATATACGGCCATACACCTACTCACACACACACACGTATCTATGCTGCTTTGTCTTGCTGGTTTGGGCCATTGTTTGCGGCACGTTGCTGAAGTTAAAGTTGCCGCAGCAACTTGTAATTAACTGAAAATCAAGAAAAAAACAGCAACTTGGCCAAAAGTTTTTATGCCCGTTTACAGAGAGTAAGAAGGGCATATAGGTGCTAGCTAGAGTCTTTAAGTTTAGTATATGTACTAGAGAGAGTCTATGCACACGTTTGATAAAGTCTTTTGATTTTTTTGGAAATGCCCATAAATTTTAAAGCATATACCTAAAGTTTATACCTAAATTTATACCTAAATTTTATACCTAAATTTCAATTTTTATACCAAAATTTCAAATTATATCTCAAATTTCAAAGCTTATATCAAAATATCAAAATGTATACATTTTCAATTTTTATACCAAAATTTCAGTACACCAAAATCTCAAATTTTATACAACAGATATTGATTACTTGCGAATATCGGCATATATTTATATATATATATAATTTTTTAAATAAAGTTGATCTACATATGCAGAGCCCAAGCGAGCATTAGACAGCTGTTTATGGACAGCTTCTCTCTTCTTTCCTTTTTGTGCCTAATCTCTGGGCACAGCCTAAGCCAGCTCCAAAATGGCATATAACTGTAATACAGTTTTATGCCCAGTTGTATGCATATGGCCAGCTGCTGGCTGTTGCCGCTGCTGCTGCGTGTGCCATAAACATTTTTAATGCCAAAAAACTGTTTTTTTAGGTAACAAAGGCGAAAAAAAGGATGCGGCTGTGTTTATGCCTGAAGACAATGAAAAGCAATGGCAATGGTCTCTCTCTCTCTCTCTCTCTCTCTCTCACTCACTCACTCACTCTCCCTATCTGCCTCCCTCTCTCTCCTGCTGAGCTATTGGACATTTCAATTAGGTTAATATGGGCGCGTGTCTGCTAAAAGCATTTATAGCATGTGGGCGTGGCAATTATTGGCCTCATTTCCATTTGCGGCAAACTAAAACTAATTACGCGGCAAAGCTTCGCACTCTTGGCAGTCCAGCAGGTCACCTCCTCACTTTCCCACTCTCTCTCTCTCTCTCTCTCTCTCTCTCTCTCTCTCTCTCTGCATATCTCCCTCTCTTTCCTCTCTTTATAGTTTTAAATATAAATTTCCACGCTTGAACGCGTTTTTCATTGATCCGCTTAAAGGCCATGCTGGTCAGCTAAAAGTAAGCTTAGTTTACAGTGACTACCCCTATTTCATATAGTGAATACGCCTACTAAAGATGCTGAATACTCTTACTTCACATAGTGAATACCCCTACCTTGTATAGTGAATACCCATACTTCATATAGTGAATACCCCTACTTCATATAGTGAATAGCCCTACTTCATATAGCGAATACCTCTATTAAATATACTAAATACCCCTATTTCATATGGTGAATACCCCTACTTCATAAACATTTTCAGTTCAGACTTACTTTAAATATGCTCTCTCCTCTGTTGTCCTTGTTTGATTTTGTTTTGTTTTGTGATTTGCACGATTATCTCATAATTAAATTATATTCATTCGCATTGTCCGTTGGTTGTTGTTGTTGTTGCACTTTAATTACATGAGTTGGCACAAAATTGAGTTTGGGGCACAGCACAAAGTTCAGTTGGCGTCTGTGTGGGTGGCTGGGTGCTGCTCTCCGCCAAGTGGTCTTCTCTCATTTACATTTTATGCATATTTTAATTGCTCGCAGGCTAAAAAAATTCGAAGGCAGCTTTTCACTGTCCGAAACAGAAGCGAAGGCGAAAGAAAGGAAGCGTCGGACAATGAAGCTGGACAGGAAGGGGCTGCGCCCAAGGGGGAGGGAGCGGAAGTGGAGCTGTAGCTGGAGCTCGCTCTAAGTTCTTGCTGTGGTCAATGCACTTGGCTGGGGCCTCAGCCGGCGGCGGGGCTGGAGGTTTTTATTTTTAATTGAAATTAGAGCGAAACCTGCAGAAGTTTGTCCTTGAAGCAGCTCCAGCCTTGCACAATTTATGTACAATTTTTAGTGCTTTCTTTGTTTGTTGTTTATTGAAGTTCAATTGGCGAAAGTTTTTCAATTAAAAAACCTGGGCAAAAGCTTTTATATAGATATATATGCATGTATATGTGTTTTTAAAGGGTTTTGTTTGACCAACTGGCAATGGGAGTGGGGGCTGAGTTGGCCTATGTGTGCTGGCATTGCTAACAGCTAATTGGTTTTTTGTGCTGATAACAGTTATACATATACATATATATATATATCTGTATATATATACATAAAATTGTATATATTGGCCAGCATTGTTGACATTTTAATATCAATCTCCATCAACGGCGCAAGATTACCGCCGCGGATGCAAATTGGGAATTGCGAATGGGCATGTGAAGGGCGGAGACAATGATAAATGCAAACGAATTCCATTCACAAAGCAACAAAGAGAGAAAAAGGAAAATTCATATATAAATATAAATGCAATGCAGACAGCCATCAAGAGCGTATACTATATAATAACGAGTAATAAAGAGTATGCAAAGAGGAAGCACACATAAATTAAGCATATTATTACGCTGGCTAATGGATAACACCTGGTTGGGGGCAATGGCAAGGGGGTGGCAGGCGGGGCCGGAGGTGGGCTGTTTGACAGCGCCATCGAACCGAGAACACAACACAAGACCAAACATAAACAGATGAAGATGAAACACACACGCACACACGCACATGCATACACTTAAGCTGCACACACATGTGTGTGTGTGAGTGTGTTAGAAAGTGGGTGGAGTGGGAGGTTAGCACACATTTATTTACACTTCACTCAGTTGGCCAATGGGGCTGCCTGCTGCTGCTGCTGCTGCTGCTCACTTCGCGCACGTTTCGCTTTCAGCTGTATTGAACTGTTTTCTCTGAGTGTTCTCTTCTGCAGTCTAAGGCAGCCGCTAAATGTACCGTACGCTTTGAACTACAACGAGGAACTGAAACGGCACTTGGACTGCCAGGCACTCCGAAACAGGCGCACACACAAAAGCTTCGGGCGCACGGAATGCGCTGGCATTGGAACAGAGCGTAGCGCGCGAGAGTGTGAGTGAGTGCACGCCACGTGCGCGTGTGAGTGAGCGAGAGAGAGAGATAGAGAGAGAGTGAGTGTGTTCTAGCATGTTGCGCTAGGGACACTTGTAGCTCGGCCTCAGCCATGTTGCGGCAACACGAAATGTTGCTGGAACTATTAAGACTGTTGCAACAAACTGGAGTGTGTGTGTAAACAGTTGTTGTTGCTCTGTTTGTTTATTTGCTTTACGAACTGACAAAATAAAAAACAATTAATTTTTAAACACAAACCCGGCCGATTCTGCGAGCGCTGTGGATGTGGGTGTGGGTGTAGGTGTGTAAACACAAACATTAGGCCATCTGCATGCTGATAAGATAAACAATCTGAGGCAGGGATCAGGCGGCATTAACTAGTGTAAAGCTGCTGCTCTTGCAGCTGCTTGTTGGCCTGGCGATGTGTGTCAGTCCCGGGCAGACAGCATCGTCGCAGCGCCGAAGCAAAAGCGCCAATGAGCGCACAGCAGCCAGGCTGAGCTAGCGCGAGCGAAAGAGACCGAACGACTGAGCTTTAGATTTCAGTCCATTTCGCGCTCAATTGCCTCAGCTCAATGTTCCAGTTCGTTTCATTCCAATTTCGTTGCGTTTGCCCATTTGGCGCGCATTTAAAATGCATGTCATGTGGCGCGTCTGCTTTAATCATTCCGCATGCATTAAATTCAGCAGCAAATTGCCGTTAACTTAAATCCATGTTGCAATTGCAGCTGGTTAGGCAACAGACATGTGACGTGGAAGGCCGAAAATCAAGATGTAGCTTCAAAATATATATACAAATTTACAAATATATAATATCTAAAAAAAATATTTTAAAAATATATAATAAATAAAAAAGTGATTAAAAATTAAAAAAAAAAAAAAAAATAAATAAATATATATATATATATATATATATATATATATATATATATATATATATATATATATATATATAATATATATTATATATATATATATATAATATATATATATAAAATATATATAAATAAATAATATAAATATATACATAAGAAATATATATATAAAGCAGCTACTTATGTGACATTAACAAGACACAGAAACAACCCTTTAAGTCCCAGCTAACATTTGTTTACACACACATTTACACACACCTACAGCCGCGCACACACGCCCACACAGGCACTCTCGCATGTAAAGTCCTGGCAAACAAGGATTTAATGCTCTTTTGTGCCATTGTCGCAAATTAGGCTGTTAGATTTATGAACTGTGACTGAACGCACACGTGACAGCTGCCTGCTGCCTGCTGCCTGCTGCAGAGAAGACGCCATTACAGCAACGACTTTAAAACGTAATTACAATTGTCTTATGCCATTGGCATCACATTGAACTGGGCTGAAAAGGTTTTGCAGGTTTTCATTAGCATTCACATAAAAGCCGTCATTATAATGGCCAACGAACTTTTGCCAAATACAAGAAAAGCTTTGCGCCCACCTTGCCCACAGCCAGCAGCCACTTGGCCAGCTTTTGGCACGCAGGTGTCTTTATGCGTCTGTAGCAAATTAAGCATGATTAGGTAGCAAGAGCTTTAAGAATGGGTTACAGCTTAGGCATTAGCATAACTCTCTCTCTCTCTCTCTCTCTCTCTGTCTCTATGGCACCCTTTCCCTCCCTCAGTTTCAATAGTTAATAAGCTGCTGCGCGTCATGCTGTGGCGTCTCCTTTCTTTGTTTGATGCCAGTAATTGAATCTCCTGTTGCGTGTGCCCAGCGGACTGCGCTTTTGCACCAGTGTGCGTGTGTGCTGCATAAATTAATTGATTTACTAAGCACACTATAGAGTCCTGCCCAGCTGGCTGCCCTGCTGCCTGCTGCCAATTAGCACGCGCGCTGCACACGCTGCGTATGCGTAATGCCCCCACAGCCAGCAGCAAATCAACAATGTTTTATGGCCAAGACGGAAAAAGGGTCAATGCTTAATGGGCCACAAAACCCGAAGCAAAAAAGTTGAGATGCTCATAAATTCCTGACAATTTCAGTGCTCGAATTGCCCTCATAAAAACGGGCTGAAAACAATCTAGCAAATATAAATTTATATATATATTTAAGTATCTAGGAAAGCATTAAAAATCCGCTGCCTTTGCAGGTGTTGAAAATTCAATTTAAGCCGCACTCTTCAATTTTGGAAGAGCCCAGAGCTCTTAGCTGCAACTTAATCCGCTTTGTCTGTAAATTGTTGCTGCAGTTGCAAGCGCCAAAGTTACAGTTACAGTTGCAGGCCAAGCAGTTGGGCCACAACATTTTGTTGCACGAATGCTGGCTGGCTGCCTGCAACAGAGCACTCGAAACAGACGCCGGCGATGACAACTGCCATTAAAGTTCAGTTTAAGTATCTGTATCTGTGTCGGTACAGCTGCACTCTGTGTCTTTGTAGCTGAGTGTCTGTATCTGTATCTGTATCTGTATCTGTATCTGTATCTGTATCTGTATCTGTATCTGTATCTGTATCTGTATCTGTATCTGTATCTGTATCTGTATCTGTATCTGTATCTGTATCTGTATCTGTATCTGTATCTGTATCTGTATCTGTATCTGTATCTGTATCTGTATCTGTATCTGTATCTGTATCTGTATCTGTATCTGTATCTGTATCTGTATCTGTATCTGTATCTGTATCTGTATCTGTATCTGTATCTGTATCTGTATCTGTATCTGTATCTGTATCTGTATCTGTATCTGTATCTGTATCTGTATCTGTATCTGTATCTGTATCTGTATCTGTATCTGTATCTGTATCTGTATCTGTATCTGTATCTGTATCTGTATCTGTATCTGTATCTGTATCTGTATCTGTATCTGTATCTGTATCTGTATCTGTATCTGTATCTGTATCTGTATCTGTATCTGTATCTGTATCTGTATCTGTATCTGTATCTGTATCTGTATCTGTATCTGTATCTGTATCTGTATCTGTATCTGTATCTGTATCTGTATCTGTATCTGTATCTGTATCTGTATCTGTATCTGTATCTGTATCTGTATCTGTATCTGTATCTGTATCTGTATCTGTATCTGTATCTATGTGCATCTCTCTAAATATCGACAACTGCATTCTGAGCTTCTACACCACAATCTCTACACTTCTGTAGCTCTCTATCTGTGTGTGTGTATGTTGCCCGCTGTCAGTGCTGATGAAGCCTGCTGTGCACACTTAATAAACCCGAAAAGGATTTTACTGAATGTGTTTTCTGTGCAGCAAGCACGCTCTAATTATGTTTTCTGCATACAACTGACTTCCACTTGGCTCGTCTGTCAAACTTTTGCTAGGAAAGGAATTTGAGTCCTTTTATCTCGTTGGCTTGCGCGATATGAGACCATTATTGAGGCTTTTCCATGGAAATGCATTTTGCACTTGCAAATTTGATTCGAAAGTGAAGTTAGGTAAATTCATGCAGAGCAAAGCGTATATAAAATTCATATAAAATCTATTTGAAACTAAATTTTCCCTGTTTTCCCCTAGTTGCATATGAAAGCCCAATCATTGTTTAGCGTCAAGAGTATTATTTCAGCAAATTAGAAATTGTAATTGAAAATGATTTCCCAATTGGAAATTCCAATACGCCTGATGGCATAACGGTATGAGCTCATGTATTGAAAACAATGTAATCCAATGCCCTCTGGGAGTAGTCAAGGCTCTCCGCCCGCCGCCAAGCACATGATGCATTGATGGCGGAGAGTGGAGTCGACGTGTCTCTGGACGGCGACAGCTGTTGGGCTAACGCTCGCTAATCCATCAACAGCAGTGCCAACATGAAGGCAAAAACAATACCAATAAAAATTTCCAATGCATCTAACGGAACCACAGCAACAACAACAACAACAACAACAGCAGCAGCAAACGGCTTCGGCTCCATTAGAATACATACGAGGCAAAGAGGAATATGCATGCGCGCTGCTCCGGGCTTTTATGGCCATAAAAAAGCGAATGTAAAAGCCATCTGGCACGCCCCCAACGCCCACGCATTTCTCATGCATTTCGCATCACCTGCAATCTGAGCCGGGCCATCAGTCGACAGGGTCTTAAGCGTAACAACAATTTCGGTTTCATTTTTATGCCCCAATAAAGTTCAATCAAACGACATCGAAACTGGGCTGTGGAAAAGGAAAAGCTCGCACGGTGTTCCGCACGGCTATAACGCTTAGAAAGGAAAATTCGAAAAACCAAAACCGAAACCAAATAACTTAAAGTCCGTCTGGCTCGCAGGCAATTGACGTGCTGCCAACGAGCTTTGATTTCTCCCGCTGCCTCGAGCAGTTCAGCAGCAGTCGCTGGCCGAACATTGATGGACAGCGACAAGCTGACCGACCTCTGCTGCCGCCATATCAACTACCCAAACAGCTGAAATAGACCAGGGAATACGAGAGCGTTTCTGATGGGAAACCAATTGGAGGCAAGGCAAAGGCAATTTGTGTATCGAATTACGGAATAATTTCAGCAAGAGCATGATGAAAGAATAATTGGATATTTTGAGGCATTTTTACTAAATTTAGCTTTTTTATAGCTATTTTTAGCCGTTTTATGGCGAGATTTAGCCTTTTATAGCTATTTATAGCTATTTTTTTGTTTGGGTCTATATGGTTATACGAGTTAGTTGACTTACCAAGCTGTTGATGCATTTTAGGTTGAGCGCGAGAGTGAGGAGGGAGCTCACAGCGAATTAACTGAATTTCAAATGAATTTTCGTAGGTCCTTTGTGGTCTTAAGCTGCTGTCTTTTAACATGTTTTTGAGTACACTCTGAGAGCTTTATATTAGAGAGCTCTATCTGAAAGAGAAGATAATTTTATATTAATAATAGCAAAAGCAAAAACTTTAAACAGTCTATGTTGCCGCCTATCTGCCTGTTCAGCTCTCTATACATTATATATATCTGAATATCTGTCTATGCAACTCTGGCTGCTCCTATGCCCAGTTTCATATCTTCAACTCAGACTGACTATTGTCTATCAGGCATCTGTATATATGAATTAGTTTATAATAGACCAAGCTAGCAGCCTTTCATGCTATAGCCTTTGAGTATCAGCTCTCTGTGCTCTCTCCCTCTCTCTGCTACTTCTCAATATAAAGAAAAACTTATTAAATATATATGACTAAATTCTTAGTTTTTCTTCTTTCTCAAGGAATCTATTAATAAAAATAGTATATATTTCCAATTTGCTCATTTTGCCGCCCTAACTACATAATCCTCACTCTCTCTCTCTCTCCCTCTCGCATAATCCCTCACTAATCGCAGCCACATACAAATGCTGTATATAGCTTAATAAATTGCATCTCAGCTAATGACCTCTAATGACCCGCATCCGCGCCAGCTCCAGTCGAAGGCGAAAGCCCTTTAAATGCTTTGAAATTTATGCCAAGCATCGACTAAATCCTCAAAGAGCAACTGCCTGCCTCACTCGCCCTCTCCTACGCTCTCTTATTTTAAATAACTATCTGCCTCTCGCTCCCTCTCTCCCCCTCTCTCTTGGCTTTTCCATTTGGCTTTAACATAAAGAAAAGTTCTTCAAATTGAGCTCAAATCAAATGAAATGAAATCATTCTTGAAATTATGAATGGGGGCATTCACTGAAGTGGCTTCGGCCAACTTGACTTTCGCTCAGTGTAGTTGACTGATGGAGCATTTCAGGAATGTTGTTGTTGTTGTTGGGCTGCCGCTGCTGCTTTTCATTTGCATGCCATTGATTGGCCCTCAGCTAGACATCTTTATTTCCTTTTGGGGCTGCCTTTATTCTATTCTCTTTGTCTTCCTTTTCACATCTAGATAGGCGAAGCAACGGCATGTCACTTTTAATTTGGCTAGCCATTTAATATACTCTGTCCACATATATAAGTAGATGCCCAGGCAACGGCCAAGGACATCCGCAGCGCGCTTAAGGACACACTTCACTCAGCGCAAAAGTCTTTAAAGCCGCAGCCTTCAATGTCAGCAATTAGCTGGCAAAAACCAACTGACATTTAATTGTTATTAATTGCCAAAGAGCGGAAGAGAGAGAGAGAGAGAGAGGCAGCTAGAAATTAAGTAATATTTATGTAGTTTTTGGCCAGCGGAAACTCAAAGCAATTGAGCGCGGCCCACGCACGCCTTTGAGTCCTTCGCCTTTCGCCCTTAGCCCTTCAGCCCTTATGGCAACCATTAATAAAACGGGATTTGCTGCAGGACACAATGCCAATGGCAAGACACTCAAGCAGCTCCTTCAATTAATCTCACACGTTGCTCTGTCTGCGATTTCAATTAAAGCGAGCAGCAAAATGAAAAAACTTATGAAGATGAATGCCATTCGTCAAATGCCTATCAATGGCGCGAGCAGCCGCCTACCCTGCCCCCTCTACTTGTGCTGCCTCTTAGAAATTGCTCAATTACGAAATTAAATTTAATGCCCAGGCCGGGCTTTTGATCGCACTAAAAGCTTTAATAACTGTAAATTGCTTTCACAAAATTGGTGACACAGTCCCCCGAGCCAAGAGTCGAGAAGTCCCCAGAAAACTCAACTAACTGAAGACGGCTTGCTTCGCTTACACTGCCAAACATGCTCCCTCTCTCTCACTCTCCCACTGTCTCTCTCCCTCACCTGCATAGCTAGGTGTAAGCTGTCGTCGGGCTTTTTGGGCCTTTGGTATTTCGCTTTGCTCTCGACGGCGCGTGACCAAATATTTTAAGGACACTTCAAGCAGCACTTGAAGCACGAATTCGAACTGAAGCGTTATCGAGCTGCATGCCAAGGCAATGTTATATATATAAATATACATATGTATATGGTATATATATATATATCAACATGCCCCAAAAATCCAATTAAATTGAAAAAACTTGAATGCGCAGCACGCCGCGAGCTCAGCCATTAACTAATTCTGAAATCGGCTTAAAAAAAATTGAAGCCTGTTGTAATTTTTGCACCTGGCCCAAAAGGGCTACCTTGAGGGCAAAAAGCCGCTTAACGGTATTTGAGCGCGCCGCTCTTTGTGGAAAATTGCGTGAAAATCATTTGCATTCAGTCTCCCATTTCAATATGCTGGCGGCAACAGCAGCAGCTACAGCTTCATCAACTTTTCCCTAATTTAATTAACACATAAGCAAATTAATTCGTCAAGTCTCTAACTCAGTTAAATGCAAAATTTTCTAACTCAATTGGCGCACAGCAAAATGTTTATTGAAGCGAGGCATTTGTGGAGCTCAATAGTGTATTAAATACATACATAAACATATACAATATTATATTATATATATTTATTTATTATTTTATATATTTGCTTCGCTTCAAACCAGAGTTTTTGTGGGCGCCTAAAAGATGCCACGAAAAAAACGAAGACACTTCGCATTACCGCATTGCATTTTTAAAGCATACTTTTGCGCTGAAGCAAATATACAATTCGATTTAGGCAAAGCGTAAATATAAATTTTTTAAAGCATACTTTTGCGCTGAAGCAAATATACAATTCGATTTAGGCAAAGCGTAAATATAAATTTTTTAAAGCATACTTTTGCGCTGAAGCAAATATACAATTCGATTTAGTCAAAGCTTAAATTAAAATTTTTTAAAGCATACTTTTGCGCTGAAGCAAATATACACTTCGATTTTGTCACAGCTTAAATTTAAATTTTTTAAAGCATACTTTTGCGCAGAAGCACAAAACACAATTCGATTTAGTCAAAGCTTAAAGCACGCTCGCTATCTCTCCCTCGCTCTCACATGATTTGTGATCGCTACTCGCGCTGCTTTCTCTTTGCGTTAGTTGCTTTTCGCACTTCACGCTGAAAGGTTTTGCGTTCTGTTTGCTTGTTGTGGCCGGCAATTAATCAAAATGAGTACCGGGTAAGGTCAACTCAATTTGTTTGTGTTCTTTTTGCTGCATGCAAGGAGGTAATCAACATTAACTAAATTTCATTCGTATCTTGTACTTGTTTTGTAATACATAGATTAACGAAGAAACCAGTTCTCTATTATGCGCCACGCAGTCCGCCCTGTCGCGCTGTTCTGCTCACAGCCGCTGCTTTGGGACTCGAACTGGATTTGCGGTAAGTTTCGATATCGAAAAGAGTTTGGTGACATTCGCATGCTCTTTACGCTCAAATAGTTCGAAACGTTTGGCTCTGGATGTTCGCGTGTATTTAAGGTGAAGCGCAGTTAACAGTGTTATGTAACTGTTATGTTATTAACAGATATATGTTAAGTTTGCCTGTTTAACTGGGCTTTTGCATAAATTTAAAATTTAAAAATATTTTTTATTAAAAAATAATTTTAAATATAAATTTTTTTCAATTTTAAATTTTAAAAAATAGTTTTTATAATTTAAAAATATTTTTATGTCTGTCAAATGGCTGTCAACTGAATATATTTATAACATAATGTTAATACTTTCACAGAATTAACATAAGAAGAGCTTCTTAGCTCTTCTATCCCAGCCACCATCAATCTCTTGAGTAACATCTCACATGACACAGCTAACATGCCCACTGCTGCCCTACAAACCAGTTGCATTTGCATTCAACTCTATCTACCTCCCACTCTCTCTCTCTATCTCTCTCTCTCTTTCTCTCCCTCTGCAGCACCGTCAATGTTAAGGCTGGCGAGCACATGACCGAAGAGTTTCTCAAGCTCAATCCACAGCACACGATACCCGTGCTGGATGACAACGGAGTCGTGGTGAGCGACTCTCATGTGATCTGCAGCTATCTGGCCGATAAGTATGCCGGCCAGGACGATACACTCTATCCCAAGAACGCGGCGCAGCGTCGCCTGATCGATGCTCGGCTCTACTACGACTGCGGACACTTGTTTCCGCGTGTGCGCTTCATTGTGGAGCCCGTGATTTACTTTGGCGTGGCGCAGATACCCGAGGATCGCATAAGCTACATGCAGAGGGCCTACGATGGGCTCGAGCACTGCCTAACGGCAGCCAGCTTTCTGGCCGGCGATAAGCTGACCATTGCGGATTTGTGTAGTGTGGCAACGGTGACCACAGCGGCGGCCTTTGCGCCCATCGACGAGGCCAAATATCCCAAGCTAACCGAATGGATAAAGCGCATGGAGGCGCTGCCCTACTACGAGGCCAACAATCAGCAGGGTCTCGATATGCTGGTCAAGCTGGTCAAGGGTCTGCTGGCCGAGCGACAGACCTGAATGGCCGGACATCAATCAATATTGGCAATAATACACGAGATGTTGTCTTTCTCACTCCCTGTCTTTCGCTTTCCCTTTCTCTGTCTCTTTCGATACACAATGAGTTTCATTGAGTTTCATTTGAGCCGGCCGGAGGGGTTGGGCCAACTTTTTGTGGCCAGAGGATATATAATAGCAGGAGGGAGATGGCACTGAAGCACCGCTATGCGCAGCTGTTGGGGAAGTAATGGCAAAAGTTTTTTTATGGGCTTCAGGGCTAACAACTTGCTGCATAGACTGTTTGAGCGAAATATAAGCCAAAGTTTTTGGACGCTTTTTGTTGCCGTTGCCGTTGCCGTTGCCGTTGCCAATGCTGCTTGTTAGTCATTGATTACGAGTTGTAAGTGATCGCATTTATAGTTGTTAAGCTTGTTAACAATGTCCTGCGGCCACAATGGCAGCGCTTCACTGTGATTGATTCCGTCAGACAGCGCGACAACAAAGGCGATAAGCGCTAACAGCGGATAGATAACAACTGGGAGTTTGTCTCTGTCCGGCTGCTTGGATTGCTGACTTTAATGAGGCCATCAGCTGATAATTATGTGTCTGCGCTGGGGCAGGTGAGACGCGTCTCAGCTGCACTTTTCTAGCCATAAAACGTTTTCCAACAGCAACAGTTTGTGTGAGACAGCGAGATTTTATGGTGCCGCCTGAAAGTATGCACTAAAAAGTTTAACGCGTGCTAACCATAAGCCGCGAGCTGCTTTCTTTGTTGTACGTATTAGTAGATGTCTTTAAGGCTTATACATGTGCGATGGGCATCAAGTTATTATTTAATTAATTATTTTGTGATGTATGGGAAATAAACAAGTTTAGTTTGCAGATCTCTTAACGCAAAGCCAAAGAATCAGTGAATTTAGAGTTAGCCTGAAAGTATGCACTAAAATTTTTAAGCTGCTTGCTAAAGTCTTCGCTGTGTGAATTATATCCCATTTATTGCTTTCAACAGCTAATATATGTCTAAAATAGACATACATTATTATATATGCATTTATGTATTATATGTGATATCAAAATGTCAATTTTAGAGCCTTCGCCCTTTAATCCATACCATTTGCCACATAGCTGCCAGCATTTTCCAACGCCGTCCGAAAGTATGCTACAAAATTTAATGTAATTTGCAGTTAAGCTTAAGCAAACTTTGCCCGCTTCTTGCGAAACATAAAAGATTATACTCAACAAGTTCTATGTGCATAGCGAAATTTAAAACGCTTAAGACGATATTTGCCACTCAAACAAGTTCAATAACCGCTCATTAATAAGAAACTGCCACAAAGCACCAGCTACTGGCTTATAAATTTCCAATATTATTTGTACCCCCTAAAAGTATGCAACAGATTTTATGTACACTTTCAGGTCAATTGCAGCTAAGCAAACTTGAAAACTCTTGATGTTCTAAGCCCCATATGGAAGTATGCGCTACAGATATATGGCATAGCGGCAAAGAGCAACCTAAATAAAATAAGAATAGTACAAGCTAAAATACTAAGACGGATAACCAATGCTCCCTGGTACATACGAACTAGAAACATCGAAAGGGACTTAAGGGTTCCTAAAGTAGGCGATGTTTTAAATAGTCACTCTCATAAATATTTGCTACGCCTGGGCAGTCACCCCAATGCACTAGCCAGACGGCTAATTAACAACCCGATCCGAAGAAGAAGACTCAAAAGATACCATCCACTGGATCTCCCAACTAGGAAAATTAGTTAATTAATTTAAGCTTATTTTTATATCTTTAAAATAATAATTAAATAATAATAATAAATAGTTAAGTAATAGTTAAGTAACAGTTAAGAATCACATATGTGAGCTGTCATAGTTTTTCCCCCTAGATATAACTAGATTAAGTTGCCATATTAGGTAATAGAAAAATAGTTTAAATAAAATATACACATTTTTAAAAAAAAAAAAAAAAAAAAAAAAAAGAAAACTCTTGATTGCCGAACAAAATAAACGAACATTAAGCGCTATGCTTAATTGCCAGCTAATCAAGTTCATTTGTCAGCTGCCACAAGGCTTGCAACATTTTAGCCCTGGCTGGCAGAGTCAAGTCGAAGTTGCTAGTTGCTTTTGAGCTGTTAGCCACAAACTTTTGGCACTTTGCAGTTTTATTGTTAGCCACGTGAAGTACTTGACAACTTTAACAGCAAACAGCAGGGGCTAGAGCCACGAAAATAGCAGCCCGAACAAGAGCTGGAGTAAGTGCCAAAGCAAACACAATTCTTTTTATTTTGTTTTAGTGCACAGCATATGCAATGTGACAGCAGCGAGAAGATACACACACACACACACACACAAATACACTCAAAAATAGTTAGTCAAACACACAGACACAGACACGCAGAGAAGCTGACATATACACTCTGGCATAACCTATATTAGTTTAGACCGCGTTTTAGTATCCACGAGTGCAGCAGCCTAATGGCAGCACACACACACACACACACACACTCTCTCGTGCTGCCATCGTTATTTGTTGTCATTTGATGTTGCACATGCCATCGAATTAACTTGCCACGCGCCCAGCAAACAACGCAAACACTTTTTGGCTTTTGGCGCATAGTGGAAAAACTTTTCCATTTTCATTTTACGTTTTCCGTTTTTGTTGCCAGAGTGTCAAAAATGTTCGTTGCCCAGTGTCGGACCGCACTAAAGTTTGGGTCAACTTTCTCTTTCCTTTTTGGGCACACACACACACACACACACACACACACACACACACACACACACACACACACACACACACACAAATGCTATTAACTGGACTGTTTTGTAGCTGTTGTGGTACCTCGTCCTTTATGCTGGATTAAACTTTAATACTCTGCCCAACTACAACAACAATGTAAATGCATGCCTGACCTGAGGCGACTGTCAATTACACTGCAGCTTAAGTTGCTTTTTTTTTGCAAACTGAGCAACTGAATTGTTTGACTAAAGTCAGAGACACGCTGCATGCATTAAAAATGATGAGAAAGTGAATTGAAATTTTACTGAATTTATTGAAAGTTCTTTTAATACTACAACGTTCGCTTTGAGCATGTTTAAACTATCTGCTATGTATTACTTAGCTAGGCAAATAGGATATAGAATATATATTTAAATTTAAAAAACATAGTCGTATACTTAATATTATAAAATTGAAAATTAATCTGCAATTTGGCGCTCAATCAAAGCTTCAGCTCTATAAAATGCCTTTGCTTGCTGTAAGCTTAAGGCAGAGAGATGCCTTTGCTTGCTGTAAGCTTAAGGCAGAGAGAGACCTATATTCAAAGCTATAAAGCCATTTACGGCTTAGTCGGGTCGTATACTTAATATTAGTGTATCTGTGCTAAACTTTGCCTTTTTGTGCTGCAAAATCTGGCATAAAATGAGTTTTCAAATACTCTTGGCCTAACTCCACTTCCAATCAATTTACATTATTTAAACCTTCATAAATTAAATATATTTATAATATTGAAAATCTTTCAAAATTTTGAAAAATATTTATAAATTTATTATAGTTATTAAATGAACATGTTCCTTATATAACCACATAATTTCGAAGAAAAATATGCCATATTTTATAATAAAATGAATTTAAATGACTTTCAACTTGATCTGTTATAGCTCTGTTAAATCTCTGTTAAATACATTAAAATATATTGCATGAAACGGGTCGTATACTTTATATTATAGAAATAAAGAAAATGAAGCGTATTTCGTGCGGAAATTAAGTTTTGAGCCGAAGACGTTTCAAACAGAGCTCGAGTTATAGTTAAACTATATATATGAGAGTAAAGTTGAGACACTGAATGAGATCAGAAACTCTTCCTATATCTATTGTACAATATAGGATAGATATTACATTATTATATACTGCGAGTTCGAGTTAGAGCATCATCCATTATGCCAGATAAACGAGTATATAATACATAAACACTTTAAGCCCTTTAAGCAGCACAAACTAGAGCTCATCTTTAATAACTTAGAGTATGGATAAAAAATTGCTTAAAAAAGCAAATAAAAAGCAAAAGTTGAAAAAGTACAAGAAAAACAAGCTGAAGCATCGCAGACGGGCGTAAACAACTGCACGATGCTCGTTTACATAAACTAAGCACTGAATTCGAGGGAAATATGTGAGTTTTGTGATGATCTATGATCTGTAGAGCAGTGTAGGGCAGGTCAAGTGGGATACAGGAGGAACTTTGCTCTGTGAGCCCATATACCCCTTTCACTTGCTGAGCAGGTATAACAAGGTTTGGCTGGCGAGTTAAGTAAAGTCAACACAATGTAACCGAAACTGAAAGCGAATTGGACTTGAGCTGAGCCAACACTACGTAAAAAATAACAAACGAAAAGAGCAGAGAGAGCGCTGAAAAAGTGGGCAGTCGTATCGGAATTGTGGGCGTAACCAGGCTGGGCAGAGCTCGCTCGTCCTTTACGAGTTCGGTTTGCCGTTGCTAGTCATGATTAATGATGCCGTTGTGGGCTCGCATTTCCGCTTCGTTTAAAGTTGAAATGTCGTTGGCCAGCTGCTGTTGCCAGCTTTTGTTGTTGGGCTTATCATTGTTTGCCTTTTGTGGGTTGCGGTTTGTTTAACATTGAAATTAACTTTGGCCATACAATATTTCAATTTCATTACGAATTTAGCCATAAGCAGCAATAATATGTGCCATCTATGCCGACTATTCCAATGCATAACAATTTGTGCATTCCCACAGACACACACGCACACACACACACACATGCTCCTCCTCTATCGCACAAAATGCATCGGCAATAATCTATAATGGAAATTTCAATGGCTATAACGAGTTTTGTATGCCAGCTCACATTTCCAATTGGATTCTGATTCGCTTCGTTAAAATCTGATTCGAATGCCAGCAATTATTTTCGCCCAAATTGGCAGGGGAGGTGGGGTGGGGAGAGAGAGAGAGAGAGAGGGAGAGCGGGCGTACTTGTTGGGGTTGGGCAGGCAACTACATGATTCTGCTCTCGAGCTGCTGTCGGGCAAATGAAGCGAGTAGCATAGAGATGAGCCTTTGTCGATGCTATACGATAGTCAAACGATAGTCAAAATAAGCACGAATATTCATATTAAATTAATGTAGTTTAATAGTTTTTCAAGGGCAGAAAAGTTGATCCTAACTCTCGGCACTGCCCTAACTCAATTCAATATTATATAACATATATTTATATACTACATATTTAAATATTTATATTTAACATATAGTTAAGCCTGACTGCTGCCTCCATATGCACTCCCATCCCTGACATAATCTCCTGCTGCCACTGCATAGATTTTCGGTGTTCCTCGAGCTGAATTTTCGAACGCTCAATGTTACCTAGGTGAAGTGCTCCAGAGCTGCTCAGCGCTCAGCTGAGAGCATTCGCAATGCCAGAGCTGTGTCAGCTCTTTAATATATAATGGAGACTCAGCTCGTGGTCTATGCGCAGGTCAATCAGTTCAATCGACATCATCTTAATGGCAATAGATGCCACTTAATGCAGCTGCAGCTGGCACGAATTGCTAATCAGAGCACAATGCGACGTTTAGTTGCAAGCAAACAGCTTGACAGTCCGCCAGACAGGGGGACATGGCTGGACTAGCAAAAGGCTCAGTGATTATGCTGGTCAGGACAACAGGCAGGCAGGCAGAGCATGGACATAGACATGGTCAACTATCAAATGGATGCTGATGGCTGGCTGGCTGGCTGCCGTCTGTCGTCTGATAAGCGCAAAGTTTTCTCGCATTGTGCGCCGGCAAATGCAATTCAAATGAGCTCACTTCCATAGCCAGCGCCAGTCTGTTATCCCTGACAGCTTCTGTCGACCTGCAGGCGAACAAACGCACACACACACACACACACTCATACAAACACTCGCTGCATTCATTTCATTCGGTTCATATTCGTTGCACGCTGATTGAGTGCCCTGCAATTTGAATGTTGTCAGTCGCAGCAACTACAACAACATCTCCAACAACAACTACAACAACAACAACATTTGCATAATTGCTCTGGCAGCTGCACAGAGCTTGATCAACAAATGCATAAAAAAGGCGTCCATTATATGATTGAATCTACTAGCCCACTTTTCAGCAGCCACGCCCCCTCACACACACACAGCCCACTCACGCAAGCTGTCAGCTGCATTTAATCAATATGCAGCAGCAATGAACAAACAAACACACACACACACACACACACACGCAGACTAAATAATTGAATACATTTTATAATATTTATAGAAAATCTGATTTAATCAACAAAATCTTCAGCCAAATCTGTGTGAAGCGCATGACGGGGAGAGAGAGAGGGAGATAGATATATATAGAAAGAGAGAGAGAGAGAGGGAGATATATATATATATATATATATATATATATATATATATATATATAAGAGAGAGAGAGAGAGAGACAGTGTGAGAGAGGGAGTGAGAGAGTGGGAGAGTGATAGAGTGTGGGAGAGTGAGAAACAGAGGAGTGACTGAGAGAGTGAACGACTGAGCGAGAGAATGAGTGAGCGAGAAAAAGAGATACAAAAAAATAGAGACAGCACAAGGTACACAGGTACACAGGTACATAGGTACATAGGTACATAGGTACATAGGCATTGCTTACGACAACTCATCTCATATATTTTTAATTAACTTTTCATTTTAATAACTAATTTGAATTTAATCTAACAAAAGCAGCCCAGAATAGCTGCAGCCAATAAAAGTTTCCTAAGCCACTCAGCCTCATCTCTCTCTCTCTCTCTCTCTCTCTCTCTCTCTCTCTCTCTCATCTCTCCAACAATATCCAATTAGTGTTAACGCTTAAATGCTCGCTAAGCTCATTAGAATAAATATGCATGGATAATATTGTTCTTTTGTTTTGGCCAAGTTATTCATATGATAATAATGCAAATGCCATTAAAATATTTATGCGAACCTGCAGCATAATCTATCTCTGTCTCCCGCTCTGCCTCCATCTGGCTCGCTTTCTGGGCCATTTTTGTTCGTTTATTCATATTCATAGTCTGTTTCAATTGTAATGCCCATTGGCATGTGAACATTATTTGCACGCACACACACAGAGACAAAAACACACACACACACACACCCCCACGCACTATTTACATAGCCTGCTTTTTGTTTTTGTTTGCTCGAGTGCGGAAATTGCTCCAAATGCTCAATAAAACTGCAATAAACTCCAATAAATGGCCATATTTTGTCACACACACGCACACACAGTCACAGTCACACCCACCCACACACACACACACACACACACTCACCCACACAGTAAACTTTTCCAATTAAAGCTCGCTTGAAGTGAATTATCGTAACCCAAACCCTGAGCCTAATCCTAACTCGTATCTTCAGCGTTAAATCTAAACCTTAACGTGGCTCTTAACTCATTCATTCATGTGGTTAATGTCTGTTTTCGCTGATTACAGAGCCCACAGGGAGACAGGCAGGCCGACAGCCTCTGTCTATGTCTTTTACCCCCACTCGAGTAGCGCCGCCTCCTGCTATTCCCTCCTACTCTTGGCTGCTGGTCTTGCCTCCCTCAAGTTACTTCCTCCTCTTGGCTACTCCGCTTGCCTCCTGCTCCGTCTCTTCGTCTCGCCTTCTGCTATTGGGTTCCCTCCTTGCCCACTTTCATCTCCTACTGTTGCCTCTTTCCATAGCCATCTGCCCTTGCCTTCTGCTGTTGCTCCTCTTCATCTTTCCTCCTCCTCTAACCACCTACTCCTCTTGCCTCCTCTTCTCTACTCTCCACTTCTCATCGCCTCGTCTATTCTTCTTCTCTTCTAGGCCTTTTCTCATTTTTTCTCTTTCTACTGCTTTACCCTGCCCCAGCTTTCCTTCTCCTCCTGCCCTCTCCCCCTCATCGTAGCCACTTGCCGCTTTCACGCTTTTTGGCTCAAAGCGCTTGAGTCTGGCAGCCGCTGCTGTCAGGTTTAAGCAATTAACTTTGGCTGCTGGCAGCGCATTGATTAACAGTTTATGTGTGCGTGTGTGTGTGTGAGTGTGTGTGTGTGTGAGTCTGGCAGCTGGCAAAAAACAACAAACAAAAAAACCAGAAAACCTCGTTGATTGCTTCATTTGATGCCTGATTAACGCTGCATTCTTGTTGGCCACAAAATGCATTTAGACGAGCGCCTCAAACTAGGCTATAAATCTGCAGCAAACAAGGCCAGGCACGTAGCACAAAGTGTGTGTCTGTGTGTGTGTGTGGGAGAGAGTGAGTGTGTGAGAGTGTGTGTGTAGTCAGTGCTGTCATTTTAGCCTTTTATTGGTTAGATTTAGCCTTTTGAAGACGCGGAAAATAAGTGAGCTTGAGTGATTAAGAGAGAGAGTAAGAGGAAAAGGGAGAGGAAGAGCAAGAGTAAGATAAAGAGTAAAAGTATGAAGAAGAGGTAGAGGTAGAGGTAGAGTAAAAATCTATCTAAATCTAAATCTATAAATTTAATAATGAATTGATAGAGACTCAAAGATTTAAAGAAAGGAAAGGTAAGGAATGGCGAAAATAGATTCTTGCAGTGGAAATTCTGGCTGTTTTCACCCAGCGTATTCACGGCCACCTCCTAACACCTGTTGTTAGGTGAGAAGTTTACGACCAACCCCAACATGAAACCATCTGAAAGCGACATACGTGGCATGTGTCCCAGCCTCAAATTACATGCAGAGGGAGAATTTGGTAAATGACATAAGTCATTATATAAGAATTGTAAGTGAAGGGCAAAGGGAAACAGTTGAAGTGTTGTATATCAATCAAAATTCATATTCTTAGACTTCGACATTTATATGAAACAATATTCCAATCGAAAGCCTGCAGCTGCAATTGCTTTTGCCTCCGTAAACCAATTTCAATTTCTGTGCAATGCGCCCGCCGCCTACGGCTGTGCTGGCAGCACTGTGGAGGCTGCCTCTGTGCAGCAGCACTACAATATGCAGCTTTGTTCTTCTTTTTTGCTGTCCTGTGTAACACGACTGCACTCTCCTCCACCCACACCCGATCTACTCCACCTGCTCCAGCTGCTCCACCTGCGCTTTTTCTTATCACTTTTCGTACATGCGTCCATTCGTGTCTCTGCTATTTCGGCGTGTGTCTGCCTTGTTTTTGTTTGTCCGACACGCCGGACAGCAGTGCAGGTGCACGGCCCATGCTGTTGCTGCTGCTGCTGCTGTTGCTCCAGGCAACACGCACACACACACACACACACATGTCTAATTGGGCGACTTATGCGCTGTCGCTTTTGGCCCACATGACGTATACGTGTTTTGCATTTGGTCCAACATTTTTGGCAGCTTTTGTAATTTGGTTTTTAGCACAAAACGTGTTCGCCCGCTGGCCACAGCCAGAACATAAAGGACATACAACAACAACAACAATAGCAGCTGCTTTTAATTAAGTGCGTCTTGATGTGAGCTGCCAAATAAACGTATTGAAAGCCAGCGCCCTGTGCGCCCCATATTCTTTGCAAATTTTTATGAACAGCCAGGTGTATAGCCTCTCCCTCTCCCTCTCCCTCTCCCTCTCTCTCCCTCTCTTTCTAGCTCCCTCTCTGTGCTCTTCGAGCGTGCCTAATAAGCTAACGTCATGTTGTTGTCAGCCGTGATTTAATTATCTTTTGATTTCGTTTCTGGCAAAAGTTTCGTAATGCAAAGCAGCAGCAGCAGCAGCAGAAGCAGGAGCAGGAGCAGCAGTAGCTAAGGGAAAGGCATTATATATGGCCTCTGTTAGCAATTTTAATCCTTGCAGCCTACGCAGGTGAGCCAGCTGAGCTTATCGCTGAGCCAGTGGCAGCTGAACAAGGCATTTCTATAGCTCAATACAGCTGCGTTTGCATTTAAAGTGGCAGCCAAAGCGGAAAGTGTGCCTGTGTGTGTGTGTGTGCCTGTGTGTGTGAATAAAGGACACGTGAGCAGCTGAGCAGAAGCCCAAGCTAAAGCCAAAACCAGCAAAGGCCAGCCTGAGTCCATTATTAAGTTTCTATATGCGTGAGGGCATGTGTGTGTACGTGTGTGTGTTTCTATGTGTGCGTGTCTGTAAAGTTATTAAAAGCATTCAAAACATTTCGGCAGCTGACGCTGGGGTCCTTAGCACACAGCCTGGCTGCGTGGGCGGGCGGGGCGTGTCATTTACATAACTATATAGCTTATACAAACATGAAATGCCGCCGCCTGCCCTGACACGAATACTACCCCTACCCCAACCCCCTACTACTACCCCTACCCCCACCCGCAGCCTAGGTATAGGCAAATGCTCTACAATCTAACATAACCGCAACAAATTACCAATAAACAGCTGAAACAACAAATTGTTTTGCTGTTTGCTTGTTGTTGTCGGAAACGAAGCAAATAAAAGTTGTTCAAGCATGGCCATGGCCCATTGTTGGCGCCCTGATGGACATGCGATGAACAGAGCCCCTGCCCACCCGATACAAATGATTATTTTATGCGCTTGAATTTGGTTTTGTAATCGGAAGATTAAAGTTGTCATCAGAAGAGCAGAAGCATGAAGGATACAACAAATAACTCATAAGCTGTGGACAAAGGACTTTTGTGTGCAGAGATAAAAGAGAAGATGCAAATGTTAGCGACAGAATAGATAGATAGAAGGATGCGCTGACATTGCTTGACTAAAAGATACTTGAACCATTGTGTGGAACACCTGTAGATCTTATAACTTATGCAATATATCTTATATTTGCTATCTATATGCTCTCTTCTATGCATTACGCTATAATTTGCTTCATTCTTCGTTCTTCTCTCATCTAACTTCTTCATTCTTCTATTTTCTATCCCATATTCTCTATCCTCTATCCTCTATACTCAATTATCTGTGCTATATCTGCTATCCTATATCCTCTATCCACCATCTGCAATTCTCTATTTACAATCCTCTATCCGCTATCCTTTCTCCCTTATCCTCTATCCTATCTGCTCTATCCCCTATTCTCTATCTTCTATCCGCTATCCGCTATCCGCTATCCTCTATCCGCTTCCGTCATCTCCTCCCCTTTCTCTTCTATCCACTATATACTACAAATTAAAACCGCTTTAAATGACCTTTCGCGAAAGGTGCAACTCTTTTGCCATTTCCAGGTGTGTAACATGAAATTGCATATTTATGGCAACACGAGCCACTCGCCCCCACTGGGGGGAGCGTGGGGCCAAGGGAGATTCGGAGGCATGTGCATGGAAATTATTGGTGTCAGTCTGTGCTGCACTTGTGGCAGTTGAGAGCAGTTTTCATTTGATTTCCATGTGCGGTCGCCACGCAGGCAAACGAACATGAATGTTTATGTTGCCAACAAGTTCCGACGGGTTCTGCAATTGTAAAGCCATCAGCACACACACACACACACACACACATGAGAGGGCAGTTGGGGATGCGCATGGGGTCAGATTGCCACAGCAATGCGTCAGTGGAAGGCAGCAGCAACAGCAGCAGCTGCTGGGCTAACGTTTGCCAACTTGTTGCCGTGTTCAGCTGATGCTGCTGCTGGGGCTGATGGGGCTGCCTCTTCCTCTTTATGCTGCTGCTGGGGCTGCTGCAATTTTGCGGCAACGTTAGCTATTGCTTTATGGCCTTAAGTCCTCACCCACTCATGCCAGGACTGCTCCACCTGCCACCCCCACGCAATCCTGCTCCCATCTAGCCAATGTGGCATGTGCTGCGTATGAGTTGAACCAACATGAATGTTATTTCATTTACTCAAATGTTTTTCCCATACACTGTTCATAAAATTAAAAGAGGGTATATTGGGTTTTCTTTGTCGATTGCCTGAAAAGGTAGACACACTCAGCTCATATATATTTGCAGTAAGCATGAGGCTATCTATCTGAAATCTATATATTTCCTTTAGCGATGTCGGCAAAGCTTCAGCTATCCACCTATCCTCCTACCACCTCCCGCCTGCATAATTTATGCGAAATCAGCGACGCAAACAACCTGCACGCAGACAGTGCCAGCTACCCACCACCCACTAACACACCACACCACCCCACATCAATCCACCTCTCTCTCAGTCTCACTCTATCAACCCAACTAACAGCTGCCAGCGGCGTCTGCACGTAAAATGCTTTATCCGCGTTTCATTGTCGCCCACAACGGTATAAAAACGCGGGCAACAAATTTACAAATTTGGTAAAAAAAAATGTTTAACGCTTGGATTTCATACCTGTCACAGAAACAGAAGATAAAGAGAAGCTGCTAGCAACAGCGGCAGCAACGACAACTGTAGCTCAACGCGCAGCGCCATCTTCAGAGTAAATGCAAAAGTTTGTCTTCACTTATGCTGCCCTCTCCCTCTCTCTCGCTCACCTCTCACACTCTTTGGTGTGTTTGCTGGGCTTAGGGATAATCACCTTGAAAAACAGCGCAGACTTTAAGCAGCAGAGCCAAGCGTTGCTTTTATCGCACTTTTTGCTTTTACTTTCGTACGCTGCATGCGCCTTCTCTCTACTTCTTTTTTTGTCTACACTTTGGCACTGTGTTTATTTTTGCATAATTTTCTTTTATCCTTAGTCCAATGTATTTTTCATATTGTGCTTACCTGCTCTGGCCAGCACTTACTCCTCCTCCTGCTGCTGCTCCGTCTGCTTCTGCTTCTCCTTCTCCTTCTGATTTCTTGTCGCATTTTGAAATTGTCGTCTCGACAAATTTGTTTACTTGTGTGCGTGTGCGTAGCACAAAGCCAACTTTCTAAGCGCGCTAGAGGGAGACAGAGAAGGAGAGAGGGTGTGAGAGAGGCAGATAGTGTGATTGTGTTAGTAAGTTTGAAGATTTAGACTCTTCCATTTGATATCTTGCTCATTATACGAACATACAATTGCTTCGATATAAAACAACGAAAACATTCAACTTAGCTTTTTCTTGTTGGCCAAATTCAATGAGGCCAAGTTAGCGCCCCTAAATGTTTGGCTCATAACAACAACAACAACAGCAACTGAAACGGAAAACCGTTTGTACCAAATTATATTATTGCCATAAAGAAAACAGAAAACGGAAAGCGAATCTTTTTACAAACTCGTTACGTTTCTTTTTTTTCTCTTTTTTTGGGGCTACCCAAAGACCGCTTAAATGTTTACTTTACGTTATTTCTTGTAGTCTGGTTGTTGTTGTTATTGTTGCTTTGTTTATGCTTTCAAGGCAAATGAGTTTGAGCAGCACAACAAAGTTAAAAACTAACTTGCTGCTGTCCTGCCAGGTCCTTAATGTGTTACGAAAATATCAAACGTAATGAGGGTCAAGCCAGCCATGTTTGGGCATTTGCCTGTTCGGCACGGCGGTTTGGTAAGCAGCAAAAGGGGAACCTTTTTATCTGGTCCTGTCCCAGACCAGTTGCGGCTACTTGTTTGCCTTGCCCGAAGGAAAGCCACCGAAAATGTAAAAGTGGCCACAAAAGAAAACAAGGATTTTATGCACAACGCTGCACATTTCAACTTTTTAAGTCAAAGCCTTAAGAAGTTCAGCAGACAAAACAGCTGAAAAATAAACAATTAACACTTTCGTTTGAAGGTATAAATTTTGTCTTCATTTGTCTTTAAAGAAATATTTATTAAATATTAAAAAGAAGCAACACTTTGCATTACGAACCCTAGAAACAAAATAACTACTAAATTTATTACAATTTGAAAGGCGCCCAATTTTCTTGTTATCGAAAAAGTACGATAACCAATCAACGTAAACGCAAAATGCGCAACATAAGCGCAAATTGCGAAACGTAAGGCAAATTTTGCGTAAAGTTAGCTTTGCGTAATTTGCACACACAACGCAAAGTTGGCGGCACGCAATTTCATACTCACGTTAAGTTGTCTGCTCTGCCAGTCACATTGGAATTTTTCTTTATGCCATTTGCGGTCGCACTGACACCAAAAAAAAACACAAAAAAAAAATAGATGTAAACAAATTGATTGAATTCGCACAAAAAATTTAAATGTTTAACTACACACTGCCTTGCGGGGGCTTTCGAACACTGACAAAGCTTACAGAGACGGGCATAAGCTTTGATCCACCTGTTTACGAGCAGCGCTACTGCGCTGCCATTCAGATTTTAGAAGATGCGCGTTGGCTAAAGGAAATCAAAAAGGTCACCGAATTCGGGTACGTACGATCTGAACACATTTCACAACAAATTATTACACATTTTTAATAAAAACTCTATTTAATTTACACAGTTGCGCGGAGATGCGACTCTTCCAATTGATGCGACGTATTGAAACTATCGAGAACATTTTGCAGGTGTGTAATGCGTAATAGAGCAAAATCTTTTACCGTTAAATTTTACGTAGTTCATAGTGGTGGGAATACAAACAAGTGATCTTTTCTGGGTAATTTTTAAAGACATAATTTCTATTTATTTTATTTATATACGCAGTTTAATTCCTAGCTTAGACTTAATAATTATGATTTATGCAATAATAACCTTCATCTAGTTTTATAGTAAATACTATTTTTTTTTTGTTATAAGGGGATTATCATTTATGTAAAATAACCGATATCCGGGTAAAAACTTAAACTCAGAAACTTAAGAAATTCTTTCAAATAAAAACTAATTTTAAACAATAATTTGCTATCAAGGCCAAGGTATAACCTATATATATATATGTATATAATGTCTGTCTGTATCGTAACAATGTTTGCTTAAATTGATTGTACTGTATAAAAAAAGGAAAAACAGCAAAAGTTACACAAAACAGTTTCTCTCTATTAATGTATATAGTGCGTTGAACAATTTCTCAATATGCATAGACGTTGATCCAATTTGAATGTTGCCTGCCTTTTTGATCATATTTCCTTCTCTGTCGACTTAACGATATTGTTTTATTCTCTAAAAAATACTTGAAAAACGCAGCATAACTAACTGTTAATTTATATATGCGTATGTACTATAAGTATGTATTTATATATGTAGTTTTGCCAGCTTCAGTTGTTTTTGTTTGTTTTGTCTGCCTTCTTCACTTTCCTTAACAATTCACACGCTCTTCAATATCTAACGTATCGTATCGATAACTTGATAACTCGATAACTATCACTTGCGACAATGCCTGGACGAAGCATTGACATTCCGCCCTTTGCCATAGCTGTTCTCATCATCGTATTGCCACACGCTGTAAACATCGTTCTGCATATTATGTGTGGCATAGTTGTTCTCCACATCCGCTTCAGTCTTATATAGACAACGACGCGTCCGTCGCTGTTTACTTTGATCATCCGCCACCGCTGCCACATTTCGACTGGACTTGAGCTTTGCAGGTTGTTGTTCCACCTCACCGGTGGCGGATGCCATTGTCGCCGCTTGCTCCTTGCGAGTGGCACAGCCACGTTTATTATTCCCACCCACCGTGGTCAGTGGTGTGCCAATTATACGGGGTGCCACCTGCTGTTGTGTGGGGCCATTGATGTTGTTTTTTGACTTGTTGCTGCTGCGCTTGCGTGTGCCGCCTTTGCTCTTGCTGAGCTGCGGCAGCTGTTGTCCTTGACTCGCTTTGCTGCGCGGCTGACGACGTGCACGACGCACCTGCTTCGATTCCGTTGTGCTTTCACTATCAACACTCTGCTGATCACCAACATCCATCTAGATATAGAAAGAAACATTAAATAAATTTCAAATATAGAAAACATAAAGAATATACTTGCCTCTTCGTAATCACTTACGGCCTCTTCAGCTTCCTCCTCCTCCTCCTCTTCTGCTTCCTCTTCTTCTTCCTCCTCCTCTTCATCTTCCGCTGCCTTCACAGCTTCACCTGTCTGCTCGTTTGCCTCGTGCTCCTGCACGATTAACCCCTTGTCCCTTCTGCTCTGCTCCACCGCCAATATCGCATAGGTCGGCTTGCCTTCGTATCGCCGGGGCAGACGCGAATGTAGCGGGCAGATGACTTCCTCACGCTCAAACTCCTTGACCGCACGTTCACGTGCTATTTGATCGGGATCCTGTGATAGCACCTCGGCCCATGAGAATTTTAACTTTTTGGCATTCTTCTTGTTGGACTTGGAACGCAGATTCTTGGGCGATACACGATTCGTGAGCGAATGCTCCTGGAATGGTGTGCTGAACGTTGAGTTGCGCAACAGATTGCATGAACTTTTGCCCTGCAAATCGAAGATATCGCATTTGCCAACGCCATCCACCTCGTCCTTGATGGAGACGCGCGTACGCTGGATGTCATGACTGCTCAACTGCATCTGGCTGCAATCGTAGCCAAGACGTCGATATTCACGCTTAAAGATGTTGCGATAGCGCTCATAGTTGGGTCGCTCCTGATAGGCGAGCTGCCCGATCTGTTGCAGGAATTCACCCAAATATTTAGGAACCTGTTTGCCATAGAATTGTCGCAGCATTTCACAGACATCCGTCATGAACAGCTCCTTGGCGCGATGCACCTTTTCCTGCTGCTGCTGCGCTGCGACATCCTTCCACGGCAAATAACCCTCCGACCAATACAACAGATTATAGCCCAAACATTCCAAATCGCTGCGCCGCGAATGAGCGCCCAAATGGGCATCTCGCGATGTGAACTCCAAGGTGCCATCGTGTGCACGTCTCTGATCCATTATGAAGGGTCTATGCACGCCACGATCTTGATACTTGGAAGCCAGGCCGAAATCTATCAAGAATATATGCTCCTCTTCCACCGGCAAAAATTGATATTGCGTAGCCGAGCGCTTACTTCTGGCTCCTCCATTTCGTGGAGTCTCTGCGCTTTCGTCTTTAAGCTGTTTCTGCTTTGGTTCCTGGCGGCGGGTGACCATGCGATTGGATGTGCGCGCGCGTGCACCACGCTTCGAGGCACTGGCTGCACCCGAACGTCGCGCAAACGCAGGCACAAATTCATCTGAATCGTTATCCGAGCTCTCCGCTGACTGTTCACTATTGGCATCCGCTTTCACGGGATAACCATCCTCGTTGAAGAGCTCCGAGTAGCTGACACGCTTGGCCGGACGCAGATAATGTGACTTAACCATCTCCTCGTACATGGAACTAGAGTTGAAATTGTCGTTGCGGCGACACGAGCGCATAGGATTCGAGCCACTAAACTCGACGGCATTAACAACGCGCGGACGTCGCTTATTTTTGTTAACTGGTGTCTGATAGTTGTCCAGGCTGTTGCTATTGTTGCTATTTGTGGTGGCGCCATCATCAAAATCCTCATCCTCGTCAACATCATCGACATCCTCTTTGATGCCAGGGATGCGTTTCAGAGCAAACTTGTTTTCATTCTTTATAAAGTACTCATCATCATTGGTCTCCTGCTCCGAGCTGTTTCCACTATCCGTTGTCTGTTGCTTCTCCTCGTAGTGCTCGTCGAACTTCGCTTTGCCGCCTTGCTGCACCGCCTGCCTCTTCAGATATTTGCACTTGGATATCATCAGATTCTGTGCCTTAATATCATTATGGCAATAGCCTTTATCATGCAAATGCTCTAGCACATTGATTATGTGTATAGCTAAGACTAAGAGTGACTTTTGTGCCACTCGCGCGTTCTTGATCAAGGAATGCAAATCCCGATCATAGCGCGGCAGCACCAGAAACCTATAGCGTCCATCTCCAAAGTAATGTGTGCCCGATGCAATGTAACTAGGAATACCTGTGGGCGGACCGTGGCTAATGCTTGGTGGCAGCTTCTCTACAACACACGCCTCGTTGCCCTCTGTCACAGCTGCAAGAGTAATCGGTTCATTAATAAACAATATTCGAAATTCCTTTCTAGCAACTTACACTCCGTCTGATTCGTGTTGATAAGACAGTGTATTTCCACGAAGAGTGGCCCATTCGAGTGTGGCTCTATTTTGACCACATATTTAGCGCTCTCTGAGCTAACCGGGCAAACAGTGTCATCCGATGCGAGAAATATCTCGCCAAAGTTGCCCTTACCTATGGAGTAAAGCATAAACAAGTTAATTTGATGCCAATCAAAACAGTTAAGCAATTTATGCCCACCTATGGGACGTCCTAGACGCCAGGCTTTGGACAGCACATCCCTCAAGATGGTGCCATTGACAACAGAGGGACGCAACGTGTACACTGGACGCGGCGATTCAGTTGTATTGGAATTATTGTGATCACTGTAGCCGCCGCTTGCGAACGTGGCCAATGATAACAGAGAGGCACGTGGATTAACTGAACACTGGTTACGTGCTAGATGCTGTGACTGCGGCTGTGGTGTTTGTAGCAGTTCGTTATTCGCTGATCCGGATGAGGATGAGTCCTCGTCATCGTTCTCATGCCAATCAAATTGATTTTTTTGTTCATCGCTCAGGCGCTGACATTTCTCCACCCGGGAGGCTTTAAGAGCTGAACGTTTGCGCTTCCGTGCACTGCGATCTGATGATGGTTGAGATTTGGTATCCTTGGTCTCCGATTGCGGGGACATTTGCTGTTGTTGATGATGGCTGCGTTCTGCTGCGATCCGTTTGCCCATGTTTTCAAACAGGCGGCAGTCGTTGGAGGAACTCTCCAATTTTCACAAAATTTTCCAAACTTCCCCCTCTAGTGGATCGATCGGTCAGTTGACAGTTTCAGTCAGTCTCAATTGCATAAAGGAACGTTGAATTTGAAATTGAGTTTTGTTTTGTTTTAATTTCTATTCTCTTTTGTTAATCACGTTTTGCTTTGCTCTCGACATTCGTGTTGGCTGTGTGGCAAGAAGAAGAAGAGTGGTACTCATCAGTTTATTTTCGGTTATGTTTAAGCTCATAATATTAAACAACATGCAAATCAATCATACTAAACAATAATCCTATTGTCTTAATTTAGTTTTCTTTTTCTTTACATTCTTTGCTATTTTTTGTTTTGCCACCACTAATTCAGGTTTCACGCTCTATTGTTTTGAATTTCGTTTGTTGCGCCGGCACAATGTGAATGGAACGCTGTCGCTTTAAACGGAATGGCAAATAATGGGCACGGGGCTCACGCATACATATCTATATACATACATACAGCCAGCCATGCACACGCACTCACACCACAATACACTTGCATATGTATTCTGTTCACATACAAAACAAATAATTTGAACAAATCTTTGATAATTCCCCCACGACAATTAATCACTATTGCTAAAACTGCAAAAACACACAATACATATATAATTATACATAGATTGATGCGAATTTCACATTCATCGACAAAGCTCACGACATTTTTATCAAGCGCCATGTCTGGCAACGGAACGAATAAATAAGACAGAGACGGCAGACACACAGTGGCTTGCTTGCTTGCATGGAAGGGAATATATTGATTTAACTGGACCGCCGGCACAGGCCACAGCTGCTATATGCAAGCATTTTATTTCATTTTGAATACTTTTCATTTCTCGTTTAAGCACACGCACTCACAATTCCCAGCCAGTTGGCTAAACGTTTGTTTAACTTCCATTTGCCACTTTTCAGTATGTATTTCTTTCACGTATTACAAGTTTTCTTCTTCTTGTTTTCACGTTGTCTTTTCCCCATAAAAATGCAATGCCAGAAAAATTTTCACTTCGCTCATTGCGAGCGTACAACTAATGCTTACACTGTTGCACTTATGTGTTTAGTTACACATTTTCACAATTTTTAGCAATTGAATGTATTTATTTAGATACTCAATTGATTTTCACAACAAATTACATATTCTTCGTGCACTGCTACCCGTGCCTCGGAACACTCATACACGCGCACACAAACACAGGCGAGCAGTCTAAAGTGACAAGCCAATGTTTCAATGCCAAGTTGTTTCGCCATTTTGTTTCGACCTGTTTCTGTTCAAAGTGCTGCCAGACTGTTGCACTGCTCATTTTGTTGTGAAACAATTTGCCATTCACCCAGGCGGTTAGATTTGAAAATATATTTAAATTATGTGCGTAACGTTTCTATTCACAGGTGGACATTGATTATGATACATTGAAAGCGCATTTAAATCGCACAAATCCTTTGGTTAGTGATTTTATGAAGCAAAGGCTAGCACCTTTACAAGTGCAAGTACTGCTTGGCAGCGTTGCAGATACAGCGGAGGAACTGAGAAATACAGATGCGGTCATAGCATTAGAGCTGTACGTTTTTGTTATTATTTTATATATAATTGATTAATATATATATCTTTTGCAGCATTGAGCATGTCTATGAGGATGTGCTGGCTAAGATACCTGTAAATATTTTTGGTTTTATGCAGCCAAAAATTGTGATATTCAGCACTCCGAATTCGGACTTTAATGCAATCTTCACGCGCTTCAACCCGCTGCTGCCAAATGGATTTCGTCATTATGATCACAAATTTGAATGGAGTCGGGAGGAGTTCAAGTCTTGGTGCTTGGGTATAACTAAAAAGTATACAAATTATATGTTCGCTCTGCTGGGAGTGGGGGAGCCGCCCGAGGGCGATGAAGCTCTGGGTCACGTCTCCCAAATAGCTCTGTTTGTGCGCAAGGATATCTTGCAGCTGCCCTTGACTGAACCACTAGCCACACCACCTGCTCTGGATACTGTGGGCACCTATAAAAATTTGCATATTGTGGATTTTCCGTTTAATAAGGATAATCGCACACCTGAGGAAAAAATCTGGACTGAAGTTGAAACGCAGCTGTATCGCTGCACTAGAGACGAGGATAACTATGATGCGGATAGATATGCTTATAAGCTGCCCTTGGCCGAGCTGGTGCGCAGAGTGGAGTACTTGGGCGCGACAAGGCAGCAGTTGGAGAAGCTATTGGAACAGCATAAGAAAATAGTTGAAAATGATTTTGTAGTGATTGAGGAGGAGGTGGAAGAGGAGGAGGAGGAGGATTGGGCGGATCCAGTTTATGAGCAGAGCGAAGAAAATGTGCTGAGAAAAGCGAGCGTGAAGGAGGAGGAAGAAAATTGGGATGTGTGAAAGAAACTTTAATAAAATATATATATATATATATCTGTATAAAATTGAAAAATATAAAAATATATATATATATTGTTGTTGCTTCTATGAAGTTTTGTTTGAGACGCGATTTGACAGGGATATCTGTATGAGTATATAATAAGTTAATATATATAATATAT